>JADWQD010000008.1:260805-1460805 GCA_016110215.1 Capronia americana | reverse complement strand
GGTTGGCCCAAGTCACGTGCACTGCCAAGCTTGATGCACGTGATGTCGACAGGCATATCAGCCACCGTCTTGTTCATTCTCATCGACAACGACAGATGATCCGAGTGTGGATCAAAAGGAGAGCTTTACATCAAAGTTTTGTATGCAAACAATGCCAAGTGGGCGGCCTTGCGTCATCTGGAACGAAATGCAGGCGTGCGAATGTCGACGTCAGGTTTGAACACTTGCTTAATCGAGATCAGGGCTTTTATTGCTGACCTGTGCATGGCTCGTCATCGTAACACTGGTCATGGAGCTTCTTGATATAAGGTGAGCGAACGCAAGGTATTGGTGTCGTGTCCAGTCCTGTATATAGCCCGACTGCGACAGAATTGTCACACCATATCAGTGCTTGAATACTTTGGATCGCCAATATGAACAGCTGTGATCATACCAAAAACAACACACTGTCTGCGATTGTCGTCGGCGCAGGAATCGCCGGTCTCTGCGCAGCGATAGCCCTCCGTCGGGGTGGACACAATGTAAAGGTATGTTCCGTCCCCCTGACCCTCTGAATGATGTCAATGGCTGTCCCAGTAATTGTGCAGAGACGCGCGCTGATGAGTGCAGATTCTAGAACGCTCGCCTCTCCTCGATGAAATCGGCGCCGCGATAACGCTGGCCCCCAATGCCGTCAAGATCTTCCGATCATGGGGCCTCGACTTCAGGCGAGCGAGGCTCATCCCTCGACTGGGCCAGACGTTCATTGACGGCACGACGCTCAGGGAGTTGCATCCCACGGACCGTACGGACTTTGAGGCCACATACGGCGCGCCATATCTATTTGCGCATCGGGTGGATTTCCATGCCGCGTTACGGGAGTTGGCGACTGGTGATGACGGCCCTGGTACGCCAGCCGAGTTGCACACTTCAAGCATGGTAGTCGATTACGACTCCGAGACCGGCAGGGTCAAACTCGCGGACAACATGTGGACGGAACCTGCAGACCTAATCGTCGCGGCCGATGGTGTCCACTCCAGCGCGGCAAGCCATATCCTGGGCCGTAGGTGTGCTGCCCACGCAACGACCAGCACGGTCATCCGCTTTCTAATCCCAACAGACCTCATCCTCGCCGATCCGCTGACGGCTCCGCTCCTCAAGTACGGCGAAGGCCATTGTTCCTTCTATCTGCATGAGGATAAGCGGCGGTGGCTGGTCCGCTATCCCTGCCGGGCCAACACGCTGCAGAACTTTGGCATGTACGTCGACCAGCCGCTCACCTCGGGCGAGAAGAACGGCTGGAGTCAAAAGTGTGACCACGATGATTTGCGCGCCGCGCTGGCCGGATTCCATCCTGCGTTGCTAGCCCTCGTGGACAAGACTGCCTTCACCAGTTCCATCCTCCCACTGTGGAGGTGCACGGAGAGAGCACCCCTGCCGAGATGCACCGACCGGAACGGTGGGAAGCTCGTCATCATTGGAGACGCCTGCCATCCTATGCTCCCTCATCGCGGGTTCGGGGCCATCAACGCGATTGAGGACGCCGCCGCGTTGGGCGAGTTGTTCGAGAAGAACTCTACCCACTGCCCTGATGATGATGATGTTGGTGGCGGTGGCGATGATACCAAGGCAGATGGTCCAACGGTACGAGACCTCCTGCATGTCTTTGAAACGGTGCGCCTGCCCCGCGTGTCGGTGGCGCAACTGTACTCGCAGGTCGAAACGGACAAGGACCCGGTCGTGGAAAGGAGAGAACAAACCTTGAAGTTGTTGCCTGGCGAGGAGTTGCCTGGTAAGTTGAACCTCGAACTTGTCGGAGAAATTTGACTTGTCTTGTTTCCTTTCAACTTGCCCTGCTGTGCTCTGTGATAGAAGAGGTACGTCTGTAGAATCAAACAGTATTTGTGACTGACTAGACCGCACAGGCAACGCAGCCGAAGTCATTGATTGGGCGTTTGGATACGATGTTGTGGGCGTGACGCGACGGGCGAAGAAGGACTTCACAGAGGCAAGGAAGCGGACTTTAAGCTGCTGAGCAAGGACCTTGATGCCTTAAGCGAAGGCGAGGGACTATCACTTGCACTTGCATTTGCATTTAAGGGAGGGAGGCGCTGAGTCATGGGGTCCCAGTCTTGTACTGCATGAATCACTCAAGCACACACAGGCGGACCGGGTCAAGGTGGATGGCGGGATTATTTCGCAACAACAGAACAGTCCGACACACCAGTCCGAACGACGCGTGAGCGAACTCCCAAGTGCTGTAGGCACTCAATTCATGTATTATATTCCCCTGGCGTAGTGACTTGGACGTGCGACTCGAGGTCTGCTGCCAAACATCTCAAACACAGCATACAGGATACATACATAAATACAGCGTACGATGTAGGGTAAGGTAAGGACGCCATCGATCTGTCCAGATGGGCTTGGTACAGTAACCCTCCTACAGAGTACTGTGTACGGTATGCAGACGAGGTCCGTGGATTAGCGATCACATGTCCGTGTCGATATATTGCCTGCCGCCTGCCTAGTCTTTTGGAGTCTCAAACAAACATGGACCTAGCCCCCTTCGTCCTCCCTCTCCCGTACCTCCGGCCCCGGGACCGCGGGCTAGAAACAAAAAATACAAAGTGTTCAGATAATAGTGATGTTGTGTACTGTTGTGCGGTGTTGATGTTGTATGCGGAGGTCGTTGATACATCGCGTGGGAGCTTGTCTTTCCAGATTCCATGATTTCCCTTGGGTATATGAGGTTGTGCGGTATAGTGTCCATGCCATGCCATACCGTACTGTCCGGGCCCAACCGTCCCCTTCTTCCTTTCCAATGCAATGCCATATACCATGCCGTTTGAGAGCGATCTGGCCTACAGAACCAAAGCCAGCCCAGCGACAGCCAGAGCACCCAGGCCCACGACCTTCTCATTGACAGCAGCGCCGGGGAAGGCGGACGGTGAAGCGGCCGCGCCTGAACCGGTGGAGGCGGTCGCCGCCGTGCTCGTAGTCTTGACCTCCACGCTGCTGGACACGGGCGTGGTAGGCGCGGGGATCATGCTGGTGAAGTTCTGTGCCTCGCTGTAGCTGACCGCGGTGGGGATGGCCCACGTCGAGGCCCCGGAGCTGTATGTCGCGTTGTACGAGGTCGTGTACAACCACTCGGACCATGAGGCCGAGGTGGTGGCGGCGACTTCGGTGGACGTGACGGTCGCGTTGGACGCTTGGGTGGCCGACGTCCAGGTGCTGTGGCCGCTGGAGAAGGTCCAGGTGAATCCCCAGCCGGAGGGGGAGTCGGCGAGGGCGCCCAGGGCGAAAAGCGCGGGGATGGCGAGGAAGGACTTCATCTTGGTGAGTTTTGAAGTATGTGTAGCGAAAAGTGTCGAACTTTTGAGCTTTCGTGATCTTTTGTCTTCGTTGGAGAGATTTGTTTTGAGCGAGTGGACGTGTTCAACCGGGAAACACTTGGTATGAGTGAAAGAATGAATGGGTGGAACGCACAGAGGTAACTGTCGATGAGCAGCTGGGAAAGAGAGAACAACGGCAACGATACTTGCAGCACGAACCCGGGATATAATTAGGGGGGCCACAAACCCTGGTTTCGAACGTGTGAAGCTAGCAGAGCCTCGTAACACTCGTATCTTGATCTTGTGGTGGTGTTGTTCCACCTTTGGCGGCCCCGACAGGGGTTGGGAAATTGGCATCGCAAAGTCAAACGCTTCGACGCACCACTTGTTGACGACGGCCGGCGAAGGCGCAATTTCAAACTGGACAAGCTTTGGTGCTTGTTCGGCTGGCGTTTCCACCCTGCAAGTCATGGACCATGCTATGGCCCGTGTGAGTACAGAGTAGTAGTATGTGTTATGGATGGGAGATGAATCAGATGATCGCTCGGCAACGGGCGTTCCGAGCTCGAAGCCGTCAAGTTGGGAATGTCGCAGCGCTCATACTTGAGTATGAGGAGCAAAATGTGCTTGCCAGCTATGCAATCGTTCAAGATATTGGGCTCAGTGGGAAGCAAGACTCTATTCACGAGGATACGAGTGCGAGGTAGTAGTCGTGTGCATTTTGAAGAAGACCCGTGTTGACATTGAAACCCACGGACTGCCATTGGCTGGCAGCAAAAGAAGACAGAAGACAGCTCAGACGTCACGTGCCGCTGACTCACCTCGGCCTCGCCGCCTTTACCACTGCGCAGCCGGAAATGCTGACCGTAGATCTCGGCACCACTATCTCAATGCATCTTCACCACAATACAATGGAAAGACGTTCTACAGTATGTCTATTCTAAACCCTATTTCGCAGATAAGTCGGCACTTGAAACCATAAAAAGGCGCCTGGAAATGATACAGATAAGTCATAGCCACTATTGCATGTAGTGGTGCGCAAAACAACGGCATATTACATGCCAAGATCAGCTGTCAGCATTTCCAGGTGCACAGGGGAAAACTTATATATCTGCTCACCCTCCCTCTCACCTCCGGCCTCACCTCGTTCACCTAGAGTCTCGAGTTCATCATGCCCACCGTCGAAGTTATTGATCCGCCCACCCTCGGCAAGCCCAATCCTCTGTATGGGGCCATCACAGCAGCGAGGCTCTCCCAATCAACAACGCTCTACACCATATCTGGTCAGGTGGCCCAAGACCCCGTCTCAGGTGCTGTTCCCGCCGGCCTCTCTGCCCAGCTTCCGGTATGCCTCAGACGGATTGATCTCTGCCTCGAACACATCGGCGCCAAAAAGACGGATATCACCCGGCTTATGTACTACATTCGGCAGGGTGACGTTGATGATTACGAGGCCGCTCAAGGTCATGGGAGCGCGTTGAAGCTGATTGGAGGCGTGGTGGGGAAGTGGTTAGAGGGACATCGTCCGGCAAGTTGTTATAACAGGTCGTTGGGAATGTCCGACGATCGATATGCGTGTGAGTTCGAGGCGATGGTGGTTTTGAGCCAGGAGTAGGCGGGTCTCCTTCAGTGGCTTGCAAATCAATAGTAATTGATCATAGTGGTATAAGTTTGTGAGACAAGCTACCTAGGCAGACGAGGCATGGTCATAAAAGTGCCGACGAGCACATATTATGGCTATGGTTGATAGCTGGTATTCTATTTTATTTGGCAAGCCAAGCAAAAGGAACCCTGGGCGCGCCTCACCCCGATCGAGATGGGGGTGAGGCTGCCTTCCAGGCTCACCGCCTGGCCAGAGGAGCAATAGCGATCACTGGGATTGGCTCCTTCTAGTTCGCGGGAGGGACGACCTATGGTCTCTGTCCACACAGCCTGTCGGGAGAATGTCGAGAGGAACTCCCCTTTCCCGCATTTATGGGCTTCCTTTCTATCAGATGTCTTGATGATGCCGCCCAACCTCCCGTAGATTCCACTCGACCACCAGTAAACCTGGCCACTCAAGAACGATAACTTCCCAGTCTCCATTACCCCTTCCCATTGAGCAAGAGCCTTCGCCGCGACGACTCCCGCTGGTCTCCCGCCCTCCGAAACGAGTGTCGGCCTCCCTGGGCACCCGAGCGGGCCCAAGATCGTTATTCTAAGCGAACTGTTCCTCTCCTACAGTGCTTCGGAATCGCTAGAACATCTATCTGGACAGGCCAGCTGTGATACTCTCCTCGTTTCGCGCCTGTCGCTTTCCAGCCTGGGTCGTGGGGATATGGTTCTGGGTTAGAAATCCCTTGCGTTGCGCTGCAACACTGGTGATGCTGTCTTCCTCAGATCCGACTTGATCTCCTCTCTTATTCAAACGTAATTGTGCCATCAGAGTCGCAAGCAAAACATAGGTGCATCCAGTACTATCGACTGGTCAGTCATGCAGTGTGGAATTATGATTGGCTTGTCCGGGTCGAGTATTGCATCTGAAATTCTTCCGCTCTCGAAATCTATTATTTGTGCGGGATTGCCTCTCAGCTTGGGCCCAGTTCGAGAGCACCTGACGGTGTCGCAATTTTCGGTCTTGAGCCCTACGAATTGGAAACATCAGTCAGCTTGACAGACCGCTGTAACTAGATGAGGTGCCTTACCTCCAGCTCTGCAATGCTGTCCCAATCTTGGCTCAAACTTGTGTTCGTCTCTCCGCGAAGCAGATTCCCAGAGCTATTCCTTGGAGTACTTGTGTCTTCAAGCTCTGGCTTCGCATGGTACACGCAAAGGTCTTCAGCATGTACATGTTCATTCTTTCCAGGTCTCATTTGGTCATCTCCCAATGTAATTGCTCTCTTCGACCGACGCCTTTTAAATATCAAGAAACCGGCAATGATAAATGTGATTAAAATGGCGATGCCTACAGCGATTCCAGCTTTGGCGCTCGTCACCAGGCCGGACGAATTGCCTCCGGAAGAAGAGGCAAGGCTTGAATGTGAGGAGTCGCTTTTTGTCGTAGTTGCCGGTATAGAGCCGTTGATAGAGGTAGAGAAGCTTATTCTACTACTTGAGTGTGCTGTCACCGAGGGCCCAGTAGCGGTGTCTGTCGAACGACTGGTACTGGCAGTCTCCGTTGATGTGCCTGCGGTAGTCTGAGTGAACTCGCTAGACATTGAGCTAAGAACGGAGTCTATGCTGGCCGTATCAAAGTCTTGGGTTGTGCCAGTGAACCCCGCGTTCTGGGGAGTTGCAGACATCTTGAATCGTGCGGGAAACACAGGAAATTCGAGTTCTGGAAGGCAGAAATTGCTAGGCAACTGGAGTCCTGAGAAGGTGGTCAACGGCTCAACCGTGTTTTCAAACGAAGATCCGGACTCAAGGTAGGCGGCGCTGATTACAAGGTAGGCAGCCCGCCGACTGCGATCGAGCAGTGAACGACGCCATCTCATGCGGTCAGACTTCTGAAATAACTACCTGGACGTTCTGGAGACAGTTTATGTTGAGACAAACAGGGATGCGCCGGCATTGAATGCAGCCACCATGCGATTCTGGTCCTACCATTGGACCGATGTTGTAAGTGGCGGCTAGCGAAGCCCATCTCATACATGACAGCCCTGTCTATTGAGTTACAGGTTGGTTTGATGCAATGAAAAGCGGGGATTGGGGTGAAGTTAGATGGGGATACTATTGGCTCAAGTCGTTCTTGCCCGCGTCGAGCTTCTTATCACTAACGTCGTTCTTTCTCGGAGAGAACTCCAAATGTGTGAATTGCCTACTCGTATGTGCAAGAAGACTAAACTGGAGAGGAAAGAAAGACAGAGCGAGTCTGTGGTCCCGGCCGGTGACTGAAATACTCCGAGGCATGCCAAGGTTGCTTCAAGACTGGGATTGCAGACCACCAATCAGAGACGAGTCACATGACGCCGTACAACTCTCAATCGTACAATCTCGTTCTGATTGGCCTTGTCCATGCGCTTCACCTAGCGGCCAGTTTTCACTCAACTTTGGTTGTACCAGCTGCGGGTTTCATTGTTCGGGCTGGTCTAAAAGTAAGTATTACTCTTACTTTCTGAATGTCAGTCGTGGCCGCATGCACACACCGCATGGCGACGTCGAGGTCTAGCATCACCGGCGCTGCACCAGGAGACCACTGAGCACGCTGTTGCACTGGTCGGTCCCTTCACGCAAGCAGCAGAAGTGGATCTTCAACAACGTGCGCGCTTTTCACGGTTCCTGGAAGACCACGGTCCCCCTTAGCATGACAACAGTGTGGATCGTCGTGATCGTCCTCATTGTTGCTCGCGCACCATCCCGCTCAGCCTCCCACATGCTTGAACGAACAAAGTAACTATCCTAGCTCTGCTTGACACCCTCGCTTCTACATTCGAAGTTCGATAAGAACTGAGCCTTCGTCGCGTTGCAGTTGGTGGTAGTATCTAGAGAACACAATGCTGGAAGGAATGCTGCTGCAACGAGAAAGAGAAGCTCAACCCATAAGCAGGATATCAGACGTCACGCAGGACTGAAGCGTTGAGCAAGCATTCAATGAAATCCGGCCCCCGGTCTGTATGGCCATGTGATTTGCGTCGCTCAAACGAGGATCAGAGCGGGTTGTGTGGTTGTTCTCCCAGACCAGGAATCGAGCGGTTGAGGAATGTGGGTGTTTGATCAGCGGTTGAAGGATCGGCCAAAATCGTGCAGGCGCCTCTGACTTCAATCGATTCTCGCCAAGTCATTTGTAGTTCGATTGATCTTCCAGCCCCAAATCCTGTTGATCGTGCACGCAACGCAAGAAACGTGCGTTGTCGGCGATGGCTGTCTCTGCTAAAGGAGGAGCCGTCCTACCTGGGCAGAATCCTGTCGCTTCCTTCGCGACCCATCCTTCTGTCAATGGCTCTCGCTAGCAGCAGAAGGAGTCAGTAGTTCCGATTCAAGCTTGGGAATGCATCTGATCAGATCCTCACAGCCTAAATGCGCCAGCTTATGCACGACATGGGGGGTGATCGCGTCAACGCGTGATAGACGAGCTTCGTGTTGGGGGCCTAAACGAGATTCGGTACGCGGGAATTGACACACTCGAAGCGGCCTCGCGTCTTTCCACCAACGACATTGTTATTTTCATCTCAAGCCGGAAACAGTCCATTCCGCTATTGTACAAATGTCGGTCATGGTATCTTCATTTCCCGTGGCGGGCATAATATCTACACGAACAGCTCGCAGCTGTAGCCAAATCTGGCATCTGGTCTCGTCGACGTCCATGTCTGAGCCACCAGTGACTTTGTCCAAACGCCTCGCCCGTTCCAAGAACGCTTTCAAAACGATCTGCAGCACAGCTGGTAAATGGTTTATACTTTGCCAGGTCTGGCTCCCCCCCTCTTCGGTACAGTCCAAGGCTCGGCACATACGGTCTGGGAAGATTGATTAGCATGATACAGCCATCCGTGGATGGGAGTGTTGTCTTACCTCGCCCTCTGAGTAAGCCCAGAAATAGACCACCACTCCGACGATATAATACAGTGCCGCATTGGTGGACTGATACATCAGGACCGCGGCCAAAGCACTCAAGGGATAAACCACCAATCTTGCTTCCATACTTCGGTGCAGCCCTGGCAACATCCTCACAATAGGTGCAAGCGGCCACTCCCATGCCAGACCTATGAATCCTAACACGAGGTTCATGATCTGCAAAACTGGAAAGGGTTTGACTGCTCCGTCGAGGTTTTTGGTGAGGAAGTCCCAGAAAATCTTGGGCCAAAAGAAGCCTTCGAGGGCGGCCATGACTTGGTAGAGGGCGGCTGTGAGGACAATCAGGCGAGCCCAGTGGTTCTTGATGAGTTTGCCCATGATGTCGAGGAGGAAAAAGGCTCTGACGTTTTGAGGTGAATGAATGTAGGCTGTTGAGAATCGAAGTACCAAGAACTCGAAAAGAATGGAAGTGGTCGAAGAGAACGAGTGCGCAGAAATTGACGACCCGCGCCTGAAGGTCACCGCAGAACCATCAGGGTTGGCGAGGTATATGAGCAGACTTGGTATGGTCAATGCTTAGTTCCCCTATGGAAGGGAGCAAGCGTTGATCTCGGTGACAGGATGACCCGGTATCAGTGAGACTTTGGGAGTGTTTGGAAGTAGTCGACGGGAGGGGTTGCAGTCAGAGAGTGGTTATTAGTGTGCTTGAGAATGGTGGTCCGGGAGCGTCTCAAGGCGAGGGCAGTTGAGGGCAGTGGGTTGGCGCGTAAGAGATTGGTCGCAGATGTCGTCTCGCCGCAAAGTGGTTGAGGCGATTCCAAGACAGAAAGTGTTACAGGTGTGGAGTCTGCGTGTCGGAGTTGCACTTCTCTTCAACCACCGCGAAAATCGTTGGTCGGAGTGTTTTCGACAATTATTGATGATCGAGATACTTACAGGTAGAGGAATGTTCAGATGTAGGGGAATTGAGATACTCAAAGGTGTATAGCTTGTAGGAAGCTGGGCACGTTTTCTGGTAAGAACGGCCGCTTACCAGGTCTACCGAGCATCGTGGCAGGCGACCCTCCCTCGACCGTTGACAACTATGGAGCCGTTGCATTAGCACGAGATGCAGTGCAGCAATGGGAAACGAGAATCAATAGTTTTGCTCGATAGTCGCCAGATCTGGTGATGCAACTGCTGTCCTCATGAGCCTGAAGCTGATGATTCGTGGAGTAAGGGAAGCTGTGCGGAGTGAGCAAGGTGATTGCGCAGGCGGTAAGCGCCCGAAAATAGACATCGGCCAATGGTCAGATGCACGGCAACCAGATCTGGAATGCATTCTTGCGGTCAGATGAATGCATTGTTTGGTGGTGAGCCGATGTGTGGTGGTGAGGGAACGACGAATGGAGTTGAAGAATTGGCCGCCGACCAGGATGTGATGCAAAAGGCGCTGCGGGAGCTAAAAACTGGCAAGAGCCTCGGAGAAAGACAAGCGAGTGATTCGAGGGGAAGCGGCCACTCAGATGACGGCTCGGCGGCTGCCCCCCGTCATCCCGCCCAAGTCAGGGCGCTACGAAACGCTTTCTGATACGCTGGTCAAACTCGATTCTCTTTCACCTCTCTTTCACCTTCCCTTTCAGACGAAAATGCTCCATGAATTCTACCCGTTTGCCTATCCTGGGCTTTATCGTGTGTTCGTGCTGGTACCGAGCGATGCGTGATGGCAATCAATATCACCGGTGCCCGCTGCTTCAGCGAACGTTTCCAACGGTGCTGTCATATCGCTGCCATCTGCCACGACTGCCACGTTCCTGTTCTCCCACTTCCGAATTGGCAGATCATCTCACCATCCTCGGCTCCACCGCCCATTGCGGAGGGATGGATGTGTGGGTGTCGAGTGTTTCCAACTGTCGCTCGTCTTGCTCCTGCCGGCCGTTTTCCTGAGCTCGACTGCTCACCACCCAATAACCGCCCAAGTCCCTCGATCGGGTAAAACGCGGTTGGCGGTGCCTCAGCCGGGGTCCATTCAGACACTTCTGGATTGAAAACAAGACCAGGGTCCCTTTCCTTTCTCCACAATCCCACCATCTCGTACCCGATCACAAGTCACCTTATCGAGCCTTCTTTTCTCTCGCATCTATCCCAAGATGTAGCTCTTTCGATAGTCTTGACGAACAGTCTATCTCTGCGCATGATCACATCTCTTCCCGTCTCTTGTCTGGCCGTTTCCATTGTCACAGTGCCGACAGAATCCCCTCTGCTCACACGCGGGCCGCTGTTTGCCTCCTAAAACATCGAACTACTCCTGTTACAGCTCCTGTCCCAGAGTCGTCGGTTCCACTCCCCAGCCTGTTTCGACCTCAACCCGCAACCCATCCGCCCATACTAATTCAGTCGCACTCCCTGATCCGATCTCACCACTGCTCCAAACTGTCTTGTTTGAACTCCTGCTTCACCATTGCAGCTCACTGTAACACGCCCAACCATTGCCCGGCGCCGATCTAATCGAATAATTTGCCGTCAGTACCGCGCTTCTTGTATGATCTAGCGTATGATCGCCTGATCAGACACGAGATCTCGGATACACTGAGCCTCCGGACGTTGAGTTCGTTCCTCCACCCTATCTGGTCACTCTTCTCAAAAGCCTGATCTCTCGGCTTGACTTTGAGCTAGTCTTTCAGAGCCTCAATCGACATTCATTTGGTAACTCTGCACATATACCATATCCGCCACTTTCACCAAGACCCGTCGTTCATTTGACCCGTGGTCGACTCGACTCTCACAGAACGTACCAGAAATGCAGATGAGATAGCCTGCAGGGAACAGGGACAATCAGCTGCCAGCACCGTCATCGAGCGACCACATCCGTTCTTTCACATCCGAGAGACTGCAGAGTCATGGCTACTCTCAAGTCGCACCTTGCTCCGAGCAAGATTATATTTTATATCCTTTGGTGGGGCTTTCATTGGACCATTTTTGCCATCGGCTGGTGAGTGTTCACAGAGACGCTTGTTATCATTGACAACTAACACCACGATCCAGGTGGAAACAGGCGGGAGATATTCGTTTGGCCGGCCTCAACACGCTCACATTCTCAGTATGGATCTCCCGTGGAGCAGGTCTCGTCCTGTCCGTGGACGTCCTAATGATTCTCCTGCCCATGTGCCGGAATTTTATGCGTTTCCTTCGCCCAAAGTTCAGGTGGCTACCACTCGATGAGACACAGTGGTTCCATCGACAGTGCGCCTATGCGATGCTCCTGTTCACCGCGGTCCACGTGTGTGCTCACTATGTCAACTTCTTCAACGTCGAGAAGACCCAGATCCGACCGGTCTCAGCTGTCCAGATCCACTACGCCCAAGCCGGTGGCATCACCGGCCACATCATGCTTCTATGCATGCTCCTCATGTACACCACCGCGCACCATAAGATCCGACAGCAATCGTTTGAGACGTTCTGGTATACGCACCACCTCTTCATCCCGTTCTTGCTCGCCATGTATACGCATGCCGTGGGCTGCTTCGTGCGCGACACTGCTCAGCCTTTCTCCCCCTTTGCTGGCAAACTCTTCTGGAACCACTGCATCGGCTACGAAGGTTGGCGCTGGGAGTTATTCGGCGGCGGCCTGTACCTCTTCGAGCGGCTGTGGCGCGAAGTCCGCGCACGGCGAGCTACCAAGATCTACAAGGTCATCCGCCACCCGTACGACGCGATGGAGATCCAGTTCCAGAAACCCAGCATGAAGTACAAGGCGGGCCAGTGGCTGTTCATCAATATCCCGGCCGTGTCCAGCCAGCAGTGGCATCCATTCACAATCACGTCCTGTCCATTTGACCCGTACATCTCGGTGCACGTCCGTCAAGTCGGCGACTGGACGAAGGCCGTGGGCGACGCCCTGGGCTGCGGGCCCGCGCAAGCCAAGGAATTCGACGACCTGGACAGCAACGGCATCTACGAAATCGCGCTCCAAAAGGACCAAGAGATGCCGGCCATCCGGATCGACGGCCCGTACGGCGCACCCGCCGAAGACGTCTTCGACAACGAAATCGCCGTCCTGATTGGCACGGGCATCGGCGTCACACCCTGGGCGTCCGTCCTCAAACACATCTACAACATCCGCGCAGGGCCCAACCCGCCCCGCCGGCTCAAGCGCGTCGAGTTCATCTGGGTGACCCGCAGCATCGAGTCATTCGAGTGGTTTCAGACCCTGCTCTCCTCCCTGGAAGCCCAATCCGCCGAGGCGGCCGAAGGCGTCGGCGGGCCCGAGTTCCTGCGCATCCACACGTACCTTACCGCGCGGGTGGACACCAACACCGCGGCCAACATCTACCTCAACACGGTCGGCAACGCGGTCGACCCGCTGACCGACCTGCGCACGAAGACGCAGTACGGCCGGCCGGACTTCAAGCGCCTCTTCGGCGCCATGCGCGACGGCCTCATGGACCAGACGTACATGGACGTCGGCAAGGAGGCGTCCCTCACCGCCGGCATGAAGGCCACCGTCGGCGTCTACTTCTGCGGGCCCTCGGCCGCGGCACGTGAGATCAAGGTGGCGTGCAAATCCACGAGCAACGACCTCGTCAAGTTCCGGTTCTGGAAGGAGCATTTCTAGATGCGTGCGACCCAGCCAGCGCTGGCACTGGATTCTGGATTCTAGAACCCCCTTCCCCTCGTCGCAGCCACACACGGCCCGGGCCAAGTTTAAAGTGTCCGGCGATGTTTGAAGCGGAACCAAAAAGACCCCCTCCCAAGAACATGGGGCATGATGTTTTCTCCCGAGACTTTTCTCTCTCTCCCTCTTGTTCGGTGTTTTGGACTATCTGTGGATGGATGGATGGATACGTGGGAAGTGTACAGAAATTTTTGCGTCGAAGCGATCGATCAGTGCCAGAGATACCAAGCGCGTGCAACGAAGAGTGCATGCAAGCAAGCAAAGCAAGCGAGCATGGAAGAGAGTCATCTCTACTTTGTATAACTATCACGTTTTACAGCCAGCAAGGCGGCTCGCCTCACTAGGCAGCCCATCCTCACGAAGAGATATGATTTGTGAAAGATTTGTTTTTTCTACGAGTACATAGTCCGAGACATGAATGGAAAAAAAAGTGTGAAAATTATGACTACAGGACGTACAAGATGAATGAGTTCTTTTCTGCCTCTAGTCCGCTTCCCGACATTGCGACTTTAGACGACATTCGCTCATGACAATGTCGGGGCTGTGCGAGTGTGAGCGGCGTGCTGCAAGTTTGGGCACGAGAACCGCCCCTTGTGTAAACCAAGGTAGTTTTCTAAGTGCTCAGCCCACATACCACAGCCCCGGCCCAGAGGCAGTACCACACCACCCAGCGCACGCATGCATACGGGGAATTTTTTCAGCGAAAAGAACCTAATGCTGGCAAACGGAACAGGAGAAAGAAGCATACAGCAGTCGGTCTGAGAAACCTTTTCGTCGTTCTGATCATTCGCAAGGTTGCTCGATCGTTATGTATGGCAGCTACATAGTGCAGTGTTTGGTCTCTGCTTCTGCGATATTCTGTGCCGCCTGACTTCGTTGGCCCAAGTGCGTGATCTTTGTCAACTTGCTTGATGGAAGCGCCGGTGTGCAGCGACTTTTCACCTCATGAATATTTTTGAGGGCGCAGCCTTGTGTCTGCCTGGTAGTCTAACCGCCAGTGACCTCTTCTCTCCCTTCATTCTCTGGCGCAACAATAATGCTCTCGAAGAATCGTGATCCACGAGGCGCTGCGTCCACTGGGCTCTGCATCTCTAGGCAGTGGGATGGCCCTGTCGTGGACCCATGGTTTCATTACGGTCGCCGGATCGTTCGGAGTTCTATTGGGGAACCATTGTTAGTACAATGAAGTCATACCACAAGCCAGGGAGCTGGGAAGGGGGGGGCATACTTCAAAGGTCTGTGGCTGTCCTTCCATGAGAATCTTCTTGATGACTTCATCCTCGTTGCTGGTACCGAACTCGTTCTCTAGGCTTGCCTTGCTGGCGGAGTCCAGCTGGCCTTGGGCACCATGCTTATGTGTGAGCATTATCTTGAAGCTGTTCACAACCTGAGCCAGCGGGATTGATTGGTCCTTCTTCCAAGCCTTGAGATCATCGGCAGATTCGATGAAGACAATGAAGTCGTCGGTCTGGCCCTTGAAGAAGACCTTTGTTACTTGACCGTTTCCACGAGTCATTTTGGCGGCGGAATAGAGGTTCTGATTGAGGTTGAGGAGAACGTCGGTGAAAACGGTGTGGTCACACGACTATTCTTTGCGTAGAAGTTCTTGGGAGAGACGGGTGTAGCGGGGTTCAAATCTGTTGGAGTTGAGCTCGGGTTCGGAATGGAAAGTTTCTGGGCTCAAGAGACTCACACTGTAAAGCTGAGCGTAGCTATATTGAGATTTGAGGAAGTTGCTCTTCTGTAGGTGTGGGAGTGATATTCAGGTGAAGTGATGGTTGAATGAATTGTGAGGCCGCGGTTAGAGCAAAGAGGTAATAAGAGTGAGTGGTGGTGAGAGCGTGGGCTGCGATGACGTCAATGCAGACAAAACACAAGGCAATCGCCAGGGGCAATTGAAGGCGTGACCTGCAAGATTCACACAGCTCCACAAGCAGCCAGGAACATTCCAGCAGCTACGTAACTCAAGTTCCTCGATGTGGCACCTTTGTCTGCTTGCCTACGCCATGAAACGTAGTGATCATCAAAAAGCAACAACAGACTCGACAAGCACCGCAGAGCCTCCCACAATTACATATGACGTCGGTGGGCTAGCCTGATTCAGGATTATATGTGCTGCTAATTGTGGCTAGGGCGCCTGGAATGAACTAAGCTCTTGTAACTGAATACCACTAGTCTGAATCTGAACCACCTAAGGGAGAAAGGAACAGTTCGAAACTCACCTACACCACCCTTTTTTGCATCTAATTACAAAACAAAAACTCTAACTAGAACCCTTAACAACTACCGGTGTAGTCGAGGTTCTAGTAAGAGAAACCCTCCTGCTGTGGAAGAGGATTTTTTTCTCGTTCTCGTCAGGTTTTCTCCCGCCGTACAACCCCCGGTGGAGTTGATGAATGGCAAAGGGACTCCTCCATCTGAACCAAACAGACACTTTAGACTCACTGCAAGGGAGTGTCAGAGGCAGACAGGGCGATCATATGTCGCTAGAGTCTGGTTGGGTAACATCCAATCATACCCACCAAGAAAAGCTGTCTCATACCAGGCGAATCACCCTTACGCCCTGAACTGTTGTTGACTTTGGCGACCAGTTCAAAACACGGGATAGGCACAAGAATTTGGAAACGATTTTGGCATTTCACATTCATATGCCTTAATTTTATTTCTGCCGGATCGGGTGGGTCTATCGATATTCACCGCCGCCATTGACTGTCAGTCACGTTGCGAGGCTGTGCTTCACGTGAAGCACTTGCTGGCTGGGTGTCGGCCTCGCTAGGATCCGGTGACCTTCTTGACACTCTCGCGCGCAAGCATATCCCCCAGCCACTTCGAATAGGCAGGATACTTGGCCATATCGATGGTCTTGTCGGTGTCCAGCCACGGGACCCCAGCACACCAAGGCACAAACGCCAGATCCGCATACGTGAGCTTGTCGCCGACCAAGAACTTGTGCTTCTGCAACCATCCGTCCAGGACCCCGATAACACGCTCCGCCTCCCTCACGTACCTCTCGATCGCACTGGGGAGCTTTTCAGGGTGGTAGTTCTTGAACCACACGGCCTGGCCAAAGTAAGGCCCTTGACCCGACATTTGGAACATGAGCCACTGGTTGAGCTGATACTTCTCCGGAATGCTGGTGTACGTCAAGGTTTCGTTCTTGTCGTACGTCTCGATCAGGTACTGGATGATGGCGCCAGACTCCCAGAGACTGATTCCCGTGTTTGGATCCTCAATCGCAGGAAGTCGCCCGTTGGGATTGATGTCCGTAAAGGGCGGCTTCTTGAGCTCATCGTTGCCTACATCTTTGACCGTGTACGGGAGGCCGAGTTCCTCTAAGATGATTTGCACCTTCCGAGGACTGAAATGAGCTATCGCATCAGTAAAGAACATTTCCGTGGTCTGAAACCCCACAGGATCATTGGGCAGGACCTACTTGGGCGTCGGGCCGTGGCCATAGAGGGTGATGGGTTTGAGTGACGGGTTCGACATCTTGAGCTTGTTCACTTGGGATGGAAGGGTGATTCGAAGTCTTCGTCAGTGCTCAAAGGCCTGCGATCGCGCTCTCTCTTGTACTCTTTGCGGTTCATTCTCTAATGATGTCTGAAGGCTATCGGCCGAGACTAACGGGGAAAAACGTGACTCCAAAATTCGGCCGGCGTCTCCACCCATATGCGGTTATGGCTAAGGCTACGAGGTTCCGATTGCCGTAGGCAGTCCCTTTCTGTTGACTTGGTACCCAGTACTCGTAATCGCGATCGTACTAGTAATCGTAGTCGTGATCGTGATATAGAAGGCGCTCGAGACCATTCACCGACCATTCCGAATCAGCCTGGCTTTGTCATCAGCTCAGCGTTCTCGGGACATGCGAACGCAATGCCCCACGACGGGTTGGTGGCCTGTGCTCCCCATTATCTGTCCGATGTCTCAGCCGACAGTAGCGGGCCCAGCGGTTTAACAGTTGTGCAGCACCGGACGAAATCTCAGACACGAGAAAGCAAATGACAAAGCGGACGAAAATGACATGCAAGGAATGTTCCACGGGGAGTCCAATTTATCAGAAGCTATGTTGGTATTGCATTGTGCCTACCTGTGCTGTCACTATTTGGTAGTACGGTGCAAGGCTAGGGTTGTATCACCCAGGCTGTGAGTCCGGACTGGTAGAGGGTTCCAACTTTTCCCCGTTATTACTTTCCACAACTCACCTCCGGGACCTATTACGTCAGGTAAGAATATTGTTTCTTGAAGAAGTCTCGGACACGAGCAGTCTTCTCAGCGGCGAGGAGTTTCACCCGGCCCCAACGGACTCGTGCATTTTGTTTCCAAGTCCAGGTCGTCTGGCGGTCAGTAGGCACCTGAGAAGTCTTCGGGTACATGCCCGTGCGTTCACATCTTCTGCCAACCCAGTCAAGCATGCAATATGCACGACATGGTGAGCAGTCGCACGCACAGATCTTGTCCCCATCGTCCGATACTTCGGTCCAGAAGGGCAACGGCGGCTTGAGACCAGAAAAACTGCACGGCTGCCCGACGTACTCGACGAGTCGCTCGGCGTTACATGCACGGCAGAAGCAGTCAGTCTTCCAGCTCACGGGCGATGACGAACTAGAGCTTTGTATCTCGAATTCAACGGTACCAAGCAGAGGCTGCAGGGGGTTTAGAGGACTGGGAAGTTGGAGGTCAGACATCGAGCTGTCGAAGTCAACATCCGATAGTGCCTCAAACTCACAGTCCGCCACAGATTCTAGCCATGCTGGGATAGGACCGACCGTTTCGCAGGCAATGTGCCCGTCAACCACCCGTCTTGACACCATGTCGATCAGTTTTGATTGATGTTGATGTGGGTTAGTCGGGTTTTGGATTCTGCTTCGCAAGAACCTTTTTGAGCTGCAAAGCACAACGTGATTTCTTCGAAGACGGACTGAGCGCTACACCCTGAGGCAAGGAAACATGTCGAGTTTGGGAGGGTTGAAATAACCCCCTTCAGGCATTCGCAGAGGGCCTCAAGGCAGCTCGAGACAAAGACATTGCATCAAAGAGACTTTGGGCAGAGGCAGCTTGTTCTTCACGTTTGTGGGGAGTGTGATCAAGTCGGGTTTGTCCTTATTACCTTTGTGCTCGAGGCAGCGGCCTGTGTGATGCAGATGTTCTCCTTCAGCCCTTGTCTTTGTGATCATTGTCAAGTGCCGCATCGATGTAATGACGGAATCGAACCACGAAAGAGAGCAGGGTGCTTCAACCGAAATGGCTCTCGGTTTCTTTGTCGTCTTCGGGGTTGACCAACCAGTTCCAGAAGACCCAGAACAAAACTCTGAGAACTCCTTGGCCATCGCACGGCAGAATGGAACATCAATAGCAGGGACGCAGTTCGGATATTTCCCTTGTGTGTTACTTGTGCGTGGTCGGAGGGAGCCCAGAGTAGACTCCAGATCTCGTAAGAAAGCCTCGAGTTCAACGTGATTCAAATGTTCCGTAGATTGCCTCGTAGGGCACAAGAGGACCTGACCGACCTTTCCGATGGGATCATAGAGCAGCTACGACTCCCTTGAAAATTGAAAGTGTCGCAGCCTCCTAGCTTCAGCGGTCGTTCCGGTTGTTGACACGTTGTCTGTTGCGCTGGAATATCCTCTGAATCGACATTGCTATCGTTGGTGGAGAGCCCGAGTTGCGGTGCTGACGCCGAGAAGCGTTTATGGGCATCAAATCGGCCGCAAGCCACAGTTTGAAGAGCATGCGGACATCTTGCAGCGAATTAACAATTCGTTCATTGTCTCTGCGGCATCACAACGCCTGCGAGTTCATAATTGATTGCGCGCTGACGCTTCTGAGCCCACCGTACGTTTTCTACGGTCGAGCAGAAGGTCATCCCACCGCATCCATCTTTTGCGATTCAATCCAGCTTCGAATCTGACAATTATCTTCAGAAATGGATCCTCGCACGGCAGATCCTGAGCAATCTGTATGGCGAGATCTGCCCGAAGATACATTTCGCGAACATCTAGTGCAGCTTGAAGAGCGTACTAATGCCGTGCCTATGGACGCGCAGCAGTTTGCTGTCTCGACTAATAGCAACAGCCACCACAGCAATCGTCTGTTGTCAGTTAACGATGAACAGTGTCTCGCAAACGCGTTTGCATTCTTAGTGGCCGTGGAGGAGGGTGCACAGAGCGTAGCAGCAGTCTGTCTTGAGGAAGATGTCAAGAACACCACTCTTACCATACGCTTTGCTGCCGTCGACGCGATCAGTGAAGCCGTTCAGCAAGCATTGCGCCAAGCGATCGAAATGCTATGCGACGGTACTGGCCAGGCATTCGATAGCCACCTGAAGCTAGACGAGGTGTTCCAGCTAGTCACGAAGATGCATTTTCGACGCATCCTCGCGCGTCTGCGCTCCTCGAAATGGACCAAGCCAAAATTCCTCTCTCGCAGCCACAAAAAGCCGTTGTGGCAGGACTTTGCAAATCTATCCCATCGCGTGCAATTTCTCTACTCGAAAAGAGAGGTTTCTATCCGGCAGTCTCTCGAAAAGCAACTCGAAAACCTTGCCAGGTTGTATTCATCATTCGAAACCGTGGCTTTGGACTCCGATGAAGAATTCCCCCACCTCATCCGCCTCATCAGCACGAGCTACAATGTTTGCACATGCGAGGTGGTGAAAGAGTATGCTAGGCGTCTCACGGCTGCCGGGTCAACGTCTCAAGTCCGCTCCGCTCTCAAGACCCTACGGCAAATTGAGAAAATTGCGGCCTATTATCGCATTTCAAGCACTCTCATCCGTACCTCGCGCCGCTACCCGCAATACTTTCATACCGAAAAACCCCTTCTGGTATTTCTAGCCCCATATGCTAGTGTTCCGACAAGCATCGGATACGAAGACTGGGCGAAGAGTTGCCATGTCCATGCCGAGATACAGCTGATTGTTTACTACGACATGCACTCCTCGGGACCTTTTGCGAATAACTCCATATCCCATGGTCCAGATAATGCCAATCCCCTTCCACCCCGCGTGATTGGCACCAGCAAGTACCTCTGCTATCTCTGTTACCTCTTCATGAAAACGCATGGCCGGTACTCACCGGCCAACACGCACGGGCGATTGTATGACCAATGGACAATCCCCGACTGTGCCGAGTTTGGCGATAAACAGCGCAGTTTCTACCGGTATATCGTACAGCAAATAGACAATGAGGTTCTATCTCGAGCGTCAGAGCCGTTAATTTGGAGGCCGGAACCAATGACCAGCAGAGAAAATCTACTGGACGCTGAGCGTGATGAATCTTCTATTGCGCTGTGGCGCAGCCGGGCGCCTGAGCCGCAGCAGACAAATTGATGTCCGAGAGTATCTGCAACTCTTCGCGGACGCAGCTATCTATTTGATTCATGGATGACTCCAACTTGTGCCAACCAACCTCAGACTCTCGGCCTTTCTGAATCGAGCGTTGAACTGACTCGGCGGACTTACGAGAAGGCATTGTACCCCATTTCAGGCCCAGAATCACAATACTCCACTCGCTTTTCCAAGGTCTTGTCCCAAGCAACCATCAGTTTGGCCAGAATCATTGGCCAGCATCCATTTCGGATTGTTTAGATGGTCGGCGCATTGAGCTCTATGAGGAGGAAGCAACATTCCCGTTCTCCTGAGCCAGTGTTCTGCTCGAAGTATGTGGTACGGTTCTTGTCGAACGGAGAGGCGATGTCTCCTAGATGTCAATGGACTCCCAGAAGATGAAGAGCTCGTGCAGGACCTTTCGATTCCCCAGAATTCATGTATCCTGAGACCCCGGATGTTCACGTCTCCACACTCCTCGTATCGCGGATGAGAGACTGCGGAGTCGTGAGCTTCCAAGCTGCTAACTCCCCGCGTCGAGATCCCGACAGGATCCCGCAAGATCTAGCCCATCGCGCGCACGATATTTGCACGTCTCGGCTACCAGAACTTGGCGTTAATTTCCATGAGCCATCATGCAAACAGCAAGCTCTGAGCACGCTTGCTTCACGGACGCCTGGGACCTATGGAGGCTGCTCCTAAAATCAGCCACCGAGCTGTCATATGCGTAGAAGGTGAGTTCTTCGGAAGCTTTTCTTGCCGGCCGGAAGAGTCGAGCAGGGGTTGCTATCTCGTTGCATCTGAAAAGCCCACGAAGGCCCCCGAGAAACAGCCTCAGAGTATCTTCACATTTCCAGATCTTGCACCGCTGCACCTAGTGAACGCTCTACACAGGAGTTGCAGTAATGCAGGCCTCACCCGAGCTGCTGGAGAAGACGGAAGTCTACCATGTCGAAGCCGATGAAAACCTCGACCGTGAGTCGGTTCACCCTGGCCCACATTACAAGGACGGGCCAGGTTCGGACATCATCATCGATCCCAAGGTCGAAAAGCGCATCATGTATGTTTCTCCCAACAGTTTCTGCAGCCATGATACCTAAAGGCTAATCACTGACGGCTTTACTTCTCCTGTAGCCGGAAGATCGACTTTCGCCTCTTGCCAATCCTCACAGCGCTGTACACTCTCGCCCTCATTGACCGTACCAACATCGGGGTGGCCAGGATCTCGGGCCTTGACGCAGCCACGGACCTGGAGGTCGGAAGTAGAGCTTCAATAGCGAGTGAGATTCACATTTCGTCCGAAGGGAATCACTGTGCCCGAATCTGACCTGTCCCCGCTTAACAGTACTCGTGTTCTACATCGGCTACTGCGTCTTCGAGATACCCAGTGAGTTCTCCCCAGTTCCCGAATGACCGCGACATCGGAAAGGAACTTGGTTTTGTTCTCCTCGTGACGTGGTCGATACGGACTGACTCTCCCGACTGCAGGTAATATGGCGATGAAGAAGTTCGGGGCCGCCAATTGGCTATGCTTCATCGGCGTCGGCTGGGGTCTCCTGACCTTGGCCATCGGGTTCATCAAGAATTGGCAGGCGTTGGCTGTCCTGAGAGCCTTCCTCGGGATCCTGGAAGCAGTGAGTCCATGAATGGCGGAGCCTTACCCTGGCCACTCGTAGAAGTTGTCACTGACTTACACGATGTCTCATCTCAGGGCCTGACTCCAGGCTGCCTCTACCTGATTTCGTCCTGGTACCGGAGATATGAAGTGCAAACAAGGTGAGCTCGGACGATAATGATGATTTTCCCCCCTTTCCATTCCTCTCGCTGCCCTCCGTTGTGGTCTGACGACAGCACGTACCCAGACTCTCGATCTTCTTCGTCTCGGCACAATTCTTCTCTTCCTTCTCCAACGTCCTAGCATACGGGCTCATCCAGGTTGCCCCCGTCCCCGAGACAGGCGGCTGGAAGTGGATCTACATCATCGAAGGAGCCATCACCGTGGGCTTTGCGCTTCTCGCTCGGTTCATCATCGTCGACTTCCCAGACTCGAAACGCAACAAGTTCCTAACGGCTGAGGAGATCGCCACGGTCCAGAACCGTCTCCGCCAAGAACGAGGAACCGCCGAGGGAGGCAAAGTGACGTGGAGGGTCATTCGCGATACTTTCACAGACTGGCCATTACTTGCAGGGTGAGTGATAAACCCCTAGTACCCCGTGCCTGATGCGGCTGGCTCACTGCTACAGGTCAATCATGTACATGAGCGGCGCATGCTCCATCTACGGCTTCCTCATCTTCCTACCCATCATCCTGCGCAAAGGTCTTGGCTACTCGCTGGTCCTCTCCTTCGTGCTGACCGCTCCACCCGCCGCCTTCTCCGTCGTCTTCGCCATCGCCATGTCCAGGCTCTCGGACAGATATCAGATGCGCGGCCCCTTCATGGTAGGCCACGCCGCGCTGGCGATCACGGGCCTCGTGATGATCGGCTTCCTCGACCATTCCACGCCGCGCTACATCGGCGCCTTCCTCGGCGAAGGCGGCACCAACGGCGTCATTGTCACGGGCATGGCTTGGTGCCAGAACAACATGCGGAGCGATGAGAAGAGAAGCGTCGGCACCGCCCTCCAGGTCATCGTCGCGGGCATTGGCGGCGTTTATTCTGCGTTGGTGTTTCGACAACAGGTATGCGCCTTCACTCTGACTCTGCCTAACGATCGCCTCGTTTGACCGATTCGAAACCCCTTATCCCCAATGTGAATTCAATGGCATCGGTGCTGACGATTGACTTGACGCGGCCAGGACTCCCCGGACTATGTGCCCGGGTTGATTGCCATCGGGGCATTGATGCTGCTGACCATCGCCATGGTTCCCGTGATGTGCTTGTTCCTGCGCCGAGCCAATAGACAGGCCGATGCCGGGGAGAGGGTCATCGAGGGGAGTCCCAGTTTTCGGTATACCTTGTAGGTACCGTAGGTAGCGTCGGAGGTAGTCAGTATTGGGGGTGGGCACTGAGTGGAGGCCCCGTTTGGGAGAGCTTGTACTCGTGGTGAGGGCCCCGTAGTAAGTAGTGGTAAGGTAGGTAGGTAGGTAGCACTGAGGGCGCCTTTACTAGATATGGCGAGAAATGGTATCCTATGGTGTTCTCGCCGTTCTAGCACATGTTACTTATTCCATGTACATTATCGCAGTCATCATCTGGGTCTCTTGGAGAGAAGCTCACGGTCCTTTACACTATTTCTGGCTTCAAGGGCCGAAGGGGTAACGGCCAGGCGGCCAGCTTGCCGGCGCTGTTGTGGAAGGTGGGAGTGCACTCGGAAGAGAATACATAATCTGCTATTTTCAGGATCCATAGCCCCACAGCGATGGATCACTCGAGTCTACGAGTACTGGGTGTCTTTTCCCCTTGGTGGAAGCTTCTCGATCTGTGCTTCATACTCGTACGAGTACGGGGCATGGTCTTCCTAACTTAATTGGGGCACAGCACCGGTTCAGGTATTGGGCAGCTGTTCTGACTGTGATCATGACCTGTGGAGTTCTCGTACGGGAGCAAAGTCCGCAACTTCTCCCATTGATTCTACACCACCCCTCTCACCTCTGTGACCTTGCAAGGCAGATCTGGTGGCTCTGACTATTTAGTCCTCTGTATCTCACGGGGCTCGCTTAGTTGGATCACTCGAGTCCGTCAGACGAACGAGCAGTTTTCCACCAGCAGGGGTGGCACTGAACGTATCGTACATGCGCATATCCGCCTCCGACATGGACGGGTCGATCGAACAATCGAACCTCCGAAAGAACGCGGCCACGACCTTCCAGAGCTCCAGTTGAGCGAGGCTGATAATTGCACTATGCGTTAGGGAACACGTCTCGCTGGCCTGGAGAAAACTTACTTGATGCCGACGCATTTCCTGCTGCCAACGCCAAACGGAGTGAAGGCTTTCTTGCGGAGTTGTTGCATGTCTTTGTCATCGTCGAGCCATCTTTCCGGTCGGAACGCCTCAGGTTGCGGGAAGGCCTCGTAGTCCCTGTGGATGGTGTAGTTCTGAGTTCCGACGATGGTCTGAAGGGACTGGGTTTAGCATTCCGTCCAAGGATGTGCCTTTTTCTACCGGCTCGTCGACTTACATTTTTGGGGATGCGGACACCTTGCACGACGACTTCTTCCTTTGCTGTGCGAGGCAGTGTTGCCACGATGGTCGGATATCGCCTCAATGTCTCGTTAATCACCGCGGACAGATATGGAAGCTTGGCGCAACCCTTTTCATACGTAGGTTGTCAGTCAGTGGCGGGCAGGACACCTGGAGAGAAACAAACGGCGCAGCTTACCGTGTAATCGGGCACGGCCAATGGGTCGGGAAACGCTTCGGCAAGTTCTTGTCTGAGCTTTGATTTGATCTGGGCATCCCTCGCGACGGCCCAGACGAGGAAAAGGAAAGTGTTCGCCGTTGTCCCGCTGCCGCCGAACATGCCACCCATGCACTCCTCGGCGAGCTCAGAATCGGTGAGTGGTCGGCCAAGGTACGGATCGACTTCGGTCAATGCTCCACGTAAAAAGGGGGTCTTGGTGTCTTTGAGGCGACAATTGCGAATAATGTTCGTGGCAAGCATCTTCCATGTTCTCACCAGACGGAACATATTGCCCAGCGGACCGGGCACCGAGGGGCCCCATGTCTCTAGCTGAGGGAAGAATTCTTTCCATATGAACGTTGGCTTCCACGCACGGATATATTGCATGACCTCGTGGGCCTGGCCGGCTTTGAGGGACCCAGGATCTTCGTCAAACATGAGATGGTACACCGTATCGAAACCTAACCAATGGCACCAGGGATAGATGTCGATTGGAGACCCGTCCCCGGTCCTCGATGCCCATTGTGACAGCAGAGTCTGTATCTTGGTCGACAAACTCGCCTCAAAATCAAGCATGGCCGCCTGTGAGAAGCCTCGGCTGAGCATTTTCCTTCGCTGTCGGTGCGCCTCGGGGTCTCGGAACGCAAACAGATGGTTCTCATGAAACATCCTCTTCGCACGGTAGAACGTCTCCTCCTTCACGAAGCTGCCAGACATATAGATCTCATGCACAGCATCAGGACTCGAGAAGGAGACTTCGTTCGGACCGACCCGGACGACTGGGCCATAGCGCTCATGAGCAGCATGAATCCGTTCTGATTTCCGGCCGTAGAAGTTTCCGATCCTTGCCCACAGCCGCGAGACTCTGGCAAGAGGCGGGCCAGGAACCCTTCGCAGAGGATGAAGCCATAGGTTGTAGACAGTCTGCACAGCAACGAAGAAAAGGCAAGCTGAGATGACAACTGCAAACCCCTTCAGAGTAGTGTGGACAACCGTCGTCACTGGTGTAAGGAGTAGCGCCATTCCTGTCTTCGGCGGCGGAAAGATTAGTTTGTACCAAGAGATGTTAGATGCAAGCACAAAGATACCGCACAGGTAATTATATAGCGCAAGTCAAGTCAGAGGCGGATCTCCCTTCCTGAGTGTGACCGCACCTTACAGCGTGTGGCAACCTGGTAGTCCCTTGTTTTCCATCTGTGCCTGCGATGACAGATCATTGTCAAACCCGGTTCCATGACGGTGGGGAAGACGGTCAGCCTGAGCAGGAGTGCGGGAGTCCTTCTTACTGAGGAGTGAGGAGGACAGCGCGTGCGGGAACGAAAGAAGCGGGCTTCTTATCTCCCCGACCCCTCCCCGTAATCAGCCCGGAATTGGATGGGGGTGAGTGAGGCTGCGGGAGGCTGAACCCCCCCTGCCCGAGGCTGAGCGGCACCCCGCATCTGGACAAGCAAGGCACGGGGCCTCTTATGCGGAACATCTGCACACTCTGACACTGCTTCCCGCTCTCTCTTATCACCCCTAACCCTTGGACTCGAAGCCTTGCGCGGTGCTGGAAGCCTTACCGGGATCGGGGGCAAAGCAAACATGGATTTCGAGGACGATGCCGCACCGGTTGCTCCGCTCCAGTCTGAGGGCCATTCAGCCACAACCACCGCCGACAGCGGCAACGGTAGCGGTAACATGGATCTGACTAGTCCGCCAGACAGGGTAGTCTCGGAACCTGCGATTGCAGGACAGCCTCGCCGCAAGAGGCGACGGATAGCCCTTGCATGCAATCCCTGTAGGGATCGGAAGATGCGGTGTGACGGCCGGCGGCCTGTACGTTGCGCTATCATAATCCCGGCCATGCTCGACACTATATTGTGGTGTGGAATCTGACGACTGCGCAGATCTGCTCAGGCTGCGAGAAGAGACGGAAAGGCGATCTTTGCGTCTATGAGGCGAGTAACTTTCTCAAATCGAGGTGAGTAGGCAGCCAAGGCATAGAATGCCGGAGACAAGAAGAAACAGATCTGTTAGTGTCGCTGCAATTTGTTCTGGCAACTGCAGGGTTCTTTACGGTTTCGAGACAGCTGACACTGGCATTAAGTCTGGGGCCACACCTCGAGGCACAACCAGAGAAGGTTGCTTCCATCAGCGGAAGTGGTGAACAGCGAGGCGTCGATCTGGCCAATTTGGCGACGGCAGGTACGTATTTGTGTGTGCGTGTGTCCTCCAGAGCTTGCTATCCACGAGGCGAGCGCGCTTACGATCTATCATTCGCAGCAGCAGAACCTGCTCAATGGACCGTGTTCGCACGAGCGTCCGACGACGGCAGCAATGCTACACTGGGCGGCGATCCTCCAGAGACTCCGCTGTCTTACGAGAGGCTCCCGGCCGACTCTCTCATCGTCGTGCCTAATGGCAAGGGGCTGTCCACGTATGGCGGCTCGTCAGCAATAGCCCTAACCACCAGCGTGGTGCAGACTTTGAACTCGATGCCCGACTCGTCGGAACCTCCCCGATTGTTATTCCTTGTTGACGACAAGACTCTCAGTCAACAACGGCTGAGGCGGCAGCCTCATGACGCATGTGGTGCACATCCAGCGTTTGCACTGCCGACACGCTCGACCGCCGACCGCTACGTGAAAGCATTCTTCGAGTTCGTCCATCCTATCTTTCCGATTCTGCACCGACCTTCGTTCTACCAGAGATACTACCGCATCTGGACGGGCGAGACAGACGACGATGGCAACAATGACCATATGGCGCAGGAAAGCTCCATTTTTCTGGCCACGACTCACATGACATTTGCATTGGGCTGTCTTTACTGTGATGCCCGCGCCCATGAGGGCAGGCCCAGCCTGGCAAGTCAGTTCTATCAAAGCTCCAGGAAGGTCTTTTCGTTCGACGCCGTGGACAGTATCTCGTTCGACACCATCCAACTCCTACTGCTCCAGGCTGTCTATCTTCAGTCGACGGCCTATGCCAATCGGTGTTGGAACATCGTTGGCATGGCGATACGAGGCGCCCAAAGCATCGGATTGCATGTGGATTCTGTTGAAGGTGCTCGAAATGACCAGCTCCGGCGAGAAATGCGACGCCGAGTATGGCACGCTTGTATCATTTTTGATAGGTGTGTGATCAATGCATTCGAAGGCGGTCGCCTACATGGACTTAGCTGATCGTGGCCCTTTAGACTGCTGGCACTCGTTTTCAACCGACCAGTAATGATCGAATCGACACGAGACTGTCCTTTGCCGCAGGCTATAGATGACGAATATCTGCTGGCCACCGCCGAGGGCTGTCAGCCAGTCGGGCAGGAGCCGCGTATGCTCCTATTCCTCTATTCGATCAAACTCTGGAATGTATTGCATGATGTCTTGTCGACCTTCTATTCTGGCAAACAAGGCGCCTGCTTTGTCGGCCGTGTTGAAGTTCACGGCTGGTCCGCAAGTTGGCTCAACGACCTCTTCCAGCTCGAGCAATCTCTCCAAGAACTGGAAGACTCCCTCCCGGAATGCCTGAAGCTGTCCACTCTCCAGAAACCTGATGCCGACCTGGATGATTGGGTCCGCCTCCAAATATACGTCTTCCAATCCAGGTACGGCGCGACGATCCTGAGGAGGAAGCGATCGGAATTGCATGGCTAACAGAGCTCAAAGATTCCTTTATATTCGTGCTCTACTGCTGCGACCGGTGCTTCTCGTCGTCAGCCACCACTGCGGAGAGCTGAATATTCCGAATTCGTCCCGAACGCCGTCCCTGCAAATAGACGTTATGATTAGGATTTGCGCCCATTGTATCTCGACAGTCACCACCCTGGTAGACCTCAAATACAAGGGGCTTCGAGATTTGTATTCCGGCCCGCCGTGGAATACCGTACATTGTACGTCTCCCGTGATTTCAGATTTTGAAAAGTTGAAAAGCGCTGACAACGCGCCCGTTAGACATTTTCGTCGCAGCGATCGCCATTGCCGCAGCTCAGCTGTGCCCTATCGCTGATCCCAGCTTTCAAAGATCCGCCCTCAAAGAAGTGTGGGACCAATGCGTTGTCATCCTCGAGCACTACAAGCCCCAGGTTGAAGCAGCGTCGACGGCGCTGCACATTCTGTGCATCCTCGGGAAAAGGATTGAATCCCTGCAGGAAACCTGTGAGGCCAGCTCCACGTACCAGAAAGTTCGAACGCTGACGATAACATAGTGGACACAGGAGCGAACAACTTCAGGACTCAGCCGAGGCAATCGCAAAAATATAGCTTCCAAGGGCCCGCCCTTACCGACGACTCAATCCTGGAGGGGGGGTCCCTGCTGTCGAACCCGGAGGTCCAGGAGAGTGTCGACGAGCCCTTTAGCGACGCGTGGCTGTCCATGGAGATGACCAACTTGGATTGGTTCGACCTCGACCTCTAACACATGTAACTTAGACCGGACCAGAAACTACTTATCCCGACATGTTGAGCGCTTCAGAATTTCCTCATAAAGTAATCAATACCCTAGAGCGGCGGCTTCGAAAAGTCATCCCGAAGAGCACTTGTCCAGTTCTCGCCAGCCGCAGTAAGAGCTCCAAACAGGTCCGTAAGGCGACACATGACTATCGATTAACATCCGCATCCGCCGTCTCAGGCTTAGATTGCACGGCGTGTTTTCAACGACGACCTCAAGGGTAGGCGGCAGTAATACATGTGCACTGAATAGGGCGAGTGCCGGGGACGGGTCAAGCGGGCTGTGGGAGATCTGTCATACTGGTCAACAGTTACATAGCTGTGAATACCCACCTTGTCCCAGAGTTGCGAAAAACTGTGTAGTACTACTAGGATGGATTCTGTGAGGAGACCAACGGGCCAGTCCCAGGTGCCTGAGATGACATTGTATACGGTACTCGATCTTCAAGCAGCGGACTGAGTGAACGTAGCAAGAAAATGCCATCGTCGGAATGGTAGAGGAGACGAAGTTCAAGTTGACGTGACGCGAAAGTGATTCGACAGTCAGCCGAAGTTGTCCCGAATCTCTGGGGATGATTCTGCACTCTGCGATGCTTCCCACTTGCAATCACCAACGCACTGCTGTCATACAGAGATAGTTGAAGCATACTTCTACTCCTTCGTTAGTCGACCGCGCTTGCCCGCCATGGACTTCAAATCTCTCATGTCCGCCCAAATCGCCAAATCAAAACCCAAGCCCACCCCATCGCCCTCGAAATCACCCACTCCGGAGGCCACTGCAAACAGTAAATATATGCGCCGCGCTGAACTAGAAGCCGCCCGACAAGCCGCCTACATTGCCGAGCAAGAGAAAATACAGGCTGAGCGAGAGGAACGAGCAGCCAAAAAGCGCAAGTTAGAGGCTGAAGAGCAGGACAAGGCGGCGCGGAGGGAGGAGAAATTGAGGCGCTTGGCGGAGGAGAGCAAAAGGAGACGAGAAGAGGAGGAGCGAGAGGAGGAAAGAAAGCGAAGGAAGAGATTGGGCCTGCCCGAATTGGTCGACCAGAAAGCCACTGAAGACGGATCAGCAGCCGACGAAAGCAGCGAGGACATCCCGGACGACGAGCTACGGTCAAAGCTGCGGGACTTGCATGAGCCTGCCTCCCTCTTCGATGAGGACCATACTGCACGGCTGAAAAGATACTACACTCTGACTCGACAAAGAGCATTGGCAAAGGCTGCCAAACGTATGACGAATGGTCCCGTCCCAACGACATTGGAGCCCGTCCCCGAAAAGGACATGCTCCTCCCAGAAACCATTCCCAGTTCAGGATCGCCAGAATGTGCATTCCTCTACCGCCAGATGGCCTCGTATTTCACCCTCCTCCTCACCGAATGGGGTCGGGCCTTGAACGAGAGATCTGAGGAAGTCAAGCAGTCGTCTTCAGGAAAGCAAGCATATCAAGCGTATTTGACCGTTCTGCGAGACCTCACACCCCTTTTCCGGCAACTAGAGTCCGGTAGCCTGGATCATTCGCTCCTCGGGTCTATCTGCAAGATTCTCCGCAGCACGCAATCCCGCCGATATGTCGAAGCCAACGACGAATACCTGACCCTCAGCATCGGAAAAGCCGCCTGGCCAATCGGCGTCACCATGGTGGGCATCCACGAGCGGTCCGCGCGCGAGAAACTCCACGACGGAAACGCCCAGGCGCATATCATGAGCGATGAGGTGACAAGGAAGTTCCTGCAGAGTATTAAGCGCTGTATCAGCTTTGCACAGACGAGATGGCCGCCTGAGGATCTGGGACAGTTGATGGGCTAAGTCTGGTTTTCAGGACGAAGGAAATTGATACACTCCAGGACACCAGGTGCGTCGACTATGGGCGGGTAACAAATATCTTGGCCACTAAACCGTCCACCACCGACACAGTAAGGCGTTATTGTGAGCTGGTTCTTTCGCCTCTTGGTTCTGAACACATCACAACCGGCAAATTTCGCTCGTCTTCACAACAGCGGAACGGAATCATACTGCGCTTTGGAACCTCCCCTCCACTCATCTGTCCATCAATACGTCGAATCCCTAAGACATGGGCTGATATGGTCCCGCCTTCTTCTACGCGGCGTCTTCGGCGAGGACCGACAACTGCATAGAACAGAGGGAACGAGCAAACGCGAGCGTCTCCACAATTTCTGAAAGACGGTTTGTGTAATGGACAGCCTCGCAATCCGCTCTAACATCAGTGCATTCCAACCATATCGACCACTTCTTCAGAGAAAACGGCACAGGTCTCTCTAGCTGGTACGTGCAAAGGATCTGTCGCAATCTTGCTCAGCATGATCCCTCTGTCATCGCCAGGCCCAGGATGAACCGAGATGGTGCTTTATATCAGACGCCGAATTTGCAGGAATATTTGAATGCTGGCTCCGTCCTGGAATTAGCTGGAACCGCGGAATTCAATCAAAGCTGCGGCACCAAGCATGTGCTGGCTCCATGCCCTCATCGCTGCCCGCCCTCTGAGAGCAATAGTCTGCCCCGAATACGCCATTAGCACGCTCTTGATTTGCTGGGTCCCGGATTACCTCACCTTGTTGCAACCTCGTCATATGGAACCTTCACCTTCACGCCCGCCGTGGATGGCGATTTCGTCCCCTCCCTCCCCAGCAACTTACCGGCCCAAGGGAACTACGACACGTCCGTCCAAATCATGACAGGCTTCAACGCCCACGAAACCCTCTATTTCACAGACCCAGCCAGCACGAACAACTCGGCCTTCGAGTCTGGCATTTCCACCGCCTTTCCTGACATCCAGCCCCCAATCGATAACTATATCGCCCAGGATCTCTACCCGCCGATCTTCAACGGAAGCTACCCGTACACATCGTTCTTCGAGCGCGCCGAGCTTGCGCTGCAAGAGAGCGCATTCACATGCGACCCGAATGGCAAATGAGTGCTGTCGATGGTGGCAGAAGTCACTGTACTACTGAGCCGTCGCGCGCAGAAAACTGGGGGGTCTTCATGTGAAGCCAACCACTTCCCGGGCCTTCGATCAAGGCCTTACAAGGCCCTGCTGGGGACTGAGCCGGTCCGGGAGGTAGGACTTGGAGTCGAGAGACAAGAGACGAGAGAAGAGGAGGGTGTGTCATCGCCGCATATCTATCTAGATACTATCCTCGGCTGATAGATAGGTAGGATTGAAAACGACTCGCTTCGTAGGTAGCTTGGTCGCCCGGTCAGGAACTGGTCTGATCTGATCCGTTCTGGTCATGCTGGGAGATTCCGAGCGCGCTTTCAAGAGCCTCGTCCTGCTACTTGTACTATGTATGTGTGAGACTACGCCAGTACCTGAGGGACACGGCCTACGCATGTCCTGGGGCCCAATTAGGCTTGACGCGCGATAATTGATGATAGGTCCACTACTAAACACCTACAAGTCTGAGAGGCGCATGGAGCCGAGCACGAGTAATGAGAGACTTGTGACAGACACGATCGTCGAGGATATTTTGCACATGAAATTGTGTTTAACAACAGGTTGGACACTCTAAAGTGTCGGCCTATGGTGGGGACCTCGACCGGAGCAAGAGACACCTACTCGGTCTAGAGCAATCGAACATGTTTGTACCTTCAGAGTCTAGAAACCATCTTGACCGATGAATCGAATAAACCGCCAACGCCAAAAGACAGACCGAAGCCGCCAAATCTTCCTGCATCACCAAACCGACCGGTTGCTGGGGTATTCGCTGAAATGGGACAAACATCCTCCCATGCCTGTACTCATGCCGTGTCTCAAGTTCTCCTGTTCCATTGTCCTCCACCTCGTTCCAATTTGCCTACGCGACAGCCACGTGGTAATGGTTCCTCCATGCCTCCGCGTTTGCAAAGGTTGCACCATATACCCCCGTAGCACGCTGTGTAACTGTACTGGTGGCGCGTTCAGCCGGCGTTGAACTGTCGTTGGTCTGTCCGAGTTACACAACAGCTCACATGTCCTTCTCTTACCGCTTCCACGGCGTCCAAGACAACATCCAGGCGTTTTGAAGGATTTCTTCAAATCATCTGACCAAAGTCGAGTCAGTCTGACGCATAGCGGTTCTTCATTCCCGTGACTGGCAAGTCAAATAGTCATTTCATGTACACCGACCCAGATCCTTCAGCCTGACAGGCACACAAAATAAGGCAATCACAGCCGCAGATAACCGACTAGGGACGCCACAATTAGAAAGTCGGGCCGAGCTGACCCAGGGACGGGTCCCGGAGACCAGCCTCACAGGGTGTCTTGCCTCCAAAGGAACTACTTCCGAGGCATTGCGGTGGACCCCGACTACCGGGTGGAGTACTCCGTCTGCGACAGAAAAACCCACTCAGAAAGTGCTCCAGGCCCAATCTTTAGGTACGCTGTTAGCAACCTGTTCCATCGGCTTGCCCGAACGAATGCCGCTGGAGATCATTCTTCGATGGCCAGTTGGTCCTGCCAGAGGGGTTGGAGGGCCACTTTCGTTGTTGCTGTTGTCATCTCTGCTATTCTGGCTGTTCTTGCGACGGATTGACCTGGCGGTATCCCAGCGCTGATACTGACGGTGGCAGACCTCGCATGCTCTTGAAGGGTTGCCGTCCGGGTGGAACTTGGCGTACTGGTCCAGAGGGATTGTAAAGGGAGCGTGTGACGAGCAAAAGATATGGCCGCAGTGACGGCAGTGGTGCTTGCGGACAAAGAGACTGAAGGACGATCGACACTGCGGCGAGTCGCATGTCGGTGAAGCTTGGTCGGGCTGGAGTAGAATATACATGTTAGCATCCGTCTGCATGTTTCAATGCAAGTGGCCGTGTACCTTCCAATGATCTCTCGTAGGAGGACCAGTGACCTCTCCTAAATCCTCCTCTTGAACCCAGTCATGGTCAAACGCGTCCAGGGCCAAGTCATGGTGGACATCTGGGCTTGCTGTCCGGGCCTCGTCCTCTTGTAAACTGTCCAATGAACCATGCAGACTCTTGGGCGGTGTCATGGGAGATGGGTTGCAGAAGTGCTCGGTCGGTCGGAGGGCGGCAGGGACGTAGAGAGGTGACTTGAGAGGTCGCAGTTGCTTGTAAGGGTTCGGCGCATGTTGTTGGATGTAGTCCTGCATGCGAGGAGACGTGGGAGACGGCGAGCTGGCCGGCGAAGGCTGCTGGCTCATGTAGTCTGGGATGGTGAATGGTTGAGCCGGGTAGTTCATTGGCGCAGTTTGTGGCCACAGAAGTGGTTCAGCTGTGGTCTCCCCGTGTATATAAGATGGTAGACAATCGGATAGCGGTAGTGTGTCTGCGCCACAATGCTAGTCAAAGGGACAGGACATGCGGTTAATATCGGTATCGTGAACTCGACAGCCGCTTATTGACAAGGCGCCGGATCACGAGCGGGCGCCGTAACCACGTTCTCGGTACCGAGGATGACCTCAGAGGCGCTGAGATAGCTCCCAATGAGATCTCTTCGATCGAGGAGTGAAAAAGGCAACCAGACGGGCGTTGAATCGAGTGAAACGTGGGAGGTGGGGTGGGCGTGACCGTCAGGTAAAGAGGCGGCCACGGGAGGGTGGGATGGGCGAGATAAAAAGAGGCACAAGCGCTACCAAATCCCAACAGATGTACACCTATAGTCGACCCGGAACACGAGCGGAACGACTCTGGTGAATGGCGTCCAGAGTGAAGCTATTATTATTTTGAATAGTGTGGTCAGTGGTAGAGACGAGAGTAACTGGCGGGTGAAGGATACAAGAAGAATAGTGGTCGCAAGACCATCGATCTCATAGTGAGATGGTGGGTATGTAGCGTCGCGCGATAGGCATGTGCTTTCCTAATAAGCCGCTGATAAGGACCCCCGTGAGCCAATAATAACCACAGCATTTCGTCAAAGCGTTGGCCACTTAGAAATCGCTCGCTGTCTGACATTGCTGGCTCGGAACTCAATCAGGAAAGCCATCCAGGCGAGAATTACGAGTCAGACGATTCGCTTCTCCCGAGCATTCGCAGAGAGACACTGACTGGCCGACTACGCTACGTCAGACCGTTGCTTGCTCGAGTCTTGTCCCTCAGCTTGCATCTACTCGTACATGTAACTCGTACGCAAGGTCTCGCCACCACCAGGTAGTTCGGTCGCAGACGCCGATGACGGTTCGCAGGCTGGGGAGGATTCGGGTTGGACTCGATTAGGCTGTCTTAGGCAAAAACAACCCCAGTTCTCCAGTAAAAACCCGCCCGTGACAGCCTAGGGTCGCATGCCGAAATCACCAACCAAACAATGTGCCGACGCAGCCTGATCGCCACTCGGTGGTCACAGTGGTACTGTCGGCACTCGACCGCCATTCATATTCTGGCCAGGCCGGTTCATATCAAGGTGCTTCCCTGTTGATCTTTCAATTCGTACCGCGCCGACTGGCTGCATACGAAGTCTTGTAACGAAGCGGCATTCAAGGGACCACGGTCCGGATGTTTGATTCCTGCGCAGATACGAGATACCCTGATCGACTTCACTTCGGCCAGATCAGCACGAGTTCGTCCGAATCAGTTTATCCATGTTCGTCCTAGGTGTCACGAAATAGATTTGGTGGGCTCTGGTGGATGCGATGATGAAACCAACTCTCCGTTCTGGGCGCCAAGTGGGCGTTGATGCAAGACACTCAGAGAGGGGCATCTGTTTCCGACTCCAGCGATGTTGTGCATTAATATGGCATCGTGCAGCAAACGACGGCCAGGCGATCCAATGCTCTGGGGGGACAGAGCCTAGCGACCACTCCGGCCGTGGTTTTCTGGTTGGTCTCGGTAGGCGTCGGGAATGGTCTCCGCGGGGGCATCGTCACCGTCAATGGCCGCTGGCCGGGGTCGGGGGCGAGAATCTGCAGTGTTGCGCTGGCCGATGGAAACAAAAGTGGACAGCACGCTGCAACGATGGAGAATTTCTGTCCACCCATCCACCCGTCTGGCTGCGGTGGCACCCTCCAACGACCGCTTCACCTGCCGCTCGGTAGCCAATTAGGCGGTCGGTCGGGCCTCCCTGGGCCCCCGGACGCCCCCCCATTCTTCAGTTAAGGTTTCCCAAGTCTTCAAACTCGGTCAAAGCGCATTGACACGTTTCCAACCCTCACTTCCCCTCAATTAATGGTCGGTGGCTCGCTCTATAACCATCTCTCTCCCTTCCCTGACGCTTCCCCGTCTCGCCAATATCACATCCACGGTCGGCCTTTGGGCACCTTGAGCTCATCGCCACCGAAGATTATCCTTCGGGAAGACGGGGAAGCAGCACGTAAGCCATGACCAAGAGACACGCCGACGACATGGCGGATATCTCACCTATGGACCCCAATCACCCGTGGGTGGCGCGAGGCTATCGACCGGAATTTGCCTACACCGTCAGAAAAGCGCCCGTGGAAGATCCCCACGGTGAGATTGCATATCAGCGAGCTTTCGTCGAGGCAGCCGAGGCCAAGAGTCGTCGAGCTGAAGCCAGGTTATGTCGAGTACCCGATCCGCAACTATATTACAACTCTCCTTCCGCACGAGACTATATCAAGAAAAGAGACGATGCTATCTTTTCGGCCAAACCTAGGAACGGAGTGACCAAGTCCTCCACTCAGCCCAACACACCTTCATCGACCGGCACGCCGACTTACTCCCCCGGGCAGCGTCCTTCGCCCGGCTACGCTGCAAACGCCGCGTTGCCTCCGCGGAGAACGAGTGTAAAGTCCGAGATTGACCTTGTGCCCTCGATACCCAACGCATCACCAAACCAGAGACCAGTCGAGCGAGTTTCGCCCAATCCCACGAGGACTCCCGCGGAACAGTACCAGCCTTACGCTCCTCACCGTCCCCCTTTGACGCTGGAGCCGAAGCTCGATGCACCAGCAGGCCCCTCCAGGATGATACGATGACGAAGCACACGTTGACTTTCGCGAAAGGGACTCGGCAGGGTGGACTATCAGGTGAACAACCACGGAGGATCTACCTCTGCCGAGCATACGATTTGAAGAGAGATTGCATTTCAGCGAGCCGTATTGTTTGAGCCTTTCGATTATGCATGCATGCCACGACCTTACGACGATATCCATCATTTTCTACCCCGGCGATTTTTTTTGTCCATGGACAGCATACATTTACGGCCATCTAGACGACAGCGTAATGGATCATTTATTGGGAATTTCCCCACACTGCGGAATGAGTGGGAGGAGAAGAAGGAGCCGGCCGATCTCCATGTCGGAAGCGAAGTCCTTCCACCAGGCAGGCACGGCAGGTCAAGGAGGAGACGAAAAATAACGGACGAGCATTGATCGCGCGATTGCTCGTCTCTCGGACGAGTAGGCTGAGCCGCAGCTTCATGCGACCAGAGAGCACGAGCGTTAATATTTGACATCTGCACGCTGGGACCTCCCTGTGGCTCCTGCACGGGGGGTGACAACAGGCGGTCACAGATGAGCCAATCACCACGAGTAGAGGACTCGGTATTTGGGCGGCGGAGTCTCCTCGCACTGCCGTTTGCGGACAACTTCCTAATAGTCCTCGTATTCTTTCCAACCTGCGTCTCGCGTCTTTGTGCCAAGTCGTCGGTGTCATTCAGTGCTTTTGCACGTAGAGATGTGGAGCTGTAAGATGCAGAGATGCAAACGGGTAAAGATGTGGCTACCCGGCTATGATCCTCGTCCACGCAGATCAACCATCCCTTGCAGAGGCTATCGCACCACACCAGACGCAGTCCAATCGGTCAGCGGATCGGCACGCTAGATACCCTCGCGAGCAAGCCGACTTCTGTGCAAGCAAGCGTGCTCTACAATCTCGTGGCGAATATCATTCCAGCCTGTCTAACTGTCTGTCTACCCTAGGGAAGGTACCACACCAGGACGCTGGACCAGCAGGGCGATCATGGGCGAGAATAAGGTCCTTGGATCATCATCATCTTGTTGTCGGCCGAGCCCTTTTTCCGCTCTTACGCCTGCTTCTGCTTCTGCTTGCGCTGCTTGTATGTCTCGTGCCTCCTCTCGCTTCTTATTATTACTCTCGCCCTGGATCTGCCGCAGCTGTGGTGCCGCCCATCTCAACAGATCGTCCCATGAAACCCACTCCCATCCCGCACATTTATTCGGCTCGAGAAGCTTCGCCTCGGGGAACTGGGGCCCCTTAGTCGTACCTGTAGCCGTGCTGGTGCTGGTGCTGGTGCTGGTGCTGGTGCTGGTGCTGGTGCTCGTGCTCGTGCTCGTGCTTGGGCTCGTCCTCGACCCGTGTCCGCGCGCGCCCTTCACACGAGCCGTCATGAAGATGGTGACATAATGCTTGCCCTGGTTTCTGTCGTTTAGAACATCCATTCCGGCTCCCGCTCCCGCTTCCGCCTCCGTCTCTGCCTCTGCCTGTGGCGCCTCCTCCGAAGGCATGACATCATTCGTTGCCGTCAGGAACTTGACGTCCTCAACGTCGAGGCCCGTCTCCTCCATGATTTCTCGCGCGGCACAGTCCTCGAATGACTCGCCGAATTCGAGATGTCCGCCGGGTAGGGCCCATGTTCCGGCGCCGTGGGAGCCGAGCCGTTTGCCGAGGATGAATTTGTACGCCTTCTTCGAAGCAGTTGAAGATGAGGCTTGCAGATGGGATCGGGATCGGGGCGTTGAGTTGTCGATGTTGGGCGTTATAGCGGATTCGGTATCGGCGTCGGTAGCTGTGTCGGTTTCAGTCTCAACGGGATGGAGGATGAATACCGCGACGCCGACGCGGGGGTGAGGCGTGGACATGGACATGGTGGAGGTGTAACAATATCGCGCCAGTTGTCTCTTTAGTCAAGAGGGGTCGGTTCGTCTGTATGTTCTGTGTATTACGTACTCGTATGTACGAGTAATGAAACGCGCTTTGTGGTCCCCTGCCGCTCTACACAGCCAATACAAATGCAGGCAGGAGATGCTCTCAATTGCGAAGAACATACTACCCTGGATTTGGTGTAGGGTGATGCCGCCCTGTGCTCACCCCCGGCTCGCCCTGACTCGCGTGAGCTGGGGTGAAGCCATCACCCTGTGTCGCACCAATGTTGGGGGCCAATGCTACCAGCGGGTGCGCCGGGGCTGTGCAGCGCCAACCCACCGCGCCCGGGCGTCTCTACCATCCTGAGGTTCTGAGTGTGATTGTAGCAAAGCCTGATCTGATCAATACACACCACACTTCCGCTGATCGACCAATGTTTCTTCCAGCCAAAGAATCCCAGTGAAATCTTCAAACCCATCGGTTTGGATGCGCAACCATGGACGACGACACTGATTCCCAAAGCCTGCTGCAATCCGTGCTTGGATTATTCGCTCGAAAACGACCGCAAAGTTTGGCAAAGCCGACATCACTGAGATCACGGAAACGCGAGGCCTGGCTACGCGCGGATGCATTTCTGCAACACGATAATCTTGGCGAAGCTGACCCAGAGAGGGTTGCAAGGACGCTGCGCGCATTTGAACACCTTGTTCACGACGACTCTGATCGAGAGATGGATTTCGTAGGTGTTTTTTTATATACAGCAACTCCAGTTTTTCGGTCGGTTGGCCTCTCACTTCCTGCCTACTGACGACAACTGGCGGAGCAGAGCTTTCAACAACCCGGACATGAGCAGTATCCGAAGCTTCGCCGCATGATCGAGAATCCGAATCGCGATTCGCATGTCGACCAAGGCACTGTCATTCGCGTTGGCAAACGGAGACGAGAATGCGATGATGCCATTCAGGAACTTTCGCTTTTGGAACACGAGAGAAAGAAGCGCCAAGTTCTGCCTCGTGAAGAGCCAACTCATGGGTCCAATCTCGAAGACCCCGATGCCGACTTCGCCGTGCTGATGAGGAGATATTTGGTGTCCTTGGACAATGCGTTGCGAAGACACTGGGTTTGCGTTTGCCAGAAGTGCTCAGGGTTGAGCGTGAGACTGTCGCTGCCGCAACACAAAAAGGATCTCGAGACTGAGGCGAGTTTCGAAGTATTCTTCGGCGTGCGGTCCGTACCTGCAACTGCATTGCAAGAAGCTAAAATCACGGTCAAGTAAGCTGTCGAAGCCTTGTGTGATAACTTCTATTCACTAACACTGTCGGTGCAGAGACCTACACAACAGCAGATTGAGGCGCTCATCTGAGCCTATAATTAGCAGCCCACCCGACCTTGCCCACATATGCCAGAGTATCACTGAGTCCCTCGGTCAGCGAAATTGCTTGCATTTCGCTCTCGAGGATGGGGTATTCCAGAGGCTTCGCCCGCAACCAAAAACATTTGGTAGTGACCGAATCTCTCGGACGGTATCCTTGTCGGCATTGTTCAACCGCCAGCAAGAATTACTTCGTGGTGAATCGGTCCTGCCACTCAAGGGGAAGCGAGTCTTGGCTGTTACACTGGCTTCAGCACTCCTTCCCTTCTTGGAGACACCGTGGCTGCAGTTTTCCTTCAATCACTCAATGATCCAGTTTTTTCAGCCACGGCAGGATGGAGAACTCCCCGATATCACGAAACCTTTCCTGGCTCTGGAGCACGTTCCAACCATCTCGGCCCGTAGCACGGACACCAGAGACAGCTCTGGCGCCTCGAAACACATGGTTCATCCCAACGCCAGTGTGCTAGCGCTCGGCATACTCTTGTGCGAGCTTCACTATTGTACACCTGTGGAGCTGATGGCAAAGGACCCGCAAGTCGCCAGGAACGTCAATGATGATTTGTATACCTGTCTCGATAAGCTTCGGACTCTGGAAGACGACGCTGGCGTGGATTACTATCTCGCTACAAAGGCATGCCTTACTGGGGAGTACTACCCCACTGGAGAGCACGCTGACTTCGAGGATGTCAGCGTTCAGCGGCTCTTCTACCAAAACGTCGTCAAACGACTTGAGGCCGTGATATTCAAGGCATGGGGCATTCGAATAGAGAATCTGGGTTCATTCGATTCTCAAAAGAATGAATCCTGCTGGGGCTCTATCGGTCGAGAAGTTGTCCGCCTCCATACAAGCAAGGTCGATTCCTCTAATGCAAACAATACAGCAAGGGCAAGTACGTATCGTTCAATTTCTGACACCGCGCCCGTGAGCTACGCATCCGTCCACTCAGATATCGTGCTACGGATGTCGGCACAACCTTCTTCGGGATCACAAGCCCACGGACACCTCCCCGAGCCTTCAGAGAAGAGCTTGTACTTTTTTGATGCAAGCCACCAGACGGGTCCTGAACAAGAGTGAGGTGTTTCGCGTTAGCTATGAGACTTCGTCGAACTAATGACCTGCCAGGAATCCACTCTCGGAAAGATGGATGGACAATCTGCTGTCCTCGATCTATCCCTATGTTGACCTTGATCTCGACCTTGCGGAACCGGTGCGAATAGCGATTTTGGACTCCGGACTCGATCCTGAAAACCCATTCCTGATCGAGGACCAACAACTAGCCAATCCACGAATCAAGGAAGCGCGAAGTTTTATACATGGAACAGACTCACACGACATTCGAGACGAGATCGGGCACGGCACTCATGCTCTTGGTCTCCTTCTCAAAGTTGCCCCATGCGCCGAGATCTATGTCGCCAGAATTGCGCGACGAGAAACTCTAGATCCCAATACCTACGATGACGTTGCAAAGGTAAGGCTGGCTCTATACCAGAGCAGACTTTTTGGACTGCGCTAATGACCTGTGCAGGCCATCGATCACGCAGTTGAACAATGGAAAGTGGATATTATATCAATGTCATTCGGGATTCGTGAATATCACGAACTCATGAGCACAGCTATATCTAATGCACTGAACAAGCGGACGTTGTTGTTCGCAGCAGCATCAAATGATGGAGCAAATCTTGGCAGAGCTTTCCCAGCTCAATATCCCAGCGTCTTTTGTATACACTCAACCGATGGAAATGGCAATCCCTCCAATTTCAACCCTACAGCAAGCGAGACGGACGTCAACTTCAGTCTACTTGGGGAGCATGTCACTTCTCACTGGCCGGCTGGCATGAACGGACGCGATCAGACTGTCAAGGCTATGTCAGGAACATCGGTCGCAACGCCGATCGCTGCTGGCTTGGCCGCGTCGGTCCTGTCTTTTGTCCGGCAGCAGGATCAGCACATCAGTGTAGAAAGTGAAAGGCTGGGACCCTGGCTGAAAAGGGACAACTCCATGGATGCGGTCTTCAAGAGTATGGTCAGACGGAGGCGGGGGGTCGGCTACGACTACATCACGCCTCATGTGCTCTTCGATAGCGGTTCGACAAGGGAGGATGTTTACGGGAGAATCAAGGATATCAAAAGGAACATGTACAAATACTAGTAGAAGTCTAGGAGTGGTTTACTCAACCTCCAAGCACACATGGTTCACGGATGTCTATCTCAGCTGTAGTCCAAGATTCGCTCAGCATGATGAAGCGGGAACGCAATAGACGTTGCCGTTCTCGGTCACATCGGGAACGGCCTCAGCAGTCTTGATATCAGCTCCAACCACGTCTTCAACCAAAACACATTCGTCGTCATCGTTCTTCCCTCCGACGGTCATAAAGGCGCCCTTGTTGTGCTCTTCAAGCTTCAGTCTCCGCCCAAACTTGAGCCTCTTCACGCGGAACGCAAACACAAATTCCGACTCGCGATTAGACTCCATCGCATCATCATTCGCCCTACTCCAGTAGCCTTTCGGGCCAAAGGTCGTGCCCAGCGCGGTCACGTCGATGCCGAGGTTCCCTTTGACCGTCGTGCTCTGTGAAGTCGAGTATTTGATCTTTGCGCCCTTGACGAGCTTCATGCCCGTGACGATGAAGAGCTCGCTGACCAGTGCAAACCTCTGCCTGGGCTCTCTCAGCCATGTCTGCACGGCCGGTGCCTTGACAGCCTCTTCGACGTATTCCTGGGTCGGCTCGAACGCCAGCGTCGTCAGCGTGTCGAACGCAAACGTATTTGCCGTTTTGTTAGAATGCTCAACGTTCAGCTCGGGACCAAGGGGCAGTCCACCGGTAGCCAGCTGCAGAAACTGTGCATAGACACCCAAGCCGAGCCCTTTCTCGGTTGAAAAGGTCTTCTTCCAGTCGGTCTCCACGACAGGTGGGAATGCATCAGGCACGGCAACAACGCTCGCTCTGTTAAGAGGGTATTGCGGTGTTGATGTGGAGCGGATGATAGACCCAAGACAGAGCGGGCCCGTGGGTGGTGGATATATGAAGTCGGATGTCGGACACAGAAAATATGTCTTGGGAAAGGACATGGTTTCCTTTCCTTGCGACCGAGCGCAATGATCGAAGGAGCAGAAGAAGGTGACTTTTGACTTTGGGCTTTGACTTTTGACTTTTGACTTTGGCTTTACACTTTACACTTTATACTTGGACTTTGGGACTTTTGTCAATTGGCGCGAGGTGTCATTGTCGGCCGCAGTAATAGGCGCTGCCCAGGGTGCAACAATTACTCAAGCGCCCCTGGGTCGAAATCACCCCACAGACGCCTTTCTTCTCCCTTTCTCCGTCACACTGGCCCGACCGGCCAGAGCTCGCCGGCCAATCAAGTCGTGCATGTTGATCTGGCCAGGTACGATCGCGAGCGGTCAGCGCGTTTTGTACTTGTACCTACCGCTGCATATCCGACAACCCACGGTGAGAAAGCTGAGGCGGGGGCATGAACCCGTAACTCGGCAGCACCCACGACACCATGCTGTCTTCACATTGTCTGACACTTTGGGTTCATGCGACAATTTCATAGCCTCAGTCGCGATCTGCTTACCCAGCACCTTTGGAACGTCCTTTCCATGCAGAGACCAGGATCGGCTTCCTGGATCTGTGCCGTACTTAGAAGGACTCGCGACCGCCCGCACCGCGCCCTCTCATCATGGGAAGTCTCGAGCGCGCGGGAGACGAGTCTATTGAAGATGTCTTCCTCCAAGATGATCTTAGCCCGACCATCGCAGAGCATGCGACCCAATGCCAGTCTCTTTTCCACAAGCACATGGTCATGCCGGAAATCGTGCCCGACCCTACTATCATAGACGACCAGCTGGCACGCTTTTCTCTGTGGGCATCAAACATGGATGTTTACGGGCCGCCCAACGTCTCGCTGGACTACAGACTCCGATTCAGTCCCACAGCCGCGGATATCATACATCAGCTCCTGGATGTTATTTGCGATACCTTGCTGTCTTGTGAGTACTTCCCGTACCACATTCGGATGCATTGAAGAACAAGGCTAATGGGAGTCTCGGCAACAGTGAAGCCAATCGACGACCGACCACCACAAACTTCGAGCAGAAAGAGACAACGCATGTCAGAACATGGCAATTCGGGAGTCACGAGGAGAGCCGACGACGACGCAAGCGATTCAGAGAGCGATGTCGATCCAGCAGAAGAGAACATTTTAAAGATCACCGAGACAATCGGCGGAACATTGACGCGGCTCTTCCGTCTATCCAACGCCGTTCGAAAGTCCGCCAAAGCCAACCGGGCTCGCAGGATCGAAAGGTACACAGACGACCAAGAGGCAAACAAGGCCATAGACGAGTTGCGTCTCTACACCAAATGCTATATTGAGTTTCGATTCCCGGAGGCGCCGGAGGCGCTCCGCTCGGCATTGGTTGAAGCCAACGCGCTGCGACTTCGACGGCTGTATTATCAGCGCTCCCATCGAAGGCGCCTTGATCTGAGTATTCAGCGCCCGGAAACGACTTCGGCCGTTGTTCAACTCCCCAAAATGACGGGGATTGCGCCGGCTGTACGGTTTGCGCCGAGCGCACCGCCAAAGCCTGCGACGGCCAACAAAATGCAGACCCCTTCGCCAGCGCCAGCAACCAATGCGACTACTGCTCGACAAACTGCCGTTGCGGCCTTCTACGCGAAATCCACAACTGAGGTTCCCCGGGCTAAATCTGTTCTCGTGAACAACAAGTTGTCGTTCCCTCCCATACCGTCGACGCAGCAGTGTCCATACTGCGGCGTCATTGTTGAGTTCAAGAACACTGCAAGGTCATTACTGTGGCAGTAAGCAGACCATTCCTGTCGTTTCATGGGAACATGTGGCTAATATGCACCAGAAATCATGTCATCGGAGACCTGGAGCCTTTTATTTGTGTCTTTCCACACTGCCTGGAAGGTCACCACGGGCACGGGACCGGTCCGCTCACATTCGAAACGTCGAAAGCCTGGTCCAGCCACTTGCAGACTGCTCACGGCCATACATGGGAGTGCAGGGCCCCTTCTCACGATCCGATCGTGTTTGACCAAGAGATCCAGTACCAGGAGCATTCCATCAAGGAGCACGGCGTGCCTGAAGCGCACGCCGGAACCCTCAGCCACGCCGCAAGGAGGCCAGTCGCCCATAAGGTGCTGGAATGTCCATTTGGCGACGATTTTCAACCTTCGGGAAAGTTTGAATCCAACGCTGTCTTCTCGAGTGAAGCTCTCCAGTCACACGTCGCCGGTCATATGAAGGAAATTGCTCTGCTTACACTGCAAAAACTTCCCAGCGATGATGACGAGAACGTGGAGAACGTCGATAGCGACCAACCTTTGGAAGATGATGGGCCGGCCGGGGTTTTTCGAATCACACGTGCATCCATGTACAGCGTACTGGACGACGAGGACCTGGATTTCCAAGACGATGACGCTGAGGCTGCAGATGGCAATGTGGGACACCGCGAAGAGGACATCAGTGCACGGGTGACAGTGCTCGACCTAGAGGACAAAGACAACTTGGGGATGACGAGGCTTCACCACGCGGTGCAGGCCGGCGATCTGGGCTTGGTTGAGTCCTTGATCCAGAGCGGCGCAGGTGTAAATTTGAGGGACGAAAATGGCCAAACGCCTCTGCATTACGCTGCGGAGAGGGGCTTCATCGAGTGCATGGAAGTCTTGGTCATGCACGGTGCGGACTTACGTATCGTTGACAAGTCTGGATTTTCCCCGTTTCTCTGGGCTGTGGTTGCCGGGCAAGAAGGCGCCGTTACGAGACTGTTGTTCATGGACACTGATGCCAATTCATTCAGCGCTGATGGAAAGTCTGCGCTCGCTTGGGCAGCCAGTCTGGGATGGAATTCGACTGCGAAAATGCTTGTTGAACACCGTGCCAACATATCTGATATCCGAGATACGCAGCAGACTCTGCCTTTGGAAGAAGCGGCAGCTTCTGGCAACCTTCCCACCGTTCGATTGCTCCTCGAATGTGGTGAGGATCCGAACCATCGTGATCGCGATGGTTGGTCCGCGATACATTGGGCAGCAGAGGAGGGCCATCTGGAGATCGTGCGTTTATTGCTGGACGCTGGGGCCAACCCCAATGCTGTCAGCTCTTACGGTACGTCACCATTGCACTGTGCTGCAAATGGAGGACATCTTTCCATTGTGAGCTTGCTCCTCCTGCAGCGAGCCGACCCATTCAAGTCAACATGCCACGGCTGGACTGCATTACACCACGCGGCCTTCATGGGGCACTCCCATGTAGTCCAGGGCCTCCTAGAAGACGACCGCATACGATCCACTGCCTCTCAGCAGGACAACCACGGCTGGTCCGTTCTTCATTTAGCCATCCACAGTCGAGATCTAGCCACCGTCCGTATCCTGCTCGACAAATCTGTCATTGCGGAGCCTCAGACCCTATTCGACGAAAGCGGCCTCACCGCAGAAGAATGGCTAGATCGCGGGCCGGCAAGCCATTCCCAGAAAGCCACCGGCAACTTAGCGTTCAGCAAATCACGCTGTTGCCGGGCCGTCACAAGCCTTCGCCAAGCTGTTACCTCAGGCAACGTCCCCATGATCAAGCTTCTGTTCAAATTGGGTCACGACATTAATGGCATGAACTCTGGAAGGAGGACTGCGCTATACTACGCCGCAAAGAAGCGCATGCTTTCCATCATGGATCTGCTTCTTGACCTGGGTGCGGATCCAAACATCCTCCCCGTGGGGCGGAAGAACTGGGAAGAATTCATTCCGCCTGGTGACGTTCTACTGCGGCTCAACCGAGCAGGATACTGGAAGCGAGATACCGACCATGAGGTGGAGCGCCAGATTCGTCAGGCACTCAGAGTGCAGAGTCGGCCGTCTGTACCGGATCAACCAGCCTGGTTCGTATCAGACGAGTCGACTTTATTAATGCCTGACCAATCTGCCTCCAATGGGTCAAACCGACCGTCCTCACCTGTTCCAGCTTCGTCAACGCCACCTTCTCCAGATCATGTAGCCTCAAGTAGACCGACACGCTCGCCTGCGCCTACACACCAAACAAATGACAAGAAGCGCAAGGCAAAGTCAGGCCCGACGGATTGGTGGAAACGGCTCATACGTGGAAGATAGCGACCTCGGTCCCTAAAGGCGAAAGTGAGGAACGACATAATGGCTGTGGGTTGTGGCGGCCTAGAGCTTTGACAACTAGGTTGGGGATCTGACATGACCGTTTCACTTATATCAGCTTGTGCCCGCCATCGACTATCCACACTAAATTCTATTGTCGACTAGGGACCAGAAATATTTCCCGATCGACTTTGGAAAGGAGAAAGGGCTCAATTCTAGCATCATTCCTCACCCGCTGATGGACGACACCTGGATCATTGTCCCGCAGCAAAATTCCGACGACGAGAGTTCACTACTCTTTCCCGAGCTTGTCTGCAATGCCGAATTCGAAAACGGTAGACTCGTGTGGGTTCGGTTTGCCGGAATAATGCCTATAACGCCACCTTCGGGGAACTAGTGCGTTGGCGGTCTAGATTACTTTGCACTCAACATTGGTCCCCACGATGCAAGAGTCTTCTACGGTCCTGAACCACCATACTCCATCTACGGTTCAAATTCTGCATACACGTGCTTCGGCCAGTGGATCCAGGATTTCCGAGCGCTTGTGGGTGGACTGAAGTTGAGGCGATCGATCCAGTCGACACTGCCGTATGGGCACCGAAATACAACGACCGGCTCCTTATGGGGCTATCGAGAAGAACTGGATCGTGTGTTGGGACGGTACAGGCCAAATATATGTGCATCACGATGCCCATCCGAAGCATGTCTTCGCAAGACTCGAAAGAGACGGTTCAGCCAGCGTTGGGAAGCTCGTCCCAATGGTCAGAAGCTCCATACTCGGCATGTATACATAACTCAAGGAGACGAGCAAGTAAGATTTGCGTGAGCATAGTCGAAGGCATCCAGATAACCCATCAACTGGACCACAGCGGCGCATACGACCAGGATGTGAAAGATCGAATGGGAGCCCCATAGGTCGAATTTGCCAGGATAGCGACGTTCGGGAAACCTGGTCTTAGAACCCCATGCGTTAGGGTCAATTTCTCTCTTCTGTGCGAAAATGGGAGACTTACTGCATAAAACCAAGTCCCAGATAGAAGGCAGCCTGCTTTTGCCAGAGTATAGGGAAGAGCTTTTCTCGTCATCTGCGACATGCCGAACACATTGAGTCCATGGATTAGGGGCGCAACACCGCACAAGCCAGTCGCCACGAACATCAAGGCTCGGAAGAGGCGATACTTTGAGCCCTGGAACTTGGGATGCAATGTCATGAAGATGGTCAACGTCCCGAAAACTCCAATCTATCAAAAGTATGTTAGACTTAAGTACCAGGGTTAAGATGAGGTAAAACAAAACTGTGCACATAGAGATTGACTAACCATAGCCCAGTAAATATTGCGTGGCAAAGGTTCACACCAGAAAACCATGTATATTCCCAAGACAAGGTCGCCCAGTATGAAGATGACTACACCCAGCATGTCCAGTCGCAGGCACAAATGTTCCACGTGTTGGGAGTGGTTCATCAAGGTGTGGTACGTCGCTGATAACGACAGGCATGTGACGGCCGCCAACATGAAGATGGAGAAAGCGACGAAATCGGCGCCAGTCACCCCGGAGTATCTACTGGTAAGGTACTGCTGGATATACCACTCGCCGATCAGGAAGAAAACGGCCGGGATGAGGTGGGAATAGATGTTGACCGACTCGTTGTGGATATACGACCAACTGCAGAATGAAGCGTGAGCCGAGCCTGAGATGGGCCGATAGCCATGGCGAATCCACTGGTTCGATTCACGTCGGTACCATTCCGGCATCTCATCGAACGAGAGAAGAACTGGGCGTGCTGCCTTGCCGGGCTTGGATGCGGTGTCGCTGACGGATCCCATCCCCCGCCCTTTGTGCGCCTCTGGCGGCTGCGGGGGCGAAGCTCGAAGACGGGGCGCGGATACCATTTGCTGGCGTGCCTGGTGATAATGTACTGTGGATTTTGAGAGTAAGAAGATGGAAGAGAGATGGTTTCCGTGCACTGCTGTCCTTTGTACTCCGTTGTTCTCGCTAAGCGCCAGCCTTGGGTGCTTTGATTAGGTTACAGTCGCATGTGGGTGACAGGACAATCAGGAACCAACCACATCGGGTGGTCCAAGCCAGCATGAGTCAGTCCTCGCGACAAAACCGGGGCACCGCGACATGGATCCTATCGGGCACTGCCACGGGTGCTCGGTCCGTGCTAGTTGCCGTCCTTCGATTGCGAATTGGCCATGTGGTGCTACTGTGTACTGAGCTGTACCTCGTACGTACCCTTGTAATCGTCAAACTGAAACTTAGCACCAACCTAGTGCAAGTTTCGGGGGGGCGGCAGTCCTTCTTGCTCATTAGAACGATGCTAACCTATCTGGAGTATGTTTGACGTGATTGAGATCCTGTTCTGTGCGTCGTTAAATCGGGCTGGATGACTCTCCTTAATAGGGAATGACGATGGAATGACATGAAATGACGGTTGGGATTCGTAGCGCTTCTACGGATACCAACCGGAAAAAAGCCCCTATTCCTCGTAGAGCGGCAGGGGACCACAAAGCGCGTTTCATTAGACGCTGACACAGTACCAGGGTATATTTTAGTACGAGTACGTGTGTTGTTTGTCTCGTACAGAGCAAGGATTTGTGAGACTTTGATTGACTGCATTCCCGCGTTTCTGGCCTAAGGCGTGAGCAATCGAGGTGTGAGTGGGCCCAAGCAAGTCGACTGACACGCCCATGATGAGGCTGAAGGACGACGCTGATCGAGAGCTGGTCTGTCTGTCCTCTCGTTGCTGTACTCCTTGTTTGATGGATTGCTTTGCTCAACCACAACACTGCGCGCAATGTTCCGGAAAGTCGACCTCTCAGACAGTCAGTCCAGCTTCGACATACCTAACACCACGAGTCGGCACCGACGCTCCTGGACTCTCTCATTTCTTGACCCGCGCCCTGGCCGGAGATGGCGTCCCGCGACGACTACACAGTCGGGTGGGTTTGCGCACGGCCTATAGAGGTCGCCGCAGCCAAAGCAGCGCTTGATCGCGTCCATGACAATCTACCTCCGGATCGGAACTCAGACGACAGCAATAACTACATTCTGGGGAGTCTTCAAGGCCACAACGTCGTTGTGGCGTATCCGAACTCCAGGGTGTGTGGTAAAACGTCGGTCGCCGACGTGGCCACACAGTTGCACGCAAGCTACATATCTGTCAGGTTCACTCTCATGGTCGGCATTGCGGGAGGAGTGCCTGATACGAAGGAGGATATTCGTCTTGGTGATGTTGTTGTCGCCAAGTCGACAGCTGGCTGGCCGGGTGTCCTCCAGTATGACGTGACCGGGGAGCGACCAGAAGATCAGTTTGTTCGCGGCAGCGCCTTAGGGCGGCCAACGCCCTTGCTTCTCACAGCTATGGGCAAAGCCGAGACAGCCGCCATATTTGATGAAAGTCAGATACCACTGTACATCTCCGAGATCGTGCGGAAAGCCCCCGTCACCTTTGCCTACCCTGGCCCAGAGCAAGACGTCCTCTTCGAGCCGAATTATGATCATGCAACCACCGAATCCGAAGAAAGCGGATGCAGTCACTGCGACCCAGATAGGATCCGATCCCGGCAGCCTCGGGAGGTACAGGACCCTATAGTTCATTATGGCCTGATTGCCTCCAGCCCTCATCTGCCGCGCCACGGAGCGACTCGGGACAAATTCGCACAGAAGCATGGCATTCTCTGTATCGAGACGGAGGCAACCGGGCTGAAGGATGCCGCCCAGTACTTGGTCATCCGAGGAATTTGCGACTACGCAGATTCGCACAGGTCCCAGCTCTGGCACGCTTACGCCGCAGCGGCTGCCGCAGCATATGCAAAAGAGGTTCTCTCTTTCATACCCGCGGTGTCCAAGACGATACCTCTGGCCACAAGCTCGTATGCCGAGGCCGCGCCCGTTCTTGACGCTTTGCTTCTGACAAGACCCGAGGTTGATCGGAAGTCCCTCGTTGCATTGAAAGGGCGCAGGGTTGATGGCACCTGCGAATGGCTCATACAGCATCCCCATTATCAAGAGTGGCTGGCAGATGCGAGTCACCCGCTCCTCTGGATCTCAGGCGGCCCCGGAAAAGGGAAGACCATGCTGGCGATTTACATCACCGAGGTGCTTCAGCCAGTGGTTGACGCCGCCGGCAATGTTCTCCTTTACTACTTCTGCAGTAACCGCGACAAGAGTCGGAACACCGCATTGACCATCATGAGAGGCATCCTGCATCAATGGATCGACCTCTGTCCTAGTCTGGCCAAAGACATCAAAAATTCCTTCGATGGGACGGAAACGACCAAATATACCATTTCCAGTTTTGTCGCGCTGTGGAGGGTCTTCCTGACGCTACTTCAGCAGAGCACGTCTTCCCAGGTAGTCTGCGTTCTGGACGGTTTGGATGAATGCGAAAAGGAATCACTCAAGCAGCTTCTCGATGTCGTTATGAATTACTTGTCGAAGTCTGGGGAAAAGGCAAGGCCACGACTAAAGCTCATTATCCTCTCCCGGCCTCAGCCGGCTGTTTTGGAGAGCAAACTCGGCCAATATCCGCAGATCCAGTTAGACGACTCCGACACGGAAATTGCGCATGATGTCGAGAGATACATCGTCGCCAAAGTCGCCGAACTGGCATCCGAGCAAAACCTTTCCGAAGAGATGGTCGCGCGGGTTCAGCAGACCTTGCTGGCTGGCGCCGACGGGACTTTTCTGTGGGTTGGATTCGTTGCCAATGAGCTTCAGGGCAGGAGCTGGAGCAAAATCGATGAAGTTCTCCGCCACGTTCCTAAAGGCCTGGGTGGGGTTTATCAGCGGCTTCTTCAACAGATCGGTGACAAGAAAGCGATGGTCCCCATTCTTCAATGGGTCGTTCTCGCTGCCCGGCCCCTCACACTGCAAGAATTGACCGTGGCCGCAGGGATCAAGACTGCTGGTACTCTTACAGCAACGCAAGTGACCAAGAATCGGCTCGGGCTCGGCGGGTTGCTCGTGAAGGTCGAAGGAGATGTCGTCAACCTGGTTCACGAATCGGCGAAGGAGTTCTTTCAGAGCGATCAAGTCAACATCAAGGGTATCGACATGTTCCATATGAGCGAGGACACCCACAGGAGTCTCATGCAGACCTGTTTAGCACACGTCGAACGCGGATACGGAAATCCCGAACGGATTCACGATGTGTCTGGCCACGACCCCTTCTTATCTTATGCCAGCCGATACTGGCCGGTGCATTTCCACCACGCCATTCATGTGATCGATGCACCGTCCGAGTTCTCACGCCCGTTCTTCCGAGTTGACTCTCCGATCCGGGACGAATGGTGGAAAGTCTACTGGGAGCAGGAGAAGAACGGCGGAAGCCCGCCCTCCTTCACACTCTTGCATCTCGCAGCATACTTTGGCAACGTACCCTGGGCCAAGTTGTTGATCAGCAAGCATGGCCGTTTCATTTCGCGAAAGGACAACTACGGCCGGACGCCGCTGTCCTGGGCCGTCAACCAAGGTCACCGAGAAATGGTGGAACTGCTGCTTGACCATGGTGCGCGGGTCAATTTCAAAGATCGAAGCATGCTGACGGCACTCCATATTGCGGTCACCGGACAGCACAAGGACGTTGTGTCTTTGCTGCTTGAACACGGCGCCCGTCTCGAGGCCAAGGCGGAGCATGGAGACACAGACACGCCGTTGTTGCGGGCCATTCTAGCGAATTCGAGAGAAATGACGCAAGAATTACTGGAGCACGGAGCGCGCGTGGACAAATTGCCAGCTCTTCTGGGAGTTGCTTCCCTGAGGAGACCTACGGACCCGGTGGACGAGCGGGTGAAAGAATTACTTGGGCTCCAGGAGCAGGTCTTCCTCGCGCGCTTCAAGCGGTCGTCGCGATTTGTCGACCTGGTCATGAAAGGGCTGGGCCTTTCCCTCCGCTTTCCCCTCGTTCTCGAATTGATGTCCCTCTATCTCAAGTATGTGGCGTTGAACCGCTGGGACAGTCTGTCGGTGCTGCAGGAGCTCGTCCAGGAGAACAAAAAGGAGGAACTGCGAGAATGGGCGAAACTGTACCATGTGTTCTTCTTGGGGCTCGTTGTCGCCAGGAATCCGAAGAGGCTGAAGGCCATGGGCGACCTGTCGACGCACATCTTGCAGAAGGTCGCGCCCAGAGATCTTCAGGCACTGCTGGCCATCACGGTCTTCACCGGCATGGATACGAAACTCACGGCTGTCCGACACGGATGGCGAGAAGGAGATGCCGTGACAGCTGCAGCAATTTCAGATTGGGCCGCCATTGCCTGCGACAGGGACGCGTTGGAGTTCTTCCACTTCGGCATTCGCGAGTTTTTGAGCGACTTCGACGGCTGTGTGCGGAATGAGAATCGGGAGGAGAACGTACTTCGGACGGCCCTACTCATGACGGGCCACTTCGCCATGATCGACAAACAGGAACCCGGGCCGATCGAGTATTTCTCCCGGGTCGTCGCGGAGTTCTTCGAAGGGTATATCGGCAGCAGTTACGAGGTTGAATTGTTCAGCGATGCGAACCAGGCGTGCGCCAATGAGCTGTTGGTCATCAGCGAAAGTCGCGACTCTGCCAGGTTGCGTCTCTTTCTAACCACTATCTTCCAGTTCGCCCGCCAGGCCCATGAGAAGGGACAGGACCGCTTTCTCAATTTCCCCTCGGCAGCATGCTTGATACTCTGCCAGGAGAATGCCACCCCTCACCGGTGGCTAATCAGTGAGGCCATTCCGGAGGAAATAGGGGCGTTGATAGTGAAGGAACCTCCGGGATCGCTGCAGAAGCGGGCTTGCAAGACTCTTGTCGAGTGCCTGATCATTGGGAAGCAGTACGGTTTGACATTACCTAGGGGCACACCGAGACAAGGAGTGGAACAGCATCTACAGTCCTTGCCGGGAGTCGCAGATATGATGAATCGCATCCTTGGTTCATAATGCCTGAGAAGTGGCAGAGCCAAGTCACGAGGGAAAAAATTTGAGCCTGTGTTCATAACTGTGCTTTACGTGTTTGCATTGGTGAAGTCCCCAGCATCCAGTCCGTCGACCTTGTCGTCAACCTTGATGAATGGTGCATCTACACAGTAATTAGAGCACTCGTGCCTGCTGTAGCGGTTTCCAGCGTGGCGTGGCATGGCGTGGCTTGCATGATTGGGCGCTCCGAGATCGCAAGCCACAATACATTCGTCCATTGTGGTGTTGTGAACCTTGTAAGGCAACCTTGCATTTCTCCAGTTCCCTCCTGTCTTTTTATTCCCATGTCCGTCTGCCATCATCACACGGCACGGAATCAGCCTTGCATATTCGCTGGTTGAGCCTCCTTTTGCGATCAATCAGAGGGAGGAGCAGTCGAGAAACTGGGACGAAATGCTCAAAGAGGAGTCTACGCTATGCAGTCTGGTCTGGTCTGCCGGACGCAACGGGATGATTGTTCGGCTATGTCTGGCTGGGCTATGGCACGTCTATCCTGACATGGGTCTGACAAGATGGCTTCGGTTTGGATGAGGAAGCGGCACGCCCAGGTTACGCTCTAGCGTCAGCATCACTGCCTGAGAAGGTTCTGTTCGGACTCTGCTCGTGAGTCGTCACCAAACCGTCATCGTCATCCCTGCATCACCACTCACTCACAAGACCTCCAACGTGGCGTTACTGATAAAGTACAGGCCCGTGTCCGTCGCATTCGTCAGGTTCGTCTGCTTCATGTGCCCGAACTTCACGAACCCGTTCTCCACGGGCGCATTCACCACGGTGCCGTTGAACCTGTGCAGGTGGTTCTCCCCAGCCACGACGGTGAAGTTCGCGAGCGAGATCTCATTTGGATTCCGAGTCACCACGGTCGGCATCCCGAAGTAATACGCCTGTACTTGCTGTTGGGTGATGTGCAATTCGAAGTAGCCGCGGTAGTACACCTCCTGCCACTGGAGTTCTCGGTTGGCGCCAACGAGCCATTCAGAAGCCTGCACGCTCCGGGCGATCGAGATGTTGGCGCCATAAGGCGAGGGTGACGAGACGGCCGTGCCGCCGAATTCCACCCCGATGGCGCCCTGGCCCGTGGCGGGGTCGTAAGGATGATTGTCCAGCCAGACGAGGTCGGACACCCAATTGGCGTGGCTGTCGCCCGAGATCATGATGTTGTTGGTGATGTTGTTGCCGTACAGGATCTGATACGTCCGGTTTCGATTGGCCTGGTACCCATCCCACGCATCGTAGTCCAGCGGGTTCACGTTGCCGTACGCGACCGACTCGTTGATGCGGCTGAAGACAGTTTGAGACCCGATCACTCGCCAAGTCGCGCCGCGCGTCTTGGAGGAGATGAGTTGATTGTAGAACCAGTTCTCTTGGCGCGAGCCCATCATCGAGCGACCGGCGTCGTTGGAGATGGCGTGGATGTAGTCGGTGTTCCAGTAGAGGTCGGTGATGGACCGGTCGTATTGGCGGGTGTCCAGCATGATGAGGTCGAGGAGGTTGCCGATCGAAAAGGAGCGCCAGATCCGGAGCTAGGGAGGGGTTAGAGGAAGAATGTTGACATGGGAAGGGGACAGGTGTCTCACATCGTCGCCCATCTCAACCTGCCGAATGGGCATCCATTCAAAGTAGGCGCGCACGGCGTTCATCTTGCGCTGATCCACCGATACGCCACCGTCCTCGATGAAAGAGGACTCCGTGTTGTTGAGTTCCGAGGAGCCGTCGCGGTAGGTGTTGTCTGCGACTTCATGGTCATCCCAAACCGCGATCCAGGCGAAGTTCTGGTGACTGGCGAGCAAATCCAGGTCGGTTCGGTATGTGGCATGGCGCTTGCGATAGTCGTAGAGGGTGTAAATCTGTCTGTCCGGGAGCGGAACACGCCCGATTGTCTGGCCCCAGCCGTATTCACCGTTGGCGTACTCGTAGATATAGTCACCAAGGTGCAGAACATAGTCGACCGAGTTCTTCCGCACAGGATTGCCGTACGCATTGAAGAAACCGAACGGGTAGTTGCTGCAAGAGTAGACGGCCAAATTGACCGCAGCCGTATCGTCAGTGGGCGACGGGGTGGTCTTGGTCTTGCCGAGCACGCTAGAGACGCTGCTGTTGCAAATGGTAAACTGATAGTAGTATTGAGTGAAAGGCTGGAGGTTTCCAGCCTCGATCTTGACGGTGTAGTCCACGTCAGAGCTGGTATACACAGTGCCTTGGTCGAGGACCTGAGACAATGCGCTGTCACTCGCTATCTTCCAGTTCAGGCAGACCGGGGAGGTGGACGGCGGTTTGGCCTCGTCGGTGTCGTTGTATATGGGAACTGGATTGTAGAGTGGCACATAGCCGCTTGTGGTACTATTGCTCTTCACATTATCGGAGCTCTGCCTCGCGGTCAGCAATCAAGGACCAAAGGGAATTTGGGAAATTCCAGCCTGTACATAGCTGAAGGAGCACTCACAGGAGCACACCTTGTCCACAGAATCACGCTGTTTGGGAACGGGTCACCTGAAGCAACTCCATGCGTGAAGTTCAGCTGTGAGGCAGGCGTAGCTTGTCTCTCAACATGTCGCTTGACAACCTTCCGTACAGATATACCTAGACCAGGATGATGGAGGGAAGGAGAGCGATAGTTTAAATTGGCACCGTACGAAGCAAATGAGACACCAATCAAGGCGACGAACACGAGGATTTGCAACATCTTGCCGCAAGGTAGTTCGCGGGGAGGGTAAGAAAGGTAGCTCACATTGTTCGGTCCTGGACGCAGCGGACGGCAGCTTCTTCAAATAAATCGCAGTTTGCGCGCTATGAGAGAGAGCTCCAGGATCTCGACGCAAGCTCTTCCCTGCCATCCCGCGCTTCCTTCAGTGTCAACAATCCCAAGAAAGCAATTCGGCAAGGTACTGTGGAGATTCAAGCTTAAGGCACAAGCTTTCCCATGCAGATGAAGGTGAAGTTGAACCAATTGAAGGCAAGGCTGTTGGCATGCGGAGGCCATCTTCAGGGTCAAGTCTGCAGAGCTGCGCCCAGATCGGCTTGGAACTCTTCTGGAGCTGCCTATCTCATCGTAGTCATAGAGTCAAGAAGCGTGTTGGAGCAATGAAAGGATGCAGAACGCACATCGCCTGGTCGGACAGAAGACGTCACTAGGAATCGATATGGAAGAGGAGAAAGTTTGCAACGGTGGGAATCGTGCAGTAGCCTTGCACCAGGCGTGCTCGGCAGCCACACCTTGTCAAGGCCTGAAGCACGTGGGCGCCTTATCTGTCGAATGACCACCGAGGTATTTGAAAGCTGCAGAGTGAAAACGTCACCTCTGTTCGCCCTGTCGGTATTCTGGGCGCGTTGCATTTGAGCAGGGGATCGTGCAGCTGCTGCAGACATTACTCGAATCGGTGGCAGCAGTGAGCAACGTGCCATCCAAGAGAGCTATTTCAGGTTGCCCGATCGGGGGTTGGCCTGCGATGGGCTTGTCTCTGTAATGCTTGCCCGGCAGGTGCATCACTAATTATATTGGACACTTGGTCCCATAACCCGTCACTCGGGCACTATGGAACCCACACTCCTCCAGAAGTCGCACCGATATCCTCTTCCTGCTTCCCAATCGTAGGCGTTAACAAGCGTGAAATCATTCAGCAACCCGGGTTGCCCATATTCTGTCAGGTTTCTCTGTAAATAGGACAGATTGAATGCGAACGGTGTGCCCCCTGTCACATTAAGATTGATCTGATACGGTGAGTATACCTTGAAAGGAGGCCAGTTCGAAGTTGGATTGTCCATGGTACTATTCGACGAAGCTCCGTTGGCGACGTTGCTGGGAATCGAAGGATTATCCGAGGTGATGAAATTGCCCCAAATTTGCATCGCGGCCTTGACAAAGTCGGGGCTCTGATTCGGTGTCGGGGGTCCAAAGTACGCAGTCAAGTCTGAACCGTGGACGGCGATTGGAACGGAGTACTGATACTTGTAGGAACTGCGGCCGAAGTCACTGTATGCTTGCGCCATCCAGTACGACGGACATACAAAGGTCGTCTCCGAGTATATTGCCTGGTGTCCTTGTCAGCGATAGTTCAGGCAGTAGCTGGAACATTTCGCTCACGAAAGCTCTTTGCTGCTGTCCCGTAGCAACACTGCTCTGGTTGATGAAGCTTGGCAATGTAGTGCCTGAAGAAGCATACAACGGAGCGTCGGGATTTGTCGAGTCGTTTGAACTGGGATAGTACAGCAAGACCTTGGCAATATCGTCGTTGCTGAACAGAGGGAAACTCAGTCGCAGCCAGGCCACGAGGTCGCTCTCCGTCGTGATGTTGGGTTGCGTGTATGCTGGTCCTTCAAGTGCATTGTTACTCACGAGTAGATTCATCCCATTGAGTTCTTTGCGTAAAAGCTGGCGACTCGGCAGGTCCTGAACGAACACACCATCTGTTACTGGGAGAAATGCCCAGGTGCCGTATTTGCCTGTCTCAGAAAGAGTCGCACTTGCGTTCATCAGCGTGGCTGAATCCTTGCTGACTAGGCATTCGAAAATTGTGCCCGGATGGCCACCGTATGGCAGAGTGGGTGCGCAGCCAACCATAGTAGCAAAGGCATAGTAGGCTTGAGAGGGCTGCCAGTCCTTGTAGCCATATTGCATTGGAAGGTAAGGAGAAGGGGCCAGGATCTAGCTATATCAGCACTGTATAAACGCAAAGGTGTGGGAGTTCCTCACGTTCCTGAACAGTGAAACGCCAAGCGAGCCACCATACGCCATGCCTTGCAGCTAAGCTATTGTTAGTGCAACTCGATCTGGCTTAAATGAACAGCCTCAATCAGAGCGTAGATTGAGTAGATGCCGTCGAAGCAATAATGACTCACCATGACCGAGCCGGCACCAGCTGATTGCCCAGCAATTGACACATGGTTGGGATCACCTCCAAATAACGAGATGTACCGCTGAACCCAATGCAGCGCAAGATGCTGGTCTAGCAGTCCGGCATTGACAACGCCATTTCGGAAGACTTCATCGCCAGCTAGAAATCCGAACGCCCCAAGCTGGAAGAATTGTAAGTCCTGTCTCGACTGGAACTTGCTCTGCGACACATACCCTGTATTGGATTGTTACACCGACGAATGAATTGTTGTTGGTATTAATGATGGCCGACAAATCCTGCTGCCCGTTGCCCCGACCATATCCACCTGAGGTTTCCCAGCATTAACATAAGTACTTAGTGGGGTATGTCCGGAGGTGTTAAACCCGGGCATTCTCCCGGGCGGTATGCAAATGACTAGTAGGAACAGAGGAGACTCACCGCCATGGATATAAACAAGGACAGGAAGTGGACTGGGAGGGTTCGCCGGTGCATACACATTCAGAAACAGGCAATCCTCGCTCGCTCCTGTGGAATTGAGAAGCACGAAGGTGTTCGTCGTGTCCTGGCCCTGAGGACAGATTGCGCCGAATTGGCTGGCTTGGATCACAGAGTCGCGGTTCGTGGCAGGAGGCTGAGGCGCCTGCCATCTGTTGGTGCCGGTGGGCGGAGCTGCGAAGCGTATGCTAGAAGTCCAGGTTCAGCTTCGTGGGACCCAGAGCAAAGAGACAGCTGGGGTATACCCTTTCCAGAGATTCAATCCTGTGGTCGCATTATTGTAGCCTTGGTAGACCCCGTAGCCCAAGTCAACCTGAAGGGGGGAGCTGCTACCACCTGACACCTGACGACGTCCGAGTTCCACCGGATATGGCTGTGGATTGTTCTGAGGATGGGCAAGACTCCTTGCCAGGAGGCACACGACTGCGAAAGCAAAGAGCTGCATTTTACCTTGGGCGTCCTTCACAAAGCTTGCTGGGAGGACCGGACGAATTGCACGAGGAAAGCTAGCATCGCAGGACAGACCTACCTTTAAAGCTCGTGGTAAAAGTCGGTCTGGTCGCTCAACTCACCGTGAAGCCGTGACGTTCGGGCTGTGGCCGGCACCAGTTTCCAGACGGCTTTGTCAAGCTGGAGTGATATTAGCCGTATATACCAGAAGACAGCCACCGGATGAAGAAGCGAATGGTGGAAAACGTCATTGGCTCCCCCACATTTTCCCAACCGATCTCCTCACACCCGACACTAACTCGTATCCTGACCATTTCACTCGAGGCTTGAGGACTCCAACTCCGCACTGCATAAAGATCGATGCAAGCAGAGAGTAGGAACATCCGATCTCGGCTCGAAGTTGGCCCGAACGATAGACTGGAGAACCATCCCTGTTGCGATACAAAATGCATTTCATAGCCGTCATGTGCTCGCAGTCGGTGTATCCCAAACACAAAATCTATTTCCCTTGAGCGGTTGGCGACCATCTCACTTATCATGAGGGATAGACACCATCCACCGGTGCGTCCTGCTCCACAAACCTACACCAATTGTCCCCTTCTCGCAGTACTTTTGATATCTTTCCAGTCTCAAAGTGGCAACACCGGCGGCTTTCCGAAGGACCATGCCCGCTTTGTTACTTGTTTCTTGTCTGATTTCAATTGCTCTTCTTGTCACCAGATCCAGGGTTCAACTGGTTGTACTTGACGCTCAACTCGTCGTACTCCCTCCGCAGGCCCTCGGCTTGCTTCTTGATTCCCTCAATCTCTTTGTCTTTCTTGTCAAGTTGCTTTTTGAGCTCTCCAATCTGGTCGGCACGGTATCTGTTGCCGAGCTTCTCTCCTTCCTTGCCGCCCGCCCGCTCATCACCTTCGTACATCTTCACCTTCTCTTCCAAGCGAAGAACATCGAGGATCATGCCGTAGGTGCGGTTCAGGATCAGGGAGAGGAACAGAGTGAAGCCGGTCAGATACATGTTGCGCTGGGAGTAGAACTTGCGGGCCTGGACTTCCATTCGATCAGAGCCCATGGCAGCAGCTCGCCTGTTTCAATTAGATATGCTCTTTGAACGCACGTCGTGTGACTTACCCTGCACCACTGGTGTCCTTTGCGAGAGCCGACATCTCGACCTGGACACGATAGACTCTGTTGACACTGTCAAGGAAGAGGATCAGAATGAAGATGAAGGTGATCTTGTACGTCATCAGTCATGAGGCCAGTATCTTCGAGGGCGCACCGCCATACCTTCATTGCATATTGTATCTTGGCGACGATTGGACTTTCGGAAATGAAGTTGAACAGTTTTCGTTTGGCGGTGAACGGCATGGGGATGATGAGGGCGACGAATAGCACCATCTCCATCACCAAGAGCACAAAAACCTAGTATCCTTAGCATAAAAACTTGGTTACCTCCAGCAGGGGACCGACATACGAGGCTGTAGTAGAGCGTCATGATCGCGGTTCTCTTTCGATCGCGGCTTTGTTTTGAGGGGTGGCAGGCTAGAGAACTGAAGGCACAACACCAGAGGTAGAGTTGACAAGCAGAAATGCTGAAGCAATCAGATGGGAACGTGGTCAATTGGAGAAATGCGAATCTGAGGCTGTCCAGGTTTTAAATAAAGGCCAGATTCCGCGTGTCACTTTGCAGGCCGGATGTTGCGTCACTGTCACCTTCGACCTTTCGCGAAAAGTGGAAGCTAGGTAACAACACGTCATCTCCGAACAACTGCGCGGCTTGTACAAACACTCCCCCGTTTCGCATCACGGTGGCGTTCTCTACATACTGACAAGATAGTGTACTCCGGAGTCAGATGAAGCATGGAAAGTATCATTAACCGCCGATGGAGGTCTCTATGTAGTTCTTGAATGCGAATCTCAGCTCAATCGTCCACGCATTTACATAACTCATTTTGGGCCTTCGAGGCATTCACGTGCGCCAAACCTGTAGCAACCACTGCGGCACCAAATCAAATCCTTGCCTCCCATGTCTCGAAGCTCGATTAAGGACATATTGCAGTCCGGCGAGCGCGACTCCAGGCACCAGAGCAAGGGGTTGTCAGGGTATCGCATTCGTAAAATCCAAACTTCGCCAGCATGTCCAGCTCGGCAACCGGGTGTAGAAGTTTATTCTCGAGCGAGATCCATTCGTCGTTTTGGAAAGGCTGACACCTTCGCGCTTGAAACTCGGCCACGTAGCAACGGGGTTTCGCCTTGCGTGGACACGAATAGGTCATGTACGATTTGATTGACGATTGACCGCTTCGTTCCATTCACCACTCAAATTCACCTTGCCCTTTATGAAAGACGTATCTGAGTGACTTGTCAGTTGCCAAATAACAAAAGCCACGTCGAGCAAAGCACTTACTCGGTCCCATCCACTCTCAGAACACCATCTTTCAAGGTGCACTTCCACTTGTTCTTGACCCGCTGGACCTTGTCGTATGTGCAGAGCATGACTTGGTCAGTATTCTCACCATTTTCCTCGGCTGCCGCTAGATCGTCAGGGTCGTCGAGGTCAGAATTAATAGCGTCTTCATCTTCCTCGTCGTCGTCATCGCCCGCTGCGTCGCCTTGAGCACGTGCAACACTCGGAGTAAATGCGTTACTGGAGGCACCGGCTGCGTTGGCCAAGGCGTTGACCTTTCGCGTAGTGGACTTGTTCGGTATAAGGCGCTCATCAAGTGCTTTCAGAAGACCGCCACCTTCGAGTGCTTGCTGCCGGGCTTGAAAGTGGGACCGGATGAGGTTGTCACCTTCCATAGAATGCGCCGCAGCAAAGGCTTTGCGTCGAGCGAACTCGGTCTCCCAGTCGTCACGAACATCTCCAGCACCGTCGGTCTGACTCGTGTCAACAGTTCGCGGTTGGAGATTGAGATTCTGGGGATAGTCCTGGACGCCATCGAAGCTAGTGCTTGAGTCTTCTTGCTTGATGTAGGACGAATTTGGTGCTGCCAACGGCATTGGCACACGAGGTTGACCGCCTGATTGGAGCTGCGCGATCTGAACACCGGCTCGCTGACCGTACTGCTGATGGAGGTTCATGGCGGCTCTGTCTCGGGCCGTCAGTGGCTGACCTTGCTGGAATGACGGCGCTTGATATTGCTGAGCCTGAGGCGGCGCCTGCTGAGTAGGATACGAAGGTGCAGCACTAGGTTCATTCTTGATGACTACCCCTGAGGAAGCAGGCGGTTGTGACAGAGGAGGGGTGCTGATGCTGGCTCCATTGCTGGGAAGAGTTTGGGTGGCGGTTTTCACATTGCTGGGGACGGTAGCTTGTTCTTTGACGATAGGCGCTGGGGGAGGGTCCCATGGAAGTTGGGCAACCTTCAGTGCTGTGAGCTTCTTCTGCCATTCCTGGAAGATAGGTTAGTCCACGCACTGATCTGCCTGGTAGGACACGGCGCGATCCAAATGTGGGTTAGTGTGCAAATTTTGGGGGCTATGCTGCCGGTGGCGTATAAAAAGAGACCATGACTCAAAGCAGGGGCTGCATTCAAGAACCTTCCGATCCCCGCCTTGCCCGCAGCCTTCGCCCACCCGCCTCCCAACCCAGCGCTTCCGGGCCTGGCATACACTCAAAGCATGCTTTCAGCGTCCAAACAGCGCGGGTATTTCATTTTTCTCTCTCTTTCTTCGAACACGTGTATACACACTGTTGTTCAAGTCTCGTACAAGCCAGTATAACGATGTCGCTGGACAAGGGGTAATGTGCAGCCGACGGCGAACGTCAACTTACCGACTTGAGCAGATCTAGGGTTGCAAGCTCAACGCCACCTTCCTCGAAATCTTGCCGTGAGGCTTCGCAGACATCATTGATGACTTTGGCATAGACATCGCCCTATATCGAGTCAGTAACTGAGCCCTGTTCAATACTAGTAGAAGCGCGGGCGGTACGATCTTGGGTGGTGGCGAGGCAAGAGAAGTGCTTGGGACAAGGGAAATGACGGCGCAAAACACCTACCACCAAGGCCTTTGACATATTGCCCTTGTAGTTGGCGTGGTAGCGTCAAGAGATCGCTAGTCCGCTGAATCTATCGTTCGCTGGCAGGTGGAATCCGAAAAAGAGCCCACGGGAAGAGAGGGATGTAGCTGTAGCAAAGACAGGCAGATGAATGCGGCGGAAGGTGAGAGTGACAGGTGGATGAACTAGCCCAGTCTTCACATGTCACTTCTGTGGCAAATATCCTCAAGCGAAACCCGTGTCTGATAGATCTCGAAGTGAGCGTGAAGTTGAGGGGGATGTCCTGCTCGGTATCGGCCTGGAATGTGAATTGGTGAATAAGGCTTGATGGCAAGTTCATCAAACCGATGGAAGAGATGACCCCGACGCCCGCAACTCAAGGCTTGGCTCAGGCGCTAGCCACTTATTTGCAGGCACCTGACAATCACTGGGGGCCCTTGAGTGAGAACCCCATCACCCTTCTTTGACAGCTATCAATGCACCTATTGGGTGCCTATCATCTTGGAGCAGAGCTGAACCATAATTCCCAGGTTTGCTCCTCAATGCTTCATCATTGCCAGAATTCTATCAAGCGATCGCGAATTTTGTTCTGATACACTGCTGGCAGACAGTTTGCATGTAAGGTTCGCCCGAAAATTTCGCCCTCCCTCGCCTTGATCTGGTCGCGTGAGAAACGAGGACATCATGTCTTTCCGACCAGCGTTGATTGTCGTCGACATGCAGAATGACTTCTGTCCTCCGGTATGGAACTTCCGATCCTCCTTTGCTAGATTTATATTTGCCAACAGGTCACAGGATGGCTCGCTCGCTGTCTCGGGAGGTCGAGATCTTATCCCGCTCATCAACAAACTCCTTGCCTCTCCGCATTTCGTCTTGAAGGTGGCCACCCAAGATTGGCATCCAGCTGACCACATCTCATTCGCTGCAAACCACCCTCATCCCAACAACAAGCCATTTGAGTCGTTTGTAGATGTCCACAATCTGGTCGGCAAGAAACCAGAGCAAACCATGAAGCAAAGATTGTGGCCCGTCCATTGCGTACAGGGTTCGAAAGGAGCAGAAATCATCGACGGCCTGGATGTCTCGGACGTCCGGCTCTCTATCAAGAAAGGACAAGACCCTCAGGTAGAAATGTATTCTGCCTTCTCAGACTCTTTTGGCAACCTGACCTATGGCGCTGGTGGCGTAAGCCACAATCTTGCTGAAGAATTGGCCGCCGAACAAATAACTCACGTCTATGTTGTTGGCATTGCCGGTCAGTCCTCCTTAAGATTATACCATGCACCCGAGATTGAGCGTTCCCACCAATTTAGTCTTGAAAAGCAGAGAGCTGATCTGACTTTCGAGAGAACGTTAGGTGACTATTGTGTCAAAGACACAGCGCTGGGCTCAGCCAAAGCAGGTTTCACCACATACTTGGTGGAAGAAGCCCAGCGATGTGTGGATCCAAGCACGTGGCCTGATGTTAAGAGCGCCTTAGCACAGGGCTCTGTCACTGTTGTCAGCATGAATGGTAGCGAGGTTCGGCGGGTCCTCGACTCTTGAGGACAACATGACCATCGGCTTCGGACGTTGAGCGAGGGAGCTTCAAGTCTTCCGTGAAATTGATGTTTCCTCCCTGCTAACGTCGTCCAGCCGCACTTGCTCTCGAAAAACATGCTACGTCCTGTGGTCATCAACTTGGTGTGGGCTTGCGTTCGGCAAATCGTTCAGTGGGAGCATTATAAGCAATAAAATGACTTCAAGACTACGCAGCTGCCAGAAACATGCCCTCCGCAAGCCTACGGCCACCATAAGCCCTCTTTCAGAAAGAAATGCCTCTATACACGTGCAGAAGACTTGAGCGGCGGGTAGGTTCCTTAACGGCTGCCAATGTGAAGGGTTAGACAATGTCCCGGGCAGAATGTGAAAAGGGTAGCCCTCTCTGTCAAAACTCCCACTTACATTTGACAGGAGAAGCTACATTATCGCGACTTGAAGGATCGGTTCTTCGCGCTCAATTACGACTTGTGACCACTTGAAGACACACTTGGCCTTCCCTGGAGACCTTGCCTGCATGTTGACATGGCATCGGCCTCGCAAGAGCCTGATGGCGATGACCAGGGGCGAGCAGGCGACACCTGAACAAGGGAAGCTGAAGTGCTACCTGAGAAGACAACCACAATGATAGAGATTAGAGGTTTGCAAAAGACCGCCCCGGAATTTCTAGCAGGTAAAAGGAACAAGCTCCACAGTACCTGGCCTACGGCCTCAGCATCCGTTCACTTTTTGCAACCATAACGCGCTTTGCGGAGAAGCACTCGGCAGCTCTCTTGTTGTCGGACATATTTGTTATATTCTATGAGCCGATATACCGGGAGACGTTGATGGTGAGAGACTGGCTCCAAAAAACCTTTGTGGATGATGCCACTTCGTGCTGTATTGACGTGGAGCTTAGCACGCCTATTTAGCAATGAGACCTAGTCCAGGCGAAACTCGGTTGCCTCAATTGCCTCATCTGTAACGATATTGTGCCTCGGTGCTGATAAAAAAGTTGTTATCCACCACATCATTCTTCCTTGTCTGACAAGCAATCTTCTGACCTAAGAAGCATTGCCCGGAAGCATGATGGCTGTTCTAAACAAACATTGTAGTGAAAATTGTTTGGATGGATCGGCAATCACTGCTACCCGACTCGTGCTAGTATCCTAGCCCACCGGGACCGAGAACATTAGGTCCAGCCAACCAGGGAGGGGCTCGCGGCTACTGATTATCGTTACAATGCGTTGTAGCATCTCGTGCCCGTTTGAACACCGTTTCCAACGCTCGTATTCGGGACTGGCTTCAGCGCTCTCCTATACATATCCCGACAGCGCCTGTTGCATAAGGTGCCTGATGGGACCTCAAGTCAGGGAACATGCCACACTCAGTACATCCTACACCGCGAGAGAATACGCCTAACCCAGACCCAGATGTTGCGACCTTATGGTGGAACGTCAACCAGCCGCAACGGAAATGGACACATGAATGCCCGGTTTATCTGCGAGGGCAAAGTGAGAAGAATATGGGCATCCTGATGAAGCGTGATGACGAGTTCAAGGAGATCAGCTGGGAGACGTGTGAAGAACTAGTCAAAACGAACAACATCCACCACTTCCATCGCTCATCGAGTCAACTCCGAGGGTATCTGCAATACGTACACCATCTGAAGAAGACATTTGGCTCTGTCCTCCTATACATCCAGCAAGAACGACTCAAATGGGACAGGATAACACCGAGCGGGGATGCGCCATTCTGCAATGCTTCCGACTATAAGATACTGTACAATGACTGGCCGTACTTTGTTGAGAAAGGTATCAGACATCTTGTTGTGTGGACAAAATTCGTCCTCGAGGAGAACCCCGAGACGGGAGAAGTGCTTCCAGAAGTAAATCAACAAATCGAAAACTTCATCATCACAACGTTCTGTGAGGGAGAAGAGGACAAGAGGATACCTAGGGAAAGGATAATTTGGTTCAAGAATTGGAAGAGTTTAAAGAGTGTCCATGCATTAGGTAAGTCACCGAGTGCTTCCGAACTGATGATGAGGCTGCTCAACGGCTGACTCATGAGCTCACACAGAGCATTTTCATGTTATGCTCTACAATGTGCCTGAAGCTCTTCTGGAAGCTGTGACACAAGGAGATCGACCGACTTGTGAAAGTTGGATGGACAGCAACAGCTGAACCGGAACTTCATTTGCAACAATTTCGAGATCTAAAGACGGTATTATTGACTCATAGACTGTATGATGTAGATTGGTGCACTTGGTTACCGACCGGGGAGACAGACAAATGGAAGAAGGTACGGAGGACACAGTACATAGACTGTCGCGCAAGAGAAAACCAAAAAAGGGTATCAGCTCGGGGCACGTTTTCACGTCCCGACGCAGATGACGCAGCATTTCACTTTGTGCAGGGGTCCATTCTAGGGCTCAAAGCTTGCGCCCAATTGCAAGTGACTTGTCCAGCTGAGGACTCACTTAGTTAGGTACCCGTGCAGGAAAAGGCACAAAGTCCCCACGAGAATAGGCGGCTATCTTTCCTCATGGCTATGACACTCAAAGTCATCTCTAGTTCTCAGCCTTGAAATCAGTGTAAACGTCCCATATCGCTGGCTCCTACTGCTCGCGGCAGACGGAAGCTATCAAAGCCGAAACGGCGAGCGACAAGTTCAGCACGCCTCGTCCTGCCCTCACCCCGCTATATCCGGCAGCCCCTCGACGTCATATAACACAGTCGCTTTTCCTGCTTCGTTCACCTGCGCCCTTCACCACAACGACAGTCTTGCCCTCGCGCAGGAGGGTGGGCAATTGAGAAAATGAAGCACTCAATAGGAGCAGCGCTGCGCGGTCGCAGTGAGTCCAAGAGTAATAGCTCAGTCTTCAACGGGCAATTGTCGTGGACAGGCTGACTCCGAAAAATTAGGCAATCGCTCCTCCTCTGAGGACCAACGAGAACCTGTCGACGAGGACACCACTGTGGTTGAGCCAGAACAGGGAAATGGTGAGGGCCTTCCTCTTGCGTTTCGATCCAAACATGTTTAACACCGGCGTAGTGCTCTCGCACATCATCGCGCAATTGCGCCCGGGCGCAGACCTTTCTCGAGTTACCCTCCCGACATTCATCCTCGAGGAAAGATCGATGCTGGAAAGAATAACGAAGTAGGACTGGACCCCAGGATATGAAGAGACAACAACTCACAGATGGCTAGTTTTATGGCTCATCCCGACACTCTCCTTCCCATGCCTAAGATCGAAGATCCTATTGATCGATTTGTGTCGGTCATCAAGTTCTACCTCAGTGGGTGGCACATCAGACCGCCGTATGTTGTCGACCCTGTTCGTCGCGGGAGGGGCGCACTGACTGTCCGCTAGTGGCGTGAAGAAGCCGTTGAATCCTATCCTCGGCGAAACGTTCACTTGCTATTGGGAATATCCGGACAATACACGAGGCTATTACATATCCGAGCAAACGTCCCACCATCCACCCAAGTCATCCTACTTCTTCATGGCTCCGGAACACCACATCCGGGTCGACGGCACCTTGAAACCGCGCAGTAAATTCCTGGGGAACTCGGCAGCCAGTATGATGGAAGGAATCTCTTACCTGCGATTCACGAATAGAGGCAAGTCGAAGGGTGGTGAGAAATAGTATGTACAAAGCAACAGGTTGGCACGACGCATCTCTAATCTCAGCAGCATCTTGACACAACCCAACATGTATGCCCGAGGCATTCTTTTCGGCAAGATGAAATACGAACTAGGCGACCACTCTTTTGTGCGATGTCCCGAGAACGGCCTTGCGGCAGATATCGAGTTCAAAACCAAAGGCTGGGTTGGAGGCACCTACAACGCTATCGGCGGTGTGATCAAAAACGAAAGAACAGGCGAAACTCTCTTTGAAATCTCTGGGTTCTGGTCCGGCGAGATGACCATCAAAGACACCAAGACAGGCCAGAAGAGAGTCCTGTTTGATGCCACACACGCGAAGCATGCTCCGCCATTGTCACGGCCAATCGAAGAGCAAGGCGAACGCGAGTCACAGCGGCTATGGCGGTCGACGGTTCGGGCTGTTCATGTCCGAGATCACGAGGTCGCTACCACGGAGAAGGCAAAGATTGAAGATCGTCAGAGAGAGGAAGCTAAACGGCGAGAGGAATTAGGCGTCGAGTGGAAGCCCAAGCTATTCCGGAGGGTGGATTCCCGACCAGGAGGTACCGAAGAAGGTGAAGAAGATCTGGAGTGGATTATCAATGCGCACTTGTACGAGTTATGTTTTCGCTCATTCCTTACAGTGTCTTGACTAACACGGTCTCTAGGGATCCGAAAGCCAGTCCGCAAGAGTTGGTGGAGAAGATTCTGTCGATAGCACCAATATTACCAGGACAAGGTGCACTCACTGAACCCGAATCTAAGCATCACTCTCATCCGGCCACAGGGTCCCAGCTGCCAGCAGCACAGAAGAAAGCTGGAGAACACTTGCAGGCTTCTGGTAATTTGATTGATTTTGATTCGAGACCACCAAGCACTGCACCGCCTGAGAGCCATCCAAGTCAACCTCCATCGAATCACCGACAATCAGTGCCTGCTAGCAATACGAACTTGATGGACGATGATGAGCACCTGAACAATCAGATATCCAAGCTAAAAATGCATGAAGCTATGGTACCTGAGGGCCAGCAGCCGTTGAAGAGAACGGACACGGATACCAGCGAGGTGGAAGTGTTCGTTGATGCTGAAGGTTGAACGAAGGTCAAAAAGACATGAGGCTTATGAGGTGCTGGATATGCGAGTTAGGGCTCCCTAGGCCTTCTTCGGCGGTCAAGTCAAGAGCTCAAGCATGATGATAATGGTATAGAACCTGATGAGCTGTATCAACGTTAGCAGACATTGATAGCGTCGTCAAGGAAGCAACTCAACACCCACACAAGACCCTTATGAAAATTATGCATTATGCAGGCGCTGCTCTACCTTTTGTAGATGGCATTTCTCCGTCGTGGACTACAATGTCCGGACGGTACCTGCATCCAGCAGCCCGAATATTGCCGAAGCCTGCCGGTTGAGCAGATCAAATCAAACCATCGGGAATGGCCCGTGCTAAGCAGACGCTACACTAAGCCTGTTTGGGCCAGGTCAAGTGCGGAGGATAAGGGAGAAGGGACAATCGGCATGTGCGGGGGGAAGCCCACCTCTCCCACCGCCAAACATGGGGGAGCACCTGCCCACCAAACCGCCCTGTTTCATGTGATGGCTGGCCCGAGTGCCGTTGTGTCGCGGGAAGGTGCCATTGCGTGAGGCTGGAAGAAGGCCGAGGAACCACAGGACACGTAAGAAGCACGGCTTCGCTTCGCCTCAATTTCAATTCTCTTCTTCTCTTTCTCTTCATATCGGGATTGCCCTACCACAGGTATCTTGGCCCATAACAGCGTGACTCTCCACTCCTCACTTTGCACTTGATCTGTTTATCGCTCAGCAACGCCTGCCTCCCTTGAACACCGCGCTCTGTCTCCTCCCTTTCCACCGAAATTCGAGCGAAGTAAAACACTGCCGAAACCGCGCTTTAATTCACCTCACACATCGCATTGCAAACCACCAAGGTCTACTCCCTGACGCCCACACCCGCATTACTAGTACGGCAAGAGTATCCGACAGCTCTCCACCCGCTTTTGAATCTCGACACCGCTCGCCCTCCATCACTGTCGCCTTCACCGCTCGCGCCTCACCAGCACCCCACCACAGCATAAGCCCACAGACCACCTCTTCCAAAACCACTCTCGAAATGCAAACTCGAACCATCCTCGGAGCAGGTGCTTTGCTCGGCATCGGCGCGCTCGCCGTCACCCAACTGTCCATTCAATCCCAGGATCGTCAATACAAGAAGACACTTGCCTACATGCACGACGGACGCGAGAAGATCCAGCAACGCATGAATGCCATGGCCAACACCGTGAGTGATAGCGTTAGTGGGAAGAAGTAGGCAGGCATGTAAGGAGGGAGCGGAGGGGAGAGACGGGAGTCGTGGAGAGAAGATGTGTGAGCCGGTGGTAGGCCAAAGCGATAAAAATTGCCAGACTGGAAGGTGGATAGGGATGAGTCCTATAGGAAGACGTGCTCCACAACAAAAACGTCTCCCATCAAACTCACCTTAGAATCACAAGAGCACCCACCATAGCTACATCAAGATATTCGGTATCAACGAATCATGAATTGTGCATGGGATTCGAAGCTGGAAGTAGGGTCGATACTTCTGTCGTCAGCTTTTGCTCTGCTATACACAGAGTTACATACCACATAAACAAACGTCATCAAAAACACACGTTCAATTGCGTCTTCCGCTTATCGACACTTTCTAGACACCAGTATTCAGGGCGACTAGATTGGATGTCTGTGTGAGAAAGTTCCCGCGTGCAAAGTGAGTGGATTAATGTCTCGCTCAAGGAATCATAATTCTGTTTTCCAGTCCATGCACATGACATGCTCGTACACACCAGTCGACGAGGCAGAGTAGTTACAATAATCCACCCAACCCACGCACCCACCATCCTACGACTCGGGCGATATCCCTTGTAGCCCTAGCCCTAGCGCTGGAATGGCATGGCATGGCGTGGCATGACATGACATGGCCCTCACGCATCCTCGTCCTCGGTCTCCGTATCTGTCTCCGAGGAATCACTATCGTCGTCTCCCTCGGTATCGCTCTCGTCATCGCTCTCGTCGAGGGCATTGCCCGCCACAGCGACGGGGACGCCGCCCTTCCCTTCCTGCGCCTCTGCGTGTGAGAGCGCCCGAGGACGCTTCTTGGTCTTGCGCTTCGTCGTAGGGGACGCGGACATGCCTCCGCTTTTCATCGCCTGGAGCTGGCCGGCCAAAGAATCTGCAGCGGGGGCGGGTTAAGTTAGCACTGCATGCATGCACGAATGGATGAGTCTCATTGCTTCCCTCTCCTCCTTCCCTCCCTCCTCCCTTCTTCAATTCTTGCAAATAAATATTATGGGGGTGGGGAGTCGAACGTACCTTCATCGGGCTCACTGATGTCCTCGTCACTCTCCACCACCTCTGCCTCTTTGGGGTCGCGGACGTCGAGAACAACGTCCACTTTCTCATCCAGGCCAAGATACGAGTCGCAGACCAGGTGCATGACGAACGGAAAGGCGTGGATCTGCGGCGGTGCCTGGAAGGAGCATTTCAACGTCACGACGTTGAAGGTAGGCTTCACACTCCCGGTATCCGGGTCGGTCGTGAAGATTGGGCGGTCGAAGGACGTGAATGTGAAGGGCGGCACGGAGATACGGCCGGAGCGGCTTTCGGCCAGGAAGACGTGCCACCTTGGGGCATGCTCTGCTGCGAAATACGGCGCGTGCGCGAGCGGAGGTTGTACGGAGCCGTCTTTTGCGTCGTCGTCGACGTAGCTTCCGTCCGGCAATTTGCGGCGTCTGCTCTTCGCGGGTTTTCGACCGTGTAGGGCGTCCAGGTCACCTTCGTCGGGGTCGATGTCTTCCAGATCGAGAGGGTTGATGGGGGGGATTTCGCCCGCAGGCGTCCCTGGTGGGATGACGCGGGCTTTGATCACTAGTTGCACGAGACTGCCTGGCGTGACGACCCTTTCGCCAACGACTTTAAAAAACGCTCTTGCAACGACGAGCCGTGGGATTTGCGATGCGACAGTCATGGCCTGGTTGTATTGCGCATCGGAGAGGTCTGAGCATAGACTGCGGCGTGTGCTGGGTGGCAGTTGCATGAATTTCGAGAATGTGAGGGCTCCAGTTTTAGAGGATCTCGAGATTTTGTCGACGATTTCGGGCGTGAAGTTGGGGAGTTGCAGGATGGCGGAGCTACTGGGTGGGACGGCTTGGATGATATTCTGCGACGTGTGGTAAGATGCGAGGAGGGGCTTTACAAGACCGAAGGGCAGAGTTATGGAGGCGAAGGAGTTGTTGAGGAGTAGGGCTGTGGGAGCGACGTCGTATTTCTCTTTTTCGAGTTCGGGGTCTTCGAGATCGATGCGTGCAAGGTAGGCCCATAGTAAGGCAAGAGTTTTTCGTCGGACGGGGTCGTCGATGCTCTTTAGGCGGAGCTTGTCTGCTTCCGTCAGGATGCTGCTGTTGAGGACTTTGCTTTCGACTCTTGCGGCTCCAGCATCGCTCCTCGCTCCCTTGAGGGTCTCCTTGAACTCTTGACCCACGCTGGTAGCTGCCACGACGCCGCCTTCAGAGATGTCTTCCTTCCATTCGCGGAAGAGGTTGCCGGCACTGGCGTGAAGGACCTTGTCCTTTGTGAGGGCTTGTGTACCGTACCACCATTTCCCGAGGGTGTATGGGAGCATGATTCCAAGCAGGATACCGTAAAAGGCAACGACGAACCAGCGGTTGCCTTCCTCAACCATCCACTTGGGTAGCGCGATACCAATACTGGTCGACTGTTTTCCATCAGGGTTTCCATACTGCAGATAATTGTTCCTGATGTCTTCGTCCGTCAGCGCTTTGTAGGCTTTTGTCATTTCGACCCAGCGGCTGTTCACATCGTCCATGGTTTCATTCTTTGAAACGTCGGGCTTCGCCTTGTCGGGGTGGTATCTCAGGGAGAGTTTCCTGTAGAACCGGTCGATATCCTTCTCCGACGCACTCCTCGACACTCCCAGGATGTCATACGGATCCCACATCTTGGGTATCGTCCTCTGAGTGACAGCAATCAGATAGATCATGTAGGCCATGAAGGCGTAGCCCAACACCACGGCTATGATTCTCTTCGTCTTGCGGGTTTGTCTCTTCCGCCGCTTTCTCTGCGCCTCGATGAGATCGACATTTTTGGGTCGGAAGTCTGATTTTATGCGGGAGGCCGTCTGTTCGAGGTCTGTCGAGGGTTTGAGGACATTGTAGGTGAGAGGGATTGTGACCAGTCCGGCCATGGTCAGCATAAAGAACGGGAAGAATTGCCCGCCTTCATCATAGTTGTATTCGGACATGGTTGCGGTTTGGCGCACGCGCCGCTCGGATTTCGAAGGCCGTCGTCAGTATCGCAGTGCTGGTGGAGGAATGGGAGGCGAGACGATGAGATGGTATGGAGTCTTCAAGAAATGCCCGCGGCGGCACAACCGTGTCAAGAAGTGTGAATATTTAATTGATTAACGATTGTTCCAAAAAAGTGGCAGTGGACCCTGACAGGCCTGAACAAATGCGAGGTGGCTTCTCCGGGCCTCAGCCTCGTCGGAATCTCACAGCCCCTTCACTCCTCACTCTCCACCGAGCTGCTATGCTAAAGCCGGCTACTTAGAATTGTGGTGCTTTTGCAGGTCAAGCGATCACTGTGCGTTTGGCCAATCATGAAACAGCAAGATCTTGTCCATCTTGCATCACCCTGCGAAGAAAGTCTTGCCCTCCACTCGCCCTGATCGACAACGCTGGCTTTCGCATGATTACCCTTGTGGTAGTCACGCCTGCAGCAGACCTCCACTGTAACTCCAAACCGGCACCTTTCCATGAGTTTTTCTTCTACCGCTTGACTAGAACACGACAGAGTCCCCGAGCTCGCTTCGTCTAGAGCATACGTCGCACTCCTGTGCAGGCTCTCCCCCACGTCTTGAAGACTGGTTTGGACAGGCCATCAGTGGAGACTCATTTAGCAACGTACGAGATCATGTCAGGCTACACTGCCTTAAGAGTCTACAGGCGATGGTTGCAAAAAGGGGGAACCCGTCAACCAGCGGAAGTCGGAGCAAGACTGTTTATGACGCCTGCCCGATATAGAATCAAGAGAACGGACTATAGGAGGCGTTTCAGGCTTGGACAGTTACACGATCTCAATCCCGCATCGAAATTTAACTAATCGCACCTTCCACAGTAAGTTTTACTGGTGTGAGTCTGTGCCTGGCACATCGGGGCGCTATTCTCGGCAGCAAGATCTGGATGTGCGTCATTTTCGCTTGGCAGATCTGGGGAGCAGGACGTCTCATTGCCCCTCCTCATCAACGCATCATGACTTCAAAGCTGTCATCATCACGGCTTCCCTTGCAGACATGTAGCTTTGTGCCACCTGGAAGCGTACAAAAGGGCATCCCGATCCCAGAAGTATGTGCACATAACCACGTCGTCAAAAGTCACTTTCATACTGCCTCGCTGCAATCTGATGCGTCTATCCTTGAGAGTAGTCCGTAACGTAAAACTCAGCAGGACAAGTATCCTCTTTACTGTCAACAAGCACAGAACTCGCAACATGTCATCTCTCCTACCTGGAGGCAACACATTGAACCCAGACGAGGATATTCCTGATCTGTCGGGCAAGGTGGGCAAACGCTCTTCCGATCCCCAATCACCTCTTGACTCTGACACTTCTCCGCAGCACTACATCGTTACAGGAGGAAGTGCGGGAATTGGCTTCGGCATTGCTGCTCATTTGATCCAGCACAATGCTGAGAATGTCACTATCCTATCGAACAAGGAGGATCACGCACAGTCCGCACTTGAGGAATTGAAGGAGTTTGGCGATGCGACAAAAGCTCATTGGGTCAAATGTGACCTAGAGGACCTGGCGTTCACGAATCGCGTTGCCGATGAGCTCGCCAGCTCGCAGGATAGACTGGACGGGGCAAGTGACACTTCTTCGCTGTGCTATCCCGGCTGCAGTCGCTGACAAGTCTAATAGCTCGTTCTGAATGCTGGTCTCGGAGTTGGGGTGTATAACGAGACCAAGGACAGGCTCGATTCGCATTTCCAGGTCAACCACCTTTCACAGTTGGCGCTGTTGTTGAAGCTGCTCCCTCGCCTACATCGCACGCCCGGAGCGCGCGTGGTCTTCGAATCCTCCGAGTTGCACAGAGGCGCGGATTACGACACAAAATTCAAGGACGAAGCTGAGATCAACACCGATATCGGCCCGACTCGGCTCTACAACCGAACCAAGCTTGCTCAAATCTTGACGGCGCGAACTCTCCAGCGACGAAAGGAAGCTGGCGAACTGGGATTCCAACCGGATCAGAAGATCTTTATCAATGCAGTGCATCCCGGAGGCGTTGCCACGGATCAGCCGCTCCAGGCCGAAGAAGCTTATGGCATACTCGGCGTTGTTGGCCATAAACTCGTCAGGCCATTCATGAAAGATCCAGTGTCGGAAGGCTGTCGCCCAGCGCTGTATGCCGCGACAAGTCCTGAGATCGAAGAGAAGGGGATCAGTGGTCAGTACATCGTGCCGGACAAGAAAGTGACAAGCCCGAGCAAGCAGGCGCAGAATGATGAGCTTGGTGAGGCTTTGTGGAGTCTTAGTATCCGCATTCTCGACGACAGGATAGGCTGAACGTGCAAAGCACGACCAGTCGTCTGTAACTTAGAAGCGTTAAAGTGCCGGCTGGCAAATCGAAACGCAAGGAGTCGTTGATTCAATAACGATGAATATAAAGTCCTTGAGTAGAACACGGAGTTTAGTTCGGTAGGATAGTGCTGGAAGTGTACTCCTTTACTTCTTTAAATCGTCCCCTGTGGGCATATCAGCACTATCTGGAAGCGGCAACACTTTTGCCGTCGTCTTCGTCCAGACTGCCACGCGATCTTTAACAATACTGCCGCAATTTCGAGGTCGGGTTTTGGACCACAGACTATCCTACGCTATCACATCTCTTTTCAACAGTGCAAATGATCCCCTTGTTCAAACTTGACAATCCAGCGGCAATATCAATCGCCCCTGGAGTCAAGATTGTCCATACCTTTGAGGCCATTCACCTGTTAAAGACGTGCTTGTCCAAAGCGTTGCTGACAACCTGACTGTTTCTGAGTTTACGTGGCAGTTCAGATTGTGGGTTTTGGATTTCGAACTAGGATAAGCCCTGGTCAAAGAAACAACCAATCAGCCCCATCCCGTCAAAACCTCGGGGTCAGCGTGCCAAAAGGGGCACAAGAGCAACACGACTCCGTATCTGATTCCCATGCGTGAGAAGGAGTCTCGTACATTTCAACAGTTCAACGCAGATTGCCAAAGAAAATCCCACCAAATTCGGCCAGCGGTGTCGCCGCTTTGGAATGAGATCCGTCTGCGATGCCAAGGTGAGTAAAAACGCGCTGAGCTTACACCTCCATGGGATGAAGCTACTCCCCACACATTTCTCTCATCACCCTGTATTTCTACAAGATGGCCACATAACTGCGTCCATCAGTTGTGCTGAGCTTCCGAGAACCAACCTGAACCCTCTATGTGGAACAATCAAGGTGGCGATGCGAAAGTTTGGATATGTTGGTCTTGTTTGGCTGGGCTGTCTGGTTGGATGAACCGTCGAGCGCGCTTCGGCGCCGGAACCTAGAGCTCATCACCGGAACACTCCAGCAAATCGTCCTGTTCTTGACACCTTCCTACTACCATACATCCTCACTTGGCTTCTGATCCATCCTCCCTACTCATTTCAGTGCAACCTAGAATCGGATCAGAAATCGACTTCTCTTTCTTCCCCATGGTAAAATGGGAGCGCTGAAAGGTCGGTAGACGCTGTCGTCTGTTGGATTCAACAATCCGATGACATGGCGGCTTTGAAGTTGAACGGTGGATGAGTTGAGGAAATTGATATGAAGGTATGCCATTGAACCATTTCTCTCAGAACGGAGAAGTTATCATATTTGCCTTTGAACCAGAAATTTGCAAACCTAAGTGATACCGAACCACATTTTGCCAAGTTGACTTTGTCTGCAGAGCCAAAGATAGCATGTTCTAATCTTCGGTACAGCCTATCAGAAGAGAAGCCCCTGGCACTACCTTCCCTCAACTCATGTATGAAGACCATGCTGAATGTGAAAGAATGACTCATTCTCCCAGGCAAAAGGTATAAAAGACTTGGCCATCCCAGCCAAAAAAAGCCAGCCTCCGACCTTATTATTGTCCTCCTTCGGAGCCTTCATCGACTGGTGGGGGTCGAACCCATCGATATTGGTTGTTTGAAGGATGATGACTTGCAAGCGGCACCTCGTGTCGACTAGTATTTCTGACTTCAAACACCGGATGCGAATCTAGCCAAAAAAAAGGTCAGCCTCCGACTTTCTTGTGGTCTTCCTTATTGCCCCGAGCTCAGAGATCCTTCAAAGCCTTCATCGACTGGTGGGGTTCGAACCCACCGATATTAGTTGTTTGTAGGATGATGACTTGCAAGCGGCACCTCGTGTCGACTGATATCTCTGACTTCAAACACCACTGATGGCCCAGAGGGAGACGGCAAATCGAAAGTCCGCAGACCACTGGACTTGAGGCTAGGGACTGGTTGCTGAAGCACGAATTGGGAAGTGGAAGGCAATGCCAACAGCAGAAATGTGGGTATGCTAGCACTGCAAAGAAAGGACTAGGAAATATGGAAGGCTGTTGGGAATCCTGGTAGGGTGATGTGGAAAGAGATGGAAGAAGAGCAGAAAATGCAAGGAGCGGGCAGACTCTATTCTACGGTAGCATCACAAGATGGAAGGCGGGAGATGGGTTCAGCACGTCGAGGTAGGAACAACATTAAAACTGCAGCGCGGTCGCGGGAGATATGATGGGCCCCTTCCCTCGACTCCAGCGTCCTGCCTGCCACAAGCCCACCGGTGGAAATGACGATGCACAGCAATGCTTTGCACGAAAACGAGAAGAGCAGCCAACTCCGGGTCAATCGCGAACGCATCGAAGCCTTGGTGATTGGATGAGAAGCGTAGGCATTGGAGCTCTCTCCATCCCAGCCCGTGTCCCGCCGTCATATATCCCCATGTCGTTGAATTAGGTAGTGCTCAAACAATAAATATAGGAGGACATGGCCCATCGAAGGCCACGAAACCGTGCCCGGCATCAGTCTGTAGCCAAACCCTACTGCAGCTGCTAGTGCGCTGGACATCTACTATTCAGCCGGGACCCCTTTTCTAATATCTCGATATGGATCGCGAAATGAAGATTGCAATGGGAAACTCGACAGTCTCCCTCACTCAGTCAGTTAACCACGGCCGCCGCCTCTGACAAGCGAGTCTCGTTCAGGATGTGCCCCAGGACCCTCTGCGTGCCAGGAAATCTCTCCTAGCATCCCTGATTACCGTCCTACTTTTAGCCTAGGCTGCCTCCCTGGCGAAGACTTGTTGTCGTATCTGTACCCCCCAGGACACTCGTTCGCAGCAGCTTTCCTCGAAATTTTGCCCCGGTATCCAGGGGCGAAACTGCACTTGGCCTTGGTACCCGTTTGGGACCTTGCCTTGCCGTGTGACTGGCAAGGCTGGATTCGGAGGGAGGGCATGATAGACCCTCGGGTAACCTTCCCAGTCACACGGGTCAGCCTCAGCATGAGCTCCTCCTCTGTTGATATTGAACTCATCGTCGCTCTTGACTCGTAGCCATCATTCATGCTGTATGACAGATAATTCTCCGCCAGAGCTCTACTTTGGTCTCATCCTCCCATGGCTACCACTCAACCCTGGGCTGAATCCATCTCGCTCTACCAAACGTTTCTGAGATTTCCCACCCACAATGCTCGTACCAGGCCTCACCGCTCTAAAATACAGAGAAAAGCATTCATCCTGGAGTTCCCCAACGAGCTTCTGCTCACAATCTTCGAGCTCGCTACTTTAAGTCCTAGGCTCTCGAGGCCGTATTGCGACTGCGAGACGCTCTATGACTACGCAGCCATAAAGTCGCTGCTGTTTACATGCCATCACTTCAGCCGTATTGGACTTCCCCTCCTCTACCGCATTATTCGCTTTGATTATCCACACCAAACCGTGCCCCCAACCAAGGCAGCGAAATCCCTGCATCGCACCCTTCAGAAGAATCCCTCACTTTTGCAACATTGTCGGGTTCTTCGCATTGATATCGGTATCTACACATCCGAGGCCACACCAGAAGATTTCTGCATCGCAAATGATTTTGTCTCTTGGTTCAAAAGGGTGCGATGTCTGCAAATCTCTGGTGGATTTGCAAACAACTGCAATGAGCCTACATGGACCTGTATTCAGACCGCCGTTCAGCACATGCATGAAATTGAACACATTTCCATTAGCGGCTCGTGTCTTGATTTGGGATCGATTATGCAGAACTTTGACATCCCAACGCTCAGAAAGCTAAGTATTTCCGGATATTCAGATGCAAGCCAAGGGTCTATAGAGCTGCAGTCCAAGGTACTTCCATCATCTCAGGAGTCGAGTGTTTTCTCTTCCAAGCGCTCATATAGACTGACGCATTCTTCTAGAAAAATCAAACAGGTTCATTCTCTACGCTCTCTCTCTCCACCTATAACGGATCCCGCGAAGGCACAGCCCTGCTCATCCAGTGGCCAAAGGAGCTCTCTCATTTCCATTTCGGCACCATTTACAACGACCCCTTCTACCTGGACTTGCCCATGTTTCACTCAATGCTCTTAATGCACAAGGATACTCTAAAATCCGTTGACATCGGGTACCTGTCCCCAGGAGGCAGAGGTCGCCTATTCGTTGCGTCTATGTTTCCACAACTGGAGATGTTGAGGCTTTCACGGTGGCAGATGGAGAAGGATTTGGAGTTCTCATGCGAGGAAGCCGACGCACTGCTCGCTCCAAACCTCGAGACTTTCGGGTGGGACTTCGGTGTTTATTACCCCCATACCTCCTGGACCGACTTTGGGAATAAGGAAGAAGACTGGTTAAGAGGATTGGCGAAAGCGGCCATTACGAGGAGGGCGGCGCTGAAAAGGATCGAAATCACATATTCCCCAGATTCAGATCTCTGGGGCGTGAAGGAGGAGGATGGCTATCCGTGGGATCGAATGGATAGGATCCGTAATGAGATCCGGCCGTGTGGAATTACACTGGAGTATAGTGAGCCTCCCCTTTCGAAGGAAGACTGGTTGGAAGCGGTGGCCCCAAAGCCTGTCTTCAAGGGAAGACGGATTACAGACTATTTCTTTCCGGTACGAAGGTATTAATTAACATTTACGGTTGACATGGGCAAATGAGGGCCGCTCACCTAGAAATCCACTGAGAAACTCGTGGCTGAGAAAGACGATGCAACGTAATCTGCAGGGAAAACGGTCGTTGTCCCCGTCCTTTAAATCGTGCGGAACACCACAACTGGGAACCCCGAGGCCCTGCATAGCCTTACGACTGTGCTCACGCTGCTCAGGGTACGACTCAGGGCACGCCAAACCGACCTCAGAATTGGACAGCCACCACTCAGAATGGCTTAGTCATCGCTCAGGTCAACTCTGAGCATCTGGGAATGGAAATTGACTTTGGAGAGGTAAGGATTCGCCGCTGAGAATATTGGCATGTCGTCTCTGAGCACAATCGTCCTTGGGCATGTTGTCTCTCAGAAGCCTCCTCCCAGCGGTGTGATACATGTAGGATATGCGTCATCCAAGGGGCTCCCGTCCCGGCTCTCCATCCTCTGGGGGACAACATTCTCCGACTGACTTCGCGAAAGGATGGTCATCCCTAGGTAGAAAGAGACCTTGGCAAAGATTTGCACGATCTGCATATATCCACCTTGACAACGAGGTAGTTCTTGTCGAGGTTAGAGGCGGCGGCGCGGTCAGAACGCGACCATTCCCAAAGGGGGCAGAGCCGCCCCCCCAATTCCCCGACAACGACTTTACAGTCTCCCGTAAGATTCAGTTTCTCAACTGCCTCATGTACTCGGCATGTGCGGCAAACGTCGATCCCACGAACCTGTTTGAACCTCGAAGCCAGACACAGGCCAAATGTCTACTACGAGCGGACTGCCGATGAGCCCATTCTTGAACAGGCCGCAAGCTCGCAAAGGCCCTGATGTGCCTTACAAGAATGAGGCCGGCTCGAACCCTGTCCTGCGCGGCGTCCCACTAGCCGTGCTCTCGAAGATGTATGGACGGCTGTTTTCCTCTTGTGCAGCATGCGGCTAAAGGGGTCTCCAGCATCTCGTCGTCCAGCTGGATACAAAGCATCTTCTGGAAGCTCAATCGCTTCGACAGGCTCAAAGACACGCCTTATCTTGACGATTATGAGATCCGTCTGGACCCGACCGTCTGGCCTCGCCATGAGCCAGGTGAGCTACCGGGCGCTTTGACAGAATTGCCAGCAGGGCGGCCCCGAACTTCCGGCACAAGCTACTACACATGCGCCGATTACCATGGACTGTACAAGTCTGGAAAGCTCACCCCGTCCGATGTCGTCGAGCAGCTCCTACCTCTGATACGGAGGGACGTCCAGCCCGCCGGTCGCTACTCCGTCGCGTTCATTGATTCCAAAATTGATCTCGTTCGAGCCGCTGCCAAAGCTTCTACAGAAAGATATCAAGCTGGGAAGCCGCTCAGTGAACTTGACGGCGTACCTTTGGCCATAAAGGATGAGGTAGACTTGGCGGGCTACAAAACAACCAAAGGAAGTAAGCTCGACTTCACGAATAAGACTGGTGGAACATCATGGTGTGTACAGAAGTGGCAAGATGCAGGCGCTGTGATTATTGGGAAGACGAATATGCACGAGGTGGGCCTTGATACAACGAACAACAATCAGACCTGGGGCACACCGTTGAATCCACACAACAATGGCTACTACACAGGCGGCAGCTCCGGCGGTTCTGCTTTCGCCGTGGCGGCAGGCATTGTTCCAATCGCTCTCGGAGTTGACGGTGGTGGGTCAATTCGACTGCCATCGGCGTTCTGTGGTATCTATGGTCTTAAGACGACTCATGGCCGAGTATCTCCCAGAGTAAGCAAAGATTGGATTGACAGCGTTGTGGTCTATGGCCCTATGGCCAGCAGCATCGACGACCTGGCTCTGGGTTATCGCATCATGGCTCAACCGGACCCGGGAGCAGCAAGAAGCCCTGGATTTCCAAGCAGCCTCGTGAGGCCATCGTTCACTGCGTCAACGGGAAAGAAATATCTGGCCATCGACCGTACGTGGGTCAATCGATCCGACAAGGTGGTACTGGACATGTTCAACGCCGCCATTGACGGCTACGTCAAGAACCACGGCTACGAAGTCGTCGAGATTCAGATCCCGTACCTTCCAGAGGGACAAAAAGCGCATGCTTTGACGATTCTCTCCGAGGCTCGCAGTCAGATAACCCGCGAAAAGATGACGAAACTGTCGTGGCATAATCAACTGCTCTTGAATGTCGCTGGCGGGCACGCCACCGCGCAAGATTTCATGTACTCTCAGAAGTTGCGAAACCTCCTCATGTGCCACCTCGCATGGCTCTGGGAGCAGTACCCTGGCATGCTGTTATTGACGCCAACAACGCCCTGTGCCGGATGGAAGATTGGCAAGCCCAGCGACCTGACAAGCGGCTACGGGGTGAGTGATGGTGATATGAGCTTGCGGAGTATGGAGTACGTGTATCTGGCGAACTTCACGGGCAATCCAGCCATCAGCTGCCCAATGGGTTACACCGATGAAAATGTCCCGGTTGGCCTTATGGTACGTGGTGTCCTCTTCCTCTTGACATTGCTTCTTTTTTTTCTAATCCAGATTCAGGCCATGGGCGATTGGTGCAGTGAAGAGCAGCTCATCGCGTTCGGCCGGGAGGGCGAGTCGTTCCTCGCCGGTGCCGGCGCCGGCGGCATTCGTCGACCCAAGGATGAGCAGAATTGGGTCGATATCCTTGCTGAGAAGAAACCGGTTCATTAGACGCAGTCAAATGGCAATAGCGTTGACCGCACTCGACTCTGACAGTGCCCAGAAGCGTCTGCCGCGCATTGGTAAAAATTGATCACTTCGCCCTAACACTTTCGGTTTTCAATCACGAGTGTTAGTTAGTGTTACTGTGTCGTGTGCCTGTCTGCCATCTCTCCTATTGACCCTTTCTGACTGTGACAGCGCAATCATTGTTTCCAAATCACAATTTCAGAACTGGGTCGAGATTTTCTCATGGCTCTAAGATGTTGTACTTTCGTGCTGATGGTCACTGTCGGCGCACCTGCTTTTGTCATTGCTTTCATTCTTGGTGCGCCCAGGGTTCGCCTATCTCTCGTCCGACCTACATAGTTCCCCAAATCAGTGCTCACGAAATACAGGGCCGTTCTCGTCCTCGCGATCACAAATATTCACCTTTACGATGCAGACTATGTTCACTACTGCAATATTGCGGCATCGAGAAAGAAAGTAGACAGTCCGTCATCATCGCGGTACGAAGTGGCATGCATGTAGTATTCTCTGATGGTAGAATACAAAAAAAAACCATACGAACGGGCGTAGGTCGAGATCTTCCAAGATCGAGCATTACTGACTCGCTCGACTCGACCCCCCTTTAATGGTCCTCGAATTCGTCACCCTCGTCGTCGCAGCGACCCTTTTGGCCCTGCCCCGGTCCCGGACCTGTCTCCTGAATCCTAGCTTGCTGCTTTCTATAAAGCGCTGCAAGGAATTCATTTGTGCTCGCCTCCTCGACGCTCTTATCATCCCGCACCCTCAGGAACCTGGGGAACCGCATGCTCAGGCCCCGTTCCTCGCTCACCAGACCAATCGCCGCTGTGTACGTGGGACTCAGCGTGATGTCCGCAAACGCCATCTCCCACACCTCGAGGGGTTCGAACCACACCTCCGGCGTGGGGCCCGAGTACTCGACATAGCTCGGCTTGTGGCGCGTGGTGTTGTCGCCCTCTTCGCTGTACTTTTCCTTGTTGGCCTGGTAGAATTTATCGGTGAAGCCGCTGATGCATTTCGTGACGACCTCGAGACTTCCGGTCTCGGGGTTGCGGCATGCCAGGAGGATGGGGGACCACCACTTCGCCTTGCGGCCTTGGCCGTGCCAGCCGGCCACGGGGATGAGGTCGATTGTGTCGGCCGATTGGGCGTAGTCTTTCTTCACTTTGAGCCAGGAGTCCAGACGTTTGTCGGGCTCGTAGGTCGAGAGGAGAGCTTTGCGGCGGGTGCTTTTGTCCTTTTCCTTGTCATCGTGCGTCGAGGGAGCGGATCGCTTGGCGGTGCTAGATTTCTTTTTGCTGGGCGTTACTGGGAGAGAAGGCGGGGCAGGGGAAGCCGTCCCATTGGCAGCGTCGTGACCCTCGTCGTTGGGAGGCGCGAGGTCCGGGTTTGGTAGGTTGTCCAGGACCTTGACCATGATACCTTCGCATTTGATGTCCGTGGCTGACTTGAAAAACTCGAGCACGGTCTCGGAGTCGGCGGAGGTGGCGTCAATACTCTTCACCCACGTGAAATGGTGTTCTTTCTCGATGAACATGCTGCGAAGCAGGCCGCGGCGTTCACGGAACGGACGGTCGAGTAATTGTTCGCCATTGAGGTACATTAGGTCGAATGCGAAGAGGCAGACGTCGATCTGGATGGATCCGATGTCGACGTCTTTCTTTGCGCGATTGGTCAATGTTTGGAAGGTCTTCAACTCGCCACTGTTTCTGTCCACGGCAACGACTTCGCCTTCGAGGATAAAGCTCGAGACGCCGTCACCGCGGATCTCAGGCACCAGCGCCACAAGATCGGGATACTTGTCCGTCATAACTTCGAGGTGGCGGGAGAAGATGGAGACTTTGCCGCGGTCATCACAATGGACTTGCGCGCGTTGACCGTCATACTTGTACTCGCAGCTGAAATCTCGGCCTTGGAGCTTGGTGAGCATTTCGCTCAGGTCGCGAGTTATGCTTCCAAGCATAGGTCGAAGGGGTACGTGCAATGCCAGACCACAACGCAGGAGCAGTTCATCTGACACGCCAACTTCTAGCAGTCCGGGAACAAGATCGTTGTAATTCGGTCGACGCGCAAAACAGGTCTTGACGATTTCTTCCGCTTTCGACCACACAGCGGCCAGTTCCTCCTTCTTGAGCTTCGAGAGCTCGACGGGATCTCTGATGGGAAAGCCTGCACCTGCGGGGCGAGACAGTTGGAATGCTCGTGCTAGCGCAATAAGCATGGTCGTTTTGACTGCCCCGATGCGCAAATGCTGAACCAATGTTCTCACAATATATCGAGACTCTTCCGGTCCTCGAGCGTCCTGTAGAAGACGCTCGACTAGTCTCTGCTTCTGCTCCACGCTCCCATTGCCCTTGCTGTTTGCGATTTTGACCAAGGTTTGATAGGCGCTCTTGATGGTGAGAGGCTTCGGTTTCCTGAGCGTGAAGCTTTGCCTCTTCTTCGCCTCAAATGCGACATCTCCTGCATCGCCATGCTTGTCGTAGAGTGTCTTCAGACCTGCATTGTCTAGGCCGCAGACCTTCTTCAGTGCCTTCGAAATCGCCGAGCCGCCTAGTCCGAGTTCCAGGGAGATATATGACGGCGAGATGGAGTTCGTGGCTAGCCAGACTGCAGGGAGTAGGCTTTCTGGATCTGCTTCGATGATGGTCCTAATGCAGTTCACCAGTGTATCCACGATTTTGATACGGCTTTGGGTAGAGTTGACTAGCACAAAACATCTGGTCAGAAGAGCATAGGACGCATCTCCTCCGTCTCCAGCCCAGTGCTTCCTCAACTCCGATACATATTGAGAAGGATTGTAGGTCAAGGGGCTCTGATCAAACGGAACGGTCAAAGTGATCGTGTCTTCATCCGAAGTGGTAGATTGTAAACCGAGGACTCCCTTCCTCGTGATACCGGCCGTTTGCTGAGCCTCCGGGGGAGGAGTATCCTTCAACGCGGCGGCAACGAATCCCTCGCGGTCTTCATCCACCTTATGTTCCCTGTCTTCCGCTTTCCCCGGCGAGACGTGGCCATTAGAATCAAGGTGGGTATATTCTCTCTGTTCATCTTCTCTTGTCCACTCCTCTTGCAGCTTCCTCGCCAATTCTTCGTCCGAGAGGTGTTGATTGGAGGTGGCCAGCTCCTGCACGTCTTCGCGCGCGACCTCCGCAGAGCCTTTTCCCGCATCCTGCTTCTTGTCGTTCTGCTTGCGGAAGAAGAAGTCGAGGTTGCGATGGGGTACTGCGCTGGGCTTCGAGTCGTTCTTCTTCCGCTTCTTTGCAGGGCTCTCCATGATAATTTTGTATTGGCACTGGCGCTGTGGCCAGTGCGACAGAACCTAGTTATCGGATTATCATTTTGTGCTCTTCTTCGTCAGTAGCACAAGTGAATTTGCGGTGACCTCATGACAGGACGGCGATGGTGGTGGGCGCGTCTCCAACTCCATGACGCGCCGGTCGCAGTTGGGGAAAGTGAACAAAAGAAAGCCAGATGTCAACTTCTCTTGCACCTGCCAGCATAAACTCACTAGACATTCTGCTTCAAACCCAGACAAGCGGTCACCCTAGCCAGCCAATATGGCTGAACTTCAGCGGACAAAGACTGGGGATTGCCGAACTCGAGTGGACGATTACTTGAATGACAAGATCCAAACCGCTGCGGATCTTGACCAGGTGGACTCGCTGCTCCAACGAGTACAAGAACAACAAGGCTTATTGCAGAAGCAGGTATGCTCTGGCTCCGAGCCTTCAAGCCCACTACTTACAACGGATTAGCTCGAAGATGCCAGGAAAGACCTTACTGGAGCACAGAAGCGAGTTGATGAGCGATCAGACGAGTTGCGAACGAAAGCGGAAGGATACCAGAGAGAGCAAGTGGATTTGAACCATCGGCTTCAAGAGCTTGCGCGGTCCAATGTCAGCGACAATGCAGCGCAAAAGTTTGAGGCTCGGATGAGCAAGGTACGCAGTCTCGAGACTGCCCAAGGCTACCTTGAAATGGTCCAGCAGATGAACATGTTGAGTGATGAAGCGAGATCGACCTTGTCAGTCAAGGCATACAACCGGATAAGAGCCCTTTGGAAACATGTCCAGGATGCGCAAACAGTTGCCGAAGGAGCTGCTCCTCAGCTTGTCTATCTATTCGAGCAGACGTCAAAGCAGCTTTATGCTACCTTGAAAGATGCTCTGGACAACGACCTCCGGAAGACGCTAGAGCAGGCGAAGTGGCCTGGAAAGGAACTGAACTTCCAGCAAAATCTGCGCCAGAAATGGGAGGAACAAACTCAGCTACTTCTCGAGCTTCAGGATCCGGACTTGATTGAAGCATTTGCAGACGTTGACATGCGAAGTCGCTCTGCCGCTCCCGACCCAGTGGTGCTCCTTCCACTCGAAGTAATGGTCCAGCCTCTTGCGGTGAGGTTCCGCTACCATTTCTATGGTGACAAGCCGACAAATCGACTGGACAAACCAGAGTACTTTCTCACACATGTTCTAGACCTTCTGGAGCGCCACAGCGGTCTGATGAACGACATGCTTGGCCCCATCCTCGATGAAAGAGCAGTGAACTCAGAAGCGCTGGAATCGATCTACACCGATGCCACCTCGTCCTTCATCACCGCTCTGCTTCCCATGGTGGAAGCAAAATGTCTGTCGTTCCTACCACAGATTTCCCAGCAACCACAACTCTTGTCTCACTTCCTGCACGAGCTAATGGCCTTCGACACTACTCTTCGCGAGACATGGGGATATATTCCTATTCCCAGAATGGTGGCCGAGTGGAAAGGCTTGACCTGGCGAATGCTCAACACTCACGGCTATTTCGCCACATGGCTACGAGTTGAGAAAGATTTTGCACTTTCCCGCTATAGGAGCATTAGGGACGCCCCAGATAGCAACGACATCGACTTCGATGCTGAGCCCGGGCAAACCAAGCCCACGAAAGGCGCCATCCGCGTCAACGACCTTCTTGAGACAATCACAGACCGCTACCGGAGTCTCTCCTCCTTCAGCCAAAAGATGAACTTCCTCCTTGAAATCCAGCTCTCCATCTTCGATGACTATCACAACCACCTTCACGGTGCACTACAAGCGTACCTCGTCTCATCTCACACAGCAGGCCGTCTCCTCCAGGGCCAAAGCGAATCCGAAGCCTTCGGTCTAAAAGGTCTCGAGTCACTGGCCAAGGTCTTCGGAAGTGCTGAATTCCTCGAGCGCAAAATGTCAGACTGGAGCGATGACGTCTTCTTCCTTGAACTTTGGGACGAGCTACAATACCGCGCCAAAGCAAACAGTGGCAACGACGCGTCAGTGGGAACAGGACTGAGAGTCGAAGACGTTGCGGAGAAAACTTCCACCTCTATCAAGGCAAATGGCACAGGCGGCGACGCGGATGTTGATGGAAGCGGATTATTCGATCAGACGGCGTCCGCGTACCGCCGCCTCCGTGAGCGCAGTGAAGAGGAAATGTTCCGCTTCTTCGACGTTAACCTGAAAGCCGCGCTGCGACCGTACGCAAAGTTTGCGCAGTGGTCATCACTTGCCGAGACACCTTCGGATCCATCGGGAATGTCACCCTCCTCCAGCCTGGACAGTTTTTTGCAGACCACAACCACCCTCATCGGCTACCTGTCCCGCGTGTTGGCTCCCGGCTCGCAGCGCCGAATCATCAAGCATTACTGCTTCGCACTTCAGCGCGAAATCTACGATAATGTTCTCATGCACCATACGTTTTCGGCGGCCGGGGCGGCCCAATTAGCGAGAGATCTCTCTGAGATCAAGACAATTATCGAAAAGCAGAGTCAACTACGGGCAGCTACAGGCGGGAGCCTCAGACGGCTTGAAGAGGCCGTCTACCTCTTGACTCTGGATACGTCGAAGAATGCGGTCAACGTTGAGGAAGATGGTTGGGGGTTCGACGACGAGGAAGACCAAGAAGGCAGGGGCATTGCGGACGATGAAGGCAACCGAAGAACGCTAGGGCTATGGGAGGCTGAGCGGCGGATTTTCGAGAGCAATGAAGCAGCGCGAAAGGCGCTGGGAGAAATGGGGCTGTATCATCTCAGCGAAGGAGAGGCAAGGAACGTGTTGAAGCGGAGGGTCGAGTTGAATGGTTTGTAGGCTCACTGGAGCAGGTACGTATCACCGCCGCTCACAGGGTAAATACCCATATCATCAGCCAGCGCTGGAAACACTTCTTCAGACCTCTTCCACCGACCCGCGCTCGCGCGAGAGCTGCGTCCTCAGCAAGTCAGCGGTCGAAGCCAAGTCCTGCCTGCTGTGCCCTCCCCATATAAGATCCACCATGTTCAGCCCATCGTCGATGCTGACCAAGGCATTCACAATGACCTTGCCGGTCTCGATTTCGCGGGAAAGAATCTCACTCACGTCGCCGCATTCACCACGGTACTGGAAGGATCCCGCTTCGGCAAATCGAAAGCCGAGCCGCTTGTAGAAGTGCGAGGACAACAGACACAGCGCCATGGAGCCCGTGAACCGGGCGTTCAAATCGACGACCCACTGGCCGTCCTGTTCGTCGATGAGGACGTCCACGCCGCACCAGCCGACGAAGGATTCGGGCAGGCGTCGCGTCGTGTCGCGAATCGAGGTGCGCAGCAGATCGCGTAGCTCGTCCTGCGCGCCGTAGTCGATGCTGCTGCCCGTCCAGTGCCCGTCGTTGGTGAGGCTCTGCATCGCGACACCCACGATGAGCGGGTTGTCTCTGTTGTGCGCGTCCGAGGGCGCGCCGATGATAAAGTGCGCGCTCAGGTCGCATTGCTTGGCGCGGACGTACTCGGACAGCAGGACGTGGGTGCCGCCGCGGGATTGGTACTCGCCCATGGCGGCGAGCATGGTTTGGCGGCGCGCCTCGCTGGTCACCAGGTGGGTGCCGAAGCCGCAGGCTGCGAGGAAGAGCTTGACCACGAAGGGGAGCTTGCGCGTGGCGAGGACGGAGTCGGAGATGTTTGGGGGCAGTTGGATCGGTTCTGAGGCCGGGGTGCGGATCCCCGAGTTCACGAGGTAGAGTTTCGAGTTGAGTTCGTAGGCCACGCTCGGGGGCACGAGGCATTGATGCTCCAGCATCCAGCCTTGAGGACGCCAGTAGACCAGCTTTTTGCCCTGGCTTAGCTGGCGCAGCTGTTGGTCGACATCCTCTCCTTCGAGGTCGATATACTGCGGTCGGGGTCGCTGCTCGGGGATCAACTGGTTGAAGATGCGGTCGACGTTTTCTTTCGCCACGCACGGGCTTAGGAAGATGACGTCCATGTCGCCGACGACGAGGGCCCGTCTTACTGGTTTGAGGCCTAAGACGATCTTCCTGATGCGGTTTCGTTCCTGTTCGTCGGCGCTGTATGGGATAGGTTCTTCGTCTTCAGGAAAGACGGTCTCTCGGGGCCAGAAGGGGTGGAGATCCAGGTGGGCGAAGCAGCAGTGTGTCGACGTGATGAAGGGGCCTGTGAGGCCGTGAGTACGGTACAGGTCTGCCACTGTGGCGTCCAGTTCAATCAAGGGGGCCATAATCGACTTGCTACCTTCTCGAGGAATAGCTGTTGGACGTTGAGAGTTGTCGCTCATACTCGCCTGTCAAGTGTGCCAGATATAAAGCCAGTTCGATTTCAGCAGGCAGAAGGCCCGGCACAAAGACGTAGTACAATATCTTGACGTGGCCGCGGGATCAACATCATAGCAGGGCTTCCTCACTTGCAAATCGGGGGAGCCTTGCAATTGCAACCGCGAATCGTTGCACTCACCGGTGAGTTTGCGCTGCACTTCTCTAGTGTGACCAGACTTTCTAGGGCTAGGAAATCGGTTGCTGTTCGAGGCCGTAGATTAAGTTGGAATCGTGATACATTGACGCATATCACAAACTTACTTGGCTGCATATGCGAGGCAGCAGATAGAAACAAGAAGTGCAGGGACCATAAGTTCCTTTCTCAGATCTTCGAGTCACCAGAGAGCAGCAGCACGCTCTGAAAAGCAGACGAAGAAGCAAGCAACGGGACATCGTGGCAGAGCATCAGCTGGCGCGATATCAAGCGCCGTTCACTTGATCGTCAGCACGGGTGTCCAAAAGAGCATTGTCAACGCGAACGCCTGAAACCCTTCGAAGGATTGCTGGGTGTGAGAAGAAGAGCACGATTCTGGCGTCTGTTGGTCAATTTCAGACAAGTGTCTCTTGGTACAGTAGTTTGCAGACTGTACAATGTAAGGATCTTTCCACACCGGCCAAGCGCTGCCTCCCTGCACGAGTAGGCCAGTCTCTGCAGCATGACGCTCAGGAATGGCTGCCGAAGTGCTTGAAGCTGCCTTATTGTTCCTTGAGTAGGCTCGTGAAGCGCCTCTCTCCGGTTCGGTTAACTCGGTCTCTTTAAAGAAATGTGTGTGCAACGCACTCCTCCTGCCACAAATAGCCGGGTGTCGTCGGTATCACGGCAGGCTCAAGTGTGACCATAGATGCGAGGAAGTATGAGCTCAACAAGGCTGTATCGCGGTCAATAGCATCGCTGTCAGCTCCTTGCTAGCCATCAGGAAGCACGTGGGAAGGGGGACGTCGAGGACGCGATCAGTGCAGCTCCTTGCCGTGCCAGTTCCCTGCGAGCCACGCACGCGCTCACTGCTCGGGTCCCATGGCTAGGCAGCCGCGCAAAGCAAACTGTGTTACAATTATGGCTGAGATCTAGTCGGCGAGTGCCTAGATTGCTGGCACACAGCAGAAAGAACGAGCCTCAGTCGACAAGCATCGGCCAACACAAGTCCGGGGAAAGACAAGTTGGAAGCGAAAGTGAGGCTGAGATGAGCCTCGGCGAATTCCTTCCTTTTCACATGTTTGTTTTGCTTTCGAGGCAGGATGACTTCATGTTTCCGCTTCCGTGTTCGCCGTTCCTTTGACATGCCATGTGATCACTGTCGACTGCGACATTCGACTTAAATACGTACCGGCGACTCTTGCAACGAGAGGTCGGCTTGCGCTACACTCTACATACGCTGACATTTACCGCTGTGCATTTTTCCCGAGCGGCCCTTCTCCCAAGCCAGCAGTTGCACACCATGTCTCTCAAGAACGGTATTTGTACACCCTACTGATCCTTCCAAGGAGCACCGCTGACGTTTTCTCCTCAGACGCCTTCCCTTCCTCTGTGGCTTTTGATGCCATCAACGATAGCCTCTCTTCCAATGAAGCCGAGCGTAAACAAGCTGTTAAGCAGGGAGGCGCCGTCTTCACCTTCAAGCTGACCAACACCGAGGGGAGCGAGGAGGCGTGGTATATCGATCTCAAGGAGACAGGAAAGGTGGGCAAAGGCGAGGCTCCCGAGGGCAAGAAGGCTGATGGTACACCTTCAAATATGAGACCTTTTTGAAGGACTTGGTGGGACTGACGGATGCCAGTGACGCTCATCCTGTCCGACGAGAACTTTGCCAAATTGATCGCCGGCAAGCAAAAGGCGCAGACACTGTTCATGAGCGGGAAACTAAAGGTCAAAGGCAACGTGATGAAAGGTACCATGCCCGTCTCTATGCAGATAACACGAATGGCTGACGAAACGCAAAGCAACCAAGATGGAGCCGATCCTGGCGAAGGCAGGTGGAGCTGCTAAAGCAAAACTATAGAATATTTCGATCAAGACAGCCATGATACAACTAAGCACGAACATACCCGGGTCACCGGTGATATAAACTCGTGCGCACCCAGCAAAGGATCAACCATAAGACAGCTCTCTCGATTTTGCGCAGGTCATCCCTGCCGGCCCTGACTTGCTCGCCATCCACCTCTTTGCTGGTCTTGATGATTTCGGCAACGCTGGCCTGGACCACTCCTGACGTTGACGTCTAATGCACCGCCTCTGAGCCGAGCGTGCCGTTATTCTTTGTCTTTCGGAGACTTCCTGTTATCTCTTTGTTTCTTACGAGGGGGCTTGCGTTCTGTGTCGTCCTTCGTCTCTCTGCCGCGAAAACGTTTCTGGCCGGCACTTTTGGGCGGGGAATTTTGCTTGCTGGAGGGTCGCGCCTCCTTCTCAACGTCTTCGGTGGCTCGCCCTTGCTCTGACTGCTTGGCCACCTTCCGTGACCTAGTGCGCTGTCGGCCCGACTGCGCTCCCTTCTCTTGCACCTTATTCTTCTCGAATACTTGATCCTCTTCGTCGTTCGCTTTCTTTCTGGCAGACTTTGCACGAGAGGTATTCGGCACATGTTGCTTGCCTGACTCGCTGCCCTGCCGCTTTTGATCCTCGGTATCCTCCTTCTCTTTCTCACTCATCATTTCCCAGGCTTTCTTTGGTAGGTACCGCTTCCTGGTGCCATTTTCCCGCTTTGCATGCCCACTGCCCTCTTTGGTCTGCCACTCCTCTTCCGTCCACTTGCTCAGATGCTTCTGCGACTCATCCTGGTCCTTCTTGTCGGTCTTGTAGCCACCGCCTCTGCTCTTGTACTCTTTGGCCATAAATTGAGCCTGTGGAGCTCGTTAGCTTGAGATAGCAGAGGCATCTCAACATTGGGCCGAACCTTGCGAGCAGACCATTGTCCAGGTGCCCCACCTTTGTCAGATTGCTGGACTTGTTCCTTCACCTCATCCCGCAACTTCGGATCCGTGTATTTGTCCTTCGACGAGGGCATTGTGCAACCTGCGGGCTGAGAGGCGGCAGAATGCCCTGCGCGAACAGGGCAACTGCGACAAGACGAAGACGAAGACGAAGAATCTCGGAATATTAGAGCACTCGCACTTCTGAATTTAATGAGCGGTTGCTCAATCATTTATTCCCAAATTCCAACATTGCGCGGGTCGCTCGACGCTGTCGAGCTTCATGTCTGTCATCGAACCTTGACACCTACGTCAAGATGGTCATCATGAATGCGCTTTGGTATTCTGCGGCTCCCAAGAAAATCGCACATGATTTCACGACTTAGATTCCGGGGCCGAGATCTCCGAGGTTGAAAGCTTCCTCGCCTTCAAAGTTGCGCGTTTCGCCTATCAAATACCCAATCGCTGCTGTGGTAGGCCACTGCGTCTCATGCTCGATCTCTTCACGCGTGTTTCATATTCGTTTTGTCCGCTCACGAGAATAATGCATTTTCTTACGGCCGAAGCGCCGCTTGGTATCTAGTTATAAGAAACGAGCTCCTTCGCTTTGGCAGCAGCGCACTCAGTCTGAGCACCATTCAATTTGGCATGAGCCGCCTCAGCCCGCAGCATTGTGTAGCCACTCAGTCAGCATTACACCACGAGGAATGCAGCCGTCAGTTCAAAGCAGCGTCCATGACCGAACATGCTTCCTTCTATCCAGTCCGTGGTCTAGAACCGACACATGCAGTCATGAGACCTGAGAACTCTGGTGAGAAGGATCGCCGTCGACCTGTGTCCAACCTCGAGTCTCTGTAGAGAATATTGAACTCGAGTTCTCTCCGGCTCTAGCTGAAAGGAAGCAGAATTGGCGTCTTGGAAAGGAAGGTTGTCGATGATGTGACATTGAGCTGGCTGCTCTTCTGAATCCTGTCCAGAATGAGCAGCTGCACCAAACAACTGATCTTATGTTCATCGCGATAGGTCTCCCGAGCGACCCGTGAGGCTGCCAAAAGTCGGCCTTCGCCGTTGACGATATTACGGCCAACGCATCACTGCTTGCTCTACAAAATCCATTCTGGTACAATACTCCTTGCCACTGCCTTGACTATCACGACGAGCTTGCCAGAGGACATGCTCTTTTGGAAACTGCACTACCCAGCACCCATGTTTTGGGTAGATAGCCTTGCCCGATTAACGAATAGGGCTCGATTCAAAATGCCATTTGCACCTTACCAAATCATGCAGGACCCTACCTTCGGGATCGCCGACAGTAAAGCGCGAAGAACGATTGACGGCTCTTTGAGGCTAGGGTCGCAATGTTTCAGCAAGGTACAGCCAAAAGCGACCTATGAGGCCTCACCTGCGCCCGGAGTCGGATTGACCCGCCCAAAGATGCGGTTTCCTAGACATGAACAAACACCGGATCGGGCAGTGGTGGCTTGATCGGGTGACGGGATCCCACCATACAGGACTCAGGCAAGCCAGGGACTATTCTCGGTCCGAAGATCTGGGCCAGGAACGCCACAACTCGCTCGTCGCTTCGGTATACTTCTCCCGACAGCCATTGTCGAGGCTTCTGAGCATCAGACATCAGGTCCAGAAGAAAACCACATCACATGCTGATGGGCGCCACATGGTCTCGAAATGGCAAAAAGCGCTGGTGTATCATCGCGTGTTCGTGCCAGGTAATGGCCACGACAAGGGGATAGCCCATCCACACGGCAAATCTCGCGGTGATTGACATGGGGTCTTCTCAATGCGCACCTCCGTCAAGAAGAGGAGATCATGGACTCCAGCTAGAGGAGCTTGGTGGCCTTGCTATATAACGGTCGCAGAAATGGATTTGTTGTGACGGTGACCCTACTACACATGGCACACAATCAACCACTTTCCAGTATCCCCCGACGCCAACCGCCTTCGCTACGAACAACAACCACTCTGCCGTCGGCACACATGGACAAGAAGAAACCCAACTGGGGATCTGTCCGATCCAAGCTGACACAAGAAGGTTACATGTACAGGATGAAGCTCGGAAATCCTCCCACAGGGAGCGACAACAACCCCTCACAGCGTCGCCCTTCCTCCTCGACCTCTTCGAGCAATGCACAGCTCGGCTTGCCAGCAGGAGATAGTCCTCCCAGACATGTTTTGAGTGTGTTGGACCCAGATAGAGCAGCGTTGGAGCTTCGTACAATCTCTGGACTCCTTGCCCAGCTCAACCTCGGCCGGGCTTTCAGAAGCGATCATAATCTCGACCCGAATGCCGCAATCGAGTTCTGTATGTCATTCTTCTCTCCAATATGCCTCCCCTAACAATGCTCCTCCCAGTGTATCGGTGCTATGCCCCCTTTGTCATACACCGTCGCCACAAAAGTATCAGCTTCGAGCCCCGGAACTTCCTTGATCCTGTCATGCTCGAAGACAACATGTTGGCGCAAGCATTGGTCGTATGGGTCTCTGAGATGCGAGACCGGTTCAGTCCAGAGACGGAGAGTGCTGGCGAGTTGCTGTTGACACACCGCAGCACTGTGCTTCGCGAGCTTCGGGAGAGGATCTCTTCATCACAGGCTTGCACTTCCGATTCCGTGATGTGGACTATCCTCATGTTAGCTGCAACCGAGGTAAGTTCCATCCTTCGATGAAATAATCCGACTAACCTTGAATCTAGCTTATGCAGGATAACATGCCGGCCATGGGGACGCATCTCGGAGCTTTGCGGCACATTATCCATCTCAGAGGCGGCATAGACTCTCCCAGTTCGAGCAAATGGGTCAAGCTCCTTCTTCTGCAGTAGGCTCTGGTGACTCACCCGCTCCAGTGGTTGCTGATAAATGATAGATTCGAACGATTCTTGAACTATCGACAATTTGACCATGTAAGGAGCGCAAGCTTCGACGATGGGTCGCCCGTGGCCGAACGCGCGCATTACCCGTTTCCACCGAATCTTAAGGGTCGATTGGCCAAATTACCTCCTGGATTTGCGGAACTGTTTGGCGTCGCTCCCATGAACGTGCAGATCTTGAGCCTGGTCGAACGAATCAGCCAATGGATGCAGCAGCTTGCCGATACTGCTGAAGGAGATCAAGAACGAGAAGCTGTCCAAAGCATCGCGGATGCCATGTCGTTGGATTCGTTTCGAGCCTTTGACCTGCTGCAACAGGACAAGCTTGGGGCGACAGAACGCTTGCTGGCTCTTGGGCTGTGTGCGTTCTGCATCTACATGAATGATCAAGTAGTCTACTCTGTCATGGAATGGGGTCTCCGGCTCCATTGTATGGCACAAGTCACGCAACAGATGGATTCCTTCGAGGAAGATGCCCGTGGAAGCATGATCTGGGTGGCAGCAGTCCTCATGGCAACAGGCGGAAATGGCTCCCCGCCATCGCAATTGGGAGGACGAATCTTTCGTGCATGCCGTGGCGCGCATTCAAGCCTCCAGGCCATCGCCCAAAGAAGCCAGAGATATTTTTGGCACACTGACCTGACCGAGAAATTGACGGCTGCCGCCTCTGACCGGATGCACAGAGATACCTTCAGAGATGCGGTATGATTTGGGCAGGTGCTTGCCGTCGACCGATCCAAAATCAAAGCTAGACTTCGACATTTGGAATTCCGGAAGGAGAACTGTTTCCCGTCGCCGGCGAATCCGTCTGGCCCGTGCCTCCATTCACCATCGCGGCGTTGCTCAAATCTTGGACATCGAGTCGGGCGAAGGCCAGAGGGAGCTCGCCTCGTATCCATCCCGCACAATCACCGGATGGCAAATGAGCCAACATCCAGCCGTCGCATTTCCGCATCCTTATCGGTTGCATTCGCGATCCGTACACAGTACCCACGAGATAATGAGGACATGAGAATATGGTCTTGACGGTATGGGATATTCACAAGCAACGTTATCGCCGATTGGCTCAAGAGCAGACGGTTCAGGAGTAAGTCCTAAATATATATCTGAGGCTAGCTTCGTGCCGGACGAATGCCGTAAATCACATACTTCGAAGAGGATGACTCGAGAGTCTCTCCACCGTCACGGCTCCCAGAGCAGATCTTGTGACAACCGCAGACATACCGTTGCCCCGGCGCTTCTGCCTTGAATGTCAGTTGCATGCCTACCAGGGAATGTGTAGGCGTTCGTATGACAGCCTCGCCTGGTGGCCCAACCAGTCCAGGCCTCGTTTACGGCAAGGCTGAGCCATCGAGGCAAATCAGGGCGCCGGCCCAAGTTTTAGGCGTTTTGCAGAGTGCCTGGGCGACAGTGGAGCGCGGAGCAGTCCCCATAGGGGCAGGGCACACCCCCCACACGCTGCAAATCAATCCATCGGCTTCACCCTAACCTGGCTAACCTCCCAGTTTTCCACGAGTGCACCAAGATCTATTTTCGACCTCGGTCCTTTCTCGATCTCCTCACATGGGGCGACCTCCTTCCTGCCTAGTAGATAGTACGTTGAACGGCAGATGCACCAGAGCGGTTACGCGGCACTGGAGCCAGGAGGATTCAAGAGCTCGGGGTTTATCTCGAGGGATTCAGGGTCCCAGGGGGTTTGGGCTTGATGTTTCCAGTGTGTTTCGTCATTGTTTACAGCTGAGGACAAGCGCTGGCCTAGTCCAATCCACTACCATCGCGGCTAGCTGCTCTCATCACCAACTTCGGAGAGTGGACGCGGCCACGCGCTCTTTGATCCTTCGATTTTTCGTTCACCACGGTCCCCTGAACTGACAATTCTACCCGAGTCCAACTTCAAACGTGTGGAGTTTCGAGTTCCAGCATGGTGTTGGTTCGCGATATTGCCGGTTCAGGGCCATGGCCGATACCCAGACGCGCTCATACGCTATCCATGGATCGAGCCCGTGCTGTTCAAACACTTTCTGTTTGGCAGTACTTAGCGAGTCCGTGTTGTTCCTGCGAGATTTCCTTCCCCTGACTGCATACTCCGTGTCGTGTAGGATATAAAGAGCTGAAGATCTCCCCCGATGTTGCAAGAAATATCCTTCACATCCAGCACACTCTCACACTAATACCAGAATACCTCCATCTTCTCGTCCAGCGAAATACTTCGATCCCGGTGATTGAACAACCGTTGCTTCTCCAGGACCTACATTCCACACAACAATAACAACCATGCATTCCATACTCTCCTCAACAGCCCTCATCTTCGGTGTGCTGGCCACATCCGCCCTCGCCTCTCCCCAGTACGGCGATGACAGCTCATCAACGACAATGTCTGCCTCACCCTCTTCCTCAACCTCAGGCGTCCACGCAGTGAAGGTGGGCCCAGGCCTAACATTCACTCCCGACACTGTCACCGCCGCTGAAGGCGATTGGGTTGAATTCACATTCGGCTCAGGTCACTCTGTCGCCCAGTCATCGTTCGACGCTCCTTGTGTGCCTATCCAAGGCGACGCCTTTGTTTATTCCGGATTCCCCAACGATGGCGATGTCTGGAGGATCCAGGTCAACGGCACGGATCCATTGTGGCTGTACTGTTCAGCCACCGGACATTGTGAGGGAGGCATGGCCATGGTTGTGAACCCTCCGTAAGTGTTCCTCTTCGGTTCAGCTGCATATCATCGTCGATACTAACAATACCGCACAGATCCAGCGGCAATACCCTCGACGCATACAAATCTGCCGCATCCAGCGCTTCAGGCTCATCGCCAGAGACCGTCCAGGGCGGTATCTTCGGCGCTGCCACGGATGATTCTAGCAGCACGAGCAGCAGCGCGTCGGGCTCAGGCACCCCCAGTGCCACTGGAGATGGCTCCAGTTCGTCGCCGACAGGCAATGCTGGGACCTCGAATGTCATCTCGAACGGGCTGATGATTATGGGTGCCGTTGCTGCCGGTGTTGCTGCGATGTTGTAGCCGGGTTCCCTTTGAGAAGGGGGAGATGAGGACGAGGCACGCAGTAGATATTTATTTTCAAAGCGGTCCTAGCGCATTTGGAGAAAAGAGGGAATGAATTACAGTATTTCTTGATGCTATTCCTGATATTGTCCCTCTTGATGCTGTCGCTCTGGTGAACGCGTTCGCTGTTTTCTTTCCGCTGACCCGGACAGCAGCCTGTCGACAGTTGCTCTTTCTGGCCCGCTTTCGACCTTTCTCTCTACTCCTCACGTCTACAAGCCTATCCCCTCGGTGTCTTCGAGGCTTACGGCACGCCTGATTCCGATGCTTCATTCGGCGCGACAGCCCGTCGTTGATCTGTCATCAGCTCAGCAGGATCCTCATCGAGAGCGGGCCTCGGATATGGCAACCCGCCAAGGAGCGCAGCTGATTTCAGCCTCGCCTCCTCACCCTTGCGTGCCCGTCTGCGTATGGACGGTCTTCGACAGCTTCTGACCTCGGTTAGCCCAACCCCGCTCTTTCTGTGTACACAGTACAGTACGTTTGCCGCTGTGAGGTCCCGAACGGGGGGCCCTGCCCAGAAGTAGAGCGGCCGAGGAAGAATGCGGCCTCCAACGGCACATGCAGACCTGACTGGTGGAGGTTTCCACTGGATCCAGCAGGCCTTACGACGTGCTGCCATACATAAGGACCGCAGCAACGACCGACCAAGTCTCAACTGAGGCTGAAATGGTCTGACTTGGTCCAGCCGAGGCGGTATATAAATCAACTTCGCACCAAAAAGCACACAGAGGAAGGGCAACCGCATCTGCATCCGATCTCTGCAACTCACGATGCCTCTCATTGACGAGAGACCATACACTGCGGACGACATCCCTGACTACCCGCAATGTACGCCGCAGCCGTTGAAGATCATCCACGTCGGCGCCGGTGCGTCGGGGATCCTGTTCGCGCACAAGGCCGAAAGGGAACTCAAGAACTACGAATTGATCTGCTACGAGAAGAACGATGTCATCGGTGGGACGTGGTACGAGAACAGGTCAGCTCGGCAACCCGCCGCTGGCGACTCATGGCAATCTGATCAGGAAACAGATATCCCGGCTGTGCTTGCGACATCCCCGCCCACACGTACACTTTTGCGTTTGAGCCGAACCCAGAATGGAGCGGCTATTACAGCTACAGCGACGAGATCCAGACGTACATGCTCAAATTCGCGAAGAAGTACGGCGTGGAGAAGTACATCCAGGTGAGCACGGAAGTCGTGGCCGCCACGTGGGACGAGCCGCATTCCAGATGGACCGTCGACTTGAAGCGCAAGGACGGCAGCACCTTCACGGACACGTGCGACGTGCTCGTCAACGGCGCCGGCGTAGTCAACAAGTGGAAATGGCCGGCGATCGAGGGCCTGCACGACTTTAAAGGAACACTGGCCCATTCCGCCGACTGGGACCGGAGCATCGACTGGACAGGCAAGAGGGTCGCCGTCATCGGCACGGGCTCTAGTTCCATCCAGATGGTGCCGAAACTGCAGGAGACGGCCGCACACGTCACGGTCTTCATGCGCAACCAGACGTACATCGCCACGCCGATCGGCTCTGTGTCGAACAAGGAAGCCGACCCCGAGGCCCAAGACCCCCAAGGCGCAGGCAAACACAGCTACACGGAGAAGGAGAAGCAGAAGTTCCGCGACGATCCGGAGTACCACCTCAACTACCGGCGAGAGGTCGAGCGGTCCGTGGTCAGCATCTTCCGCATGTTCCTGCGCGGGACGGAGGCGAACATCATGGCCAAGAAGTACCTCCAGGACGACATGGCGAAGAGGCTGGGCGACCGCGACGACCTCAAGAAGCGATTCATCCCGGAGTGGAGCCCTGGCTGTCGCAGGCTGACCCCCGGCGAAGGATACCTCGAGGCCCTCATCAAGGACAACGTGACCTGCGTGTTTGACGACATCGTCCGAGTCACGCCCCAGGGTATCGTCACCGCCGACGGCTCCGAGTATCAATGCGACATCCTCGCGTGTGCCACGGGCTTCTACATCGCTTACCTCCCGCACTTCCGCATCACGGGCCTCGGCGGCCAGGTCATGCAGGACCAGAAATCGCCCAACGTGTATGCTTCGATCGCTGCGCCGGGGTTCCCGAATTACTTCGTCGTGAACGGCCCGCGGGGAAACTGGGGCCAGGGCTGCGTCCTGCCCAGCCATGAAGTCCACATAGGGTATATCATGCAGTGTTGCAGGAAGCTGCAGGAGGACGGCATCCGGTGGATGATGCCCAAGCAGGACGTCACAACCCAGATGAACTTGTACATGGATGCGTGGCATGCCAAGCACAGCGTCTGGGCCGAGGATTGCAAGAGCTGGTATAAAGTGAGTACTGTGCTCCCATCCGTCTCGAAATGTGCACGATATCGTGCCCTTATAGCGATATCCTTGCCTTTGTGTTTCATGATCGACGCATTTACTGACGCCGTCGTCGGAATGACCACAGGACAACAAACCAAACGGTCGCGTGTACATCTGGCCGGGCAGCCTGTTCCACCACCTGAAGTACATGAAACGGCCGCGCTTTGAGCACTACGAGATGCAGTACCGCGATCCCGCCAACATCTTTGCCTTTTTGGGCAACGGGCTCACGATCACGGAGGAGAAGTACGGGCCCAAGGACATGCCCGTGCCGTATATTCGCAACAACGAGGACGAGGAGTGGGATATCGAGTAGATCTAGATTGGCGTCGTAGAGATTCTCGCAGTATGGGACATGCCCAAACCAGTCATTACTAGAGATCGGTTCTTAACTTCATGAACTCTCGGAAAATACCGTCAGCAAGCCCCGAGACCTCGAATCTATATAGCAGGCAACATGAAGCCATGGATAAAGGGGTTGTCGCCTGTCCTTTGTGCCTGTGTAACGCAATGTAGATTGCATCTGTCGTAGATTCAGACTCCACATGCTAAGGTCCAGTCGCGGCCCCATTGTGATTCAGGCCCTGAACTGTTCTATCACAAAACGTACATGATACAGTGTACAGTGTACATTGTAGCGCCCACAAAAAGCATCTTGACATACCCTGCATGGGGCTTTCAGCCACATCGTGCTGTAAAGCGCCGACCTGAGACTGTATGCCAAGTCGGAACGGATCAACTATTTGGCGATATTTATTTCCCCACGTTTCCCAACTGTTCAATGTTGAATGTCCAATATCGTGAATGGCCATAGGATGCCACTTTGATACTCGCACCATAAATTACGGATAGACCACTCAGAAGTCAACTCAGACCTTCCCACTGCCTCTAGCAAACACAATGTCACACGCCCGCGTCGAAGAACTCTCGGACTCGGATCCCGAAATCGACGACCCCTCCAACTACCTTCTGCAAAACGACGACCAGATCATCCGGCCCGTAACAGCTGCCCAGACCTCACCAATACCTCAACAACCTAACCCGACGCTCTTCCGGCCCCCTCCCCCTGAAGCGAGCTCCGATTCTTCATCTCAGTTCCACAGACCACCGCGCGCCGAATTTAAACACTACCAATGCATCTACCCGATCTACTTCGACTCGACGCGGTCGAAATCCCAAGGCCGGCGCGTGTCAAAAAAACTGGCCGTCCCGAACCCTCTGGCGTTTCAGGTCCTGTCCGCCATCCGCTTCAGTCTGGGCGAGAATGTGTTCCGCGTGGCGTTTGAGCCGGACAAGACACATCCCAAGGACTGGGCGAACCCTGGACGGGTGAAGATCCAGCTGAAGGACTTCGACGCCGGGAACAAACCCGTGAGCCGCCACGTGCAGAACAAAGCCCACTTGTACAATATTATAGGGAAATGGCTGGTCGAACATCCTACGACGAAGGAATCTCCCTTGGACTTGCACCTCCAGGGCCTGCCTGTGCCGGAGAAGTTCGCGGAAACCGAGGTCGTCGTGCCGAGGGGGTGGAAGATGGGCACGATCCTGCCGGTGCACAGTAACGCGGTGAGCGGGGGTGGGGTGAAGGAAAATTTCTTCCAAGAGGCGATGGAGGAGTTGAAGGCAGCACAGGCGAAGGGGCAATTAGGGTCTCCTGGCGGCGGCCCTGGCGGTGGTGGAGGGGGAATGCCGGATATGGCTGCCCTGCAGAGTATGATGAGCGGGATGGGAGGCATGGGCGGACTGGGTGGGTTGATGGGCGGTGGAGGTGGAGGGGCCGGAGATTCAACCGGTGGCAAGAAGAAAAAGGATAAGAAGAAGGGTTGATGGATTGATGATTCTACATTTCCACTCGCACCTGCTACAATATGCTCTGGTCATGAAGCTAAAGCGACAAAGCGAGATCGAAGCGTGGGCAGAACTATGCCAGAGCTGTCGGTATGAAGAATTGCCGCGTCGTGTGGGTAGGGAATCTCGCTGGCCTTGCGAACAGTTGCAGCGAAAAGCAAGCAGCCTGTACGGACGGCGGCAAAACCGACTCTCAACACCCGACTCATCACGCGGTCCACCTTACTCGGCCCTCCACGCCTTCCCACGCCCAGCATGCGACATCCCTTCTCTTCGACAACCCTCACTTTTGCGCGCTCATCCGTTCCGTTTCCCTCAACAACTCACCCATACGGACAGTCACCTGCCGACTTATCGGCCCGCGCAAGCCCCCGTCGGCAGCGACGCAGTTTATGGATCTCATAGCGCGCGGACCTACTCTCTCGATGACATCGCAGCAGGTCAGGTCGCGAGGAGTGAGATCGAGGGATAGCACGACCAATCCAAGCCGGAATGACCATCGAGAGAAAAAAAGGAGCGAAAGCAGTCGGGAATGACCTGATATTCTCGGGGGATGCCCTCCGCTGCGAGGGTGAGGGTGAGGGTGAGGGTGAGGGTCGTGGCGACCACATTCGTACCTCCACGTTAAATAATGTGGTGAATACACGAGTTGAAGTCGTAGAGGGACCGGTATTCGATAACGCTACGTCCTCGTGCCGAACAGGCTGTCACTTCTAAGCCCCAGCTATAGTACTGTAGGAAAGGTTGGGAAGCCCGATCCATTATGTAGTTGACTCTGCGGGCACGAAACACATTCGGACGGAACAACGTCTGTTCACGCAGCAGCATCGGTCCTTGTTCTTCTGGTTCTTTGTTGTTCACAGTAGTGGATGTATCCTCGTCAGCACGCGCTTAGAGATCATTGTATATGCAGACATTCAGAAGGGTTAGGTCTAGCTCATACTCAAGCTCAAGCTGGTGATGGCGAGCACGATTACTTCGTTGCGTTTACTTTTCTCCTGTCTGATCCACCCCCTTCTCCTACCTGCCCAAGCTGGATCGAACATGTCCTTGGAAGCTCCGTGCAATCAGCCTTTTGGTTGTCTCGTTGTCTCTTCTTTCCCAAGCAACATCCCAGCAGCTAAGCAATGTGTCTCAACAGAACACAGCAAAAAAGCAAACATAGCACATAGAACGCAGCACACAGAACACAGCACACCTCCGGTAGGGCGGTCGGTCTTTTTTGGGCGGCAATGAAACCAACTTCAGCCTCAGTCTTCAACTCCTACACCGCAGCGAGTGACATAGAGATCAGTCGTGAGGGGCGTATCATCACAAGCACTCCAGTCCGGTACACTCGCCGCTTGGGAGTTCTGTTTTTTCCGAGCATTTCTGGGACATTTGGCCTTTGTCTCGTCAGTTGCATGGTCGTGCCACTTGCAATCGTCCCTCTCCGTCGGGCAGATGAGTCTCTTCTGGGCATACTCCCTGTTGAGATCGTCGACCTTGAGCAACAGCTTGTTGACGATGCTGAGGTTGTCCTTGTCGGTAATGAAAGAGTCCCAACAACGCCCCTGCTCCTGGTCTGATCCTGTCCGAGCCATGAACCGTGCCCACCCATCCGTGACAACAATATACGCCTGGTATTCGAGGATCATGTCGAAGCACACGCCAAGCGATGGATGGTTGTCCTGCAAGTCGCGCAGCGCATAGATACTGTGATGCGCCACGTTGGCTTGCATGATGTCGATCACCGCGTTCTTAAGCTTCTCCGACCCAACTAGGTCCGCGAAGGTCAGGTACTTCTGCAGGTCGTCGAACGACAGCGAGTCGTCATGCAGGAAGTCAAGTCGATCGTGAAAGATCAAGTCGAGCCAGTCCGCCACGACGAGGTAGTCGTGCTCCGGGAGGAAGACCACGGCGCGGCCGGGAGCCGAGTCGAGGATGATGTTGAAGTAGATTGAATTCTCGAGAAGGAGGGACTTGCTAACATAGAAGACGTTGAGCGGGGCGTCTGCTTCCTCGTCTCCGAAGACTTCGTTTTCGCCCGCGACGATCTTGATCACGGGTGATCGAGCGTGTCTAATTGAGGTACGTCAGTTCTGCTTCACTCATCTGGAGGAGAAGGCCGCTTATTCACTTTGCGTTCATCATTCCAGTCCCGGCCATGGCGATGAACTGCTAGCCGGGTTACGGAACTAGGGTTCTCTCAGGTTGCACAGGGATTGAAAGCCTGCGATGGGATAGGCTGGGGTGACGAGGAGAGGAGGAGAGGAACGACCGACGGTCTGGACGAGATGAGCGATCAAGAAGAGCAGCTTCTGGACGGTGAGGGTAGTGGGAGAACTGCGTGGTGCTGAAAGTGAATTTTAAATGAATTTTCTCAAACACATGAAAGTGAAGTACTGTTGACGGAATCTGCTTGCTGTGAATAGAAGCAATCACCCGGATCCAAGTTTGCAGGATTGTGGTTTCTCAAGATCAAAATCAAGTTGGAGTGGCATTGCAAGAAATATCCATCGTCGTTTTAACGGCAAGATAGAATTGGCGCTTTGTAGTGCAAGGCTGACTTCGTCATTGAGGCTTTCGAATCATCAGTTTCGTCTCTGGAAGCGATTGAAGTCCAATTGCTACCAGAACCATTCCATCTCTTGTCCGGAGATTCCTGCTCAGGTCTTCTCGCCAATGTACCGATAGTTTGTCTGATTGTCTTCAACTTCAGTTCCTAAACATTCTCTCGACATCAAGTTGACGGCAGAAGGCCAAGTCGGACTCGTTGTCGAGTGAACAGTCGGAATAGCACTTCTCGCTAATCTGTTCAGTGCAGACATAGAAGTCTAGCGCTGCGACAGTAGCTCTTTGTCGGTGTCTGCTGCACGTTTCGTTCGCCATAAGTTGGTGGTGCCGCTTATCCCCTGCAAAAAGTCGGCCATGCCAATGACAGACTTTGATATGAAGGTCAACATTTGAAGCATCTCCTTTTGGCAGTAGGAATACACCGTCCCACATCGTAGTCAGGTAGCTGGATTCCACTTGACTCCCTGCAAGTGTCCTTCGTCACGGTATGCCCACGGTAGGTGCCAGACAACAGGGCCTGGTTCGTAGATGAGCACTCCAGCCGTTAAAAGACCCAGTTGTTGGGGACAACGTCGAGCTTCAAGGTCCACTTGTCTCATGCACTGTTTGACTCTTTTTATATTCCAGCTCAAGCTGCCGCTGCATATCGAAATCCGCTTGGCGTTCACGCTTGACTCGCTGTTGTTCCATATCTCGGACCACTCCTGCGTGCATCGCCTATAAGAATCGAGAACGTCAGCATTCTTGAAAGCACGAACCAGTTATAGAATGGAAGAAGCATGAAAATTCGAGGCCTCAGAGACTCGGAACAGGAACGTACAGCTTGCTCAGCGGTCTGAGCCCAATGTACGAAGGCTACAATACCACCTGTAGCAAGGATAGTGCTCAGGAGGGTGACTTTGGAGGCTGCAGACATTGTGATGAGCTCTGGATTTTGTGGCACGACTTGAGGTGAAGGAAAGCAAGACTGAAACTAAATGTTTAAGCGGACGAGAGTTGGAGAGGCAGTCGCCAGCTCCGCAGCTTCAAGAAGCTCGGCGCAGGTGCATCATCGAGGAAACAGCCAGCCTAGAATACGGAGTACCTCTTGACTGGATAATAGTCTGCCACTGCTTGTCTCCTCTGTTGTCTTTCTTCGCCTTCTTCAGTGTCCACATTCGAGTCGTTAAAGAGTCAAGATGGTTTGTCCACGTGTTCGTCTTTGCGACAGCTCATGCTGATATCGCTGCAGTCTGCCCAGAATTCCGCTGGCATTCAGACACTGCTGGATGTGAGTCGGAGCTGATCTCTACTCGTGAGCCGAGTCTGACCGCGCTTAGGCAGAAAAAGAGGCCCAGAAGATTGTCCAGAAAGGTGCGTCGCGTTTGGCTGTTCGAAAAGAGCCCCTACTGATACTTCAATAGCCAGAGAGTGTATGCTACCCCCACGGCTCTGCCCGGCTGTGGTAGCCTGTGTGACTTCCACTGACCGCCACCCTCAGACCGGACGAAGCGAGTAAGAGACGCCAAGGCCGAAGCCCAGAAAGAGATCGAGGAGTATCGAAGAAAGAAAGAGGAAGAGTTCAAGAAGTTCGAGGCAGAGGTACATTACACACCCCTTCAGGACTCTATATGTGCCCAGTGAAGCTTACAAAGTGGTTCTGCAGCAATCGAGCGGAAACAAGAAAGCCGAAGACGACGCCAACAAGGATGCGGAAGGCAAAGTGAAGGAAATTGAAGCGGCGGGCAAGAAGTCGGGCAGCAAAGTCGTGGAAGACTTGATCAAGACGGTTATCTCGCCGCATCCTGAGGTGCCCGACAAGATTTCCAAGGAGGACTAATGCGTGAGAAGTGGTGTTGTGTTGGCTGTTTGAATCGGGCGTGAGAGCCTTGGAGCAAGTCTGTCCTGCTGTGACAGAAACGCAAGCAGATACACCTAGACCGGCGCAAGCACGGAGCTGCTACCATTGTGATGTGCTCGTTCCTATGCAAGACGTCTATTTTCCAGCTTGAGAATTCGTGGACAAGATACCATCGTGTCTACGAGAGACTTGAAGCACAAATTCCCCGACTCGGCCGCATGACATGACCGCCACACTCCTGCTCAGAAGGACTCAGAATCATGCATACCAATTGCGCCCACGCTTATGCATTCAGCCTTCCGAGCAGGCCATATTATACAGTTACCCCATATGTTCAGACGGACCTATGCAGAACCTCCATGTTGCTCGCGTGTCAGCTGTAAACCCTTCCCCTCTGGTCTAAAAGCCCTCCTTAGCCAAACCCTCCGCAACAGCTAAGTAGAATGCCTGCGCATTGAACTTCTCCTCAACCAATCCCAGCCGTGCAGCCGCAACTTTCAAGCGATTCGTCCAGTTTATCAAATCCAAATGGGTGACTCCCATCAAAGTGCCCCTATACTCTCCCCACTTGGCACTCCTCACAGACACCAGCCCATCGTTCGGCCCTTCAATCACGTTCATCAGGTCATGGCTCATCCGGAAAACGCTTAAAAGATGCGGAGTGGCGCTGGCGCCGTACGAGAAGTATTTGACGTCAGGATGATTCGGGACCACCCGGTTGAATTTGTCGCGCATATAGGGCGTCGTAAGCTGAGAAAAGGCGCCGTAGTCGACCTTGAAGCGCGAGAGAAGACGATAGATACGGGGCAGCAAGTCGGGTCCAATATCTCTGAAGAGCATATCCGCGGCGGAACTGCCTCGATGGGGGGTTGCTATGGTGGTGAGAGAACGGACGCGGAAAAGCGACGGAGACGGGCACAGCCGGGAGATCATATACCGCGCATCGAGGCCGCCCATTGAATGTGCAATGATGTTGACTTCCCGGCCGTGTCCACCTTCGCGGGTGGGGAGTTTGGACGCGATCTGATCCATGAGGACCTGGGCGCGCTCGGGGATGGATGCCGTCCTAGGAACAGCGGTCGCGATGCATGGTATCCCGTGCGATTGATAGGCTTCTCGGATGCCTCGCCAGTAGGCGATTCCGGGCACGAAGTTCCCTGGTAGGAGGCGAAGTTCGTCGAACCCCAGAAGCCCATGCGCAAGCACGATGGGGTGTTTAGGGGCGTCGTACCGGTCGCGGAGGTGGGCATAGTCGGAAACAATCTGCTGGCCTAAGTCTGAGAGAGATGCCTCGTCGTTTGGATTGTACGATGTGCGGTTGAGCTGGCTGTCTTGGCTATCTATCTGATGTTGCGCGGGTGTTGGGTTGGCCGAAGTGGATGAATGTCGATGGCTTCGCCAAAATAGGCGTCGGCCAGCGTGAAGGCGGAGTGCCCTCCATGGCATGCTATTTGTCGTCAAAGCCAGAACGAAGTTACTGTCATCGACACGGTTGCGGTGCCATGATGAGAAGAGAGGTTCTATCTCAACAAAGCCTCAGAAGCTTGATGTTCAGATTCGTGATGTAGTTGCGTCACAGCTCCGGAGATTTATTCCCGGCAGCCTTGCTTACCTCACTCCACAGCCTTCTCACCGTTATGATACCATTCATCCAACCATTGTCACTCTGTTGCAGCGGGTCATGAAGGCGGTGTCAGCGCGAACATGTGCGGTGGTTTTCAGCGTCTTATTTAGGGGGTTATATAGGCAGAAGGCCGTCCCATTCACATCTCTAGCATGTAACATCGTTCAATATCAAAACACCATCCAAGGGAACGATCATATGAACGAGAGGTCGAGCACTGGTCGTCCACCCTCCATATTTAGCACTCCTAATATAACCGCTGCTCTATGATTCTTTTCGTCTATCAAGTGGCAAATCTTCTTTTCGCGCCAGGCTCACCGGACTTGCCTCATGACCATCCAAGCCATTCATAGCTGGGATCTTTGGCGAAGATGAAGGGGTCTGATGATGGCTCAAGCAAGTCCTGACCACGCCATTGCTCTTTTGCTTCTCTACATTGTTTGTGCCATTTGTAATTTGACCCGGAGCCTGCATGATCTTCCCGGCCGCATATGCACACCCACCGTAAGCGAAGCGTATTAACGAGTCACCAGTCAGGCTGCCGATGATGAAGACATGCGGAGCCAATTCAAGGTCCTCGTTGGCCTTTTCGCGCAGTGTTTGACCGGAGATCATGGGACGATCTTTGATGCCTGAAGCATCGGATACTCCAGGAAGAACCTCTTCGAGCAGAGCTGGTGAAAGATAGTCCAACGAGCCGCGACGCCCTACCACATATGCCAGACCGCTCACTCGACGCTGAAACGGTGGCTCAGATTTCCCTGCCCTTTGCAAGGTAACCGTGGCGGAGAGCCTATCATCTGCAATCTGGACGTCCTTGACTTCGGTGTTTGGCAGTCCCTCATAGGTAGATTGCCAGTGACGGCTCGAATCAAACTCGGACGGATGGCGACTAGGTTTGGGAGGCTTGTCCCTTGAATGTGACGACGAAAGAGCCGCAAGCTTCATACGGCGATACACTCCTGCGTACTCCGGATATGCATGCTGATGACATCCTCGTAGTGGTGAGGGTGAAGTCGACGGTGACCATTTGTAAATATGGAGAATTTTCTGGTCAGATGGACTTGAAATTATCACATCTGCGGCACTGAAGCCGGAGCCGATGACAAGAAGAGGCAACCCAGCTGCTCCTCTCTGGTTGTCCGTGAGGTTCACCAGTGGACGAAGTAGAGGCCGTGGAGCGATGAGCTCGCTAAAAATTCCGGATGCCAGAACAAGGTTCCTGCAATGCATTTTGTGCGAAGAAACGAAAAAGCCATCGCCCTGTCGAGAGACTCCCCATACCTGCTCTCCGTTGTGGATGGAGCCGGAGATACCCACCTGATCGGGATATGCTGCAAGATAGTCGGCCACAGCACGTCTGGAAGGCCTGAGAAATATCGGCAACGGCTGACCGTGTCGTCTCTGATAGTGCTCATCGAAACCGTATCCTGGAAGCGATAACATACCGGCATAGCTCAAGGTGCCAATATCCAAACTGGCTTGGACCGGATTATCCACCCACTGGCCTCCAGCCTCTTTAGTTTGTCCGAGAACCACATGGGCGACCGCTCGGGAAGGCTCATATTTCCACTTCACACAGGTCTTCTTTTGCCCGTCATCTGTTTCCCCTAGGGGCCTGACCAAGGTGTCGAGGAGGACATTGACGGGGAGGGCTTGAGTAGAGTAGGAGAACCTTGAGGCGGAAAAGGGTTCGGTCAGGAAGTCTATGTCGATGTTGAGGAGATCATGGCTAGATCGAAGCAGTCTTTCGTGGAGGATAGGATCGGGATGCGGGCTGGATTGGTCGTAGTAGGGGATGTGGCCATGCAGAATGTAGGACAGAATCAATGCAGAGGGGCCGTTTCCTGAAGCAGAATAGAAAATATGCGGTTAGTTCTGTCTGCTCGTTGAGATGCGTCAAAGCCGCCAGGTGGTACAATGTTACACTTACCGACGATGATGGTGTCAATCTCTCGAGGCGCGCCATGATCCATTAGAAACTCCGTCCTCTCGACGATTCTGGCATCGTAGTCCGGAATGGCGCTACCGAGTGTATCCAGAGAACTTTTTCTCGAGAGTGAAAGACATCAAGTCCTAGAATGAGGGGCACCTCCGGGTTTAACCCCAAGCGACGAACTGCTAAGGCCGAATCATGGCTGGTTCACTGCTCCGGGGGTCCAATTAGGTCACGGCATGCTTGAACGGGGGTTCGGGGGCTCGCGCGGGCGCTCATGTTGACTAAATATGCAGCCGAGGCCGCCTAAAGACCCAATAGCCCACGAGTCTCGCAAATCTGGCGTCGCTGCTCCACATGCGACTCGTGGAACCGACACTGCAATCGCTACTTCAGGCACTGCTGCCATCCACTTATGACCACAGATGGAGCATATGGACCTTCGGCACGGTCGTTTCTCTCCTGATCTGTCATGCTGCAGAGATGACCTTACCCCCATCGCTGCGCGCGCGCCCATTTGCAGCCTCGTCCAAATGCCCAGCGGCTTGACCGCATGATGCTGCCACGGCGACAGGTCAGGTCTAACTCATGTCTTCCAAGATGGTGACCTCTTCTCAAAGAAGGCATTGATACCTTCTTTTGCGTCTGCAGATCTCGCGTGTAATGCCATTAGCCTGCCGGTCCAGGTCACCGCATCCTCGTAGCCGTCACCGCCATGTGCAGAATGAGCGCCATTCAACCCCAGTTGCGTCCAGTACCCCCATTTGCCCAAAGCTTGCGGCTGTCCCGCCGTGGTTTCTGATAGTTGACTTACCATGCCAGCCACCCGCTTTTCCAGAGCTTCCTCATCTGGCACTACATCAACTGCTCCTCCTGGAAGTTGATCTGCGCGGACCGGCTCCGCCAGAGCTAGCATTCGGTAGGTGAACGCGTGGCCAAGTCTGCGTGAGGCGGCCGTGGAAGGTGAAGTGCACGGCAGGCCGATACTCGCCCCAGGCAGTCGGAACTGTGTTGAAGCACCAGCAACAGGGAGGTCTGTTGTCAATGCAAGCTGTGCTCCGGCAGCTGTCGCGAGACCCTGAACAACACCAATCACCGGTGCTGGAGACCGTCGAATCAGGGACATCACCTCCGCGCACAAACGAAATGTTTCCTTCACTTCATCGTGGCTTAGCGACCGTAGCTCACTCAAGTCGTGGCCTGATGAGAAGACCGCGCCTTCACTGCGTAACACGAGGACCTTGGGTAGTTCGCTTCGGTGCTCTTGCCACTTGTCGGCTTCAAGGAGCCACCCGTACTGATTTTGGGCGTCGGGGTTTCCGCCTTTGACCGCCGACTCCAGTTCAGTCAGAATTCCTGGCTCGAAGGGAGGCAGGATCCTGAGGCGACCGTCTGAAGGTGATGTGTTGTATGCATGGAGCTGGCTCCGTAAGTCTCGTAATACAGCTAGAGACAACGCGTTCCTCCTGCGGCCGTTTCTGAGCGCTAAATAGGCAGCCCGCGAAGGCAACGTCGGCCAACTCATGTCGAACAAGATCTTGTCATAACCCTCTTCAGCTTCACCAGAGTCTCGCCCTGCACTGGACGCTGAGCTGCACGCCAACTATCTGTCTACGAAGTTCTCTTTGTTGATCGAATTGTTTGAAGGATGTTGTCCAGTGGTGGTTGTGCAAATCGGGAATTTCCGCGCCGAGGTCCAAGGCGCTTCAGCGTATGACGAGGCTTCCATTGCGCCGATCCATCAGGTCTGTACCTCGCCGGCGATACGCGCCGTTCTCGACAGGCTTGTTCTTGTCATTGATGAAGGGCTTCCGTGGCCAGGACCGCGCTATGTCAATGCGCGATCTTGGAGCCCAGAGTTCCAGAATCAAAAATATGAGGTAGTCAATTACCACGCAAAGGCAGAAGAGCTTGCCAGCCCATATACCGCACCCATAGTACCGCTTCAACCGGTCGATCAGCGCATAGCCACGGACACGCGAAGCACTCCAGGGCGCGTTGGCTTGTTCGCCGTAGAACTCTTGTTCGCTGATAGCGCCGGTGATGCCGTCATAAACTCGTTCTGTTCTTTGTGCAACATCCGTCCAGGAGTACATCATTTTGACCTGATCGTGGAATCGCTCGGTCTTGACCTTTCCGGACCGCAACGCAGCGATCGCTTTCCCTGTCGCAAGGACCAAATCATCTTCTTCCGGTTTTGCAAATGTCGTCATGTGCGCTGGGAGGACCTCCGGGATACCACCAACTCTGGTACACACGACGTAAAGACCACAGCTAGCGGCCTCGACGATGACGGTCCCGAAAGCCTCAGTCAGACTCGGATGTAGGTAAATATGCCCTCTGATCATCACGTCGCGGACTTCTTCGTGGCGCACTGGGCCGAGAAGCTCCACTTTGTCTTGGAGCATACGCCGTTCAAGCATCTGCTCCAGGTCAATAGCTTTCGGCCCCGAACCCGCGATGATGAAACGGACATTGGGGTGCGCTGCCAGGATTCGGGGGATTGCTGCGATCAAGAGATCTGTTCCCTTGTTGTAAAATAACCGGGAAATAACCACAATTACAATGGTGTCGCCGGGACCCAGGCGTTGAGGCAGCGGCCTCGGTCTCAAATAGTCCATTTCATTTCGGGAGTTCGGAATGTATGATTTCGGCTGAAAGTTCTCCGCGACCACGGCGTTGGGGATGACCGAGACCATCAAAGGGTCAAGCGAGGCGCGAAGCACGGTGTTCTCCTTGCATGTGTGGCTCACACAGATGGCATGGTCCACATCACTCAAGGCGAATTTGAGTAGCTTGTTCGTCAAAATGGAACCGGCGTCGGCAAACCCGAACAGTGAGTGATCGGTGAAGACGGTGCGTAGACCCATGGTGCGAGCGTGGAGGATCGCCTCGTGACAGAAACTGCTCAAACTACCATGGCCGTGGACAATTTGGATCTCTTCTCTGATGACTATATTGCGGAAGATCGGGAAGAAGGAGAAGACTGTAGGCATGGTTGTCTCTCGGTAGATGACGAGGAAGGGGACATGATAGACCTTGAGCCCGTTCGTCAGGTAGTGGACGCCCGTTCGACCTTCGTAGGCATGCGTTATCACCACAACCTTGTGCCCTCGGTCAATCAGCTTGGTCGAGAGTTGGTAGATATGACTTTCGACTCCTCCAGGTTGGGGGAAGAAGAAGTCGCTAACCATGGCAATGTGGTACGGCATCCTGGGCAGCGATTGGGAGCCTTAGTTGGTTGCTCCGAACCTCCGCTAGCGGCATACTATATCCAGAGCGTGCACCCTCCGAGATGCCATTGTCGAACATGTAGATTTGGTCACTGTACCGCTCAGAATGGCGGCACCTCTTGCAATGTTGAAGGCACGTCGCGTCGAGAAGGAAAAGGAAAAGGAGAAACTCCGAGCTCCGAAGGCGGTAAAGCGGATTGACCCACATCATCACGTCCAATGAGAGAAGTGATTTCTGCCGGCGATACGGTTCCCTGTAACTTTTTTCTCCAACATCTCAATCATCTCGACGATTCTCATTCATTCATCCGTCCATCCTCCAGCGTCATGTCACTGTTCTACGCGCGATATGTCCCGCCTGCAAAGGCGCCGCCATCGGAAACGGATGCTAACTCAAAGTTGAGCTCTGGTCTCGACAAGCGCAAGCGCGAGGAACAAGTACCTCAGCCAAAGAACAAGAAGCTGAAGACTTCAAAGTCCGCTGATCAGTCGCTTACTACGCCTTCTATTCAGTCGCCGCCCGTGAGCACCCGATCCAGTGGAGCGCCTTCTGCTGCAAGCGCAAAGGCCACCCTTGATAGGTACCGTGTCACAGAGACTGCAAAGTCCGGAGGAGCGCCCTTCAGTGTGAGGACCAAACGATCGAAAGGGCCACCCCAACACGCCGAGACAGAGCCGGGAGTTGGACGTGGGCTCGAAAGTGAGGGGAAGGAAAGGAGCAATAAAGAAGAAGCCAGAGAAGCGAAAGATGAGACCAAGGCAGCGATCAATATACGCCATCCAACAGATTCAGAGCAACTTGGTGCTGAAAAATTGAAAGACGGAGGTGTATCGAAGCGAAATAAGAAAGGCAAATGGCTGAAGGGAGAATACCCCGAAAAACAAGCTGAAGAGACAGGGGAAGTCGGAGATGTCGCAAATGCACAGAAACATGCTGCGGTCCTCTCAAAGTTCGAAAAGGCCAAGCAGCAAGATCAATTACATACGAAGGCCGAGGCGACACCGGTGCAGCCACCCCTGGAGCTGCATGGCCTTGAGCCCATACCTCAGCCAGAGCAAGTAGAAGCTGTGCGGGAGGCGCCCGCGTACTCGATTCTTCCTGCCTGGCAAGAACATCCCTTAATTGTCCCCCCCGAGTCCAACACAGATTTTACCTCTTTCGGGCTTGCAGAAGTTCTGGCGGGAAACCTGAGAAGGACAGGCCTGCATCGACCCCTGCCAATTCAAGCAACAGTGCTACCATTGCTGCTTAGAGGTCCGGATAAGCATGCTGGTGACCTCTGCATTTCAGCCGCTACCGGCTCTGGGAAAACTCTGTCATATGTCTTGCCCATTATAGCAGCATTAAAAGATCTTGCAGGCACAAAGCTCAGGGCTGTTGTTGTTGTGCCCACAAGAGAACTGGTCAAGCAGGTACGGGACTTGTGCGAGGCCTGCGCGGCAGGAACTTCGATTAAGTTCGCGACTGCTGTGGGAAGCAAATCCCTTCATGACGAGCAGCAAATGTTGGTCCAGGAAGAGAAGGTCTATGATCCTGAGGAGTACGACAAATGGCAACAGAGTCCCGTAGACTGGTCCAACTTTTCGCTGGCGACATTGGCTCAAAAGGCGAAGGAGGAAGACCCGCTGTACTCAGTCGGCTACATGACCCAATACCGGTCCAAAGTCGACGTGCTCATTACAACACCAGGCCGCTTAGTAGATCACCTCAGATCCACTGCTGGGTTCACGCTCGATCACCTGGCATGGCTCGTGGTGGACGAGGCAGACAGGTTGCTTAACGAGAGCTATCAGGAGTGGGTTGCAGTCGTCAGGCCAGCTTTAGAGTCTCAAGTGGCCACACAGAAAAGAGACGACTTGCTCAGACATATGGGAATGACACCACCAAAGCGAATTGTCACGAAGATCCTGCTCTCTGCAACTATGACGCGGGACCTGTCCAAACTCAATGCCTTGGGATTACACAACCCTAAGCTGGTCGTCCTTGGTGGCAACAAGGCAGGCAAGAACGGAGACAATGCAGGAATGCCTGCGCCCGATGCTGTGTCGACGGAAATGAAGGACAAGGAGATATTTCACCTTCCCGAGACGCTGAAGGAGATTGCAATTCCAGTTCCGGACGGCTCTGAGAAACCACTTTTCCTGCTAGAACTAGTGAGGAATCACATTGGAATAACTGCGCCATTGTTGAAGCCTTCCACCAATGCCCGGGGTGGCTTGCTGGACACTAGCTTGAGATCGGATTCGACGCCGGAATCCTCATCTACTTCTGAGGAAGCTTCCTCCTCCGATGAAGAAAGTTCGGCTGTAGACAGCGCCTCCCACTCCAAGGGAACTTCAGGGCAGACCGAAGCTGCTGCGGCCAAGCGGACAGAGAGCCAGCAGCATGATAAGGGGCCCCGAGCTCTAATATTTGCACGGTCCACCGCCTCCGCTGAGCGGCTCTCCAGGTTACTGTGTCTCCTCGATCCTCAACTGGCGCCCCAGATTTCTACATTGACCCGAAGTACCGCCTCATCGGCTTCATCCCGACGTGCCCTGGCTTCTTTTCGCAACTCCAAAATATCGATCTTGATCGCAACAGACCGGGCCTCACGAGGTCTCGACGTTCGAGGGCTTGAGCATGTCGTATCATATGACGTCCCCAACAGTGCTTTGACCTATGTACACCGGGTCGGACGGACTGCGCGGGCTGGCAGTGGAGGTCAAGCATGGACGCTTGTCGAGCATAGAGAAGGGGCTTGGTTTTGGCGGGAGATAGGAGGTAAACGCAAGCAGCCCGCGCCAGAAAAAGCAACCGCAGAGCCCTCAATTCACAGAGAGGGCAAAGTGTCGAAGCTTCAGCTGAGCCTCGAGCACGCAGAGCTCAGACAGAGATACGAGGAAGCTCTTCGACAGTTGGGAGAGGAGGTGTTGGCCAAGCCATGATGATTGCACTGGGCATTAGGGACTTAATCCGACTACCAGTTGTCCACCACAGCGAATGTTCTCCTCGGCAGCCACACCATCTCCTCGGTACACGCTGCCAGGTCTCCAAAGTTCAATATGTAGCGCACTATTCCAGCATCTCTTACAGAAGCAGCCGAACGCCAGCTCTTCCACCAAATCCTTCTTCGACTCGTGTTTAGGCTACGGGCTGACACCGTGAAGGTGTGACCACGTCATGTGGCGTTGACTGTTTGATGTGGGCATGACGATGGCCGTTTTGCGCCAACAAGCTGATATAGGCAAAGATCTAGGACCGAACCTGGCGGCTATTCACTGCACCTGCGCTCAAAATCAACTCGCCGTCGCTTCTCCCAGCTCTCCTGCCGTGGCTTACTCACATCGCAGTTGGTCACTCACCTAGTACGAATCACTATTCTCCACAACAAGCATATGTGAGCGAGCTCCTCGTGGATTGAGCGACTGACCGCTCAACCTGATTTAGCTGGGACGGCCTTCCCGCTGCATCGGCCGCAAGGATGCGATGTAATGCGTGGTTAGCTGAGTCGACAGTTGCGGCCGATGTGTTCGACTTCGACCCCATGAGTCTGGCCGGCCTTGCAGACAGGCTAGAGACGGTCTCCATGATGGGCTAATGCACGGAAAGCGTTCGGCAGAACCTAGCAAACATTTAAGAGGGCGCCCGGAGATGGCCATGACGCGCCTCTCATGCCTACCTAGGTAGGTGACGTCCTTAGTCACCGTGCTTGTCGTGGCTTTACTGTCTAGCGAGCCCCTGAAATGATGGCTTCAAGCCTTCAAGTGCCGAACAAAAGCTCGACGGCCATCGCCCTCGCACTGGCGTGATTAGCAAGATATTGGTCACGCTCTTCCAAACCGTTTCTGGTAATCGCGTTAGCGTAAGACCAACGATCGCTAGGAGGATTCAAACCAACAAGCGATGGTTCTAGGAGCCTCGAAGGCTTTGCCGGAGGAGCCGCAGACTGGACCACGCAATTTGGCAATCCTTGCCCCGTATATCCAAGTCACAACTGGAACCGCTACGCTAGAGCATGTCAACACCTGGGCGTGAGAACGCCCAACTCTCCACAACTTGGCACTTACTCATGATGTGATATTTTGAGGCAATCGAGATCGATTGAGCTCCGGCATGAGGACTCTCTGTGGGTAACCGCTGGTAGTTCTTTGATCTACGGCTTGGGCACCGGTATGTCCTATAGCAATTGCTCTGGGAACTCGCTAAGACACCACTATGTGTCATACAAGACATATGGAGCCAGCAGCAGGCGCCCTCGAATGGGCAACTGCATCTTTCTTCCGGCTGTTGTCTGAGGCTAGTAGCTGTCGACCCAGGATGCAATAGAGGACAATGCGCGGTCTGGAGAATGTGGCTCGGGCAGGTGACCACCGACATTGGACAAGTTGGGCCCAGCACCTACGGTTGATGCACGCGAGTGTAGGCATATCAGGCGACTCCTGTCTTCACCGTCAAGGCAGGAAAGGTACTGCTGTCGAAGCACTGACAAGCATTGAGGCGCGGTAAGCGTCCTAGTCGCGATTCCTGCCCACTGCATCCACAGGAGACATCATCCGCCCCGACACCTACACCGATCACAGAAGTGGCCTTTCGATATGCACACTTTCATTGGTCTTGTCAAGCCTTCTTCCGAGCGTGGATCATATTCAACTCATGGCCATGGTGATGAGGCGTCACGACTCGAATCAACCAAGGGTCGCTTTCGAAAGCTGAACTTTGTTCATTTCAGATCGTAAAGGATGAATGGTGCAGCGTCCAACTAAGTGCGATATTGCTTGAATTGGTCACCAAACCGTCTCATCGCTCAACCTTTGCCCGGTCTCAGCCTTGTCATTCATGTACTGATTTGATACTGACACCATTTCCGATGCAACGAGGCAAGTTCGTCACGCCGTTCTACTCACCACCAACTAGCTTTATGGCCTCTTCTGCCCGTGGGGTCTTTGTACGTGCGGTACGTGTCATCGTCGACGCCTAGGCCACATCATTCTAGGGAAGTCCTGCGCTTGGAGGTACACAGGAATGATTAGACTCACTGGCCCTACAATTGCCGTCTACGGCTGAGTTTTCTATCCTGGAGGTATCCACTAATTGGCTCGAGGCATAGTGACGGAGTGATGGGCCGCCATTGATGGAATCACAACAATCATATCGCACGGGGGCCCAGCAATTGGAGGATCAAGTTCTTGGGATTGATGTCGATCAAGCAAGCCCTCGTAGAAACATTGCTCGATTCCGAGAGCAACTACCCGTTCGAGCAGTGTGACACACCGACAAATCCTTCCTGCCTGCCGGTTCATTTCCACATATGAACCCACCACGTCCTGGCACGGCCCCTTTGGCGAGTTGCAGGTTGTCCAGTCCAATCCGCATTGTTCGAGCTAGCAGCGGATATTGGCAGAAATATTCAGCGGTGTGAGGCCTATCCTTGAGCCGCAATATTGTGACTTGCTACAGAGACTCGTAGGCGTCCGCCGCCGTAACTTCCAATGGCTACAGTGTTTGCATGCCCTCATTCGCCACAGCCGCAGCAGAAGAAGGCAACCTGCACCCGGACGGCACCTGCCCCTATAGAAGCAGACGATAGGAGCACTGCATCAAAACTCTTTGCACCATGACTGCTCCATCTGTGGCTCATTCTGCCATGTCACCGTATGCTAAGACGCTATGTAGAAGCCGACTCCCTGCGACATCGATCCCCCCGCGGTCACAACGCCAGTAGCCCTGGCTAAGCAGAACATCACCATCCAGCTGCTGGTTCGGGCAACCCTTCTCCTGAACATTTGTGCTTGGCCAGGTGGTCGCCCCGTTCCTTCCCAGAAAGGTATGAGTTGTGCTATGACGGGTCCATTGTTTCAATGCTACAGGTGCAGACAATCTGGAAGGTGCCGACTGAGGTAGAAGGCGAGTTGTCCCAGCCAAATCTGGACCTTTTCGCTAGAGCATTGCCTCAAGTTGTCGACAGTGAGAAAACCGGCTCGACACAGGCAAATCCTGCCAAGAGGTTAGATCAAGAACTCTTCCCTGTCAGCATGCTCGTCCGTCACTGGTGTGATCAGAATCCTTCCTCTGCTCGCCTGCCCGATCGCCTAATCTCTCCATGTGGCCAGCTCCACCTCGCGAAGCAGGCTGGAGAGCATTTTCTCCACCGCCGAACACTCCACAAAGGGCGACAAGTCCGTTTAGACCCAAGAACTTTTCCCTGTTGCCCTGGGCCACTATTACGGGAGGTTAGGACTTCACGGAACCAGAGCAAAATCCTTGTTGGGAGGTGTCGGAGCCAAAGGAGCCACCTCTTCCAGAAGGAGTAGCGCAGATGGTCAATTCCATTCGACCTCACGCATGACCTAGTCGCCTAGGCAGATTCGGGGCACCACAGCGAGAGATCACTGCTTCTGCGTCGGCGAACAACCTCATAGCTGGTACACTCGAGGGGAGAACTTCTACACAATGCGCACCCAGCCTATCGCCTGCCTGTCCAGGCTCACAATAGGTGCAACATTAAGCCAGAAAATGGGGTGAGACAGTCAGGTGCCACATACCGGGGTAGGAAGTTTTGAGTAATCTGCTTCCAGGATCTGGCATCCCAATCATCCTTCAGTCAATAATCGCATTGCTTGCAGTGCAGCCGTGGGAGCGTGATGCAATGCGTGCTGGTACCTCGTACAGCATGGAAATATTTTGACAAAAGGCTTCCTCAAAGATCTTAGGCCCTGTGGCTCGCATCCACACAAACACCACCAGACAATAGAAGGAGAGTCGGCGTAGTCGGAATGGCTGGAAGGTCGTTGGCGAGGCTGGAGGAAGAGGGGGTTGGGGTAGACAGACAGACCCATGAGCGCTTATGACGGACATTTACCCGCGTGGCCACAGCGACGAGATGCAGGGTGCGTCCTTCGGTGGGCTTCACAGAACACAAAGGTCAGCTGGTCCTGGAGCTTGCAGGCTGCAGGCTGCAGCAACTCCCCGTCCTATCAACCAAGCCGGCCCTGAAGAGGCTTCCCATGGCCGGATCTTTCGTAATCGACGCTCCGCATTCCGAACACACTCGCGAGCAAGACTAGCCCTCAATGAGGGAGGCTGATGAATAATGTTCGACATGATCACCCCGGTACCCAACCACCGCCTTTCTTTGCCTCCGCTGTGACAGGCTGCTGCCTTTTCATCACGCCACGAAATGATGCTCTCCTGGTCTTCGTGTATGGATGATCGACATCGGATACGGCACCTGGAGGCGCGGAAAGGGTGACCCTTGCATATCCAGTGCTTAAGCGAAGGGACCGGCGACAAGTGATTTTACGAGAAAACATCAGACTTCCACAGCCTCATCACATCCCCCGAAGTCCCAAGTCCCAGCATGACCTCAGCCTGCTCACTGTGCTCAAGATCCCACTCGCGGCGACCAAGGGGGTCCACCCGGTCAACACACGAGCTTTGGGAGCAATCCTTCCCTTTGTCAGCGTTTCCTGCACCATCCGCATCTTTTTAACCACCATTCTTCGTATTTTGACTGTCCGTCGGTATCGAGAGGCCGAAGACCCAAAAGGCAATTGCTCTTCCAATGGGTTGGAATATGCCGCAAGGCCTCCACATGCACCGAGCGCGTCGCCAATGCTGAGCAAGCCTCGGGATGGCGGAAACCTTGCCATCCGCATAGCAGACTCACCGTCATTCAGATTGCAAAGCACCGTTTTGCTGATGGTGTTGCCGCCACTTGATTCCTTGCAACTTTGACTTTCGCAGCTGCATCCTTCTGGAAGGTGGCGATCGATATTCGAGCGATGGACGGTGGGGATATTCCGAAGGCAAAAAACCGTGGCCCTTGGAAGGACGTCGCTCGAAAAGAAGGATGATGATCCCCATCTCAACGAGGCAGGTTCAGCTATCATCACTATTCGTTGCCAGCTTGTCATTGAATAATGCCAAACCATCATATGACCGATAACCGAAACGTACCGCTACACAGCAGAGATGAATACGAGGTTTTGTGTTTGATCAATGTGCCACCTCCTAGCATTCTCGTGAAGGTGAGACATGCAGAGTGACAGGATGATGCCTGGATTAGTCAAATGCAATTTGCATATTCCTTCAACGATGATTCGGAATCTTCTCACGAATTGAATGGTTCCGAGGGAAGAAGGGTCTTGCCAATGTTTGCTACTCAATGTAGAACCGGCAAACACTTACTCTATCGGCTAGAGAAGACGGCCACTCGGTTCAGGTTTGTGCTTTCCCACATCCCTGGTTTGGCTGTGCCCGGAATGGAAGGCGCAGCGTTTATGGATTGAGGTAAGAGGACGGTTGGGAAGAGACATTTCCAGGGGACAGCCAGCATCGAGTGCCACGACTCAAAAGGTTGACTCAATTTGGTCCGAGGTCAACCTCGATCGACACATCTACACCGATAATACAGTACCAGACAGAGAATAGAATTGGATACTGCTGGTATATGTATTGATGGGAGCAAAGACCCAGACCATGCATGGCATCGTACTGGAACGCTTCCACCTAAGAAGAGTACCGTCCCTTGGTTTGAATGATTCCATTCCATGCGATTCTATCTGATCGCCCGGTTTCTATCAGCACGAGTAAACAGCCCAGCGACCGGTGTACCGTCGACCTCACTCAACGGTATATGCACGACGCGCAGGCTGTGTTTCCCCGTGCCAGTTTACTTTACTTTACTTGACCTCACCTCACCTCGCATGGACTGGACTGGACTTAAGTAGACTAGGTAACTAGAGTTACTGACCGTGAGCTCCATCATCTGATATCTTCATGTCCCTTTACATCTCTTCACGGCTCTTTAGATCTTAATGAAAGTGAAAGTGAAACTAATCGAGACCTACTCTCTATAAGAAAACCCAAAGCGATCTCTCTACAATCAGAGGTAAAGCGACGCAGGACTACTCTCTCTAATAGACCGTATACTGGTACCTATATACTGATGCCGTTATGCCGCTATACGTGTGTAGGGAACACATGGACCATGAACCTCACTTTACCTTACATCACATCATGTCACGTCACGGGTAGGGAAATAACGAAGGCATCAGCTTCAATATATATAGATATACTCTCTTTTATTGCTTCCTTCGTTCTTTGCTGTCTTGAGAGGACTCGAAGGAGTACATACTGTCTTGGTAGGACTTGGGTGTCAGAGCCAGCACAAGACTCGGAACGAGGAGAGCTATATAGCTGGGATGAGGTTACGTCGTCTCCGTCTCCGCGAAGAGCAGCTTGGAGCTTTCGATCGAGGACGATACCATCCTCGAGCCGCTGGCGTTACCATGCGTGGCCCTTCATGAGGCTCATGAATGAATGCCGTATTGTCCGGGCAGCCTTGACAACGGACAATGCATGCAGCGACGACGTGTCCTCGGATATTCATCGCACTGTCCTATCAGGTCGAGTAATCGGCGTGTAGACCCTGTCTCGCTCATGCCGGCGACTGCACAACGTGCCAAAAGTCGGTCAAACCAGACACGCGGCTGTGGATGCCCATTCGATAAAACCATTCACACGCAGTTCAAAGCGTAACCGACGCCGACACCGCGGAAGCCTGCTGAGAAGGATTCACACACACACCCCCGATGTGGGAACATTTTGATGCCTTTTTGCCTCCGCCGATTGCCACGCCACGTTCCCGGGACTGGCTTGGATTGTTTCGCCACCCTTCCACTTCCGGGTTGCATTCGCCTGCAATGCATACTTATCGTCCTCTGGGTGGGCCGAGATTCCGCAGCCGTGGTTACCCCGTGGGTCGCCAGTCCCCCAATCTGCTACCGACAAAGGTATGTTTCACTTCCGCATTCGTGGAACCGGTGTAGTTGCCATGCGATCCTAAGATCAATGTGTCTCGCACACGGACAAACCTGATTCGCCGGGGTTGGAGCTCGACACCATGTTGCAATATGTCCTCGTGCGCGAGAGAGCCCAGCCATTCATTCGCAACCGGGTATGCCTCGCTGTTGTGGTAGAATCCTGGACGTCCACACCTCGGGTCCCCAAAACAGGCAAACATCGTCACTTCTGAAAGGTCAATTGAGAGCGCATGCGTGTGGCGAGGCTGCATGATGATGTCTCTTGCCTGATCCACCCCTTGCTTCCCCTTTCTTTTCCCTAGACCCGATCATTCCGTTTTCGGCAAATGAAACATCCTCAACGGGACGTGAAAGCAAACAGGCTATATCTTTTGATTATATGCCGCCAGCCAATCAACAGCCAGGCAGATATGGAAACAAAGCTCTTGAAAAAACGCCACGCGCAATGTGATGTAATGCCATATGCGTCATGCAATTGTAAGATCCGATTAGGCGGCGTGATGAGGTGAGTGTTCGTTCGTCGGCATCGTGCACGTCCATTCAACCGGGACGTGGAATGTCTTGCCCGGGGGTAGTGCAGGGAGGAGCTTTAGAACCCGTGGCCGACCAAAAACGGCTGATGTCAGATGAACTGATGTCGTAACAAGCAGGAGTTGACCAACTATTGCTTGGATGATTGCGACTCGGAAGACATCCGCCAAGCTCGGCGTGGCGTCAAGTGCAACCCAGCTTCGGTAGCCGAAGGGCGGTGAGACATGTGTTTGACCGCGATGGCCTCGTTGCGCCGGCCAGATTATGCTCCCATCACTGGAGGAAGCCCCTCCTCGCGTTTCTGGCTCTTTCACTCGAGTAGGCGTCGATTTTGACTCCGACGAAGACGATCTCAAATCCTCCTCGGATCGTGTCCTGGGAATTAGGTTGCACTCGCAATCGCCACTGTCCGGTTCGAATTATCCACTCCCCAAGTTCCCCTTGACTGCTCTGCCGTTTCCTCTTCTTCGTGGATGGCGCAGAAAGTCTGGTCGTCTGAATTGGGGGCACAGGTAGGGATCCGCGTGCCGCTCCTGGATGAGAGGGTGCTCCTGCTGGCATCTGTCGTGTTTGAGGTCGCCGCTGTTGGCCGCCAGCAATGGAAGGGCCGGGTTTGGCCGTTGTCCCTTCGCTCATCACGTCGGACTCCGACTCGGATTCGCTGGGTGCGGTTGAAGGCCCATGCTGCATGACCTGCCCCGCCGGACTGTCCCAGTCGATCTCAAAGCTCTCCCCGTCCAGTTTGATGTCTGTTGCAGGCTCGAAGCGCACTTTCACCCGGTCTTCGCTCAAAGGCGTGTGTCCGGGACTGGCTGACTGCGAAGACCTTCCTCCCGACAGCATCATCAGCCCCAGCGGGGCGTTCGTCGGCAAATTCATCTTGTTCGCCACAACCTGGAACAACGACGACACTCGAGCTTTCGCCAGCCCGTGCAGATCCGCCCTCATGTCGGTCAGGTCCAGCACAGTGCTCTCAGACCCGATCTCCACCACCATCTCATACGAGGTGTCGTCTACAAATGGTCTCGCGTAGTAAACCCATCCTCCAGTGGTCGGCTTCTCGCCGAGTGAGTCGTCGCGGGTGTAGGAGACGCCCGAGGGTTTGACGTCTTCCAGTCGCAGACAAATCTCGTGTTTCTGCCGCTCCAGATTGTAGCTGATCTCGTGCGCAATGATCTTCTGCTCTAAGCCTCGCAGATGGAAATAGCGGCAGTCTCGTAGGAGCTCAGTTCGATGCGATTCGTTTCGGATATGGAGAGGGTAGCCTCGTAGTAGATGTAATAATTCTGCGAAGATTTCCGCCGACCGCCCGGGAACATACGGCGGAGTTATAGACGGTGGACGGAGAAGTCCCCGGCGGTCAAGGCCCGGGAAGACTTCGCCGGGCGTCGAGAAGAAGACGGCGAACCCTAGGGAGAAGAAGTTGGGTGAGTTTCCAGGTTCTGAGAAGATGTCTTTCGGGATCTGGAAATGGCGCTCGCCAATCTGAATGAAGATCTCCGACTCGAATAGCTGATCGATCAGACGGGGTACTGTAGAAAGATCAGCTTCCAACCGCAGCAAGCCCGCGTGTACCTACAGCTGTAGAATTGAGCATCGGCGAAGAGTTTCACGAAATGGCTTCCGTCGACAGGTTTGACGTAGTAGCCTCCACAGCAGTCAGTACCACAACGACACCACCGGGAGGGAGGGCAGAAGTCGAACCTTGTAGATGCCGGGCCACGTCTCGAAAGGTGGCTGGGTCTCGGTCGATGTACAGCGTCCTGACGCCGCCAGACTCCTCATTTTGTCGGATTTGTTCCTCGAAGAACTGGGTAAAGTAGGATGGCGCTGTTCACCACGTCAGCCCGGTCGCTCGCCCTCCGCCTGGGACTGTATCCATACCATCGGACGAGATTGAGGCGCCTGACAAACGGAACAGATCTGACCCGATCTGGATGGGGAAGACCTTCTCCGGCGGGAGGATCGACGGCGGATGCCCTGACGACACGCGCGTCCCTCTCCCGCGAGTTGAACTTTGCGACGAGGCAGATGGAAGTACTGATGGTCTAGGGGTCGAGCCGGAAGACTGACGAGTCCTCCTGTTGCCGGCAGCTGCACCGGGAGGCGCCCGGGAGCCAGCTGGGAGCTCAGAAGTGATAGATCCTTCATCAGGCGACGTTGGACCGACGCCTGACATCCGCTCAAAGGTGACCGAACGGTTCGTTGCAACGGCAGGGTCGGGACCAGGTCTGGAGAGCACTCGGACTTTCTTGTCGACGGAAGAGTCGGTTGGCGTCGAGGCAGTCGAGCTCGGCTTTCGTTTCAGGGCAGATCGAGGGAGCAAGGGCGGGACAAAGGCCGTGACCGAGCCAGTACCATTGGCGGTGGTGGCCACGTCGGCCGAGGTGCTCGTGGGCGGTAGTGGCGGATTCTTCGGAGTGGTGGAGACGGCAGCTGGGAACCTCGAAAGGGAAGGGACGTCGAACTCGTCGAAGTGGTGAATGTGCTCGTGCAGCAACTCACCCGTCGGCTCATATATTGGCTGAGGCGCGAAATCGAGAAAAGGTCCAGAAGGAGCGACCCAGGGCTGCGAGCCAAAGCTTGGGACGCCTAGGGTATAGCTAGTGGGCTCGGTGGAGGCAGCCGCTCGAGGGTCGGTATCGTGTACACTGACGGTATGGTACTCTAAATCCTCTGGGAGAAAGAAAGGTCGCGTGTCAGGGGAAGGATTAGCGGCGTCAGCAGGCTCGGCATAAGGGTGAGAGACGGTGGTGTAGGCAGCACTGGGGTGATTAGTAGCTTTAGAGCCTGGGCCGGGACCATTCGCAGCGGTAACACGTCGCCCTGCACTGTTACCGGGCATGGACGAAATGGAGATGGCTGGGGAATCCAAGTTGGTGTCCGTCGTCGTATCCGAATAACTGACATGATTGCGGTCAAGGTCGAATGTTGGGTGTGGGTCCGTCATCACTCAGAATGAAATGACCCTTTTGGGTACACGCTCAGCAATCAGCCCACAACTCCTGCCACTCCCGCAGCACCTCGCGCGCTGCATGGGCTTTCGAGCAGCGGCGAGCTTAACGCGGTGCCGGTACCAGCGCCAGCGCCTACAACAGCGCACGGTCTTACCGCCGAATGCCGCGACTACGTACGCAGTAGGGGTGCCCACGAGGGGACCATCGGCTATGGGGCGCGTCCTCTGTGTCGGGGCGAGCGGTGGGTCGGGGGGGGGCAGTCTTTTCAGAAGGCTCGGGAAACTCGACGCGCTCGAGTAGGTTTGGCGGCAGCACCCAGGAGGCTTTGGCGGCGGCCGGTGTCTCTCTGGCGGACTCTTTGCGGCCTCACTACCAGCTCGAGATGCCAGGAGCGCAAGATCTTGGCTGAACTGTGCGATGAGTAAGCCCTGAGTCATTGCAATGGCCGCGGCTCTATTGGCTACGGCGGGCTGACAAGTCTCCTGGGACGAGTCTTGTGACGCATGCCGATTACCAAGAGCCGGCGCCATTGAAGTCAGTGTCGGGTCGGAGATGTGAGATGTGGAGGGGAAAAACAGGAATCCGGATGATGAAAGGGAGATGCTTATGGTGATCAAGATCATACGTACTGACTATACACTCCTCGCTGCAGTGCGGGGCGTGAAGCTCTGTGCACAGTGACCACCGTAGAAAGATTCGCCGAGATGACACGCCCCCGGATCGTGCGTTTAAGGTCTGCCGTCTGCAGGGAGGCGTCGACCAAGCGAGCAAGTCAAGGACCGCTGCCCGACATCAAGCTCTGTCCTGCCGTGCCTGCTTGGCGAGGAGAGTGATGTTCGAGAGCTGGAGAGCGCGAACCCTCTGACGTCGACTGACGCGCACCACCGACTCTGCAAGCCCGTGCTAACCGAGGCTCGCGGAGGGAGGATGACGTGCGTGGTGGTTCCTGGGCGCGAAGTCTTATTTTTCAGTCTGGGATTTTCGCACAACAGCCTCCGAAATGGGCTGCGAAAGCGAGAAAGTCAGAAGACGAAAGCAGTGCTGTCCGTCGGCGGTCCGGGCCACTGGCTATCGATTCGATGCTGTGCGGGATGGGATGAGGTATGCAGGAGGCTGCGGAGCTTGTCCTGGATACACACCGAAAACCGTGCGAGAGACCGGGGTCCGTATATGCAGGACCAAGCTCAAGCTCAAGCTCCAGCTTGTGCTATTTGTTCTTCGTGTGGCAGAACATTGGGGCGCGCCAGACTCCCCCGTATGCCTCTATCTGTCCACGTCGATGCGTCTTATATATCTGCACTTCGTCATCCAAGTAGTCACGCCCACGGGGGTCATGATCCTCAGCATAGCATGACCGCGCCCAAAGCCCAGACACAATGTTTGACTCAATACGGCTTAAGCCCTGAATGGCATCTCCTCCGCACATTTGGCCCCTATAGTGTCGAAAGAGGCGCGCAGCCTGTCCTCACAACCCATCCCCAAAGCGCCATTGCGGCTGAAGTCAGTAATCTCAGATCCCGCCCTGCCGAATTTCAGCCCTAGACAAGATGTGAAACCCGGTCAGATAATAAGCAGCCAGGGCTGAAGTCCTCCATACAATCTTCATATACGTATTGGCCAACACTCTTGAGCCGCTCGCTTAAGGAGCGGGGCCAAACCGGCGTGGGCCCGTCCCTGCGATACTCCAGCGTCGCGACTTTCCATATTCATAGGGCGAAAGGATATGGAACGTACGTGCGCACTCTTCCGAAGATGCGAGCCAAATACTCCAGATTCGTGTTTTTGCCGGGTGCTGGCATGGCCGGGGTACAGAAGTCTTCTCCGCTTCGGGTGATTCGCTTCATCTATACGACTGTATTACTGCACGAACACACCGATTGTCCGGCCCCTGCACTGGTCCCAGGTGACAACGGCGAGGCGTCTACTCCCTACGCGAGTGTTCCTCTATTCGCAAGCCTCCAGATTGTAGCAGTCTCTTACAGCACCGCCTTGAAATCACCTTCCACCTCCACAATTTTGGCAACAGCACGTTTGTACGCGTCTCTTCGATGGATCCGATCGACATAAGCCCAAATCTTTGGGTACTGGCTCTGCGTGAACCCCGACCGAATCTGACCGGCTTCGAGCGGAAAGGAGAGCATGATATCCGCAGCTGTGAGGTCGCTGCCGCAGCAGTAGGCCCCGCCATCAGGAGAAGTTGCGAGTTGGCCCTCAAGAAAGTCGTAATGAGACTTGAGGTTCTTGTGCAGAAAGGATGACTCAATCCTGCCCGCGACACCGTTTGTCATGGGCTTGAGGAAGGGTGGGGCCGGCCCATTTCGGATACCTGCTGCTGTGAGTGCCAGATGCGACAATGGTGAGGCCAAACCCTACTTCCCACGATCAGTGATACAAGCATCAATGGCATGATGCTGCCCTCGGCGTAGTGCATGAGCATTCTGTATCGCAGCCATGACTCGGTCTCGCCTCCAATCAGACCCTCTTTACCAGCTCTGTATCGCGCTGGGACCAGGGCTTTCCCTTTGCCATCATAGTAGTCGCAGAAGTATTCCACTATCGCTGCGGACTCAGCAAGCACTATGGGCGTGGCAGAGCCCGGGATCTCAATAGTGACAACGGGGGACTTGCCGAGCGGGTGTACTTCTTTCAACTCCGGAGGGGCAAGCCGATCCCTAGTTCGTTTGTAGGTTTTAAGCTCGTAAGGAACCCCAAGCTCCTCGAACAGCCACAAGATCCTGTGAGAGCGAGAAACCTCGAGCCTGGCCGATGTCAGTATACATATGTCCACCTATCAGTGGAGTACCATCAAGGATGTTCACCAATGAAGAGTGATTTTTGGCTCTCCCATTGCTCAGCTAAGGTGCGATGCGTCTGGCACCGTGGCTCTGCGGACGGTACTTTCGCGTTGACTGCAGGTAAGCGAAAGCCTCTCTGTGATTGGGGCTCTGTTGTAGACTCGGGCCGAAAGTAATAAATCTCAGCTACGGGCGAAGGTGCTTACTGAGCGCGAGGAACTGGTAAGCGGTCTCACAGGTGAGCCACTTGCTCTACGTAGCGTAGAATCCAGGGCCGCCCCAAGATATGTGCACGAGAGGATGCGAATGATCCGGTGGCTGTTCTGTCAAAGAAACAGGAAAGAGTCAATCAATCAATACCGATCGATACAAGACAATTAGGTAGCTCGCATGCTCGATGAGACTTGCGTAGATCCCAAATGTCTTTGGACTGCGATCTGCAAGCTGCTTCTGAGGAAGCACGCACCGCCACGCCAAGCAAGATCACCAGCCACATCTGTGAAACTCAACTCCATCATCTACGGTTGACACCTCAACATCGCAGGACGGTCCAGAGCTAACCACATCAACGTCCACTGCCACACGGCTCTCAATCATGGCTGGGCCAACACGTACGTCCATCAAGGAGCTCTGTTCTAGAAGCCGCTGAAGATATGAGACTGACTATGGGCATTCTACAGCTCTTCGCCATGATCCCGCTCTCGAGAAAATGTACCGTACGTGACCCTTCCCGACCGGAGACGACGTTCCTCAAAACCCCCGGTTCTGGTAGTTGTCGCTTCGCGGGGGCAGTTTGACGGGCTTGCAAGAGGCATCAAGCTGACAGAGTTTCAGAGCTGAACAAAGAACGATGGAGATATTTCCGCTGGACACCTCGAACAGCTTTCATTTCCTTCATGTACGCCATATTCGTACCTTCAGTTGTCGGCTACGCGTTCGCAAAAACAGACGTAAGTGCAATTGGTCGCTCTCGGGGCTGAGGGGGTTAAGCTGATGGCATGATTGTCTTGAACAGGGTAAATGGGACATGCGGGCGAAGCTCAGGGGTGACACGATCAGCGAGTTCTAAGCCGCATCAAATCACGAGTCGATGATAGAGAGGCAAGAGTGAGGCAACAATGGCAAAACTTGTACATATGTGCCCTGGTTCTTCCGAAGCATGCAGCGCCTAAGAGAGCCACACCTAAGCAATGATCTCTTGGCTACGAGAAATCCGTTCCTCGTGAGCACTTGTTTGGCCTTTGAAGGGGTTCTCACATCTTTTGAAGATTCTCACAGTCTATGCTGAGGCCTCTGCCACTTTCACCAGGCTTTTCCCCTAACATCGAAGTATTCACAAGAACGTCCCTGCATCGGCCAGCAACGTAGCAGCAAAAACACTTCGAGCTGCACTGCACAGCACTAAATTGGTGGCACGATGAAGAGAGCCGGCAGGTAGGGTTGGACGTTCCGGTCTATCTTGGCAGCAGAGTTACCTGCTCCCCTTTTGTCGGGCTGCGCAAGAATGCAAGCCCTACAGACTTACCAGCACGGTCTCGAAGATTCACCACCAATTCGAGCACACCTTCTAAGCCCTATCTCATTCTCATTGGGTTCCCCGCAAGGAAAGGATGACCTAGTAAAGAACGGAGACGATTGGCGGGGTAGCCTTAAGATGATGGGCATCAAGAAGTCTGTTCGAGAAGGATTTGCGACTTGAATTCGACATTTTTTGTCCTACCATCACTGCTACGGGGTGTGCTGTGGAAGACACTTCAAGATAACCAACAGTTGAATGTGTTCGTTTATGCAACAATTCAGCAGAACCATGCGAACCTTGCTGCGCGGCCTCCCGTGTGGAAGCACGCCCACAAGCATGTGGACACAAGTCGATCAGCCTGGGGAACAGAGAGCGCGCTTCCGCCTCAAAATTCCCGCTTTTCCAACGCCCTTCTCTCGACGATGACCAGGTTCATACTTTGCAGCCGTATCTTTTTAGATCACCGATATGCCATAGAACAAAGGCTCCTTTTGCGCCGACAGCGGGCGGCCTCCCCAATTGCAGTCCTCCGACAAGTTGGACACATTTGCAACGTTGTCAGACAGCCTGTTGAATGGATCCCCTCCAGCGGCATATGACGATCGGCACTTTTGGAACGGAACTCATCCCATTCCACCTGGTTGTTCCAAAGATTGGAGGCCTTGCCCAGCTCTAGCGCCTTGGATATGGAGTCCCGTTTGTAATCAGTTGGACTAGACCTCTTAATTTTGCCTGGGCTGCTCAACCACACGCTGGTTACGGTATAGCTCTAGGTCATACTCCACAGGATGCAATGAGGTGGGCTGACTCTCCCAGGCCCAGGTACAGGTTAAGTAATCCCTGACTAACGACTAGGGATAGTACAGCGATTCGACATGGGCGATCCAACCTCTTATTTTCTTGACAACAAGGAGGGGAACTTGAAGCTAATCGGAACCTTGGAAGCGGATCTGTCAAGGCGAAAAGGCCGGGCGAGGCCTATGTATAACGATATATGACAAATCTGTACATGCAGTAACCAGTACGCGCGAGAATTGACAGACGCTCCCACGTCTCCCAGTGGATCTCAGAGTTCCTCGGTTATATCAGGTGCCGGAACGACTATGACAGCTAGTGCAGAGTCTATTTTACTCGTACGCTCAGCAATAGCGACAAAGCAAAGAGAATTAGCCCTTCGGTCCAGAACACACGATCGCCGTCCGAGACGAGAGTTCAGGGCAAGACATACGATCTGCGGGCTGGCTCCACCCTCACCATTCATCCTCGCCATAACAGGTAGGTGGTAACTCGCCCATGTTGCAGCTGGATTTGAGCCGTGATGGACGGTGCATACTACCGACCTGCAAAAGCAACCCGATCCTGGTGGCATTTCTTGTCCACGGGCGACATTCCGGACCTGATATTGACCATCTCATCTCGTAAACACCTGGAATCCCTGTTGCTGCCCCATCATGGGTCGCTACCATGCTGTCTGCATGGTGAAGTAAGGGTGCTCGAAGCGTCCAAAGGACTGCTTTTCCTGCAATTGCTGGATATTCGCCTGCTGTACCCAGTACCACGTGGTGCGTGTGGGAACGATCTCGGCCATGAATGTTTTCGAGGCTCGTTTCGTCGGGTGACCACGAAACTTTGTTGCACTTTCACAACCTCAACCTGCAAGTGGCTGACCAATGCATCGATGTCCATTCATGTTAACTGATCGCTCTCAGGTTGACGCGTCCTCTACCGAGGATTAAGTAATAGGCTGCATCAATGCGCACGGCAGCCTCGCGGTGAGCGTAGCCTGCACCCTTTCTTACACGCGTTTCCACATGCCGAGGTGTTCGATCCCTTCTTCATCCCAGCGGCCCAATCTTTCGTCGGTGACAAACCCCAACTTTGCATACATCTTCTCCACAGATACCTGAGCGTGACAAAGAACTAGGCCAGCGTAGCCGGCTGCAACTTCATTCTTATGTGCGGCAAGCCATTGGAAAGCCTCCTCGGTCAGAAGCCGGCTTAGCCCTTTCCCTCTGTGGTTGGCCTTTGTTGCGACGCGCCCTAGCTTGACATATGGCTCTTCATCCGGATCGCTAAAGCCATTGGGATGGGGACCATGTGGCGGAGGGACGATCCGGATGACAGAGACAGGCTCCTCTTCACCTGACTCGGTCGTACGGTAGGCAACCCAGTGCCACGATCGAGGGTCATCCTCGTCCAGCTCTGGCTCGAGGGCACAGTTCTGCTCGTCGCAAAAGACCTTGATGCGTACGTCCATAGCATCCAGGAATATGCCGGGTGCGTTCTTCGGTCGGGGATCTGCCGGAAAGCCATTCGGAGCGACGATATCACCAGGAGGCGGTAGCATCGCAACCTTGTACCCAGACTGCGCCATGACCTGAGCCTGTAGGAATGTCTTGTCCACGCAATGCCCGAACAGCTCACACCTTAGCCTGACACTTCGTACTTTTGATGTCTTCCCGAGGACCGCCAAGACGATTGATTTTCATGCTGTTCCTCCACTAAGCGCGCCCTAGGACTCGGTCGAATTCAAAAGTAGCAAAAGGGCGAAATTTGGCCGAGGCTGATATCGAAGGCTCTCGAGGCTTGTGATTGGCTGATTCACCCTCCAGAACTGATCTTGCTCTCTCGCACAAACTCACAGCACCTGCACCACACCTGACACTGGCTCCAGTGTTGCCAATGTCTCTTTACTACGATGCCGCCGCGGTCCTGACGACGGCGGCGCAAGATGGGTCTCTCAGATCACGGATCTATAACAACAAGCTCGGACTCAAGTCTAAACCGGCGCACATCTATGCGCTGATCTCTGAGACCGCGAAATATGATCAGTTTCTCAAGGAGGTCATTGACAATGCGGGTCTTTTGGCTCAAGAACCAAAGGTTCGACAAGGATTCCTGTCGTTCTTCGTGTCACTGCTGACTGACCTAGCCATTTGGCCCTGGCCAATAGTTGACTCCAATTCTTTCGTTGCTCCTGGTCCATGATCACGTATTCTCAAAAAATGGCCTTGCGGCACCCTCGGCGCATCCTCTCCGTCAAGCGATCGAGCGGCATAAAGCACGGCTGCAGGCTGAGGCTACCAAAGCGCGGCTGCGGAGGAGGTGTGCCTCGCTACATGAGCTGAAACGGCTTCTTTTGGCTGGAAAGCCGTCTGCACAACGAGCGCAGCCACGATGGGCTAGGATCAACACCTTAAAGTCCTGCCTTGAGCAGGAATTTGCTACAACCTTCAAAGGCTACAGAACCGACGCAGGCGTTGCCGAAGTTGTAGGGTTACCGGGGACTGAGAAAGTGCTCGCGATTGACCGCAGCATTCCGGACCTCATCGCTTTGCCCCCCGAGGTTGACATGACGAAAACACAATCCTACAAAGACGGGAAGTTGATTCTTCAAGACAAAGCTTCTTGCTTTCCTGCGTACCTGTTAATCGGGGACGACGACGAACTTGCCTCTGTTGGTGAGTGCATCGACGGCTGTGCGGCGCCAGGGAACAAGACATCTCATCTTGCGGCTTTGCTTGCAAAAGGAGGAAGAACGAATAAGAAGAAGATCTATGCATGTGAGCGGGATAGAAGTCGGTCGAACACCCTGAAGACCATGATGGAGCGGTGTGGGGCAGATGCTGTGTCGCTGAAGCCGGAGTGTGACTTTCTAACACTAGATCCTCATGATGAGCAGTACAACAAGGTGACGCATTTCCTTCTTGATCCGAGTTGCTCTGGGAGTGGCATCGTCGGGCGTGAAGACATCCCCACTCTGGCGCTACCTGACAACCCCCGAGCTCAACAGTCAGAGATTAACAGAGAGCCAAAGTCCTCGAGAAAGAGGAAAAGAGACCATGGCGGCGCAACGCGTATCCAGTCTATGACAGAAGACTCAAATCAACCCGAGGAGACGAGAGAAGTCGCAGTTGACAAGACAAGACTGCAGAAACTGTCCAATCTACAAACTAGAATCGTCGAGCATGCTCTTTGTTTCCCCGCAGCCGTTCGAGTCACATACTCGACCTGTTCTGTACACGTGGAAGAAAACGAGGCCGTTGTGGCTCGGATTCTCGCGTCCCAAGTGGCGAGGGAACGAGGGTGGCAGTTGTTACGGCGGGAAGACCAAGTGCCTGGTTTGAGCGTGTGGCAGCATCGAGGCGTTTCCAAGTCAGAAATGATGGCAAGTGAGGCACAGACTGCTGGACGGATTTTGAACGAGGAGGAGCTCGAAGCCTGCATCCGCTGCCATCCTGGAGATTCGGAAGGAACCATGGGATTCTTCGTATGCTGCTTCATTCGCTCAGCATCTGGTAGGGTGGGCTCTGACAATATTGCTCCCTCCGACACGACCGAGAGCTGGGAGGGGTTCGGTGACTAGAATCTCTAGGCTCCTTGTAACGATGTACTCCCTGGCCAAACCCTGCCAACAAGTCAAGCTTGCGCCAAGCCTCAACTAGGCTGAAACGGGCGACGCGCCAATCGCCGTTCCTCCGTATTTGTCGTATCGATTTCACCTCACTCTCAGCATCTCACCTCGTCTTGTCATCTCGCGACCTGTCTTCCCAAGATTGAGAGATCGTGTTCTTGACTGGCATCGCCGTCGCTGCAGCATAGTTTCCTCTAATCAACTACCACGTGTAGATCGCGCCAGGAAGAACGGCAACTTCTTCACGGTATTTGTAAGCAGATTGCTGAGGTCCACGGTCAGGCCAAGCGAGGTCTCTTATTCCCCCTTCACTCTGTACACTAGCCAGAGCCCCTCCCGTTCGGCAGCGTCTTGAGCTGCTGCATCCTCGCTGCCAGTCATGTTTCAATTCAATGGGAGCACTCCAGAACCCCTCGTTGGCTCATTAGGCAGCCACAACCCGGCGTCGAATCAGCCCAAGACCGACAAACGTCAAATCACGAGGAACCGGACCAGCTACAGCTGTCTCACGTGTCGTCGAAGAAAGGTCAAATGCGATAAAACCCGGCCTGTGTGTGGTGGCTGTCGGAAAGCAAATGAGCAATGCTTGTACCATGACGATTTGGCCCCGGCTGCCGCTGGCTCGACCTTGATGAAGGATGACAGCGGTCCAGTCTGGAAGAAGCGAAGGTCGAGCCTTGCTGAGCAAGAATCTCTCGAAGTGCTCACGGCACATGCTGGCAGCGCAACACCACCCACTGACCTCAAGGCCATCGAAGAGCAGCTGCAGCGACTAGCAAGAATGGTGGATGCTCTTCGCAATGGCAACGCCAACGGAAACGACCTGCGGTCCAAGGAGCTGTTGACACCTGAGCAATCAGCTTCGGACTCGGGGTCTGAAGCAACTCCGCATCGACCAAGCATGAGTCTGGACATGTTCCAGCTCGGTAACCACGGGTCGACCAAAGGCCTTGTTGATTTGAGCACGCCCTTGTCGACTTTGAAGCTCAGCAATGGCGAACTAAGTGAGGATCCATTCTGGAACCACATATCTGACGAACTGGACCAACTCAACCACCTGATGCGCCGTCGGGACAATACCTATGCAAGTTCAATTAGCCCGGAGAACAAGCAATGCGACCGACCGCGAGATTGGGTGCCCCCAACCGATGAGGGGCTCGAACCCGAGCAAGATGATTTCTGGAACCCAAATGACTTCCACAAAGAAGCCGGAACCAAGACTCTTGAAAGTCTTGATCTCGAAAACAATGATCCCATTTGTCGCATACTGGCATTCAGCAAATCTAGTCTACTACAGAACGTGCCTCTCAAATGTTCACCTGCTATGGCTATAAGCCAGCTCACACAAGGACTCCCGACCAGAACGCAGAGTAATGTGCTGTTCAGGTGCTGGTTATCAGGCGTGTACCCGATTGTGGGGATCTTCCTGCCTTCGGACATTTTCCAAAAGCATGAAGAATTCTGGGATGATAGAGAGGCCAATGGCACGGCGGAGTCTAGGAACCCTAACCTAGATTTCCTGACTGCACTGCACGCAATTTGGTACGCTGGGTCTCTGAGCATTTCCACCAAAGGGCTCCGAAAGTGGTTTCCCACCGCCTCGAGAGCCAGGCTCAGTACCCAATTCCACGATCACACGGTGTTTTGTTTGCTCCTTGGGTCGTTCAAACGGGATATCAGCCTGTACAAGCTGGCCGCATTGGTTCTCCTACAAACCATGCCTATCGCTGAGGAAGACCCCCTGCAAAGCAGCCTTTATCTGGCGCTCATCGTACGCTTGGCGTTGTCTATGGGCTTGCACAGGGAACCTACCCTCTTCGAGCTTTCTGTGAACGAAGAGGGCATGCGGCGACGACTATGGTGGCAGATTATACAGTTGGACATCTTCAACGTTGTGGCCAGTGGCTACCCATCCCAGATCTCAGAGAAATTCTGTGACACGCGGGTTGTTTGTGAGGACAGAGATGCCTCCACACCTGACGGCGCCGGCGACGCTGCTCCTTCGCATCTGAATTTTAAGATCGCGTCACATCCAAGTGGAAAGGCTAGTGGAGAAACTCCAGATCCCACATCGTTCCGGACGCTCATGCTGGTGGCAAGGGGCAAATCCATCCTTTCCTGCGCCATGCGAAGCGTGGTGGCTATCCATCTGGAAACGAAGAAACTCAGAAACGAGGATATCCAGGAGATGAAGAGAATCATGTCAGAAGTCGGTGGTCACATCGAGCGCATCATCAAGGCAATACCGAGCAAGGGAATGCCAGAGATGGGTTTTCTTCCGGATGTGCCCAAAGATGCACAACAACGTGCATCAGCTAGTGACGCGCTCATGGGCAGCCCTGTCACTGCGACTGATATCGCGTACTACAAGACGTCTCCAAATGAGACCGATCCCTTGTGGCCCTTGGCCAGCTTCCATCGTCAAAAGCAGGCAGCATACAACAAGTGGGCTCGAATTAGCCTTTCGATGCTGGTCGACAAGATCCATTGTGTCGCATATGCACCCTTCCTCAAAAACACCAAAAGCAAGTTGTGGGGAGTGGGCAGACAATGCGCATTACACAACTGTCACAGCTTTTTGAGAAAGTTCACCTCCCTCGCCACCGATCCGGATATGGAAGCTTTTCGGTGGAGTTGGCCGGCACTTTACGGGCCACTCCATGCAGTGCTGATCATTCTGGTTGATGTTTACGAAAGACCCGCCAGCGTGGAGGCTCCTAGATCAAGAGAGCTGGTTGACAAGGTGTTCAGGCTGGCCGCTCCTGACTCGGGAATCGTGGGAGGCCCTGATGGTTATACCGTCCAGAGACCACTAAGGGAGGGTGGCGTCGAAGCTTGGGATATGTTGCGAGGACTTCGGTCGGCTGCTTGGCAGAAAGCGGGTCTTGACCCGTCAGTATTGTGGACGCAGGAGGACCAAATCGCCGTAGGTGTGGCGACTCCATTGACAGAAACACAGAGGATCGCGCAGAGTCTCAGAGAAGACTCCATATACGAGGGGCAGACGACGGCTGAGAGCGGAAGTGTTTGGACGAACAATATGAAACCTATGGAGCAGGGCGTTCGATATATGGTGAAGCTGACGCAGGGTGACTCTGACAACGAGGGTGGCGCGCGGGGGGAGTCGTTCAGCTGCACTCGAAACGCACGCAACCACTTTCTGCAAGGCATCGAACGTGATGCTTGCCTGAATGCCGGCAAAGGGCTGGCGAGGCGCGAGGGCCAAGCTAGAATGCCTTTCCCACTAAGCGGCCACATGGAGAAGTGCTCTGGCACCGCGGCTGCGGCCGATGTTCCAATTGTCCACGTCCTTGACATGCACGCCCACGTGCCCAGGCCGGAGGGTGCACCTGGCAAATGTCCCAGGAGGACATCCACATATCTGGTTCAAGCTGACGCGGCAAACGGCACACAGTCTGTTCACGAACCGCCCCGCGCACCTGAAGAGCTGAGGTGGGATCACTCAACTGCCAATGGTGTCACGCACGCGCTGCCCGTCGCCAACAGTTCACCAGAGAAATATACGAACGGATTGGTCCATGGAAATGGCCATACGAACGGTCACGGCAACCAGATCCCTAGCAATCACGCCGAACAGTCACACGGGGACCAAAGCTCGGCGTACAACGGGTTACACCACGGTGACACAGATATGAACCTTGGCTTTGACTGGGAACGTTGGGATGCCGTGTTTGGGCAATACTCTGGATTCACAGACCTCATGGACGACGTCAACATGTCAGCGTGGGCAGAGAATCTCGACACGTGAGACGTGACCGTGACGGCCGCACCGTTTGCCATGGCAGTATGGGAATATAATGGCCGCGCCAGAGGAGTTCTGCGAGTCTTTTAATCCGACGGTCCAGGCTCACGCGAGAAAATGGAGGCTAACAACGATGACAAGCATCATAGCGAGACCACGATCTGGGGTGTCTCAAAACATCTGTTCGACTACTCCGAAGTTGTCACTTTTCGCGCCGGCAACGGGCCTCAAAGGCAGTACTTCGCCACGGACAGCCCTCGGCTCTGTCGAGAGTCGACCTATTTCCACGAACGGTTGCACGGCGACTATCCCGAGGCACAAAGTCGGCATTTCCAGTTCAAAGACACAGACCCCTCCGTCGTTGCCTGCATGCTACGCTGGTATCGTGGTTGGGATTGTCCTTCTTGCCGCCACGACCGCAGCCACATCAAAGACGCAATGCTCCTGGCAATGGAGTTGCGCATCCCACGGTTCAGCAAACATCTGCTCGGGATGATGGAAACACTTGATGTCGCTGGTCCTCCTCGACCGGAAGCAATGACTGCCACTACGACTACTGCTACAGCTAGCTACTCCCTGATTCAAAAGACCCCAGCGACTCACTAGTGCCCTCGCTCCGTGCTCGGGGCGTGACTGGAAATATACTAGTGACGGCCGAACTAAGTTGGCTCTCCAGTCCAAGCAGAATGAATGAAATCCCAAGGATCATTGAATTAGGCGCTCTGGCAGCATACCTATATCCATGCATATATCCTTCATACCTACTAGCGACCTTAGTATCTGCTTGCCTGCGATGCCTGCTTGCCTGCTTACTGACTGGCCGACTTACGACATCAGTGAATTTCCATCTTCTCGAGCAAAGATGAATTTCAACATCCACGTGAATCCTGGCCGAGAAAGCTGGGGAAATATAATGAATGCGTCCCGAGCATTGAACGAGTAATGTGATGTGATGTGATGTTCAAAAGATTCTTCTAGTTCAAGATATCAGCTCCAGCGTCTGGGGGGAGGTTAATAACGAGTCACACTCACCTCTACCTGCTATTTTCACATCTACTGGAGCAGCGAGAAGTTGGAAGTGAGACCTAAAGCCGTGTACTATATCTACAAGTCATAGGGAGGAGAGAAGAGATAGCTCTCATCTTTCATGCGGGCTGCTGATGCCAATCGAGGACCGGGCTGGCTCGGACGATGATATCTATCTATCCATCTATCCGTCCATTTATGTTATACACTTCACATTCCGTCCCATCAATCAGTGCCCAATCCCACCGGCCACCCAGTTATTCCAATCCACATCCCCTGGCGCGGGGAACAAGCCTCTATCTTGTCCTTGTCCCTGTCCCTGCCCTTGAGCTTGAGCTTGTGCTGGCTGCTGCTGCTGCTCCCCCTGATTGTGATTTTGATTTGGGGTTGGATTCTGCTGGGTTTGAATCAGATTCTGCGCTTGTCTCCTCTCCTCCTCCAGCACTCTCTGCCTGGCTTGTCTCGCGTACACGAGCAACGCCAACGCCCCCGCCAACGCAATGATGATCAAACTCTCGACGAACCCATCGTCAAACTCATCCCACTCATCCGCGGCATAGACATCGCCTTCGACGCGTCTGACATCGTCGTCCCGTGTCGCGTACTCGCCATCACCGGCCCGGTCAGCCGTGTAGCCGAGAAGTTCATCATCTGCGCCGCCGGCGTTGTCACGGGCAAACTGTTCGGCTTCCCGCGCGTCCATCTCTTCTGCGGCATCAAGGAAGCGGTTCAGCCACTCGCCCCAGCCGCGCCAGCGTTTCTTCCCGTCCTCTTCTTCGTCTTTGATGCCGTTGACTTTGCCGCCGCTGACGCCGTTCCACCAGCTCCGCGCGCGCAGTTTCACCAACGCGAGCTTGACGGGGAGGTACGCTTCTTTGTTCATTTCGAGTGCGAGGTCGTAGTATCGCTTTGCCATGTGGAAGTCCTGCGATACGCTTCCGATGCCGTTCTCGTGCATCCAGCCGAGATTCCAGAGTGCCTGGGCGGAGTGGTACGATTCCGCGGCCGTGGTGTAACATGTCGTTGCTTTGTCGAGGTTTGTTTGGGTGTCGTTGGTTTCGGCCGTCGGGAGCAATGCTGGTGCGGGTGGGAAAGACGAGGACATGGAGAGATAGTAATCGCCCATTTTGATGAGAGAGTCGACGTTGGCCTGTTTCGCGGATCGAGTGAAATATGAGAGTGCGAGTTCCGGGTCGTTGAGGAGTTTGCTCCTCTTGGTGATCGATGAGCTGCTTGGTCTGGCGGCCGATAACAGTGGGATGCCTAGGTTGAAGGGCAACGAAATGACCTGGGTCTTTCGATCGAGGAGGTACGCCACGTTTGCTTGTGCATTTTCGTATCCTTGCTCCGCGGCCATGATCGAGGCGATGAACGCGCGTTCAAAGTCTCCCCGTTCATATGCCGAATTGGCTTCCACGAAAGAGGAGTGTAGGATCTCCGCTCTCTCAGCGACGACTTTATAGTACGCAGCGGCCAGGCCGCAATTTCGTTCACGACCCACGCCTTGGTTTGTCAGCTCGGCGAGGTAGTAGAACGACTCCATCACGCCTGCCCCAGCGGCGAGTTCAAAGTACCGACCTGCAGTGTCGATATCGCCTTGGTCAAGAAAGAGGACTCCTAAGGCGGATTGAGCTATCGGGAGAGACTGTTCCGCAGCAGCCTTCAGGTACACGCCCGCGCGGACACCATCTTGGGGAACTCCGAGTCCGTCGCGGTACATTACACCCATGTGGTACTGCGCGAAGGAGTCACCCTGTGCGATCCCACGCTTGAACCAGGTCTGAGCCTTTTCGAAGTTCTGCTCCATGGCTTCGCCGCGCAGGAACATGCGGCCAATATACGCGGCGGCTTTGCCAGCCACGCGCTCAATGCCCTTTGGCGCTTTGGGCGAGACCTTGCCGTCTTTCGTCCAGTATGCACGCGCGACTTTCATGAACTGTCGTTGTGCTTTGCGGAAATTCTTCTTGTACCCTCTCGGTGCTTCGTAGTAGTGCTTGCCCAGCGTCAGGATGGCGTTATAGTCACCCTGTCGCTCCTTGGTATCCAGGTAGTCGAGGATGTAGTCGATGTGAGCTGTCGTCACTCCGTCTCGAGGGGCGTTCGGCCCGGAAGAGCTGACGCTCGCGCCCTCGCCGTAGATTCCCCCATCGACTTCGACCCAGCGGTATGCATTTCGGACGAAGGAGTTGCCTCCCGGAGGACCGGAGTACCAGTATTCGATCGCCTTGTCTGCAACTCTCTTGTAGTACCCCACGGCTTGATCACAGTCTCGAGGACAGCCTATGCCGGCGTGGTAGCGGAATGCCAAAGTCATCTCGGATTGAATGTTGTCCTGCTCCGCCGCAAATGTGTGATATAACAGTGCTTTTGCCTGGTCTCGTTCCACGCCGCCTATCCCAGTCGCGTACATCAAACCCAGCATGTGTTGGGCCGTAGCATTGCCGTCTAGATCTGCCAGCTTGCCGTACCAATATTTGGCAGCCTTGAAGTCGCGAGGGTGGGAGAAGTTCCCGTAAAAGTTCATCTCGGCCAGTAAGAAGATCGCGTCGGGGTCGTCGAACGATGCGGCCGTCCTCAGCGTGTGAACGCCCTTTTGCAAGTCCCCCTTGACCATCGGCCCGTCGTGGTCGTCTCGGTTAGGTGTGTTCATGAACAGCGCGCGGAAAATGATTCTTGCATAGTGCCATATTGTCGGCAGCAGGCCCGTAGGCTGTACCGGAGTCACACTGTCCTTCCAGGTTGGCTCGAAGTCGCGTAAAACCGACCACACTTCGTGCACAATTTCATTTCCACCTTGGGTCCAGTAGTTGTGCCTCTGCTGTTCATCGGGAGGGGAATCGAGCTGCGTCTCCAGCAACCCGGTTCTTGCGGCGGCAAAGGTTCGATGGGTAGGCAGGAGAAGGGCGAAAGCAACAATCAGAGCTGCATGCAACAATGTCAGTAGGCGTTGGTGGAGATCCAGCAGACGCCGACTTACAGAGGAGGACCGTTGAGATGGAATTCCGTCTCAGAGCCATAGCGGCAAATGTCTAAGTCGGCGTTATCGATCACGCATTGTAAGGATCCTGTCTCGCTGGAGATGATCGGCACAAGATCAGACTGGCTCGACTGAAGAATTGGTCCTATGAAGAAGCCAGACTGTCGCGAAGTATTCAGCATGCGCCTCGGTCGAGATGACGCCGATCTTCAGCCTTGCGGTGGCAGCCTTGCGTTACAATCTTGCGCATAATTCACTTCCCCGACGCCACTCGTCGTGACAACTAGAGCTTATGGGACGTCTATTCGGTTGCCGGACAGAAGGAGTTTTAGACACGATCAATTCAATACAATCAATCTCATGACCTTCATTAGAAGCTATGCTGGCAGTCTCAATTCCACTGCGTACTGTACACTATGGCCGCTTCAGTCCATTCAGCTGCAAGCCCCTGCTCTCGACATGGACAAATCAGTAATATTTCAGATCAGATTCCTTCTTCTTGGTGAGAAGTGTCCTCTTCCCAATCCCACTGTTCTGCGATACCTGCTTCGGTGCTCTCAAACCCGTCTTTCGACTCGTGCTACTGTCAACGGCCTTTCTGTTCTTCTTCCGCCCAAGGGTGAAATCGCCATCATCGTCATCCTGAGCCTTGGCCGAGCTCCGGATTGGACTCGACCGATCGCTTGAGAAAGTCAGGTCAACAACCTGGACATCTGCAGGGATCTGCGAAAGTCTCGGTTCTCTCTGGCTTTGTGACTGTTTGAACTCGGGTTGACTGGATGGCGGTAATTCGGAGCTACTGGAGGGAGTCGGACTCCACTTGTTTCTCCTCGAGGCGTTACTATTGCGAGGCGACTTTCTTACTAGCCGAGGCAATGGTGATACGGGCTTCTTCGTGGTCGATCGTGTACTAGTCCGTCGACTGGTCCTTCGGCTCGATGTAAACTCGCTCAGGGAAGGCAGATCACTGTCGTCGTTGAGGCCGCTATCATGGTATGAAGAGTCGTTGCCATCGTAACCAAGTCCGTCTAAAAAAGAGTCCTGTGGCACAGAGGATCCTTCATCGTCGGGGTTCATGATTTGGGAAGACACGAGGTCCGAGACTACCTGTGGTAGCGGGCTTTGCTCGATCCCGGGTTTCGTAGGGCCTGGAGACTCTGGCTGCTCAACATGTGGGATCCCCGAGTCTAGCGGAATTGGCGATAACTTTCGCGGGGTGGCTTCAGTTGCGCCCTCTTCGCCAATCAGATCACCATTCTTGTCTGCATCTTGATCTTCTATTCCCTTCTCCCGCTCCGCCACTGTGAAAGACAGATCAACTGCCAGAGCGGGTGACAGCTTTTGCGCATCCTGGTGAGAGCTGCTATTAGTGGTACAAACAGGCGCCGAGGAGCCGATGTCCATCTGTGATATGTGAGGATACTCCACAGTCGTCTGTGTGGGCATGTATGGAGACGATGTCTCTGCTATTGAGGGAACTCCTTCGTGGGTAGGGTCGTCATCAAAGTTAAGCTCATCGCCTACCACCGATGACGGTTGTCGGTCCGACGAGGTGATGAAGACACCAGGCGATCTGGCCCGGAAGCGGTGAGTGTAGTCCCCTTGTGGTTGTCCTTGTGTGCCATCTTGTCTCTGTGCATTTTCAGCATCTTCGGTGGCAGGGTTGATGATCGGCTGCAGCAACTGCTCGTCCAAGGCCGACTCGAATCCCGCGTCTTTGATGATGCCATTGATCTCTTGTTTGCGAGGGGTATCGATTGGCTCCACTGCCATTGCCGGCCGTTTATCCACTTCAGTCCCTATACTTGCTTGCATCTCAAGACGTATTTGCGTCTCGATGTCCTGTTCTTGTTCTGCAGACTCGGGAATGACAGCAACATCGTCATCGACAGGTGGATTTGCTGCTTCGCCGCCTCGAAGGCCGACTACATTGCTGCTGTCTGGCACTTGAACCGATGAGGGTTTCGATGAAGGCTTGACAAGTCTCGGCTTGATCATATTGGAATAGGAGACATCACGGGTTCCGTCATCTTCATCTGCATCCTCTTCTGCAAGCTCAAATTTGCCATAGATCCTTTCACCTGTCACTTCATCGATCTGTGGAGTTTGTGATCCGAACGAACCCTTCTCCAATTGCAAGTGCACAACACCATCTTCGCCCATATGTGATACTTGTCCAACTCGATAGGGCGACACTGTGGGCTGATAGTTTGTTGAGGCATCAACATGCAGTTCTTGGTACGCAATTGTCGCGCCAGGGAGGACCTGTTCCAGCTCAAGTGCCGGGAGACTATCGAGTTCTTTCTCTGTAGGCAGCTCATCCGCATGCCGGTTCACCATTGCTGAAGCTTCGATACCTTTGTTCTTAGCTAGGTCATCATCATAATTCAGCGTTGTCACGTCCGGTACAGAGACTTGTTCGCCCTCTTCCTGGCCGTAGCCGTTTCTGCCTTCGTAATACTGGCTTTGGTCACGCATTTTCCGCTTGTTCTTGTTTGGTCTGGCCCAACCTTGCTGGAAGGGAAACGGGGGCGGAGGCAAGACGCCGCCAGGCTCCTCGCATTCAACTGCTGAAATGATTAATTTTTCCATCCATGAATTATCATCTTCCGCCGGGGTTGTAGGCTGTTGATCTTGCGGCGCAGTACTAATGTCTCCCTCCTTTGGTTGCCGGGGTAGCCGGATATTCTGTGACAGCTTCTCTGTCACCTTTTGACGTTCTTCAGCAGTTCTGGGGGCTCTCACGCCAAGAGAACCCAGGATCAGGCGACGACTACTGGCTATGTCGAGCCTAGCTCGCCTCGGGGTCTGCTCCATGACAGATTGTGAATCGACTTGTGATGTCTCGGGAATCTCAGGTACAGCAGACGCTGGCTGTGCCTGTGTCTCATCTGCAGGAGCAACTCCGTGACTAATTTGAGGGTTCACATTTTCCTTGTCGTCCTCCGCTACTGCTTCATCTGTGCTCATTTCGTCGTCTTTATTCACCATTGCAGTATCATCGGCTATCACCGCATCCTTTTCGTGACCCACAATAGCTAGATGCTGCTGCTCCTGTTGCTGCCCTTCGAGATCTTCCTGCGCGAGTCGAGCATCGTATTCCGCCAGTGCCTTGAAGTCTGCATTAGGAGGGAGTAAGCCCTGCTGCTTCAATACTTTCAGCCTATTCCTCCGTTTCGCCCGGTTGTTGTTCATGTGGGTCCTTCGTGATCCCTCGAAAGGTATGCCCACAGAAGTGGCAGTGGCTGCCGGTGGCTCGGGCACGTTCACTTTTTGGTTTCGCTCGCTAGACTCTGCTTCAGAGTCAGACTCGGATTCAGAAGAAGTTGCTGATTCTGATTCACTAGTGTCATCCGGATCAGAGTCAGATCCAGAGTTCGATGTCGTTTCACTGACCTCGTCGTCGCCATCGGTATCAGAACCTGAACTGGAGGTTTCGTCCTCGTCCACGTCAGCCTCGGAGCTCGTGATGAGATTCAACGCTCGTCGCGTCGCTTGCTGGATGGAAGTCTGGTCCATTAGGCTGTCAGCATCGGAGTCGGAGGACGAGGTCTCCGTGGCGGACGTCGCATCTGAATCGTCAGAGTCATCTTCGTCATCTTCGAGCGTATTTTTCAAGCGCTTTTCCTCCTGCTCAGCAGCGATGTCATCGAGCATGCTGTCTGATCCACCATCTTGATCTGACTCCTCGTCCGAGACACCATTTGTCTGAACATCAGCGGTCCCATTCGCCAGTAGTGAGGAGCCGGCAACGCCAACGGCGAAGCCTTCAAAGGTCTCTTCTTCCAGTTCGTGTTCGCCATCATCTTCGACAGGCCGTTTTCTCTTCAGCTGTTTCTCGAGGACTTGGTTTGCAATAGCGAGGTTGGAGACCCGCTCCATCTCCGCCGCATCTTCAAGCAGTTGCGCGAGTTCTGAAGAAAGATCTCCGGTCAAGGGTTCACCATCTAACTCAGACTCGTCCTCCGAACTGGCATCGGCATCGTCAAACTCTTCGCGAACGGTGATTCGTCTCTGAGGTTCCTGGGCACCGGCGTGCTCATCATCCACATAATCGTCGTCGTTCTCTTCATCGTCTTCGTCGTCGCTCGTGAACCGCACCAAGGCACCTGTATAATCTTGGCCCTCATCTTCAGCAGGCAGGATGCGCTTCAGGTCGTCCTCAGAATCCAGGTCACTATCCCATTCTGGGAGCAGCCTCCTCCGCTTCCTCGGGGGGATGAGTATATCCGGACGTTGAATCTCCCTCAGCCATTGCTTCCCGAAGGGCACACCGTCGATGAGATGCCTTCCATCTGCCGTGATTTGATGTCGTTTGCCAACTCTCCTCACCCTGATGTCTTCATTGCTCAAGGCTCGCACGACAACCTCGTCATTTTCTCTTAACACAGATTCAATGGTCTGGAAGTGCAAGCACTCATATGCAAACTCTCGGTCACCTTTGGCTGCGATCTCCACAGCATAGTCTTCAAGGCCCCATTCTCCATCGGCAGACTCGAGAGGGACGATCTCACTGACGTCGAGGAGAAGGTCTGCAATTGTAGCTGAGGGGGACTGCGTGCGTGAGGCCGGGCCTGTGCCTGTTGTGAAGACAATTGGGACGGATGGAAGGGTGTGTCGCTGTACAAGGATTTGGAGCCGCATGGTAGGTGACAGGTGCAAGGTGCACCTCCAGCCAGCCAGACGGTACAGCTGAGTATCAACTATCGAATGTGGAATTGAACGTGGGAAACTGAAGGTGCAGAAAGTGGCCGCGTCTCACCGCGAATCAGGACGAAGGTAACGCCGCCCTGTGTTCACGTGTCCGTGCAGTTTCCCCACAGGCGCGAGCTGGAGAGCTTCGATAATTCTGCGGCCGGTGAAGATGAAGTCTCGAGATACTGAAAAGGCTGCGAGACCGCTTCACGTTATTAAGTTGCATAAAGCACCACAAGCGCACGAGGGAAGACGAGAAAACACCCAGAATCTCGAGCAGCTGATCCGCGGCTCTAATGAGCGTCGACCATGCACTCGCTCGCCTCACAGTGCCTTCCGTATGAACACAGCTTGACGCGTTCTTTCGCGAAGTAGAGTCCAGGACCACGCCCCCGGAATGATCACTGAAGAGAGGACCGAGAAACCCTGATATTGTACAGCGCTCGTGAAGGTCCGCGACGCTAGCTGACCACATATCATCCATGAGGTGAATGTCTCTTCACCAACATTGACGTCCGCTTCGAGAGTCAACTGGAGGGCCCCCTGAGTCCTCGACCGAAACAAACTCTGCCTTCACTCCAGCAACGTCAGATTTTACCTGAGACAGCGCTCCAAATGTCATCTGCGGGCTTCTTCAGGCGTCTCGTCTCTTCATCGCTGTCTGACTCGTTGCAGATTGAGAGGAATACCGGGCGTGTATGCTGTTTCAACCTCGATGAATTTTCGAGCCATCTTCTTATTACAGTACTGAGATAGAAAGCTAGCAATAATGCCAAAATACATGCGTGAACGCGTGTCCCCATCCCCAGTTCCCGTCCGTGCCTATCTCGGAAAGTGAGTTCCCCAACCCTATTGTATACATTGAGAATTTTCTTTCATGCAACGCTAACGGACATTAATGTAACAGCAACCCACTCCAGCTTTAAGCCGTAACGAAGGGGGATTTTGCGAACGCGTACGCGGTCGGTGGCGACTCGGGTGGCGTAGGTGCGACTTCTCTAAAGGCGATCTGCACGGTCATACCGGCGAATTTGGCCTCCATGTCCGCCAGCCTGCGCTCCAGGTCCAGGATCTTCTGCTCCATAGAGTCCACGTTGCGCATCTCCCGCACGACGGCCGCGGCAATTGCCATGGCGTCGTACTCTTTGGTCTGCTTCTCGACAGGCGCAGGGCTAGTCTTGATCGGGAATCGGGACTGCGCGGGAGCCAGGATCTCGGTGCTCTTCTTCCTGGGGATCGCAGGTCGGGCCACAGGTGCAAGAGCAGCGGCTGGCGTGGGAGTTGAGACTGGTGGAAAAGCAGCCACTGGGCTTGGTGCGGCGACTGGGGTGGTAGGGCCAGCCGGCACAGGAGCATGCGTTTTGACCATCTTGTTCCCATCGAGCTCGGCGATGAATTTCATCGCCTCTTTCCTGACATCATAACCGAAGAAGAACTGGCAGATGGGAGGGCTGTGTGGCATCGATCCCGTAGGAGGGAGCGGGCCAGAATAGTATTTTCGGATCTCGGCCTCCTGTTTCGCATAGTTGGCGGCAGCTTGGGGTCCCGGGACGACAGGGTCGGTCAAAATCTGTGTGGCCGATACGCGAGGCAGGCGGAATGCCTCAAACTGTGCGAGACGTTGCAAAAGTTTCTGTGATGGTGGGGAGGAAACATCGCCGGTAGCGGGCACGTCGGCGAGGAAGAGTTCGAGAGCGGCAGCATCTTCGATGGAGGACGAGACACCCTGCGCATGCGTCAAAAGCATGGGATGGCATGCATCGCCGATCAGGACAGCCTTGCCCTTCGTCATCTTGTTCAAAGGATCTCGCTTCATTTGCGTGTAGACCTTCACCTCGGGCGACTTCAAGAACATCTTCTTGACGGCCGGGTGGAAGCCGTCGAGAACCCTCTCCAGTTCTTCGTGGGTAGCTGGGAAGTTCCAGTCCTCGATAACAACATCGTCTTCGCTGGTCGCATGTTGCCCAAGTTTTCGGTGTACTGCCAGCACGTTGAGGATCTCGTTGTTTCTGCAGGGATAGGTGACGGCCATGACACCCTTCGCCGGGAGAGCAGGTGCCCAGAAGCCGGGTGCTTGGTTTTCGAAAAGGAACTTCGTCTCGTCATCCGCAAGAATGTCCTTCATGGGGATGAGGCACCGGTATGCCGTTTGACCACTGCGTTTCATAGGAATCTCCTTTCCGGTGATTTTCGCGTTGAGACGATCCTATCGACATATTAGCGACGGTGGTCACGCGTAAAGTCCCGAGTGCAATGACTGACATGCTGGCCGTCGGCAACGACAACCAAATCTTTCTGGACCTTCGTTCCGTCCTTCAAGGAGATGACACCAGTCTCGGGATCAACATCCATAACCTGGTTACCGAGTCTAATGACGCTACCAGCTTCTTCGGCTTGCTCCCTGAGGCGTCTGTGCATATCGACTCGGTGGTAGAAGAACCACTTGTTGCCATAAAGTTGTTCCGCATTGGCGAAGTTCAGCGTAGGGGCCATTGGCTCGAGAGTGTCACCCTTTGGCCGGCGGACTTGAATATTTTCAATGCCGCCGGCTTTGTCGCAGTCAAAGCCCCAGTGCTGTAGGACTCGAGTACCATTGGGTGGGATAGACACCGCGGCACCATTTTCATTCTTGAATTGAGAGCGCTCGAAGACCTGGATAGAAGTCAATAAAACCGGTTGCTTCCATGCAGACAACCCAAAAGGATGCTCCTTAGGGTCGCCTGGTGACAAGATTATTTCCACCAACCTCGACGTCATGCCCAAGTCTCCTCAAGGCGATCGCAGCAGCGAGCCCTGCGACACCAGCACCGCAAATTCCGACCTGGAGGACTGCCATACCGAGGTATCTGTTAAAAACGTTTGAGCGAGAGATGCGTCCAGAGATCGCGCTGATAGAGATCGAATGAATTAATAGCGAGTGACAGAAGCAAAAGATGTACCGGGGGCCAGGCACTTCGGGGCAATTTGAATGGTTTCGCTCACGGATTCCCTTGGAAGATACGTGCCAGACACGCAGGCCTGGACGTTACTTATTATAACCATCATCATACGAGCACCTACCTGCATGATCTGAACTTTAAGGAGGTCCGGCCAAGATAGGTGGTCTCTCCCGTTTAGTGGCTTCGACACTTGGCTGTCGCAAGATGGTGTGGATGGAAAAAATGCAAAGCCATTCCTTCGAACCCCTGACGCCTGCAGTCATCTATTTACTTCTAGGCCAGCTTTTCCGTCAGAGACTCGGGGATTTGTTATCGATTCGACAACCGTAAGCGTCAGATTGCGCGGCAGTCAGCTCGTAGAATTGGATGAGATGTGATCGTTCAGAAGCCAACGCAGGAGGAAGTGGAAACAGGAGCATCCCGGAAACGGTTGACTTCCAAGCCACCCCAGCATTTAGCGCCTGTGGCTCACGGCCATGAATGGTCGAGACCAACCTTGCCTTGCAGAGGCGAGGCCGTAAGCGTGGAACTAGGGGATCCGGGGGCCTTGGAATGGGGACGGTAGTGGTAATCTTCCAAGGGATCCTTTTGCTGACTGCACTCAGTTTGCTAATCTTAAAGAGCCAAATATTTCAATTGATGTCTGGTCGACAATTCCCACCGGCAAAATTGTGATTTTCGGCGTGCGCAAATGCGCGCAGAGTGCCGCCAACTGAACCAAGGCGTGGCCAAGGGAATGTGTGTGAGCTGAAGAGAGACAGGGGAGCGTCCAGAACATCGATAGTCGTCGGCTACGGATAAAGCCAATCTCCACGTGGAGGACTTGGAATCCCGTTTCTGGCGCACAGAGGCCCTTGGCTGTGCCACCAACTGGATCTGGATCCAAGGCCAATTTAAAGGACGCCTACCGAAGGCTTAACGCCCGACGCATTTCAGCGGCTTGTCGAGGCTCTCGTGCGTGTCACGCATTCCAGGTTCTTTTCACCCTCGTGGCCAGATCCTCGTCGACATGTATCAAGGGGGAAATCCTCACACAACCACACCGCCTTTAGAGTTGTCGTCGAGAACCAGAAAGTGACCGTGCATATTTCGTATATGCTCCAATAATTGTCTCCTGGGCTTTTGCGGCCACCCGTGGCAGCTGCTCTTCAGGGGTGCGTCCAGCTCCCTGTGGACGTTGAGGCGATTCGGCTCCAAGACAAAGTCTCCAGCTGCAGCAGACCAAAATGTGCTGTCGAACAACACTTGCGAGGGAGGGGGCAATCAATCTTCTGCCAACCTTGAGCAGCGGAAAATCCAATATAAGTCGGACATAATGGCCGGGCCTGAATCTACTGCAAAAGGCTCGGCCGGACTATCGGATGCAATTGGCAAGAGTCCCACGACGAGGCACACAATGTTACTCCAACACGAGTCTCTGTAGCCCTCGGCCTTCAAGCGCATGGTTGACGAAAATCGTCCTGTCCGTTCCTCTTCCCCCAATCCTGCCCCGCACCAAGTGCTTCCCTCCTCCTCTCCAATGTGGGGAAATATTGACGATCGCTTGGGTGGCCATATATGTGAGTGCGTGTTGAAGAGGTGAATGAGGACCGTAGGTTTGACAACTGGACTCCGAAGATTATCGCCTTGAATAGTGTCTCATATTGCAAGATCCAACAAGCAAAAGTTATTCGAGCTCTCTAAGTCATACCTCTACACCAAAAGTGCAACATGGCGCCCAAAACACTGAACGATCTAAAACGCAAAGACCTTTTTCAAACAAAAGGTTACATCGACGAATCCTGGGTCGACGCCACCTCCGGCAAGACCTTCGACGTGTACGACCCAGCAACCCTCGACAAAATCGCAACAATCCCTGAAATGGGCGCCGAAGATACCGACAAAGCCATCAAAGCGGCGCACGAAGCCTTTAAGACCTTCAAGAAAACAACTCCCCGGCAGCGCGCAAGGTGGCTGCGGAAATGGAGTGACCTTTGCCTCGAACACGCCGACGATCTCGCTTTGATTCTGACTCTCGAAAACGGCAAAACGTTAACCGAAGCGAAGGGAGAGGTAACCTACGCAGCCTCCTTTCTGGAATGGTTCGCGGGTGAAGCAGAACGCGTCCACGGCGAAGTTGTCCCGGTCGCGAATCAGAGCCAACGTATCTTGACGTTCAAACAGCCCATCGGCGTAGCAGCGTGTCTGGCACCCTGGAATTTTCCCATTGCGATGATTACGAGGAAGGTCGGGGCTGCTCTGGCGGCGGGCTGTACCACAGTGTGGAAACCCGCTGGGGAGACGCCCTTAAGCTCACTCGCTCAAGCGGTTCTTGCACGCGAGGCTGGGTTCCCAAAGGGGAGCGTCAATGTCATCACCACACTGAACCTTGTCAATGAAGTCGGCGAAGCGCTGTGCAAGAGTAAGTTGGTGAGAAAGCTGAGTTTCACCGGGAGTACACGCGTTGGAAAACTCCTCGCCCGGCAATGCAGTGACTCTCTCAAGAAACTTTCGTTGGAGCTAGGAGGTAATAGTCCATTCATCGTGTTTGACGACGCGAAGCTCGAAACAGCAGTGGAAGCGTGCATTATGGCCAAATTCCGCAATTCGGGACAGACTTGTGTGACGGCGAATCGGATCTTCGTGCAAAAGGACATTTATGATAAGTTTGCTGAGGCGTTGGCGACCAAGATCAAGACTCTGAAGGTTGGTCCGGGGACGGAGGAGGGTGTGTTTGTGGGGCCATTGACGCACGAGCGGGCAGTTGAGAAGGCGTTAAACCATATCAATGGTAAGTTGCGCTCGCATGAACGCGCGATTTGAACGGTGAGAGCTGACCTTGAGCAGATGCCAAAAAGCATGGCGGTCAAGTGGTCCTGGGTGGAGCACCATTGAAGGATTTCAAAGGATACTTCCTGCAGCCGACGATCATCAAAGGCATGAAACGTGAGATGATAACCACTCGCGAAGAGACCTTTGCTCCAGTTGTCGGTCTCTACGAGTTCGACACCGAGGAAGAAGTCATTGACATGGCTAACGACTGTGACGTGGGCCTGGGCTCGTTCATCTGTACCGAGAACATTCCACGAGCATGGAGAGTGACAGAGGCCTTGGAAGTGGGCATGGTGGGCGTTAATCTGGGCATGTTGAGCGCCTGTGAGAGCCCGTTTGGCGGCGTGAAAGAGAGCGGATACGGAAGGGAGGGAGGAAGACAAGGAATCGAGGAGTATTTGAGTGTTAAGTCGATGCTGATCAATGTGGCGAACTAGGCGTTGCAAAGTTGCGGCCGTCCGCAATGTTCAAATGACTTCTCTTATACCAAAGCTTCTCCGTTTCGCTGTTTCATTGTTTTGCCCGCTCACTCTTCTCCTCCGCCTTCTTCTCCTTCTTCGCAGTACTGCCCTTCAATTCCTCGTAGAACAACATCGCATATCGCGCCAATAGCATGATGCTGATCGCACGGTTCTTCGCCTCGGGTGCTTCGCGACCCTGAGTCGCACAATAGTGCACATCAAGCGCAATCCCAGCTCCAAGCTGTATCCAACCAGTCAGCGGAAGGATGGGCCGGAAGGAGGAAATTCCTGCAAAGTAGGAGTACATCCAGAAGTGATGGAAGCAGTTGAGGAAGGCAAAAAGTTGCCAGTCGGAAGCATTGAGAACCCGAAAGTAGGTCAAGAAGGGCGTCGTGATGTGGTGAAAGGCCATATGGGGGCCAATTTCGGTTCCAGCGGCAACCAGGTTGAACACATCGACGTATTCGTAGATCTTGGAAAGGTGATAGATGTAGGCCAGATCTGTGCTGTTGATGTCAAGCTCGGAGAAGTGGAAGACATCGTTGAGAATGAGGTAGGCCAATGCAAGGGAGAAGAGTGCGTAGAGTTGGCTGTTCAGACGAGTGAATGGCCGCGCAAAACTGAGAGGCCCATTGCGAGAGACATAGCCTCGTAATATGGTCCACAGGAAGACGAAAGGTCCAGTTGTCAAGATGACGCTTTGAAGTGTAGTAAGAGGCCTGTCTTCCAACGCCATGGTCGCTACCTTGGAATGAATGATGGGGAAGTCCAGAACAGCCGTGAGCTACCAGTGAGCAATTGGAGCATAAAATGCAGAGGGAAAGAGAAAAGTCAAAAGTTGGTGAAAGAAAGCAGAGGAATGAGTCAAAGACGGGGAAGGCGAATGAGGCTGACTACAGGTCGGCCGCTTGTAGCGCAGCTTGCATGCAGTAGCTGGGGTTGGGATGATTCAAGACTCTGCAGGGATTTGTATACGGTACTTTAGGACGGACGCCTAGACGCTATCCAAAACATGGGTATCTTCGCTTTTGATGCCACCCAGAAACGCCAAATGATGATTCGTCTGATATATGCTCAAAATTCCGGTTTGACAATCGCCCTCTGACACAGCACGGCCACACGCTTAAAGAATCTCCGCCACTCTAAGGGATCACCAGATGCCTTCACAAACAGAACTCTTACCAGGGGCTGCTCGTTGGCCTCCGACTTGACAACATCCATCGCGATAGTACCACTCAGGGGACAGCCTCGACTATCTTGTCCTTTCACTTTGATCGAGCATTCGAAGTCCTGCGCTGTTGGTCTGATTGGATTTGACGGAGGCATTTCCAGCTGGCTCAGAGCCTCAGCAACGTACGGGGCAAGCAGATCCATCGTTCCTTCTGAATAGAACATTGTCATACGTTCAGACGGAAGGACATCGGCGAATCGTCGAGCCATTTGTGTTCGACTTAGGGGAACAGAAGGGTTTGATTGGAATTGCGACATAGATGGCTCGTCCTCAAGGTACTTCGTGGTTGAGATTGACTGCGAGGCGATTGCGAGGTCAGCCACAAGCTGGGTGCTTGTCATCAAAGGATGCTTTGGTCGATCCCAGTCGAACAGCATATCTTCCGCAGGTGTTACTGGTTGCGTCGAGGCGAACTTGAATTTCACCTCCTGATCGATGTCCATAGCATCCATCTTCGTACTCCTCTGTGTTCCAGCAAATGGGTCTGCGTCAAAATTGACTCGAAGAGATTCAAACATGTTCGTGGCCACAGCGATCGGGTCTACTAGGCGTCCTTTCTTGTCCATGAATTTATTGGGTCTGGTGAACCAGGGATGCCGACGCACGTCATCCAGCGAGAATCGACTTTTCACCTCGACTCTCATCATCCCGCGAAGGAGAGAGAGGACGTGATGAGGAAGGCCTTCCCACAGCTCATCTTCTGGTTTGCCATTGCTCTGGATGTATTCGCTGAACTCGTTCAGCCTTCCATATTCGTCTCGGCCCTCAACTGGTCTACTCCAGGGAGTATTTCCTGCGAGCAAAACGAATAGGACAACACCGCAAGACCAGATATCTGCCATGTCAGCGGCATACCCGGCTCCTTTCACTCCTGCTTGTGTGCTGCAGGAGAGCACCTCAGGAGCGACATAGGGAGGACTGCCGCACAAAGTTGTTGCCAGCTTCCTCCTGCCGTGATATTCGAAAAGGGTGGCCATGCCAAAGTCTGCAAGTTTGAGATCTCCATCTGCCGATAAAAGCACATTCTCGGGTTTAATGTCTCGGTGGGCAACACCTTTTTCGTGCATGTAACTGATGGCGCTGACGAGTTGGGTGAAGTAGACATGAGCAATGTCTTCAGCGACTCCTGCGTCGGCCTCAATCTTGTCAAACAGATCTCCTCCCTCGGCGAGCTCCATTGCTATCCACACCCATGCCGGATCATCACCATGGTCGTAGAATTCAATGATGTTCTTGTGCTCGCCGATGTGTTTGTGTAGGGAGATCTCCATCTCGAGCTGTTTCTGCTTGATCCTGCCATACTTTTGAGCAAAGGTTTTGTTGATAAACTTGACAGCAAAGACGGGGTTTTCGGTATTCAGAGGAGCGGCTTTCTTGATGCTGTGCGCCGTGTTAGTATTCTGTCGTCTATGACTCAATCATTATTCACCTACCACGCATATGCACCGGAGCCAATTGTGGGGGAGACGATTCGAAATGGTACTTCGGATGGCAGAGGTGCCAATTGAGAGTGAGGTATACCGTTCATGGCAAAGTCTGGGGAGGCCGATCGCAATCTCGAGGAGCAACACTGAAGTTTATGCACTGTACATGCTTGAAACCACCGATGGCTGGACGACGCGCCTTGTCACAGATTGGCGCGTGGATGGGGCAGAGAATTGGCTGAGCGAAGCCTAGCATGCTATGCCGACGTCATTCTACTTAAGGTGTTACTGCGGCGACTCGGGTTGGACCCTTAAAGGTAAACAATAGCCAGTCCCTGCAGTTTCGGCCACTTTACACCGCCGCCAGAGCTGCCCGCGGCTGCACGCGACCACATCATTTATTATTCATTTCTCACCCTCAACTCACTCTCGGTTGCTCAACTTTTGGCACCAGTCCCATTCATCAATCTTCATCTTCATCCCTCGAGTAATTGTCCTTGTGCTGTGTTGCTGGTCTGCGACTTTCTGCTTTGAAGTGGCCTAGACCATTCTTCCGTTTTCAGCATTCCTCTACCCACTGAACCATCCCGTTTGCATCCACATTTTAAATACCACTTCCGAACATGAATTTCTCTCTAGAGGACTCCCAGAACGCTGCTCCGGGTTTGCCTACCATGGCCGAACAAAACAAGCTCAATGTTGCACCTCGAAAGGCAGACACCCAAAGTGTCACCAAGCGGTACGCTCGTATCTTTGTCACGACGTCAAAGCATGGACTCATATGTTTCACAGTCTCCAATCCGAGCTCATGACTCTCATGATGTCTCCTACGCCCGGGATATCTGCCTTCCCCGATGCCGATGGCAACATGCTGCACTGGACCGCCACTATCGTCGGTCCAAAGGACACACCCTACGCAGACCTCAACCTCAAACTTGGCTTCGAGTTCCCTGGCAACTATCCCTACAGCCCTCCGGTCGTGCTCTTCAAGACCCCGATCTACCATCCCAACATCGACTTCAGCGGCCGAATATGCCTGGACATCTTGAAAGACAAGTGGAGCGCGGTGTACAATGTTCAGACGGTCTTACTGAGCTTGCAGAGTCTCTTGGGTGAACCAAACAAGTATGGCATTGAAGGTCTTACAAGAAGAAGCAGACGCTGACTTCCAATCACAGTGCCAGTCCCTTGAACAACGAAGCCGCACAGCTCCATCAGAAGGATGCCGAGGAATACCAGCGAAAGGTGCTGGCACGTCACCAGGACATTGACGACTGAATCATGACACAGGCATGAATGAGCACGACCTATGCTATTGCTTTGGAGTTCCGCGTTGTTGTACCTGCATTTTTCCCAGCGTTGCCTCGCATTGGGTAGTGAGCGTTGGGCGTCACTGCGGGTCGTTCTGATCTACGTCGAGGCGACCGAGCGCCTCGAGAGCAAGTTCCTACTCGCAGCGAGACAGAGGGCAGGCGTGCTCTGAAGGACAAATTTAAAGAGAGCAGAGGTGTCCTGGTGCTAATCTTGTGGCGGTGGTATTCCACGAGTCGACCCGGTTCACCACACCTAGACCTACCAAACACAAAATGTATATCACGTCCTTAGCCCCTGGTCTTCGAAGATTGTCTCCTCCAGTATCCTCTCGCGCATATCTACGCAGCCCGTGAATATTACATGACATGGCATTCGTTCCATCATTACGCCTCATCCTCATCTCCTACAGCTCCTGCTGCATCACGAATCGATTCGTCCCATCATCCAATCCCTCAAACAACTCAACCCCCCAGCCCTTACTCGGATTATTGAATCTCGTCCTCTTATCTTGTTCCATCACCAGCCTCAATTCATCCTCGGTAAAACTCACGTTCAAACTGCCCAGATTCTCTATGATCCTGGCTTCATGGACGCTCTTGGGGATGACTATTGTGCCCCTCTGCCGTCCCCACGCCAGGATTGCCTGCGCGGGAGTGGCATTCTTCTTGCTGGCGAGGTCTTTCCAGAAGGGGTCTTCCAGGATAGGTGGCAGATCGGGGTACTTGTTGTCGTACGTGGGATTCATATTCGCAAGCGGCGAATACGCAATCACCGTGATGTTGTTCCGCAAATGCCAATCCACGAAATCCAGCTGTTGGAGATAGGGATGTGTCTCGAACTCATGGGCAAACGGTCTGATATCAGCCTTGGCCAGCAGATTGTCGAGTTGGCGTGGCGAGAAATTGCTCACGCCAATGTAGCGCGTCAGATTGGCCCGCACGAGGTCTTCCATTGCGGACCACGTGTCGTGGATGGTGGTGTCTTGGTCGATTATTGTGCGGCCGTCCTTTTGATTCGGGAGGAAGGCAACGGGCCAGTGCATCAGGTAGAGATCGAGATAAGGGACTTGTAGATCCTTGAGCGTCTTTTCGAGCGCCGGGCGCACGAGTTTGGGTTGGTGATGGTCGTTCCATAGCTTGCTGGTGATCCAGTATTTGTGTCGCGGCGGGGATGTGCTGGAGTTGAGCGCCCTGCCGACGTAGTCTTCGTTGCTGTACGCAGCGGCCGAGTCAAGGTGAGCGTAGCCGGCCCTGAAGGCGAAATGCACAGCGTTGCTAGCGTCTTTGCCTTCGGAGTTCCATAGGCCTAGGCCAACGGGAGGGAGCTCTGGGATGGGGTCTTTGGACAAGAGTTCTGGCATGGGGGATTGCTCTGCCGGGGCAGCCTGGCATCTAGGCAGAAATACTGCCAGAAGCGCAGCGGTTTTCAGCATTTGCCGACCCATGTTGATGTGGTCTTGGGTCGTATGAGCAATCGAGTCTCACAAGGTTGCTACAACAATCCGTGAAGCGACAGCAGAGAGCCAAAAAAGGATGAATGGTGTCTTGCAGAGGAAAGGTTGTCGTCAGCACTGCGATATTACAGCACATGTTCTGATACACTCGATGGCGTCACCCCGTGGACAACTTGGAGTTGAACCATGCGGAGAAGCCGTCGCTAGCCAGGAACCCGGACACGCCGGAGAACACATCCGCCAATAAATGCCGTAGGTGGCATGTCTTGACCGGAGGGATTCAACAATAGGTACGAGTAGTTCACTTGAAGCTCGCCTCTCCAGTTGTGAAGCTGGGCACATTGGAGTGGGAACAAGTGTAGCATGCTTGGCTCTGTACAGGCTCGTCGTTGGGAAGTCAGGAAGAGCGCCCGACTTTTCTCTTCAGCGCCATGAGCTTAAGACTAGCCGTCTATTCTTTTGGACTGAGCAGATGTTGCTTTCATACTGCGGAAACCTCCCGCTAAGAAAGAAATTCAGCCCTGAAATATTGGACCGAGTGTCTGTTGGTGCATGGATGCCAAATTATCAGCACATACTATTGTAAGATGCCACATCGGTAGACCTTTCCAAATCCGGGGTCGCAGTCCCATTGGGGTAGGAGTCGTCGCTTACTGTGTAAGGGATGGCTCGGAGAGATGTTGGACCGTTCCATCAGATCCAATCACCCGCCGACGGGACGGCAAACTCGAAGCCTGCCAGTAAGACGATTGTCCGGGGCGCGCGAACAACTGTCCGATTTGAAGGCTAGATTGCGGGAAAGCCTTTACATCTCGGATCTGCTCCATGCGGCACAAGACCATTCAGCCCAGCCCGTCCGCCAATGTTACGGTGACCGGTGGCTCAGGCAGAACCTGGCTCGTTACCAGAACCATGTCATTTATGTGGCTTTGAAGGCGCGGAATGAAGGCCACCTCGGGCCTCCAGTATGGAAGTCTGCGCCGGGGGAGAGGAAGGGAAATCAGGCAAGATATAAATCATCCCTCTTCGCTTCGTCTCCATGATGTCCACAACAGTATTCACTCGACCTTCCACAAGCCCAGCAGTGTCCAAGAGCAAACAGTACGCGAACAACCAGATCAGGCAGCATGTCTTCTCCATTCCCAGCCCTCCCGGTCTCGCAAGTCACCATCCCTTCCAATCCCCTGATCAACGCCGCGTACACCTACGTCAAGGAGAACTGCAGCGAGTGCACGCTCAACCACTGTCTCCGCAGCGCCGCGTTCGGCCTCATCTTGCAGAAGAAGTTCGCGCCGCTCGCAAACAATCCGGAGCTGGACACTGAAGCCATCGTGGTGTCCACACTGCTGCACGACATGGGCTGGGCGACCACCAAGGCCCTCCTCTCCAAGGACAAGCGCTTCGAAGTTGACGGGGCAAACATCGCGCGCGAGTTCGTCACGCGGGAAGACGGCAAGTGGGACAAACACCGTCTCCAACTCATGTGGGATGCCATCGCGTTGCACACCAACCCCTCGATCGCGCATCACAAGGAACCAGAGGTCTTCGCCACTCAGTTGGGCATCTTCGCCGATTTCGTCGGGCCAAACCTCCCCCTGCCGGGCTCCCCCATCACGGTCGACGAGTATAGAGAAATCATCCGGGCGTTCCCGCGCCTGGGCTTCAAGGAGGAGCTCAGGGGCATCATGTGCGGCTTGTGTCGTGACAAGCCGCAGACCACGTACGACAATTTCGTCAGCGACTTTGGCAAGATCTACGGCCTGGACACGAAAGGCGCGGGCAAGGAGGAGTTTACCAAGGCGAGCGAGGAGAATAATCTCGCGAGGATGCTGGAAGGCGGACTGACTGCTTTGGAGCAGTTTGAGGACTGATTGGTGTTTTGCTATTTTCCTCGAGATCGAGACCGCAGCTACAGCCTACAGGATCCCTGAAATTCAAGGAGCCTTTCGATTGCTGCTCATGGTCGCTCATGATTACGAAAGGCGCGATTTCCCTGGACCGTTGCTTCATAGTCCAATCTGCAGTATCTGGACCAATGCTGAAATCTCTGTCGCTTTTCCGCAATGCAAAACTGCGCCGCCTTCGTTCGTCCATTGAATGAATGGGGCCTCAAGTATTCAAATGGTGACTAACTATTACATGAGCCCCTCTCGACCAGGTTTTCCTTAACAATATAGGCGTGTCAAGCACTAAGATACATAATATACCGAGTACGGTAGACGACTAAAATGCGACGGCAGCGTACCTCGTAGAGCGGGAGCAAAGGAGAGCGCTATACGCAACCCAAGGTGCAACACGATCTTTGGTTCGGCAACACTTAGAGCACACCACATTGCGTACAGATCATGCATGCATGCGTACGGTTCTCCATCCTCTTGAAGTCTCCCAGACCCGTTGACCGTCTTTCTTCTCTTCTAGGAGAACAGTGGACGACGATATGACGGTCTAAGCGCTCAGGGCCGGTTTACCAACCAGTCAGGGCCCAAGTCAATAAAGAGGAAGGCATTGACCTTATCAGATGATTCCTCAACCCGCACGCACTGACATGAATATATATTGAAGTTGGCGAATCTCTCCCAACAATTCCGGACAAAGACATCCGCTTCTTGGCCAGGGCTTACCGTGAGCACATTTCCACTCGGTCCTCGGTTTCAGAGTTAATGGGTCTTCTGGAGGATGGATTGTTTCGTAGACTGTAGATCTCGAGTTCGAATCACAACAACAACAATATCACCGACGGAAAAAAACCGCCTCAAAAGGAATGGTTTTCGTCTCACCTTCAACCTATCGCAGAGTTAATCTAAATGGTTTGAGGGCAGAGTTTTTTGCTCGTAGATTTTTGTTTAGACTGCTCACATAGTACTGTAATCAGACTCACCGTCAAATATCATAGCTGCGTGATTCCACCCAACAATCAGGGCCAGGAAGTGTTCGTCAGGGAATGCTCTTGTTAGAGTTACACACCGCGCAGCAATAAACCTGCATAATGGGGTAAGGACTTGTTGACGGACATTTCGGCCCACACCAGGACTTCAGTCCTCTTATTTGCCCACACCTCGCCAGTAATTGGGTTCGAGTGTGAGGGTGCTTTTTTGCTTTTTTGTGTGTTGAGGAGGTAGGTCTAATGGTGGGTTTTAGTGGTGCGCGGAGGTAAAGCGTCCGAGCCGCCGAGACACAGAAGGGTGAGGCAAGGTCGTGAACGAGTCGGCCGGATATCGGGTAAGCGTGCTGTAGGGAATGGAGAGTAGCCATCATCTGTCAAAAGGAAATGTCGCAGCTGCCATGGTAGCACGCACGCGAAGGCTCTTGGTGTTCTGACCCCGGAAGCAACTGACACACTCTCTCACTGGTTGTTGGCCAAACAATCAGTCACTATGGTGGTCATGTCATTCTGGGCGACCCTGACTTCTTGGTCCTGGTCGTGACAAAATCTCGACATTCAGGCGCATCTGGTTCCAAGTGTCCAGGCAGGTGTGACCAAGCCGGCTCGGTCGTGCTCGACTGGTGGAGAACGGCAGGGTTCCCAGATTGCCCGGTGGGAAGCGACGACCGTTGTCTCTGCGACTTGCTGGGCCATTGATTTGAAGTATTCCCCAACAAGGTGATATTCTCCGTGATCACAGATTTCAGTGATCTCCATTATGGGCTGGCGGGTTGTTGGAATGGCATGGGTGGCCTCCTTCAATCAGACCCGAGACCAAGATGAAGCGCCACGAAGCGTCGGGCAGGTCCCTTCACGACTTGCAGACCATGAAAGCGAGTTGGGCAGGTCGTTTTACCATTTCGATCGTTACAGCTGTGCCAGATCTGTTGCCAACCCCGTGGTCGAAGACTCTCAAGCTCCAACAAAATCTAATGCCAGGATATGGAAGGCGAAACATTCGCGCGTTTGACGCGCCTCAGCCAGGCTGTCAGCCAGATTTCTTCTCCGTGGATGAGGGACCGAAAGAATGGCGTTTTTTGAGCCCGTGGTTTCTGTCCCGGAGGGCGCCAGCAAAGATACCCGTCTCCATGCTCTCCGTGTCATCCCGGATAGCGCTTAGGAGTATGGCGGAGATGGTCGACAAAGCGGCAACATTTCGCGTCTCGCACCTAGAGCATATCGGACCAGTCTATTTGCTCGAGACAGCAGTATATCGTGGGTTTGAAGCTCTTGAAATGTGGTGTCAGCCAAGCATGAAGCGCTGTGACGTCCAAGTTAGCATGCAGCCTAGTCGATTGCGCTTCTCCACGGCGTCTTGCCCCATAACATTGCGGTACGAGTACGACGAAGCTACTGTGGGATCGTCATCGACAGGGCGGAGGCGGACCAGCTGAACTAGATCTGGTCGCTGGATCCCTTCGCGTCATCAGCGTCTTCTTCAATTTTAGTCAGTCAAGCGGCGACTCGCCGCTCATCGGCATGGTATCCGGATGCTGCTCAGAGAAACACCGCACCGTAATCGCAGTAATTTCCGATTGAAGCGGAGAAGGATAAAATCCAATGGCATTGCACTCTTCTACGGCGACAGCTTCGAATCCCGCCTACGGAATTAGACAATATGATCGTCGACGATGTCGAGAAGGGAGGCAGTCAGAAACCAAATGACGGTCACAACGATCGAGATGAAGAGGAAGAACGTGGTGCTAGCGATCCCAGGAGTCCCTCCAAGCGGAGTGCTTTTCGCGCTTTGGTCCAGGACTTTAGTCCAATATGGTATGCTTCTCTGATTCAGTCTATGCTTCTACAGTCTACAAAGCAATAAGGAATCTGTTAACTCTCGCGTAGGTTCACATGGTGCATGAACGCCGGCATCCTGGGCACACTGCTCCACCAGCTGCCTTATCAGTTCCACGGCTTGCCTGTGCTGTCAACCATCTTCTTCACGCTCGACCTCGTCATGTACCTCGTCTTCTCCGCCATCTACATCCTGCACTTTGTTTTCTTCCGGCGGGCGGCGTACGACGAACTCGTCGACAGTGTCGCGGATTTGTGCCTCTTCCCCTGCTGGTCCATCGCGTTCATGACGCTAGTCTCGTTCGTCGCCCTCACAGTGAGTAACGCACCGTGGGCGGGCCACGGATTCACGGTCCTGACGTGCGTTATGTGGTGGATCGCCACAGCGTGGGTGTTTGCTATGCTGGTCTTCGCGTTCGTCATCCTCATTCAGAAGCACACGATTCTCGACCGTCAACTGCCGACGTTGATCATCATCCCGGCCGTCGGGGTGGCCACACTGGCGGCCGTTGGCGGCGTCGTCACCTGCTTTGCGCATGACATCTCGGCCGGCCTGGCCGTGCCGATCATCCTCATGTCGATTTGCGCCGTCGGCGTGGGCATCATCCTCGGCATGATGCTGTACACGTACCTGTTCCACCAGCTGCTCGCGAAGGGGTGGCCCGCGCCGCCCCAGACAGCCACCCTATTCATCCTCATCGGCCCGGTAGGACAATCGGCCGCTGCGCTACAATTGATCGGGCGCGCGGCCGATACGTCGGGCCACTTCGCAGCGTATGGTAAGGGGTTTCTCCTGGCGAGGGATCCCGCCTACTCGCTCCACGTGGCGTGCCTATTGCTCGCGCTCCTGATGACTGGCCTCGGTGCCGTATGGCTGGCTTTTGCATTCTGCGCCATGATCGACCGCGCGTATCACAGGCAGCTGGTCTGGGCGCCGACTTGGAACGCTGTCATCTTCCCAACAGCCACGTTGGCAACTTCGACGCTGCTGCTTGGTTCCGAGCTGGACTCCCCGTTCTTCAGAGTCGTGACGGTCATCCTGGTCGTATTCCTGGTTTTGGTCTTCTTCGTCAACATGGCGTTCACTCTGCGGGGGATATTTAGAGGCCAACTTCTCATCGTGAAAGACGATCCGCGGATCAAAGGGCAGCACGACGAGAGGCCTAAAGCTAGCTAGCTAGCTAGCAAGCAAGCAACGATAAGGAAGAACTTCAATTCCATAAATGTCTTCCTCCACACCATTCTTACTAAGCTACTTATCCGGTTATTTGAACCATGCATACTATACGTACTCTGCCTTGATCAAGTCCGCGGCCTTCTCTGCGAACGCATACAGCGTCGCCATGGGGTTTCCCGAGATATGCACCGGCAAGACGGACGCATCGCAGACACGCAGGCCCTTTACACCCTTGACCTTCAACGCCCCATCGACAACATCGCCCATCGCCGCCGTTCCGATCGGATGGTGCTCCGTGCCCACGTTGCTGCGGATGAACGCCTCCTCGGCCTCTTTGTCCCCCAATCCGACCGTGGCGGCGAAGGAATACTCCGGGTGGAGTTGTTCTTTGACCTTGGGCATCAGCGTGACTTTGTTCAGCAGCGGCAGCGTGGCGCGCAGCACGGCGAGATCGACGGGGTGGGAGAGGAACGCGTTGTCAATCGCCGGCTGGACGTGCGGATCGTCACTCGTGATGTGCACGCTGCCGCGGCTGAGGGCGTATTGGAACGCAGCCACGACACTGACGTGGTTGTTGCCCGTTGAGCCGGGGCTGATGAAGTATCGTTGATCGGCCAGGCCTTTCTCCGTGTTGATGTGCGCTGGGACGAAGAGCAATTGGAGCGCCGCGGCTTTGGTGTCTTGAAGCTTCTCTATCGCGCGTCTTTGCTGGGCTTCGTTCAGAGGGGTCTCGACATCGGTGGATTTTACACCCTCGAGCGTAGCTTGCAGTTCTTCCGGAGACACCAGCGCCGAGTAGCTGAGGTAGCCCATTCCCGAGGGAGGGTTCGCCAGCGGTCCAGTTCCAGTTTTCATATAGAGCTCCATGAATTGTTGGACGACCTCTGGGATAGCAAACGCGTCGACGGAGAAACCCCCGGGGGCGAGCTCGAACGTCAACGCAATGGCATGATGGTCCTGCAGGTTTGCGCCCACGGACTTGTTGGGAACAATGCACTCGACGCCAGCAGATCGAAGGATTTCCGGATCGCCGATCCCAGACAGCTCGAGAATCTGCGGCGTCTTGTACGTGCCCGCCGAGATGACAACTTCCTTGCTCGCCCGCGCAGTGTACCTTGTTCCAGCATGCCAGAAACGGACACCATTAGCCGCTGGGGGTGCGTCGTCCCCAGTGGTCAGAGTCACACTCTCGACGTTCGCGTCCGTGAGGATCTTGAGGTTTGCGCGCCCAATGTTGGGCAACAAGTACGCCGAAGCCGCGTAGCTGCGTGTTCCGGGCCGGTCAGACCGATCCACCGTGGAGAGGGCGTTGAAGAAGCTGTCTCGGGAGCTACTTGTCGCGTCGGCGGCGGCGGCAGTAGCAGCAGGAGACGAGGCAGCAAACCCAGCAGCCTCGCTGCACGCGGCGAGAAAGTCCTTCTCAATGGGGATCTGGGACTTGTTTGAGCTGACGTGGATGACGCCGCTTCTTCCATGCATATCGGCCGGGTAATTGGGGACATCTTCCTCGTCCAGCCGTTCGTGTTTCTTGAAATACGGCAGCAGGCCGTCCCACGACCATCCATCTGAGCCGACCAACGCGGCGAGCTCATCATAGTCGGCCCGAGTCCCCCTCATCCACAGTGATTGATTGATGGCGCTAGTCCCGCCTAGCATTTTCCCTCGCGGGAGCGAGTATTCCAGATTATTTGCATGTTTCTACACTCTGCCTGTCAGGAATGGGTGTCTTTGGGCCCCCAGCACAGCGCTAGCCACTGGACACCGTATGGACCTACCTGGGGGATGCTCTTGAGTTGCCAGTCATGGCCCTGCACATTCAGTCCCTGGACGTATAGCGTGGGAACATTGACTAGGGGATCGGCAAGCTTGTTCTCGCCGGCCTCGAGAACGCCGACGTGGAAGCTTTCGTTCTCGGAGAGCCGCGCTGCCAGAGCCAGCCCGGAAGTACCGCCTCCGACGATGATGAAGTCGAATGGTGAAGCGACGAACTCATCCACGCTGCAGAAGACGGATTGGGCGGTAGACATCTTGCCTTTGCTTGATGGTGCTGTGGAATGGATGATGCTGTATCTTGGGAAGGTGCTGCTTCTCAGTACTCGCGCTCAGCTTTCGTGCTGGGCCGGGTGTTTTTATCATTTGTCCAAAGTGGAGGCGCGTACGCACTGTTACAGTATTATCTGCACTGCAGGGGCCACATTTATCGTACGTAGTGTTGTCTGCCAAAGGACGGCCCTGGGAGTCCTTACCCGGGCAGTTAGGCGTCCGCAGAAACCCCCAGTAGAGAAAAAGTTACTCCTTCCAGGAATTGTCCGTAAGCGTTCAGGCAGCGGAGGAAGCGGACTCGTCGCTATAATACCTCAGCTGGTCAGAAATGCTGCGGTCGGGGGGGTGGTTAGTCCATCTGCACAGGGGTGGCCGTCTATGGATGCCATGATAAATCCGAATCAATCACGGAGATGTTCGATTAAACCATGGCCTGTAGCACCGAGTAGCAAAGTACAAATAAAGAGCACTCAAGATTCATTCCGCGGGCGAGACGGCTTTCTCGGTGTTATGCTGCCCTGGACTAGGGGCCCGTCCGTTCAATAGGGACGAGTTTGCAGATGCCTTATTGGCCGCAACACTTCCAGATCCGGATTCTGGTACCTGGTGAGAGGGGCCACTGGAGCCGCCTGGGCGCGTCGAGCGCGGAGTCCAGCATGTTGCGCCGCGACTGCGGCAGTGGTTTCAGGTAGTAGTCTCGATGCGAAGCGCAGATCGTGGTGCTGAGTCAGGCCATCATGGCCGCGGCTAGCCTGTAGAAGTAGTAGTCAGAGATCAATAGGCCACGGATCACCAGTTCACTCATGTCGTATAGAGGGGACGATGGTGTCGTAGCCTAGTCTGCGTAACTCCGTGTTTCTGCTATTATGTATATATCGTGGGTGGTATGACAGGAGATGTCATCGCGCCCGATATGGAGACTCTGTTTATGGGTCGACGTTAGCGTCGATGGCCATCGCGCTGAAGATCGGCCGAAATGCCTCGGTCTCTCCCAGTCGTATATAGCTGGAGATCGCGCAGGAGAGGCATGGCCTTCTTCCTCGACGAATCTGTGTTCAGATGTGTTACAGTCGGCAGTGAGATCGTTTCACTCCTTGTCTCATGTGAGGGCGGTATGCATCAGGACGTCGGACAGATGACGAGAAAATTCTCCACATCAGACGGCTCGAGGTAGGACCACGGACGCAGATTCCGCAATGCGGTCGACGATGTCGGGGAATTTGAGCTTGAGCACTCGTCGCTGATGCTCCGCGCGCGTTCAGTGCAACAGGGAGCTGATGGTTCATGGCCCTATTGTGAAGAGTGCGGCTGTACGTGTACGACGACTGCTGCTCACGAAACCTGCAGCTTGGTATGATATCAAGACACCTTTCTGGACAAGTTAATGGGTTCGGTGTGAAAGATGTCGTCCAGCTGACCCCTTACTTACCGTGTCAGGATCCGAAATCCATATGGTACTCCGGAAAGACCTCCTCGGCGAAGCGGTCATAGACTGACATGGAAACCTGATTAGAGAGGAACACAGCTTTCTCGGGAACTTTCTACGTTCGCTTCGTCCCATCATCAACCCGCTCACTGTCAGCCGTGATTTCAAAGCAGCAGTTACCAACCCCGGGTGAATCGGTCCATAATGTGAGCCGAGGGTAGTCGAGTCCATCATCGTCGACAGGCTTCAGAGCTAGGAGTAGGTCCTTGCCTGCCGATATCAACAACCGGTAGCTGTTCCGTTCTTCATACATCAAGTGTTGTTACGGCCTCCCACGGGATCCTGAAATCTTAACAAAGGACCGCATTCTCGCCATTGATAGGCCTTCTTTTACGTCCGTCTCATCTACGCAGAGGCCGGCAAACGAGATTCGGTGGCTCGACGTCATTCGATATGATACGCGAAGTGACTCTGCGCGTTTTCCATGTGGCCGTAAGTCGAAGAGGCGGAGCTGGTGAGTCGGTGACACAAGGCCGTCGATAGAGCCTTGCATGACTGACCGATCGGAATGCATGTCGGAAACGCACGAAGCCGAGCTGAACAGCATCTTACTGCTCTCCAGCCAGTCGGCAACATCGATCGCTCACCAGCGCCGCAGATCGTGGCCAAAATTTCATGTGGTGCAGAAGCGGCCGATGGTCGGGTACAGATTCTTTCGAATCGGCTATTTGATAAGCTTCGATAAGCCAAAGGCGATGCCCGTAAGCACGCCTTGGCGCTCACCGTTGGGCTTGAGTGCCCGGGACTTTCCGCTGGGGGGTTGCCCGGGCGTGCCTAGGCTGCGGCATTGCTCGTCGGCGGGCGCTGCTTGCCAAGACGCCCTGCCGATCAATATTTCGCCCTTTGGGTGACAAAACTGCCTGTGTTGGATTTGATCCTATATCACCATCATCATTCGGTCGGAGGTGGTAGTTGACCTCGTCGTTGAAACAAGCACGACAGCGGTTCGATGTCCAAAACTCCTTCTGCCGAGTACTTCGCTCAGCATCAGCAGTACACGCTCTACTACGTAAGGCGATTCTCCCGTCATGAGGGGAAGCTAAGGTATTTCGAGAGATTGAAAGTGAGGACGTTCCCGAAACGGTGGTCAGCCGCCGCCTCTTGTTTCCAGGAACAATGGATACCTCGTTCCCAATGAGACCACAATTACACTGATTCCGGCAAAATCGGTAACGCCTAATCCCTGGTCAAGCAGCATCAACAGATCTCGGTTGCTTACTGGAAACTATGCATGTGTGTTGTTTTGGGCTCAACCAGTTGCCCCTTGAGTTTGTTGCGACACGGGTTTAAAAGAGATGCCTCCCTCGTACTGAAACGCCTGTCATCCTAGATGCAGTGCTCCAACGGTGTCTCCTTGCCCCCTCTCTGACGTTGCAGGTGAAGCCATCCTTACACAATGTTGGATATCATCAGAGACGCGCCAGCGGGCGAGTTTCTCCGCTGGGTCACGAAGAATCGGATACTTCTATACCCGGACGAGAAGGAAGGTTTCGTGCTGCCGAGATTAGTGAGATTATTCCAACATACCATCATGGCCATTGAGGTAACCAAAGTCTCTGCAGGAATCTGGCGCCCCGTTGAAGAGGGCTGTTTCAGAACCTGAACAGTCCGGGTCCGAATCAGACGAGCCAGAGAAGCCTGAGCCTGAGCCTGAGAAGGACGATGGAAAGAAGATGGAGCCTGGTGAAGGCTCATCGACACCACCAATCATGACTCGCAACGATGAAGCACACCACCTGTCCCTAACAATCTCGCGACAACGTAGCCTCCCGTGGACTCAGGACCGTCTGTCGCTCGACCAGCAGCTGGAACTGGAAAAGACGAAGAGCAAGCCGATCTCACTCACCAAGTCTGCCGACGGGACCATCCTCGTGGACTGGTATACCACGGACGACCCAGACAACCCGCAAAATTGGTCTCAGGGCAAGAAGATGTTTGTGTTGATTCAGATATGCCTCTACACTTTCGCCATGTATGGCGGTTCCAGTATCTACGTCGTCAGCGAAGGCGGGGTGATGGCGAGATTCGGCGTCGGTCCAGCAGCAGCAGCACTGGGCCTGTCCATGTATGTCATTGGATATGGGCTTGGCCCTCTCCTCTTCGCGCCACTCTGCGAGATCCCGGCAATCGGCAGGAACGGAGTGTATACACCTACTTTCACACTGTTCATCATCATGTGTGTGCCGACAGCGGTGGTCGACAACTTTGGCGGTTTGCTGGTGCTTCGGTTTTTGCAAGGGTTCCTGAGTAGCCCTTGCCTTGCGAACGGCGCTGCGTCCATCGGAGATATGGTGAGTTTGTCTCTTTTGCGGAGCAAGGCATGACCTAGGAAATGGCACGACCTAATTGCAACAGTTTCCCCTTCAACTGCTCGCTCTTTATATATCTTGTTGGACAACTGCCTGCTTCTGGGGGCCCGCGCTCGGCCCAATTGTGGCTTCTTTCGCCGTCACCGCTGAAGGGTATGTTTGGATGCCTCGGCGTCCTTCTGTTTGAATGACGCTAACGGCGAAGAATAGATGGCGATGGTCGTTATGGGAGCTCCTCTGGCTCAGCGCACCAATCTGGACCGTTTACCTGGTCGCCTTTCCCGAGACGTCTGCCCCGAACATCTTGCGTCGGCGAGCCCAGCGCCTGCGGAAACTCACGGGCAGAACAGACCTACGCTCACAGAGCGAGATTGAGCAAGAACACATGAATTACTTGGCGGTCTTCTGGGATGCCATCATCAAGCCGTTGGAGATCATGATCAAAGATCCCGCCGTGGCCTTCACCAATGTCTACAGCGCCCTTTTGTACGGCATCTACTATTCATTCTTCGAAGCCTTCCCCCTCGTCTACATCGCCATATATGGCTTCAACCTGGGCGAGCTAGGCATCACATTCATCTCCATCGGCGTGGGCTGTTTGATCGGACTCATTATCTACGTGCTCTACCTGGCGCTCTACCTTGGTCCGGACATCGCAAAGCGCGGACTGCGAGCGCCAGAGCATCGTCTGGTACCTGCTCTGTTCTCCGTATGCACTTTGCCCGCGGGCCTGTTCATGTTCGGTAAGTAACATAACCTACCCGTCCCTGACTATTCGCTTTTTTCTGACAGAAACAATGTCTAGGCTGGACCTCACGCCACGGCGTGCACTGGATGGTGTCCCTGGTTGGCGTCCTCATAGTCGTCACCTCCAACTTCATCATCTTCCAATGCATATTCGTGTATCTCCCAATGTCGTACCCTCAATACACGGCCTCGCTGATGGCGTCCAACGCGCTCTTCCGCTCTCTCTTCGCCGCCGGCTGCGTCGAATTCTCCAGACCAATGTTCAGGAACCTAGGCATCGGGCCAGGCAACAGTCTGCTCGGAGGGCTGGCCATCGCCGGCGTGGCCGGGATGTTTGCGCTGTGGATGTTCGGCGGCAAATTAAGGGCGAAGAGCAAATTCGCCGTCGTCAGTGGAGTCTGGGCGGAGAAATCGAACCACACGCCGCCAACCCCGGAACCGGAAGGACAGGGATCATCCGAGCAACAAGGCTGAGCTGACCTCATCTCGACCAAGATCGGGTAGCATCCTGTAACCCGGTTCGGCAATATGCACAGTGTCAGAATGGACTTTATTGCCGGGGGTATTGCCGAAGACGTTGCATAATCGTTTTCCTTGCGCACGGAGTAATGATAGGGTGGGAATACCCCTGGGGGGCATGTCTGTTAGTCACATACCATGTACGAGAAGCATGTAAGAGGAAGGACGGAGTTAAGCTACCATCTGGATTTCTGTATCCATCAACACCTTTAAATAGATCCCATAGACCATAGACCATAGACGAGATACCCATACAATACTGATTCAATATTCCTAGACAAATGACTCAACTCATGCAGCATCGCCAACGACGGCTGCAGAACAGCACATAATCTCGCCTCCTTCAACCGAACTACACGACGTATCTCCTTCAAGTGTACGAGTACATGGAAGTCATGGGTACTATACACCAAACTGACGGCCGATCTTTCGGTCCACTAGGATACTTACTGTAAGTAACGTGAGTGCGAGGTGCTGTACATATGTAGTAAATTACCTACCGTTGTATCCACCGTCCACCGCCTACTTTACTCTATGTGTACATAGTTCTCCATGGAGTCCGCAAGGACTTGGGATCCGGCATGCGTGCGTGCGTTGCGCACTTCCGCTCACCCTCACGCTCATTCTCCACGGTTAACGGTCAACGGCCAACGGCCAGCGCTCCCTGTCTGAGTTTCTGTGTCGGAACGCTCTGCATCGTACTCGGCACTCGTACTAACTGTATTGACTGTGCTCCCACTCGTACAGCAGGTAATTTCTATAAGATTAAGTACGAGGTGCCTAGTAATTAAGCGGGCTGTACGATGTATCCGCGGATATATATGTACGTAGTACGTAGGGACGCTTATAGGATATATAAGCTGGGTGCTTGCAGGGGACGACGGGATACCGAGATCGAATAGGATACGCCCGCCAGGCCAAGATACGTACATAACATATTGCTCTGCGTCTATGTACTACGGCTGCCATTGCCACTGCCCACTGCCACTGATTGCTATTGCCATCCCACTGAATTGTAATCAAGCACGTACTGTGGTTGTGACTGTTACTGTGTGTACTCGCCGGTCTTAAACCAACTCATAATTTCTGGCGCGTCACTTGTCAACTGACCATATTTAAATGCATAGCTTCAACAAACACACCACTGCGACCAAAGTCAACTCACGCGGCCTAGGCAAAAGTCCCGGATAAATCCCCTTGGTTAATTCGTACCACAGTGGAAGACCTATTGCACGGCACGCTGATATGGTTCCTGAACAATCCTTGAGAGCATCCAATGATAGTTCACGCCTGGTTACAGACAAGGCCTTTGTAACACTTCGAGCAAAATCCCGGATGGTATCCAAGTCTGAATGAATGCAGCCGCGAGTTCAATCTGGTACCAGCTCTTGGACGTCTGCGCGGTCTGGATCGTCTTCTTCAGCTAAGAACATTCATAGTCTGCTCAGTGATCTCAGCGGCAGTAAGGTTGTACTTGTATGATTCCTGGACATCTCAGCCTTGCCGGCGACCATGATCGATGTATTCCGAATTATCATATTCTGGACCGCCGAGAGGACACGGCCACGGCCACGTGCGGAGCAGCATCATCGGGCAAGGGTATGAATGAAATCCATGCGAAACCTTCCAGGGAGGCAGGATCGACCGTTCACTCAATAATGGATTTGTGTTCATGGTAGGGTGACGAAGGCATAGGTCGCTGATGCACTACCGGCCAATGGTCCAGCGTCCATTAATACTTTCTGCGCCATGAATTCCTGACGCGGCATGGCGGTGGGTGTGCGGATCTGAAGAAATTCAATCCTTGACGTCGCAGCATTTTCATACAGAGTCCAATCAACCACTATGCTGTGCCTTACCACTCACTGAGACCTGTAGCCTCAACTCGGGGGTGATATTCCCCCTCAAATGGGGGTCGACCTCGGGTCGGCTCCAGCTCCAGCCTCACGTCTCAGGTCTTCCTGATACTCCCATTGTGGGCCGCCAGTCCTGAAGCAACCGACAACTTCCGCAAAGTCAATCACTGAAAGATCAAGGGCAGTCAATGCGAAACCACCAGAACGCTAACCTTCCGAGCGTGACAGTAAAGATCTAAATGACACTGGCAAAGTATTCCAGAGGAAGGCACCTGGACGGATAGGTGAGGGAGGAGAGTGGGTGCACTCACAATCTAGCAACTCGATAATCAAAGGTAGCCCAGAGTAGTTTCAGGCTCCTGGCAGGCCTCCCGGATGAGCCAGCTTTCATCCTGCAGACCCCGGAATTTACACCGAGCCCCACAGAGAAGATCACCGAGCAGATGTTGGAGGACAGGTCAGAAAAGACAGATGACGGGGAGTTTGGGAGATAAGTCTATGACCTGTCGTAGCCAGCTCCCTAGTCCCTGATAGTTCGTAGCCTAAGCGGCGCTAGGCCTCGCTTGTGGCCCTCGCGCCCGGTATGAATGAATATGTATCTCCCCACAGCCTCTGGTGGCCTACTCTGCCTGCTGTTGATGTTTTGCAACCATAGTGATGTGTCAAATCAAGCAACTCCTATACTATGTTGGGCGCAACAACACACTTAAAAAACTCGATGTAATATACACCACGCCCTGCTCAATACCGCTGGTCGAGCTATAAACAAAGGAGCAATCGCTGCCGGTGGGGACTATATCCAATGACCGCCATTAACGTGCAATCACCAAGTATCAGTATATAACAAAGTCTGCTGCCTCTTCTCATACAGCGTCCCCATCCACGTTCTGTAGCGCCACATACGCACCCCGTTCCCTCTCCCCAGTTCGTCTCTTTATGATCTGACTCTCAAACACACTGCCCACGACGTCTCTCATGTGTCCAATCACTCCACCAGTAATCCTCCTCTTGTGCTTGCCACCCATCATCGGCGCAGAAAGATTCTTCCCTTCACTTTCCAGCCGTTCGACGTCAAGCCACTTCGGCCGTCCCACCCACTTCAATGCCAACGAGCTGAGTGTCACAGAAATGGAACTGAAGATCATCGCACTGGCACTCATCAAAGGGGGCATATGATAACCCAGGGGCAAAAATATCCCCATCGCAAAGGGCAATCCAATAACGTTGTACGCGCATGCCCAGATAAGATTCATCTTTATCCGGCGGAAAATCACTCGGCAGAGATGGAGTGCAGTGGGAATATTCAAGAGGTCGTCGGCTCGCATGATCACGATGTCGGCGGCCTCGACTGCGATGTCGGAGCCAGAGACGAGGCCGATGCCGACGTTCGCGGTGGCCAGCGCAGGGGAATCGTTGATCCCGTCGCCAACCATGGCCACCACCTCACCGGCCGATTGTAGATCCGAGACAATAGATTGTTTTTCACCGGGAGAGACGGACGCACGGATGCTTTCGCGGGGAATACCCACGAGGTCGGCGATGGAGAGGGCCGTATTGTATGTATCGCCCGTGACGAGGGATGTGGAGATGCCCATTTTATGAAGAGCGGTGACTGCGGCGCGAGCTGTCGGTTTCAGTGTATCCGACAGGCCTATGTGGCCCGCGTATTGGCCGTTAATCGCCACGTAAATGGTGGTAACTCCGGTCTTGGATTTCATACGCGTAGTGGGCGATAGGGCGGCATTGACGGAGTTCTCAATCTCTGCGGGGATGTCGATCTTCTTGTTTGCTAAGAAGGCGGCATTGCCGACGTAAACTTTGTACTGACTTTGGTCACCTGGGTTGTTGAGCTCGATGACGGCCGAGACGCCCTGGCCAACTGTGACGCCAAAGGTGCCAACTTGGCCTGGCAGGGCGTCTTCCGGCTCGAGGCCGAGTTTCTCCTTGGCGGCAACGACGATAGATTTGGCGATCGGATGTTCCGATCCTGCTTCGGCGAGAGCGACCAGTGACCACCACAGTTTGTGGCGCCATTCGTTTTGGTCCCAAAGAGAGGCATAACTCGTATCGGCGACATTGAGCTTGCCAAAAGTAAGAGTACCTGTCTTGTCGAGGACGATGTGAGTGATTCTTGTGGCGGTCTCAAGCGCGGCACCACCTTTAACTAGAATACCCAGCTGGGAAGCAGTTCCTGTGCCGACCATGACAGCCGTAGGAGTGGCCAACCCAAGAGCGCAAGGACAAGCGAAGACGATGACCGAGATGCACAGTTTCAGGCAGACCATGAACTTTCCACCATTTTGCTTGTCTGTGAAAATCCTTGGTGGGTTTGGCAAGATATGGCTGAGGATCATCCATCCAATAAAGGTCACTAACCCGAGCAGGATGATGATCGGGACAAAGTAGCCTGCAACAAGATCTGCCATTCGCTGGATGGGTGCCCGGCTCGTTTGCGCTTCTTGTACGAGGGTGACAATCTGACTGAGCTGGGTGTCCTTTCCAGCTCGGGTGACTTTGAAATCGATCTTGCCAGCACCGTTGACAGTGCCCGCAATAAGCGCATTGCCCTTCTTCTTCTGGATGGGCATCGCTTCACCGGTGACCATGCTTTCATCCACAAAGCTTTCGCCACGGGTAACAATGCCATCTGCAGGGATTTTGTCTCCGGGCCGCAGGATAACAATGTCTCCAACCTCAAGTAACTCGGTGGGAATAACCTTCTCAACAGCCGATGGACCTGATGGGCCTGCCGCGCCAGGGCCGGATGGCACTCTCCTCAGATTCGCATCCATTGTTGGAGTCTTCTCCAGAACTGGCGAAGATGGAGCTGTCCAAGCTTCGGCCAGTCTCTCGGCGTATAGCGGATCGTCGTAAATTGTCGCCATACTGGGAGCCAGAGACATGAGCTGCGACAGTGCTTTTGATGTCTGTCCTTTCGCCCGGTTTTCGAGCCACCTGCCCAAGGTGATAAACGTGATAAGCATAGTGCTGGTGTCGAAGATGGTACTAGGCTTGGTATGAGGGGGTAGCAAAACCGCCACAACGACGGCAAAACAGCTGAAGAAGAACGCCGTAGAAGTACCAAGGACCACCAACACATCCATGGTCGGTGATTTATGTTTTAGACTCTTGTATGCTGAGGTGTAGAATCGCTTCCCGACGCCGAATTGCACAGGGATTGTGAGGCCCAAGCAAATGATGTCGCCCAAAAAAAGGCCCGAGATGATTTCAATGCCGCCAAAGTTTATAGATGGTAGGAACATGGGTATAATCATGCTGATCAAAAGGACGGGGATGGCAAACCCTAACGATGTGAGGAATGCTCTCTTCCACTCCTGGATTTCTTTGGTTTTGGCCAGTGATTCTAGTTGGGCGTTGTTGTCCTCGGAGTCCGCCACCAGAGCATTGAAGCCGGCGTCCTCGACGGCTGCAACGATCATCCGTAGACCGATGACGGCGGAATCGTAGTTGATGGTGGCCCGAGAGGAGGAAAGGCTGACAACAGCACTCGCAATGCCGGGCTTCGACCGTAGGATGTTTTCCAGCTCTGTCGCAGTCTGACCATCCGCAAGACCGTAAATTCTTAATTGCTGGGACACAATTGTAGAGCCAAGGGCATTCGTCTCAGCCTGGGAAGAGACGATCCTCGCATCAAATCCAGCATCTTCGATGAGTTCGACGATCTTTTCCGAGGGCAGGACTACTGGATCGTGTGAAATAACCGCTCGTTCGGCTAGAAGACTGATTTGGAATTTGACCAAGCCCGGGACATTGTTGAAGGCGCCTTCGACGGAAGAGGTGCAGGCCCCACAGGTCATGCCTTCGATGGCGACCGTAGTACTCCACGTATGTGACTGGTCTTTGCCATCTGCCTCGCCTTCAGTGGCCTTTCCGGCGTCTTGGAGTTTTGAGTCCACCACCGTAGCGTCAAACCCTCGGTCTTCGATGATGTCAGCCAGCGCTTCAGCACTTATGACACTTGCATCATGCTGCACGATTGCCCGCTCGGCTAATAGTGAGACGCTCATGCTCTTTACCCCTGGAACATCTTTGAACCCGGCTTCGACAGAAGAAGTGCAGGCACCGCAGGTCATGCCTTGCACCGATATCGTGGTTGTTGTGATCTGAGGCCCCGCGTCGGTCGGCGCTGTCTGTATGGTCAGGGCAGGAGGCAGAGGCATATCGGTCGACAAGACTTTGGCGTCAAAACCACGATCCTCTATGATTTCTGCAATCTTCTCGGGTGTTAATTTCTTGGGATCATGGTGCACCACTGCTCTTCCCATCATTAAGCTGACTGATACGGCGCCCGCGCCATCCAGATCTTTGAACCCAGACTCTACTGCAGATGTGCAAGCCCCGCAAGTCATTCCGTCGACTTTTAGGGTGGTAGTGACCATGTGCGCCGGAGTCGGATGTGGCTGCGGCGCTTGGTCGCCGCCATCGTCAATGAGGCTCATTTTGACGGTAATAGGGTACGTGTTGTTGTGCGTATTATCGGAGGCGCAGGATCATAAACTCATGGTTCTGTGAAAGGGCTTCGGAGGACGAGGCAGCTGGATGATGGACGAAGAGGAATCCACGCAGGTCGAAGTGGGAAAATGAACAACGATCAATGAGTGTCGGGAAAGAAAGCGAGAGCGATCAGTAAGCGAGTCATGGACTGTCTATAGCGGACGCCGAGTTGCAAAGTGAGTGCGGAAAGCGAGAAGCGAGAGGTGAGACGGGGATGAAGCTGAGAAATGCAAGCGATTCAGGCGCTGAAACCGAATCCGACGCCATCTCCGTTTTCGGGTGTTTCTCACTTCCCTGTCAGCGTCGCGCGATCACCAGCCACAATACAACAGCCACAGGGGCAGATCATGCCACTATGGAGTCAATGAATACTCGTAAACAGTAATAACAGTGATGAACCCATGGCCGCTGTACGCGGTGGTCAATCGAGTCTAGTGGAGAATCTCCCCCGAAAGCGAGTTGAAGGCGCGCCGATCCAAATAAAGCACAAGCTGCATACCGGCATAATGGCTCTGTTCAAGTTGCCTCGTGGTGCCTGCCAAGAACAACTGCCCGCCATGACAGCCTTGCGCAGCCTTGCCTGAGCCTCCCGCCATATCACTCTGCCTTCGTCTATCTGTCCTCCCTGTTCGGACAATAGGCCCGCTTCAGCAATGGACCAAGTGCAGACAAAAGCCCTGGCGGCGATACAGCCTGTCATCTACCAGATCACATCCAGCAAGAACGCCTCACCACGCTTCGTTGCAGAACTGATCAAGGGTGCCATCTCTGACCGCGGAGCATATATATTCACGGAATTGCTCCAACTGCCAGCTGTACAAGCTTTGAAGGGAACAGAATTCGAGCCTTGGTTGACACTGCTGGAAATCTTCAGCTGGGGCACGTATGAGGAATACAAAGGTACATCGCAGGCCTACTTCGAGACATTACAGAACTCACAATTCTCCAGCATACTCGTCCCTCCCCCCGTTGGATGTCCAACAAACGCTCAAACTCCGCCAACTCACACTCCTCACCCTCGCCTCCCCATTCGCTCCGCCTACACCAAACAACAACACCACCAACAACCTAACCTATGCCTCGCTGCTGTCCCGCCTCCAACTCACCAACCCCGACGAACTGGAAGGCTTGATAACGGCCTCCATCGACTGCAACCTCCTCACCGCCCGCCTGTACCCTACCTCCTCCCCGCCAGCAGTCCACGTCATCTCCGTCGCCCCCCTCCGCGATCTCCGCCCACAATCTCTCCCGACTCTCCTCCAAATCTTGCAAACATGGGAATCACGCTGCGTCTCTGTGGTCTCAGACCTCGAGGCCCAGATCGCTGCGATCCGCGCCACAGCCCAACAACGTGCGCTGAAGGAGAAAAGCCGTCAAGATCTCGTTGACTCGCTGGTCTTGAACAACGACAAGTCCTTAAATGACAATGGCGCTGCTGGGGGACGGGTAACCAGGGGAGCGGGACAGAAGCAGGGCAGCAAGCGGGATCTAGATCAGCATATCGAGGGAGAAGATGATGACTACGAGGAAGAATATGAAGGAATGGATTTAGACGAGGGAGTTAGTGAGAGTGCTGGATTTCCAGCGGGTGGGAGCGGCAGTGGGGGTCGAGGAGGAGGAGGTACGCGGGGCGCCAAGCGGAATCGTGGACGTGGTTCGAAGTGAGCACTGCACGCGAGGGCGAACCTGACATGAGACCGGCTTCAACTGGACAGCTGTTGACGAGATGAAGTGTGCATGGGGACTAGACGGCTTGAACCAGGCAGAGAAGGCCATCCCACTAGCGGCAGGCCAGGAAGGCCCCAACGTCGCGTCCCTGTGTTGGGAGAATTTCTGTCCTACTAGCGAGCAGGATTGACATGCTTCCGACACGGCCACCTTGCTGTTGAACATGGCGGAAGCGTGGGTATGAGCGGACTACCGGGTCCTGCAACGAGAACATGAGTTAATGTGTGCACGCCCATGATGATATCGTTTTCCCACGATCAGAACGGTACTAAGCACGGAGCGCGCAGAGGATCATGAGGTGACAACAGAGAAGAGTCCGGGTTCTGCGGGACCGAAGCAGCAGTGCGTTTTCTATTAGGTACTGAAGACTCGGAGTCAGAACCGCCTGCGCAGTCGTCCGGTGCGGATCCCATGTCCAGTTGCACTTGATCCCTCTGCTGGAAATGATATGCTGCCTTGAAGCCGATGGATGAATTAGAGCTCGGCGGATGTTACACAACGAAGCCTCCAGTGGAGTCGTAAGCTCATATCAGAGCCCATGTGTTTGTTCCACGTGTGTGAATAATTGAATGCATAGCTAACAGCATACATATCCAAGCTCGCCCCCCTGTGTGCCTTGTTCTTGCATCGATCTAAGTCGATCTTGAGCCGCACCCGATTTATGTTGCAAGATCTGGTTGCGTTGTATTCGTTGGTGCTGAGTGTCTCCCGTTTTGTGCGACCCAGGCTTGCTCTTTCGCCGGATTGCATCCAAGCGGTTGCGCTCATGGACACTGTTTCGACACCTGCTGGCCGATGTCGAGGAGAACGCCGTTGAATCCCAGGACACGCTCGCTGAAATATAGACACAGTAAATTCGACGCAAGCCAACCCAATCCCATCAACTTATCTGATCATCTCGCCGTTGAACGCCTGTCATTCCATTTCAACTGATTGATTATCATCGGGCATTCCTTCGTGCGGGCCTAGAACCTCGTCCCGGGGACAAAGATAAAAAGCACACATAACCCGACAGCTACAGCCATGAACATAAAGAGCGCCATCGTCGCCCTTGTGAGCAGCAACCTCCGCACGAAAGGCTCCTTGATCCGTGACCAGTTCATCCAGGTGTATTCACTAAATCCCAGGTATGCGGCGACGATGTCGAGTTTATATTGGTAGGAGACAAGGAAGTATGACCCGATCGTGAATGGAAGGATGATCTGATAGACTTGATTAGCATCAAAGATTTCAGGGCTGGAAGATGGAAAGCACTCACCCAACACCGAGTAGATCGGGACCTATCCCTCAAGATCATGTAATAGCCCGTCCAGAAGCCAGCCATCAAGCTCGTGAGCCCAATGATCAATCTGATTAGCACACTCAGGGGCACCAGGTTGCCTAAAGCTTTGGCCTGCAAAAACCCAGGAAACGCATCTCTTTCCATCGCCTGGAAGACGTAGTCCTTAGCGTCGTCGAACACCTCCGGGTCATCTCGTCCTTCTTCTTCGATAGCGCGAATGATTCTGTTCAGCATCGTGTCGGGCAGCACAATTTCCCTTTCCGAACCCGGTAAGACGAATGTGTAGAGAATTTTCTCCGCAGATGCTTTGATGTCGGCTCTAGCGACACTGTGTCCCGGAGAATTTGAGTCTGTCCTTACTTCAGGAGTAGAAGTGGCGAAGCTAGGTTGCGGCAGTTCTGGCGGCGTCGGTCTGTCTCCTGACGGCCGGTTCACATTTCTTGAATTTGCTGATCCCATGCTATGGGAGGGCGAGCGCTCGGTCGGGCCGCCAGCAGCACCTTCTCTACTTCGTGGTGTTTTGGGGGCGCCTGAATTGTCGCCCCTCAATATGGCGGACACTCTGGACTCTTGCCCGTTCTTTCTTACATCAACTCCTTCGCCAAGGTCGAATTGTTCGAGTAGCGCTGATGACCTTTTGCTGGTGGTCTTTTCCATCTCGGGAGTATCCACGAGCATGGACCGGCGTAGTTCGCGGACGTAGTGCCGGCATAGAGACATATGCTGGGACACATCAAGCCTGTAGGCGGGTTAGTTCCATTCCAGACCTCCAAATCAATTGTCAAACACACCAGAAGTCAAGATAGTCCACTGAGCGCTGCTGGTCGCGCATGTAGATGTAGAAGGAGAACAGGTCGACTGGCGCCAGAGTCCTTCTTCCCAGAACCTCCATCAATGTCGGCAGGCGATTGCGCACCTCGACATCTTCGCCTCGAATTCCATGGTGGTGTGCCATTACTGTGGTCGATCCCAGCGCGCAACCAAGTCACTGTTGCTCGCGCCGCTAAGCAAGTCGCGCTTGTACCAGCAGGCCAGTGGTGTCGCAACACTCGCGGGGTTTCCTCTATTCACTATTACTCTTTACCCGGACGCAAAGAATCCTGGCGCTGAGTGCCGTTGTCAATTTCAGGTCGGTGAGGTCGAGGTGAAACGGAAATGACGTGAGGTGGATGTGAGATGGTTGTGAAATGCGGACGGGTGGATCTTGCTTCACAGCGCGGCCATCGTTGTTTAGCGTTGCAGGGAGTGTGCCGGAGTGAAGGCAGCGGGCAAGAGAGCAATGTATAACGAGATAGTACAAGGTAGTGATCGTCTATCGCAGTGAGATGGTGTGGACCGCACGAAGTGGTCTAGGTGGAAGCACGGAAGGAGAGTGTGAGGCTGTGAACTGGGAATTAGACGCGACCAGGGCAACCTGTAGCAGCAATTCTGGTTGGCTGGTTGGCGCCGCTCACAATCTGCACCTCTCCGAACTCATTCTCCACTGCCAACCAAACATTTTGCAGGCACCAACTCCGACCATTAATTGTTAGTCGGACTTCCGGTACACACCCTGTGATTGTGTTTGCTACTAAAATGACGGGTTGCACAGACGAGGGGCATAACAGATTACGCTAGCTTTGTGCGACAACAATGTAAATTCAGGAAAGTCGTCATGTCAAGAGCTCATTCATGATTAAGGTCAATCCCACGCCTGTGATGCAGTTTGGGTATCATGTCGTATAAAAAATGGTCATCAGCCTTCCAGTCGCGCAAAATCACCGCCCAACTCCCTGATAGACGCCATCCTTGATGCAAAGATATTTGGGCAGATTCATCACTCAGCCAAGTGCTGTCGCAATGTCAGTAGGAAGCACAGTACCATGACGACTGGAGCAGTTACTTACCGACCACTCGGGAATGTTCTTGATCTGCTGCCACATGAACTTTTCCAGCTTGTTCGCACTCTTGGCGTACGGGGTGGTCTCGTTGTTGTAGCGCCGACAGTTATCGAAGATCAGCCTGGAATCCTTGATGAAGTCCTCTGGCCTAGGGTACAAATCGTTCTGTAGACGCTCCTCCATGGTCGACAGATCCATCGGCTCCTTGATGACTTCGTAGTAGTCCGGCACTTCGTCCTTGTTGACAGGCTGAGCAAAAGGCCAGGCTGCTGTATGGTTCTGCATGTCGTTGAGCAGATGAAGGAGCTGATTGTAGTTCGGACCGTGCCTAGGTTGTCTGGACAGCTCATCCATCGATGGAGACCATCCTGATTCTTTGATGGCGGGGATTGACATGGGATCGATCTCGACCACGCCGTTCTTCCATGCAGCGGGTGGCGGGTGTACGATATGCGACTTACTCACGGCTCGGATTTTGGCCATGACTGCTTCTTTCTGTTTCTGAAGCATCCGAGGGGCTTCGAGATATCGAATCTTGGGGATCATGCTGCACTGCATAATCGTGCCTCCTTCGTAATCTTTGATGTATCCCATCCAGATTGATTTCTCCAATGTGATCTCTTTGGTGAACCCTTGCTTCTTGAAATAGCCAATAGCATAGTTGTCGGCATAGGTCAAGAAATACATGATCGGAGACGTCGCCTTGACGTAGTCTTTCAGATGCGCCATCAGATGCGCCCCATATCCCTTGACTTGCTGGTCGGAGGAGATGGCGCAGAAGACGATCTCTGCAAACTTCCTCGCATTGAAGGGTCGATACGTGATTCCCCCGACTACTTCAAGTGGCTGCTTGATAATGGCGATAGAGAGATGGGTCTTGTCGTATACGAGTCGAGCAATGTAATCCTTGGGCATCTTGGGCAGCTGTTTCTGGAAGATACATTTCAACCCGGTCAAAATGATGTTGCTCTCTCTCGAGTTGTCGTTGTTGACCACTCTGAACTCGATCTCTCCTTGCTTCTCTTCGACCGCAGCGGCTTTGAGGGGGAAATCGACCGGCGTGGGAGTGATGGGAGGGTCAGAGTCGGGCTGTACAGAGAAGACGTTAGTACCGGTGGTTTTCAGTGCAAATCGCTGCATGAGAGAAGAGCGGCGGCGCATACGGCCATGCTCCTCTATGACCGAGACCGAACAAGTCGTATCTGTGTCTGTCGAGATATTGGAATCCAAGCGATACAGGGCATCATCGCTCCCGGGCGAGAAACTGCCCAACAGAGGAGAAGGTGGAAACATCGCAGAGAGTGAGATTTACCTCTTCGTGCTTGACACCGTTGTCGAGGACAGGCGACTCAGTCCTTGCCTTCTTCGATCGGAAGGATGCCGCATCCTCGGAAGCCTTGCGCTTTGTATCTGTGATCGTATGCGGTCAGTGAATCATTTCGCGCGATACTGCCGCACCCAGGCCACTCACGTTCGCCGTTTATAGGTGCCATGATGGCTCAACCAGTCTCTATACTGGCCGTGGTTTGTTTCGTGGCGAGTGTTCTGGTTGAGTCTGCGGGAAACAAGAAGGAGGGGATGGATGGGGGACCGGAAATACTTTCCGCCGCAGTCGCGTATCTTTTCCCCTGCAAGAGACCACCTTGCACGGTAGCAACGTTTTCAGCGTCAACCTCTGCTACTTAAACTCGACTTGCTTTTCACTCAGGTCTAAATCTCCTCACGGATCACGTCAATGTCGCTTTACGAAGTCTGGCAATCAGCTGCGGGCAACCCTTTCCAGCCTACGGTTGGTAAGGAGAGCCAGCTGTTCGTTGGACTGTCACTGTTGTTCATTGGTGAGCTCCATCAACTCGCGGCTCTTGGATATTGTACTGATCTTTGCAGGTGTGATCTTCACCGGACTGTTCGCCCTAAACAAAAGCCCTCTGTCATTGCCTATTTTCGGAGTTCCTGCTTCACTGGCGTTCGGGTAGGTCAAGATTGGGACATGTCTATACAACGAGTAACACCCTTGTAGATTCGGTGCCGTCTTTGCCATTTGCGGATTTGGGGTGTACGTCTGAGGCTCCGCCTGTTATCCTTGCCGACGGGGTCGCAGAATTGGGAAAGACAACGGCGCAACCGTGTGAGCTCGCAGCATGGACGGCACTCCGATTTTCTCAGCAGTCTCTACCTCAGCCAGGCAGTTCTATCTGCTACTCCGCTGCATTGCCTTCTCCCAGCGAGCGGAAGTCGAGATCAATCCACAAGGCATCCGATTCTCCGTGGAAGAAGCACGTGTTGTTCAAGGTCTGACCTTCCTGGACAAAGCCCTCTTCTCCTCGTATAGTTGTAGACTCCCCACCGATGAGGATGACGCATTGCCTACCTTCTCGATCTCACTTACTGCCCTGCTCGAAACTCTACAGATCTTTGGCACGGCGGAAACAACTACATCGGCTCGGAACCCATATGGTGGCTTCTCTTCGTCATATGGAAATGCATTCAGCACTCCTGCCCTGGCTCTGGGCGGCACATGTCGAATATCGTATCAGGAGGTCGGTGCGCCTCTCACGATCACGATACAGGAGGGGTCAGTGACAACAATTTGTGAGATGAACACCTACGAGGTTGAAGGTCGTTATGGCGGTGACCGTGGCGTTCCACTAGACCGGAGCAAATTGTGTTTGAAGGCCATAATGAGGAGCACCTGGTTGAATGATGCGATAGCAGAGCTCTCTGGGATGAATCCCAGCGTCTTGGTGGTCAATATTTCCAAACGCTCTGCCCCTTATTTCTCCTTGGAGGGTGAGGGTGGCCCATTTGGAAACAGCACGGTAGATTTCACACCCGAGTCGAAGAACGATTCGACGACGAATGAAGCAAAAATGAAAAGGCAGCCAATCGTCACAGAGACCTTCGTGGTTAGTGCGCCTGCTGGGAGCAGTGGCAGGATTAGGCAACGGTACAAATTTGATATGATCAAGACAGCGTCAAGGGCGATGGCATCGGCTACCAAAGTGAGCGTCCGGCAGGACGAGCAAGGCGTCCTCAGCTTGCAATTTATGATTGACCTGGGTGATGGTTCTTCTGGTCCACGTGGAGATGACTCTGCGGCTGTCAATGCGCCGCCGAACCCGGCCAATGTCGCCTTCGTCGACTTCAAATTTGTCCCTCTTCTAGACGATGAGGAAACCGAGAGCGAGGTTGAGACCGAGGACGAAGAGTTCGAGGAACATAACCTGGAACTAAGTCCGTGATTGAGACCTATCCAATACCTTGTCACCCATCACAGGTCACGTCCTCCTGGGCCAAGACAGTTTCTTTGGTGTCCTTTCCCGTCCTCGCTCTGTTCTTAAGTTGTTTCCCTCGGAATTTTTTGGCGTGAACCTTTTTGAGATCTTACAAAAAGCAGAACCTTTTATAAGGATTTTCTGCTCGAAAGCCGCGATCACTTGACATCAAATCCTCACATATATTCCATTACCCATCTTGGCCTTTTTCATTTCCACTTTAAGAGTGCACTCTATCTGATCAAGCGTCTTCACACATCGAGCCTCGACGGCTTTGGGAGGAAGCACTGCGTACACTGTCAACATTCCGATGCTCAATCTGTACTAACTCAGCCAGTGCAGATCTCAGTTTCTAGGGTGCCTTACTCACACTGTCACTCCTCGCAAAGAAATACCGCGACTGTCTTTCAATCTTGCCTTATCCGAACAGGATGGCGCCTTTCGCGAACGTCATCGTTGGGCCAGTCTCGATTCCTGTTCAGTATAACATTCCGGACGCTCAACTCTTCACCCAGAAGTGGTGGGCGGAAGCAACCAAGACGAACTTGTTCTGGACTCAATTCAAGAGGTACACGTCCCAGGGCACTGTCCACAAAAGAATCGGATTGGAGATCAAGACCGATATCGTGGAAGGTACCCGAGGGTTGCAGACCAATTTCAATGCCTCAGAAATGCCTCGAAGAAAACAGAGACCGAAACAGAAGCGAAGGCCAGGGGTTGAGACCAAACAGCCGCGCAGGTCGACTACCGCAAAGTCCGGGACAGAAGAACAATCAGACTCCGAGTCTGACGCAGATACCATCGGAGAAACACCAGAGACCGACGAGACAGGAGTTGGAGGAGAAATACCCGGCCCGAGACGTTCTGGACGCGCTCGTCGGAGGCCTGCCGCGGTTCACCAGGTCCAATGCACACAGTGCAACAAAGTATGCACATTCAGCGACGTGAACATTGGAGACGACGGCAACTTAATTTGCGAGGCGTGCAACGGCACTGGACCAGAAGTGGCCGCGGGCAATGTTGCTGTTGAGGTACCACTCAACCAGCCAGAACCACTTGAGCCACGAATGGAAACGCAGGCCAGCCGGTCTACCCAGGCCGAATCCCAGATCATCAAAGTGGAAGACGAAGAGCCGAAACTACAAGATAGGTCAGCTGCCACTGTTGCCGCAACAAAGGCTAAAAGGCAGCGCGAGGACGACGGACGGATTCTCAAAATCCACGGAGAGGATTGGTTGATATATGCCGATGAGTATGGTGAAGAGCATGCGGTCAAGCTCGGAATTCCAAAGAAGATCAAGATTGAGCTGGATTAATGCCCAAGCTGACCCTTGCCTGGGGTGAGCAGATATATGATGAGCAGGCCCGCAGCAGTGCAATGATTGAAGAGCTTACGTGGTGGTCGATTTGTTCTTTTTGCAGGAATCAGGCGGTTGGCTTGCTTGGACTTGGTACCGAAGACTGATTTTGGCTTGCAAAGTATTAGACAGCAGAGAAAGTACGGCGCTTAGGCTTCGCATGCGACAGAAGGTACTCCATTGTCTACCGCCAAAGTATCTCTGATTTCAACCTTGCCTTAATCCACGTTCTTCAGTAGGTGGCGAGGGCCGTACCTGGCCTTTGGTAAGCCTGAATTTGCCGCCATTGGCTCCGAGGAGAACGCGACCCCGAGTCCTCGTGTTCTTCGGTTAGATGGCCGTGACTTCACCGGGATATCGCCGACGTCATCGATGCGATTCTCGAGATTCTCCAAGTGGATAAGAGACGGCGGCATCAGCCACAAACAAAGCCAAATTCATCCCTGTGTATCTTGAACGTTCCTGGCTTTCATACCTGAAGCCTGGTTTGGCCATGAGACGCCCCAAAAAGCTCTGACCGCAATAACCTCCGCTTGTCTTCGCCTCTTCGAAAAAGCCCTCATCTTCCACTCTCGTCACGATGGCACATCTCGCTGAAGACGACGAGACCATGATGCAGCGCATGGCGTCCAACAACCCAGCAATGACATTGGCCGCTCCAGCGCAGATGGCGACGCGCTCAGACTTCTCCACAGGCCGTCTTCGGCGAAGCAACACCACAGCCACGGCCCAGAGCCTCGCAAGAAGAGTCACTTCGAGATCAGATCCCGCCGGCGATGGCCTATCAGCCATAACCACCGGCGACTCTGCAGAAGAAGGGAAATCTTCTCCTGCCGATAACGAAATGACTGTGCCAACGTCGAAGTATGATGTCGGTTGGAGAAGGGTTGTCCGTAATTTCAGCCCGTCGTGGTTCTCGGTAACGATGGGAACGGGCATCTGCTCTCTCTTACTGATTACGATACCCTGGAAAGCCGCATGGCTCTACTGGCTGAGTGTCGCGTTCTTCGTCCTCAATTCCGTCCTCTTCAGCCTTGCGCTCATCGTCTCCATGCTGCGATATACGCTCTACCCCGCGATTTGGAGCGTCATGATCAAGGATCCTACCATGTCACTGTTCCTCGGGACCTTCCCGATGGGCTTCGCCACGCTGGTCGAGTCCTGGATCTTTCTATGCTGTCCATATTGGGGATACTGGTCCGTCTGGGTGGCGTGGTTGGCGTGGATGGTCGACGTGGTCATCGCCGTTGCGGTCACCGTGTCGCTCCCCTTTCTGCTGATGAGCCAGCGCGACAAGCACGGGCTGGAGAGAATCACCGCCGCACAATTACTACCCATCGCTGCCACCATTGTTGCGTCTGGAACTGGTAGCGAAGTCGCCGAGCTGCTCTCCTCTCCGGACCACGCCTTCGGCACCATTCTCACCTCCTACGTGCTCTGGGGTTTGGCTACCCCTCTCTCCATGACTGTGCTGGTCATGTACTACCAAAGGCTGGCGCTCCACAAACTTCCTCCCAGGGAGGTTGTTGTCTCGTCGTTCCTCCCGATCGGGCCGCTGGGGATGGGCGGCTACACCATCATGTACTTGGGCAAGGTCTCCCGTGTGGTCTTCCCGAGAGTGGAGCTCTTTCACGATCTTCTTATCGCCGGAGATATCGTATACGTACTCGGTGTATTCATCGGCTTGATCATGTGGGGATTTGGGCTCTGCTGGCTAATCTTCGCCGTCGCGACAATTTACTCCACGAGGCCGTTCCCCTTCAACATGGGCTGGTAAGTTCGATTCATTCTCCTTGGCCTCTCAATCGACGTAGAAGTCCCATCTCGCCGGTCAGTTTTCTAACGTCTCATAGGTGGGGTTTCACATTTCCGCTAGGCGTCTACGCCATATCCACGATGACCTTCGGCGTGGAGTTTCCGAGCATGTTCTTCAAGGTGTTTGGCACGATTTTGAGCGTGGCTGTTATTTTGCTTTGGTGCGTCGTGGCTACAGGAACGGCAAAGGGAGCGTGGAGCGGAGACTTGTTCTACGCCGTGTGTCTCAAGAATCTGCCGCCGAAGACAAGGAGTGGCGATCCAAAACCCGGTGCAAATGTGGAGGATACAGAGAAATTACCCAGTAGTTGAGCTCTTCAAGAGAAAATTTTGAAACTTGATTTCATGTCCAATGTCTTCAGAGAAGATTAGGCCGTGCGTCCGCAGCCACTCTTTGCATACTTCCTGGCTCCTGGTTGTCCGACATTCATTAACAACCCCCGGAGGAATGTCTCCGCTGGCTCGACTCGTATGTTGTCGAATGTCGAGCCTCCAACGTCGAACAGCGAGCTTTCCCCGTGCGGAAGTGGTATATCCGTAGACGGTTTGTTCTCCTCGGCTGGATCTGGACAATCTAGATAGTTCCGATTGCATATGGATACCACTTGTTCCGCCTTTCTTCTTGACATAATTAGTAGGAGAGAAATCGCATTGTTCATTGACAAGCACGATTTCCAAGACACCTGTGACCCTACCACCTTCGGAACCTATGAGAGGTATCCTCCGCATACCTGAGAGGAATCTCGAAAAAAGATGAACCGCTTCAGAGAGGCGGTCGCCGCTCGTTGCACCCGTTGCGAATAGCCAAAATTCAGAGCGCAAAGAGGGCATATCAGCTGCCTGTCCGCGCATTCAGGGCCTTTGATGCCGGAAGATTCTTGCGATCCGACATAACGATGCGAGAATCCCGTATTATGAAGACGGAGGCCTTTGTTGCGTGGGATAAAAGAAAAAGTGATCGGCGAATCCCGGAAAATATCCCCTCCGACAGCAACAAAAAAGAAAATATCTGACCCTTGAAGCAGGTAACAGATGAGAAGAGGTCCTACCCGGCTACGCAAATTAGCATGATGAGCTATTTCGGTCTTCAGAAGACGTGTAAACTCACGTTCGAACCGGGGTTGCCGGAATAAATTATCTTCAAAATCCGGAGTGATCACCACTACACTATAGAACCGATTTTTGACCATAAATTTTGCGTCACAAAAATCTAAGGCAATCTTTTTGGGATGACTAATGCTGCGAAGAAAGAAGTAGGTTGGCCGAAAACTTAGCGCCTCGGCTTGCCTTGGAATCGAGGCTTTTAGTGACACCCTCGGCCAGCAACTGTCGTGACACGAGTAAATCGATACTAGGTAGGGACACGATGGTATTGCCGTGTTTTTGACGTGTTTTGGTTCCGTTACGCTCTAAACGGTTGAGGTAAGAATATTCTTGGGTTTGGCTCCACATTCTCTGGACGGTATTTCGCGGAGCGAGCAGTCATCGAGCAAACATTCGTTCTCCCTCGTACACAACCGTCCTCGATAGAATAGAGTCTACCCATCCACTTCTGATCCCGAGCATCTCTACTCAGGCGAACGCATTCAGGGTACAGTATGAAGGCCCGTTACAGGCATGGTCCAGCATCTAGCATCTCTTCATATCCGACGTACACTTTCCGGCTTCCCTTCGCCGTGGCGAGACTATCAGCGATTTCGATATGGCACGATTTCAAGCCAGGGGACACGATCCTTCTTCTGCAACAACTCAGTCCCTAATTGAAGGTCTATCGCTGCAGTGCTACAGCGGACAACGCCAGTGAATGACCGTACACTTCCTTGCCAAATTTACCCTCGACCGAGACTTGCAAGGTGGATATCAGTTGAGCTTGCACAACATCACTGTGGTCTGGACGTTTACTTACAAAAACAGTTTCAACGTTTATGTTGACCCTTGATGGAAGTCCGTGACTGCACGCCACAGAGGGAAAAAACGCCCTTGACGGTTCGTGGCTAGGCGACACCGTACCAGTGTCTCATTTCTGTACATTTATTTCGTCCTGGTTGAAGGATGTCAGCGGTATTATATCCCTCGATTTCAGACGTTTGCTCCTGGGGAGGATTGGGCCCCCTGCGAAGCGTTTGATCGACACTGCGTGGAGCCGCAATGTCTGATTCTAGATATGAGTCATGACAGGACAGGACACCACTTCCCCATGACCATCCACTATCAAACAATAAAACCATCTCATCCTTTCATCTCGGTCCAGTCCCTCAAATATCCAGATCATCACCCCCAAACATCTCTTGAATCACATCTGAGGGCGCGACGCTGCTCGAGATGTCCTCGATTTCAGACCCGGAAATGCCTCTCCGTACCTGGTCGAAAGACGACAAGTACCTTATCTCGACGGATCCCTTGCTCATCCCCCTCCATGCACTCAACACCGACATCTTCGGTGCCAGCGACTTCACATGGGGTGGCCCGTTACCCGAGGAGCAACTGCGGACATTAGTCCACAGATCGTTGTGTTTCGGACTCTATGAACTTGTACGTCCCCACCAACGCCGACACCATCAGGAACACCAACAATTACGTTCCCATCACCCGCCGTCACAGTCACAGTCACAGCCGCAACCACAACCACAACACTCTCAGCGAAGATTGATAGGTTTCGCCCGCTTCATCACAGACCTCGTGACAGTGAACTACCTGACGGACGTATACATCCTGCGCGAATACCGGTCCCGACGACTGGGCGTCTGGCTGATGGAGTGCATCGACGAGGTCTTCGCCTCAATGCCACATCTCAGGGGAATGATCCTGATCGCAGACAGAGGGAGCCCACCCGAGGAATTCTACAGGAAGTATCTCGCCATGGGGGACTTGGCGGGCAGAGCGTTCTGTATGGACCGCAAGGGACAAGGCGGCGCGGCATAGTCAGACTCCCGAATGTCTAGCGACGGTTCATTAGAGGTTGTGCCCTCGTACCGAAGGCGTGTCTTGAGACTTTTGGGCGCGGGCAGTGGAGCTTCCCTGGGCGTGATTAGGTCGTCACCACGGTATGAATATTCTGTTAGACTGCTGTTCTCGAACGGTATCATAACACGTATCACTACAGGGCACAGTGCCATCGTGTGCTGGATGTGATCGCCGATATTGTAACACCCTTCTCCGTAAATTTTAAAGTCAAACAGGCAATAACAGGCAGTTATTTGAGTCTCACTCGTAGATTCATTCATTCATTCTTTGATTTCGTAGACTCATAGCTTCATCAACGCGTCTAGTGCGCAAGGGCATCATAGATGGCCTGATAGAGACCACACCGTTTATCCACCAGGTCCGTCTGTGTCCGGTTCAGCACCGTCAAGTACGGGCCCGATGCCTTGGGTCCGTCTTCCACCCTTACGCCCCCGCCCAACACCCCCGTCGCGTTGGGCCCCTTGGACCATGCCTTCCAATTGTACGGATCCTTGGCGAACTCGGCCCAAATGTGCTGTACGTAGCGGGACAGGGCTTCCTGGAAGACCGTGGCGTTGGCGACCGGGTAGGTGCCGAGAACGATGCCGATTTCGCTGCTGTGGTAGACTCCGGCGTCGGGGAAGAAGTCCGTGTCTAGAAGGGACGGGGTGGGTGGTGGTTAGCATGTGCTGCCGAAGATGAAAATCGGGGATGGAGAACATAATTAATGCACAAGGAGGCGGGCGAGCACAGGAGGAGGCATGGGACTCACTGGGAAAGCTCGCGTTATAGTAGTATCTCCAACTTGGGATGTCTACCTGGGAGGTCTCCAGGTGCACAAGCCGCGCAGGGCATTGGAAAATGAAGTCCGTGTACAGGGCGCCGAGTTGTTCAAGCGGGCTGGTGAAGGTGCCTGTGTATACTCCGGACCCAGGAGGGCCACCGATCGGGTATGCAGCGAGGAGGTCGGAGATCTGCTGATCCGTGGCTGTGGGGAAAAGACCACGGATGAATGACGATGAGTCGTTGGCGCTAACTGAGTAGAGACGGCCTTCGTCTGCGTTGCTGCCGCCCAATATGGGCACGCGAGCGATCTTGGAGTTCTGAGGAGTCGAATTCAGGCGATTCGACCGGGAGGCATACGCACTGGTGACGTTGTCGAAGACTGGGATCCACGATAGACGGTTGAGTTCGTTGTACGACTTGATGGTGGTTGCTGGCACGGCACGCATACAGGCAAGAACGTTTGCCGCGGATGAACAGTTCATTGCGGCAGCGAGGGTGTTCCAGGACGTGGAGTAGTTTGCCGGGACGCCGCGGTACGTGGCTGTTCCAGACTCCATGATTGCTGCTCGGAAGGTCAGCGGGTTGGGTGGTTGGGTGATCAACGCGTCGACGCTCTCAGCCCCGGCGCTCTCGCCGAAGATGGTGACTTTATCAGGGTCGCCTCCAAATGCAGCTATGTTCCGCTGCACCCATTCGAGTGCGAGTCGTTGGTCCAGCCATCTACAGCGGTGCGTTAGCTGTCCCGTAGATATCTTCCAGTTGCCAGAGAACTCACCCTGGATTGTTCTGCGTAATAGGTATTTGAGGCGAACCGGGGAATCCAAATACGTTCGTACGCTACTCAGGTGAGTATGTGCATCGTCTCGCCTTGCCGGGCCTGGGGCACTCTCTTAGAGCAGGCAGAGACTCACATAATTCACCACCACGACAATAACATCCTCATGCGCAGCCAAGGTAGACCCATCGTAGTGCGGAAGCGCATTCGAGCCGTAGAGCAAGCCACCGCCGTAGAACCATACCATGACGGCCTTGGGCTTTGTCTCGCCCTTGGAAATGGGGACATAGACGCAAGCGCTCAAACAATCCTCACTTTCCTGCGGTGCAGGTGTATTGAACCATTGCAAGATCAAATTTCTCCGAGCTGCGGGATAGTTGAATTGCTGAACGCATGCCGGGCCGTATTTGGATGCGTCAAATGGTGTCTTCCATGGGGCTGGCGATTTTGGAGGACCCCATCGCACGGGTTGTCCGGCAAAAGGGACGCCCAGAAAGGCGCTCAATTCTAGCCCTGTAGAACTCTCATTCTTCGTGATGCCTACCACGACGCCAGAGTCAATCGTAACTGTGGGACGGCCACTGCTGGCTGGAAGGGCAGACGCCGTCAAGGGAAACAGGATAAATGAGAGCAAGGTGGCGGTGAGAGCAGCTACTCGGGCCATTGTGAACGGCTGGCAAACTGGGGGACTCGAACGCAATCCAGAGCTCGGTCGATCTCAGCTATATAGGACCATTCTGACCATGAGCGTTCCTTGCCTGTTCCTGACCGAGCTCGTAGGTCCCCTTGGCATTAAAGTGCAACGCTGCAGGCACCCGGTGGACAAGCTGCACTGCAGATCCTTTGGAGATGTGCCGAACATGGGAGTTGACAGTGCGGGGTGCAGGCGCCATGCTTGCAAGGGTGTGTGGGTGTGTGAACCACAAGTGAGAATGCTGCATCCGAGTTCTGAGTATTTGCGTGACCTCTATGCGGGGTCACAAAGTGAAGAGATGGAAGGCTATGCTGAAGGAAAGGTGATGGATGTACCAGTCTGCCGTGAGATGCCAATGTACGCTAGGGTCGAATGACTGAGGTGTCAGGCATCATTCACCGAGGAGTCCTCGGCACGGCATGTAAATAGCGAAGGCTGGCAGTAGGATAATGTCTTCACACTGGACTTCAAAGGGCGCACGATTGGTTGCCGTTCATGTCACCTCAGTTCTCGCTATGGGACTTCGCTCATACTCCTCCGGTGGGATGAGTAGGATCCACCCATTTCACCTGTTCTGGGTCTTCCACCGGGACGAGGTCTGGGATATTTACAGCAACGGCCGAGTCATCACTCCTCATCAGGACGCATTCCAGCTCCTCGTCCTCCTTGGCATTGATTTCCTGATGTGGCACATATGGTGGCACATAGATGAAGTCGCCGGGGCCAGCCTCCGCAGTAAACTGCAGCTTGTCGCCCCATCTCATCCGCGCTTTGCCCTTGACGACGTATATAACGCTTTCCAAATGGCCGTGGTGATGCGCTCCGGTCTTGGCGTTGGGATGTATTTTCACAGTTCCGGCCCAGAGCTTCTGTGCTCCCACACGCGCGTTGGTGATCGCCGCGGCACGGTTCATACCTGGGGTCTGAGGTGTATTGGTATCTAAACTCCCTGCGGGGATCACTCGAACGCCGCTCTCCTTCCAATCATCTGGTGGTTGATCGTCTGAAGAGGTGGCTTGGAAGAGATGAGCAGGTCCGGAATGAGAGTGGTCATGACCATGGGAATGGTCGTGGGCATGGCCATGAGAATGAGAGTGCTGGTGGTCGGACATCTCCACAGTGCTTTCTCGTGGTTCTTGGGAAGATTCTGCCGCAGCTTGAGTTGCTTAACGTTCTGCTTCGGTATCTGCAGAGCCTTGCTGCACTTATCTAGGTCGTGGAGCCAGCCGAAGATAGGTCGTTTTTCTTGGGTGATAACCTCCGCCAACCCTGTCTGATGATTGAGAAGAGAATCGTGTTCAGATGTTTATTCCGAGGCCCGATGTCGCAATAAATATGGAGATTCTTCGGCGCGTTTGATGGTTTCAACCGCAGTACAGAAATTACGGCAAGGTAGATGGCACTGAGGAGACATTCTCAGGCGGAAAATGCCTACATCGTTGATTGGTTTCGTGACGACGACGTTCGTCGAGCTTGACGTTGCTTGAATATTGGATTTCACCCGGGGTAACAGGCACTGGCGAAAGCAGTCTGTAGATCTGAAATGATGTTTGCCATCTTTTCTGCACGATCCGCGCAAAGCTGAGATTCTGGCTCGCTCCGCTGGGGACTCTCCGTCAGTCAGTGTCCCCATCCTTCGCCGGCAATGTCTCTCCATCAGCTACAAAGATCAGCCCTGCCGGTTTTGACAACTCTCATCGGATCGGGCGGCTTCATCATCGGTATCTGGAGCTTCGTTTCGCCCGCTTCGGCTGCTAACGCCTTTGGCGGGTACATGGTCCGAGTTTTGCAGGCGCAAGCGCAGTCGTGGCCAACGGACAAAGGAACCCTGGCGTCGAACCACACTTCTAGTAGTGTCGCATATGTATATGCTCACGGGATCCGGAACCTTGGTCAAGGACTATCCATCCTGATTCTCACAGCGTATTGGCAGTTTTCTCACAAGTGTCAAAACTCTCCTCTTGCACGTCTAACAGCCCAAAGATGCCTGGGTGTGGTCATCTCGGTGGGAGCTTTAACGCCGGTAGTAGACGCTTGGGTGAACTACCGCACAGCTCCAGAAGGTGTGGAAGGCGATTGGGATAGGAACGCAGCTCGAGTGCACATAATGCGAACAGGCATCTGGCTTGCTGGGGGGCTCTGGTGCTTGCTTGGCTGAGAGGGTGCTCCGATACGCGGCTTCGCCTTGCTGGCGCTCTGCTGTCTGATGTCGTTCGTGGACGTGTTGCGCGTATGTTGACAGGACGTCGTGTTTGCTATATTTTCCTTCTCAAAATTTTAGAGCATGTTGCATGACTGTCTTCATCGTTGCTGAAAGCTGTTCACGTTGACGCATTTCCGCAGGAGCGAATCTAGGAAGCAGTGCAAGGACATAACGCTTAGAGCGAGGCTGCGGCAGGGCCGCTTGCGCAGGCAAGCACCTCATCCGGCGGACAGGAGCACCACCACGATGGCGAGGGCGAGGGCGAGGGCGAGGGCGAGGGCGAGATGAGGACTAGATGAGGTCATGGGAAAACAACATTGATACAGGAATTGAAGACGCCCCATCCTGCAGCCAAAATGACCAATGACCAAGTCGAGACCCTCGAAGCAAGTAAGCACCATGGCCGGTCAACCGCAGCGCCAAGGTCGTCAATATGCTACGCCTACGGATCTCTTCTCCAAGTATGAGCATGAAGCCCAAGCCATGATGAAAAGCAATGAGAAGCAGAGGCTCTGTGCACAGTCAGCAGCAAAATGAAGGCAGCAATGCTGAGGTTTCCCGGCGCCAGCAGAGCTGTAACGCACTCCACCAAACCCACACTCCCAGCAGCCCGCGGCCTTGTCCCAGCAGAGCGCAGGATCCAGGAGGCCTAGATCCCACTATCTCTACTGGCACGGGGGAGAGTGCACCTCTAGCAGTTTTGAGACTTACCTGGGCTTCATCCGAAAGACCTCCGAGGAGGAGCTGAAGACAAGAGAAAAAAGAGAGCAGGAAGAGAATGGGGAGGAGAGGAAGAGAGGGAGCAGGCCTTTTAAGGACGAGAGAAAGGCCAACTCTTGGCACTGATCCCAAGCGCTGCGCAGTGAATTGCAGCCACGATTGTTCTTGATCAGATCGGAGTGTGCCCAATGGCAGCGCTCAATCAGTATGATCTATTGGTTCCGACAAGGGCCACGGAGATGTGATCCGATGTCGACTCCGTGGTGCGGAATACTCCAAACGGCGACCTACTGACTACATTTGACCAGTTATGGTGCGGATCACCTGCGAGACTTCTCAGCCTCTCCACCACAGATCTCTACCACATCGACGCGAGACCCTTCCCGCCATGTGCATCCAACAGATCAACTGCGGAACTCGTGAGCGATCAATGGATCTGAATCACGTCGAGGAGCCGCATAATCTGACCTGACCTGGTCTGATCAGGTTGGATATCCGCAGAAGTCAACCGTAGCCTACATCGTTGCCGAAACAAGGTTAACCTTCGAGTGCCCTTTCCAAGTCCACAAGGCTCTTCCACAGGCCACTCAAAACGCAGGGAGGTCGGGAGAGTGGTATGGGCAGCGGCCTCAAGACCAAGAAGATTGCCGTATACCATGATTTAGTAGAGGACGTTCAGTTGACCAGGGGGATGGGGTGCGTGCCTTTGACCAACACGGGAAGCAACGGTGACGATGGATTCCGGTGGTGCAAGCAGAGCAAATTGTGCTTAACCATCGAAAATGAAGACAGACAGGGAGTTTCAGAACTACAGCTGGTGCTATGGAAATCGAGTCCTTGCAGCTACGAGCGCGCCATACCCACTAGATGATCCCTATCAGAGTTCATCAAAAGGGGGGGCACCGCAGCGCTAGTGAAAAACATAATGATTGTATGCATTCGGCCCCTTCCCAGCCCAATGCACCACCAACCATTTTGACCTCTGTGGCATCGCCAAGCAGAAAGACGCCAATTTTGGTGATTGATTGTTAGCAAGTGGCATGTCTATCAATCCTGCAATAGGGACATGGCACTTTAGTTTGATCGGGCAGTAGCTTTTAGGCTAGAAATGTGGTATTGAAGACGGGTCAGAGTTTCATGCGGCGAAGACTGGACACTGTTACTGTGATAAAGCTGGAGCCCATGAATGAGATAGGAAAGCTGTCGGAGAGCAGATCTTCACTGCATGTTAAAGACAGGACAAATGATAGTTGGGATTCATTTCGGTATTGAGTCGAGATATGACTGGGTACATAATTATATGAGTGGACACTTCAATAACCTCCGGCGAGTGAACCGGTTTGTGGCAACGAGCTCAAGCGCGTATGAAAACAGAGGCACATCCCCCCCCCTCGATAATGCGCGAGCACCAATCACCGCTCGCTAGTCAACACACCCTCCTCGCAGTGACGGGTTCAAGCGTTATGGGCCAATCCAGCCAGCCTGTAGCCTTCATTGTTGCAAGCCGAGCCTGAGCTGCGTCCGCTCCTGTGAGTCGAAGTTCAATGTCGTCCCTCGAAGCATCTTTGCCGACGTCAAGCATGAATGTGGGCCAGGTAATATTATTGATCCCTTCTCTATTCAAGGGTGTCGATCCAGTTCATGCCCTCGAACACTTCCATCATCTTATAGCAAAGGCTAATGTCGTCTCCTGGCTCACCACCAAACAGCTTGATCTGCTCAGCCTCGATCGTAGCAGCCTCTCGCTTTTGAGCCTTTTCTCGGTTCTGCCAGGCTGTATATCGATTGTACCAGTGCCTTGAAGCGATATTGGCATTGGCGTTCCGTAATGTTGCCGGCAATGGAGGCTGTCTAGAACTGGTGCTCGTGGGAGGGCTTGAGACAAGAATAGATGACTCGTATATCGTTGATAAATCGTCTGGTATCTCGAAGGTAGGATTCAGAATACTGTTGTTGCGGCTGCGGGGACGGACCCGTCTGCGATTGTGTTTGTGCGCCATGGTGAGCTGACCTTAGCGGCTTCACAACAAAGTGAAGATATACTGTCTTGGTGGTGAATGAGTGACAACTATTTTAATGGGTACCAAAATGCAAAGGACGACACGGCGAGCAGCGTCGGCAAAGCAAAGCTATATGTCTCGCAACTCATGGCAGGTGAGTCTTATGGTGCCTGTACGACATGAGTCACATGAAACGAACCTCCTACCACATAATAAGAGCACCGCCAAGTCAGAAATTGTGTGCCGGATGTTGGGTACGCCTGCGTTCAGTGGCATCCAAACAGGCACAACATGACTTCGTCGTGCGAGACGCAGAGCAGGTGGCGTGGCCAGGCCGAAGAGAAGGCCGATGAAGAATGCATGAGTCACGAGATGATCTGAGCTGTCGTATGAGCCACAAACGCCTGCATCGCGTGATCTGGTGACTGAAGAAGGAAACAAACCCGACTGCTCATTAAGGTCTAGATCTGGTGCCTGAGCAGATCGTTCAAGCGGGGGGGACAGGTGTTACTGTGATGCCTGTTGCGGACAACCCAGACAACCCCAAGAATGTTGAACAAACATTTGCCACGTTGTGTGGGCCGTTGCGAAAACTTCTCGAAGCCTGCATGCAGTAGGGCGGATCAAACAGCCAGACAGGCAGGCAACGGCCCCAGCCACCAGTGTATCACTGATCCACCGAAAAGCTGGGGAAAGCAAGATAAGCTCCGTATCAACAACCGAGGCTTCTAGACAGTTGGTCATACTTAAACGGTCTTTTGCCGAAGTCCATTGTGAGAACAATTTCTTTCTAATCATCCATTACCGTCTCTTACTCTGCGTCCTACAGGAGAAGATTTGAATATCTCTAAGAAGAGCCGGTTCTCGAGGAAGCTCACGCCCGTGTTGGATACTATAGGACAACACCATGACTTCAACAGCAGATCTCCGGGTCTCATCACTGTTTGATTTTCGTAACCATGTTGTCCTGGTGACCGGAGGGGCGACTGGCCTGGGAGAGATGGCCGCTCAAGGGTTCGTCCAGAACGGTGCGAAAGTCTTCATTGCCAGTCGCAAAGAATCGGAATTGAAGAAGACGGCCGATCGCATAAATGCCATTGGACCGGGCAAGTGCGAATACATCGTGGCCGACCTCAAGGACAAAGCTGGGTGCGATGGGCTTGTCAAGGAAATCAAGAAGCGCACCGACCGGCTGACAGTGCTCGTCAACAACACGGGTGTCACATGGGGTGCACCCTACGACGACTTCCCCGAGAGCGGATGGGACAAGCTCATGGCATTGAATGTCAAATCCATCTTCTACATGACCGTTGGTTTGCACGATCTGTTGCTCAAGGGTACGAGCGCCGACATGCCGTCGCGAGTCATCAATATTGCCTCGATGGCTGGAATTCAGACCACTGATGTCACAGCGTCTGGAGATGGAGGGCTCTCGGCTCCAGGTCACGGAACCTTCAGCTGTACGTTTGGTTCGAGTTTGTGAGATATAGCGATGCTGACTTCCGATTTAGACGGCCCTTCAAAAGCAGCCTGTATACATCTCACCAAGATACAGGCATCTAAGTTGGCTCCCCTGAACATCATGGTGAACTGTGTCTGCCCGTAAGTTTCCCCGGATTCTGTGTGCTATGAGTCCAATCTGATATGCATCTGCAGGGGCGTCTTCCCGTCGCGAATGACAAACTTTGGCATCCAGAAATATATGGATACTTTGTTGGAGCGACAGCCTACAGGACGAGTGGGCAAGCCGTCAGATTTTGCAGGCTTGGTGCTCTTCCTCAGCAGCGCTGCCTCCGCCCACATGACTGGCAATGTCATCGAGATCGATGGTGGCAGCAACCTCACCGGATGGAGGGCGAAGAAGAGGGATACTAAGATATAGGCCCATACAAAAATTGGTGCACTCGGTTTTAGTCTCGCAGAGAGGAAAATAGAATTTCCAGTCACCTTTGAGACCGCAGGGTTGAACGGACGAGGAACCTGAGGGACATCACCTGTCTAAGCGATCCTTCTTGGCAGTGGTCAATTGGTTGGTGAGCTGAAGTTTAGCCCGAGAAGTGACGGAGCGACACAGCTTGGGTTTCCTTCTGGGCCCGGCCGTCACCCGTGTGTTTCATCCGCAGCGCAGAAGCACCTTCTGTCTGGACTCCTCGATTCCTCACTACTGCGCCCTTCTAAAGTTCAAACCAGAATGGTGGCATTGTGCCTATATTGTCGTCTTCACAGGCATCGCACCTGACTGAATCAACTCCTCTAGTATCATTATACGGAACTCAGCCAGCTGCTGCGTACAACTACCCATCCCAGCCCTGCCGCAGCAGTCGTTCGATCGATTAGGCTAACCTGACCAACCGCAATCCCCGCCTGCGCCATTTGACCCTTGCCTTGCATTTCGGCTCTACATCACCACCTTGCCACCTTTTGACGGCTTTACCACCTTTACCGTTCCGTCTCCCTTCTCATCAGCAAGCTCATCCTCTGAGCGATGCGTCCTGGTGCCGAACGGCTTCAACATGAGCGATTCGCGATGACCTTCGAAACTTCCTTTTCATCATCTCCTACGTCCATATCCTCAGATCCGACCTCCATCTCCTCATCTTCCTTCGCCGATCACAATGGGTGGCGGGAAGGTATTCGGCCTCCCTTCAGATCAAACCCTGATGGCTCGCCCACTTCTATTGTTATAAACATCAGTGATGGCGGTTCAACTGGCCGAGGGATTCTTATCGGTCTACTCTCTGCCTTTGGTTCGGCGGGCATTGCAATCCTCGTTCTCGCGGTCTTCTTCTTTTTCAAATATACCTCTCGAGGTCGGATTCTGTTGGATCGGATAGGTCGGCCTGGCGAGTTTGACGATGAGCAAGCGTTTGCGCACGAGGAGGCCGAGGCCTTGGAGACGATGGATGAGTTGCAGAGGACGGAATATTTAAGAGCAAAAGGTAGGCATAATCGTTCTGACCACATCTCTTACCGGAAAATCTCACCTTCAAGCAGCATTTGTCCAAGCGAATCCTCCCGAATCCGTGCAGACCGATATATCACTGTCGCAGTTCCTCGCCATTCAAGAAAAGGGCGTCTCGGCTTGGGAATTTGAGCCGGAGCTGGAAATCGCCAACTGTTTCGTCGAGGCGAGGACAGAGATCGAGTTCTTTGACTCCGAGTGCAGCGTTCAGAGCAACTTGCCAGTCCCAAAACAAAACGAGGTTTACTACTGGGAGGCCAAAATCTACGATAAGCCGGAGAATAGTTTGATCAGCATTGGAATGACCACGAAGCCATATCCTCTGTTTCGACTACCGGGTGAGTCCATAACAGCGCGTGATTACGGCATGGAACGCTAATCGTGTCAGGTTTCCACAAAACATCAGTTGCCTATCTCTCTACGGGCCACCGTCGGTACAACCAACCATTCACTGCCAGCACGTACGGCCCTGCTTATGTGCAAGGTGATGTGATCGGCGTGGGCTACCGACCGCGAACCGGCAGTATCTTCTTCACCAGAAATGGGAAGAAGCTGGACGAGATTGCGCACAACCTGAAGAGCCAGAATTTCTTCCCCACCGTCGGTGCCAACGGACCTTGCCATGTTCACGTAAATTTTGGGCAGATGGGCTTCGTGTTTATCGAAGCCAACGTCAAGAAGTGGGGATTGGCGCCAATGACCGGAAGCCTTGCACCGCCTCCGCCATACGGAAGTGAGCAAGGTAGTATTCTGCTAGAAACTGGAAGAGAAGGCACCCGACAGTCGACATACGAACCCGGCCATTCAAGGACACGCAGTGGTTTGGCGAGGCTTGGACTACCAGCGGGCAGCCCGGGTCCGGTTCGATCGCCCACAGATATATCACTAGCACAGCTTGCCCATGTCTCGACACAGGACCTCCCCAGCCAGGCCACCACCTATTTCGACATTGGGGATATACAACACCAGCCCGTGGAGAACACACCAGCTGGACAACAGATTATACCGCCTCCAGAATATTCGAGCCCACCGTGCAGTCGGAGAAGCAGCGGTGATGGCGACGATGATGAACGGCAAGGGTTGCTGCAAGCAGGAGGACCTCCGATTCCTACTTATGATGCTGCCATAGGCGAAGCAGCGGGACCCAGCCATACTTGATGAAGATACCCCGAGCATGAAATGATTATCCTTTATGAAAATTGACTTGTACATGACTTCGATCTCAATAGAGAATCTGAACTGGGCCTGGTGCTACCAATGCTGAGCAGTCATTCTCCCAGACGCGTTTCAAACGCGGCACACAAAGGTGGATACTCCGTACTGTGTAGTCATCATCCACCGATGCGAACTGACACCTAACTGAGCGGGTGCACCAGAAGCACCTTCGGTGCTTATCAAAGACATCGTCATGCATGGTGTGCACACCGGAGCCAATCGATAGGTCTGTGTCCTACTGGAAATCCGGGGACTTAATCACCGGTGGGCTCACTCGCATTTGCCTCGTTTGCGGCTTCCGTTTGAGGAGCCCTAATGCGCCCCCGACCTGCAGGCCATTAGACGGGATGGGGGATGGGCAAACACCCGCGAAGGATTGACCCTGGCTCAGCTGCTAAAGCTTGTGAACAACGAACATGGTTTTCGTAGCACCCGCGGTTTATTCTTATCGTCATTCCTCCGACTATCCTGATCCAAAAGGCATCAGACTCTGCAATCTAGACGATGCCTGCGTTGAGGCAGCAGCCTCACATTCCAATGCGTGTATCTGTACCGACCCTACAATGAGCTTACATACCTGTTATTGACAAACAACCTCTAAGGACTAATTATCAGCTGATCCTGGCTCGTCCTCGTTAACTTCCCCTACTCCCACGATCCTGGCTCCGGCTGGAAGCACTTAGCCGAGACGTCTCCCGAACCGTTCATCCAGAAGTCTTAGGACCCAGGGCTGCGAACAAAGAGATTGTGTAACGAGCCACAGCGGGTCGCTGAACAAAGGACCTGACGCAGTACAACTCGATGAGGGGGAACAATGATGCTTCACTCGACACTGGCCCCCAGCCGCGCGAACTGGGGGACAAGGACGGTGCTTCCTTCCAGGTCATAGTGCTGGTAAGTCAATCTTATACTGGGCCCGCAGAAATGTCGCAGCCTCTTACCCAGCGCATTAGGGATCTACTGGCGGACCGCGCGAAGACAACATCACCGGCTTACTTGTGAGGGCACCCCAGACAGAATGGCGCAAGGGTTCCATGATCGCAGTCGACGCAGGCGCCCACCTTGCCAGTATGATCCGCATCCTCCAAAGGGACATGCCATTGAGATCAGAGAAACTCCCGCCGGCAGGATACTCGAAGATTCTTAAAGAAGGGCCCTTTGCAGGTCTTCGCTTTCCACACATTAGTGCAAAGGCCAACGCACTCCACATCTTCCGGGAAGTCCTTCATGGCTTCTTGATTACGCACCCGCATCTCGACCACCTGGCGGCCATGGCCATCAATACCCCGGCCCTCGAATATGGACGGGAAGCGAAAGCGATTGTGGCTCTGCCCTCCACGATTGAGGCTATCAAGAACCATATCTTCAATGACTGGCTGTGGCCAAACCTGTCCGACGAAGGACATGGTGTCGGCTTCGTCACATACAGGCGACTGATCGAAGGAGGCAATCCTCGTCTCGGCCTGGGTGAGTCGCGTGGTTATGTCAATGTGTGCGACGGACTCGCCACAAAGTGCTGGAGTGTCAGCCATGGCAAATGCCATAGGCGGTCACACAGCATTTCGCACCAACATAGCGACTCTTTTGGGTACATGCCCGAGTACAATTTCCCGTCTAGGAGACTCTCTCGCATATCGGATGATCATGGCTATTTCGCCGTCGTGGCTCAGCAGCAGTCTCAAAACGCCGGCGCATATGTCCCTGCACCAACGCAGATACCAATGTCCGCGGGCCCTGGGACCCCAGGCCTTGGGGGAGGACCGCTGACGTCGAGTCAATTAGACAGCAGCCACATGTTTGAACCTGTGTCGAGCTCAGCATTCTTCATTCGGAACGATGCCACGGGGAACGAGCTGCTCATTTTCGGGGATGTCGAGCCCGACTCGGTCAGCCTTTCTCCTCGAAATCACGTAGTCTGGGATGATGCCGCCGGAAAGGTAGCAGACGAAAAGCTAAAGGCTATCTTTATTGAATGTTCATACGATGACAGTACCCGTAACGAGGATCTTTATGGCCACCTATGTCCCAGGCATCTCATCGCCGAACTTGTCTTCCTCGCCAATTGTGTGATTGGCAGGCGGAAACAGCGGACCACGAATGGATCTAACGCTACAGATGGACAGTCCTCAGGGACAACCATTGATGCCTCTGCGAAAATCCCGGACATGACCATGCGGCAACCACCAACTCCATTGGAACTGAAAAGGAAACGCAAAAGAGCGTTGAACGGCGACTTGGCAATAACACCTGAACTCGGAGCCACAAATTTTGACCCTGCACCCCCTTCACCAATTGCCAGCAGCTATGTGGGCACCAGATCTCATTCCTCTACTCGCAGGAAACAGTCTCACGAGCCGCGGGAGTCAGGCGCAGCGGGGCCTGCTCAAACACCAGGCCGTGGCCGCAATGTGAGCTTCCAAACTGGCTCAGTGGCCCCTTTTATTCCAGCTCCAAAAACCCATCAGCGCTCTTCTTCACTTCCAGGCTCAACTACATACGCCAAAGAGAGACTGCCTGAGCCGCTCAAGGGCGTAACAGTTCATATAATCCATGTCAAAGAGACACTGATGGATGGGCCCGCGCCAGGCGATGTTATCGTCTCGGAGCTTAGAACACTGAGTGAAGAGATCGGCTTGGGCTGTGAGTTTAATGTGACGAACTGTGGTGACAGTATGTGGATTTAATGTGTATCGGATGACGTGGTTTACTGGTAATGATGCCGTGTCTGGGCCAAATGGGAAAGAAAGTCAGTCATGAAATTGGGAAAGACGGCCTTGGTGAAGCTATGCGACTTTGTACAATACACAGGCCGATTCCATTGCTCCTGTCCTCGAGATCCGAGTACTGTGCATGATGGTGGTTCCGGTCGTTCTTGAGAAATAAAGTATATGCTCGTCGGAGTGTGGTGAGCTTCATCGATGCATCCACCTACATACTATCATGATCAACGTTGGCACGGCAATCTATTCGAGCTCCACCACCATGCGATCAACACACCATCAACGGCTCGGAGGCGTCGGTCGACAATGAGTCATTCTTGTCAAAGGCTGCCGTTCATCCGGATCCCTGACTATCAGTTTCACCAAGGTACTATCTGTTTGTTGTGTGGTCAAACGGGACTGCATCTTGGGAACACACCAGCCGAAGAGGTGCGAAACCCGTGGATTTGACAAGCATCTGCCATGCTCACCTTCCGCCGCTAATTGAAGTGACACGGAATGGCTTGTGGCGTGAACGCCACAGGTGAAATGGAGACTCGAGAGCTTGGTCCTGATCCTTGCGTACTATCCCTATGCGTTGAATCTGTGGCCTGCGGGAGTCGAATTGTCCGAGCCAGTTGAGAAATCACTCCAACTGTGCTGTGATACCCGTAGAAGCCAACCATACGAGAGTCCATTTGGTATCGTCACCGCTCGATCAGATCCTCCTTTTGTTCTCTAGTACTGGATGCTCCTTCATCTCGATGCGTTCACACATCGATAGCCGATCCTTGCAGTGGTGGAGGTCACTAGCCACATTTCACGTCAGCCAAGCACTTTAGTGTGATACAAGATTTCCAAGTTTGCAAGCTTGCTTCAGTGATCTGCATCCCGACTCCAATCGCTCGTTGCACCGTCGCCTGTTTCGTGCAAGCAGTGGTGCCGAAAGGCCAAAAACAAGGCAGGCCATTGCTCCGTTCAGTATAACAGTAGTATCATTTGACACGCTAGCATAATTCCCACTGCGTCATTGTGCCAAAGAGCACCGTCAGAAGTGAAATACTTCAACTCCCATCAGATGCACTTGCCTTTCACTTCCCCTTCACCTGAGGCAAGCAGGTGCAGCAGTGAGCTTCTACAGTGAGCCCACATCAAAGTTGCTTCTCTTCATCTTTCTTCGTCCCATCACTGCACAGTTTCTTCTCCTGCACCTGATAGCGGTTTGTATTGTCAAGATGGGGCTCTTTACAAGACGGACTCGCAATACAACCGCAACCGGCAATACTACAGCTGGGAATGCCCTTCATAAGGAGAAGCGAAGCCGGCAGCCGTTTGATGTTGACTCTGGCAACTTCAACTACAGACCTAGCTTTGGACAATGGTGAGTTGCAGGACTTCCCTTCTAATCCGGGACGATGAGCTGACCAACGGTGCTCGTTAGGCTCAAGTTCACGTGGCTCGACATCTTGACCATGGCCGCCATGGGCGCAGTTGGTCTTGGTGTCTACGAAGCCAAACCAGCACCAAGCCGCTCATTCCCAGTGACCTTTTCCGACGGAGAGATTGTCTACCCTGAGTTCGCCTATCCCCTCCGCCACGAGATCGTCCCAATCTGGCTCGCCGCCCTTCTTGCCTCCCTGATTCCGATCTTCATCTTCCTGGTTATGCAATTCCGTATCCGCTCTTTCTGGGATCTCAACAACGCCGTCATCGGTCTCCTCTACGCGCTCATCGGAGCCGCAGTGTTTCAAGTCTTCATCAAGTGGCTCATTGGCGGCCTTCGACCACATTTTCTGGCCGTGTGCGACCCGGATCCAGCATTGATGGCTGCTCACCCTGGCTCGGGATTTGAGAGCATTATGTTCCAGCGCAATATCTGCCGGGGTGATGTCGATCAGATTGACGATTCGCTTGAATCCATGCCATCTGGCCATACCACTGCCGCCTTTGCCGGATTTCTATACCTTTATTTCTACCTTAATGCAAAGCTCAAGGTCTTCAGCAACCACCACCCAGCATTCTGGAAGCTCATCGTCACCTATGCTCCTCTCCTCGGTGCTTGTCTGATTGGTGGAGCCCTTACCATCGATGAATACCACAACTGGTACGACGTCTTCGCTGGTGCCGTTATCGGCTCAGTCTTTGCCATCTCGAGCTACCGTATGGTGTACGCCTCTGTGTGGGACTTCAGATTCAACCACATTCCCCTGACTCGCCACACACCGTTCTCGTATGGGGCAGGTGCTGCTGGAGCTGGAGGCTTCGAGACTGCTGTTTTCACCAGACAAGCTGGATGGGGATACGAAGAACACTATGGCGGAGCTCCTTTCGATGCTGCACACGGGCTGAGGGGTCAAGCGGCTGGCTTCAACACGGGGGCATTACAGCAGGAGCGTTATATGCATAAGCCTGAAGGCGATGTTGAAGCGAATGCTGGCCTCCATGGAACACATGGCTTCACGAATGGTGCATCATCTGCTAGGAACTCTGATGCTACCATGACCGGAGGGACGCACTACAACACCAGCAGCGTCGGCCGCAAGCCTGTTCCTACCACGGTCTGATTGGGCTCACAGCTTGCGCATACACATACTGCCTTACGACTGAAAATGTCTTAATGAAAGCACTTGCATGGAGAGAACACATGGAGTCAGGTTGGTGCGAAACAAGAGCAGCTGGCGGCTTGAATTCAATCATTGGGGAAGGAGTTTGTAACATCACATGAAGCAGCGTGTACCAATAACGAAAAGCACTTCTAATTATTTCAACGCTTGCCCTTTCCATTATTTGATTGCCTTGACCGCTTGCTCAACATCATCATGACGAGACCGAATTCATTGGCTGCTTAACGTTCTTCACGCGTCGAAACGCCTCCAACACAACGACCCTCTGTGCCTCGTTCGTGAACACCAGCTCCATGCCCTGCTCCTCGCCCTCCCCCATCCGCCGCCCAGCCACACACTCCCCCTCTGTAGCCCACACGAAATCCACATGCTCATTCGGATCCAAGCTGACCCTGGGCGGCGGTGACGGCGCATCCTCCCCATCCACACCCACACCCACACCCAGATCCACATCGACGAAGAACTCAAATTTACACACCGCCTTGCCACTTCTCGTGTAAAAAACGCGGCCGTCCGGGTCAATGACTCCGACGATGGCTTTGGTCACCAGGCCGGCCTCCTCCCATAGCTCGCGGGCGCAAGCGTGCAGGATGCTGGGGTCGTCAGGATCGCATGCCCCGCCGGGAGGTTCCCAGCGGAGGGGCATGCTGTCGTGGGGGGAGCGGCGGAGGAGGAGGATGCGGGGTTCTGGGTCGCTGGTGCCATCGGAGTGATGCTGAGAGCCGGAATCGAATTGCGAGCAGAAGACCAACGCTCCGACAGCGACATGTTGGTAGTGGTACGTGGACTGGGACGCGGGTGTCTCGGCCTTGAGCCGGTCCAGGTTGGCGATGTATGTTTCATATGGGACGGTAAATGGCGACAGGGAGGCCGGGGACGTGAAGTTGGACAGTCGTGCTGGATGGATGACTTCGGGCCCGGACTCGAACTCGAACTCGGACTTGGACTTGGATAATGCCATGTTGGGCACCGAGGCCTTGTTTTGGTGGTCTGTGGCTAATATGTGGTGAGGAAGCGGTTAAGGCTGAAGGCTGAGCTGAAGTGTTGTCGTTCTAGGTGCCTAAGGTATGCAAGAGACTGATTTCCCCTTCTTTGTGCTTCCTCTGTCCGACGAAGTACAGTAGGTATGTATTACGGCTAGCCCTTCGACCTACACTTCCTGTGTAGGACCCAGACCTAGACCTAGAAGTGAAGCTGAACTTTCATCGATGGACAGCGATGAATTATATAATTTCGTATTGAATTCCACCCAAGGATGAAAGTCGAGGGCGTTCAACGCGGCTGCCTGTCTCGAGAGTCACATCGTTTGGTGACTCAGGTTTCACAAGGCTGAAGGAAAGGCTCTTTCATGTTGCTGGAGACGCACGCTAGCCACACCCAGTACACCTCGACCCTTACCCGACCCGCCCCGCTTTTAAACAGCGCTCACGTCCCGCTCACCTTTAATTTACCTTCTACTCACCCACCACTCACTTACTACTTTTCTAGGGTAAGAGGCGCAGACGAACAGGTAAACAGGTATCACGCAAGACGCTATCGCGCAACAGGCGCAGGCCAACACTCACAACAATTGCAGGCAGGCGAGAGACGCTTAAAAACGAGATTTCGGAGAAATCTATATCTGCTCCGGCACTCTGCGACGTGATACTGGATAGTTTCCGCATTGCAGGGTACAGATGCTGTGGTACTTAGAATATCACTAAAACTACTAGACAGTACCAGTACCAATGCATACTGGTTCTGAATGACAAAAACTAACTGAGGTGTAAAGCTACGGGTGTGACTTCGCTCAATAGGCTGACTTAAGCCGCAGCGCTGCCACCCGCCCTACGGACCTTTTGGTACGCTGTGCTACGGCTTGGAACATCACCACCTTAGCGCCAGGCTGTGCAAAAGCCATGGTTGTGGTCGTCTTCAAGAACCATTGAATTGATGTCCAGGTCAGTCATTTCACTATTCGTTAGTCTCTCATCTCTTTCGCCGCACCTAATTTGCGTAATCCACCCCCTGAACCTAGGATATGTGACACCACAATGGCCGCTCCTGCTGCACCAGATTTCCCATTGACCACACTGACCAATGTGGAAGAAAGGCTCCGGACTACGATATTTGGTAAACCACAGCCAGCCTCTTCGAAAGTATTCGACGATCCGAGGTACGATGCTACAAAGTATTTGATTTCTCAGATCAGGCGCCTCGAACACCAGTTCTTCAAGAAACCTCTAAGCCTGCTGAACGACAATCGCACTGATCAACACGCCTGGACACTGTTGGACATGCTTTGCGAGGTCACCCTGAGCGTTCAGAAGCTGGCTGAGGACAACAAGTCAATTACTATTGACTCGATCGCCTCGCGTCTTGCACGTAACGTGGGTACAGAAATTGGCAGTGTTGCAAACCTTCAGGACAGTCTACGTCTGGCTGTGTTCGCTGCCCTCGGAAAGCTTACGACGCTGTACACGCCCGCGTCGCTAAAGGGACTTCAAATCGAGAAGGCTGGCTCCGAAATCGCCAGCCACGAAATCACACCTTTCTCCGAAGCTGGACGGCCATTTACCAGAGTACTTCGCGGGGTAGGTGCCACAGGGATCCTCGACCAGGTCAACTTGTGCGACGAGCAAGTAAACTTCCCTGTGTCTCTACTGAACATTGCCTCGCTGTTCCTGAAGATTGCAGGCCGGCAGATCTCTGTGACATGGGTGGACGATGTCCGGGCGCATTTGGACTTCCACGAACCCACAAGCACTCTTTTCCTGTTTCGAGCACCTTCAGTATGTGCATCGTATCTCAACTCTGCGGCAGGACCATCTCTTTTTGACTTGTAAGTTCCTACATCTAGGAAATAGGTGCCATTGCCGTGCTAATGCCGCTTTACAGGCTGCTTGATGAGGACCGGCCGGCACAATTATCAGATGCCAAACATGCTCAATTTCATCGCGAAGTCCTGCTTTCTTTCAGACTTCTCTTTGGCCAAGTGAAAGCTGCACGAGGTATTTCAACCGCGTGGAGAGACAGAGAGCTAAAGATGGCGCGCTGCTTGATCCTCTGCTCGATCGGCTCTGTGGGAAAAAGCCGTCTCCGATGGATGATGTTCCTGGCAACCCTCTGGTCGACAAGCAGGTCTATACTCACCTGGATTTCCCCACTCTTGGAGCTCGGCTTGCTGTGATTCTGCAATTTCTCCAGCGGCACAAGGCTACAAAGCTACGTGACCGGTGGAGAGATCGGACGAACAAGACCGAATGGTTTGCATTCTGGACCCTACTGGTTGTCGGCGTTCTCTCGATCATTCTTACTATTGTCCAGATAGGTATATCTGCAGCACAACTGGAAATGTCGGTGGCACAATTGAAGCTGCAGAAGCTACAACGGTAACAATGTGCTTTGGGTCGGGCATTGCGATCCACATGAATTTGGCTCTCTCCTCTTACATGTTCAAGTGCATGGAATTTCGCTCCCTGCGCTCATTGTCTAGATAGTGACGTGCTTACAAGTTTGTCCCTGCACCGTCAAGCGAGTTGCTGTATGCATAGTGAACCATCTCGACGCCCGAATCATCATTTTCCATGAGCCAGTGAATGTTGTCAAGGAAAGGCCTGGTCTCTTTGCACTTGTAGTGAGCATCCACACTTTTCCAGCCGATAAGGGACGTGAAGCGTCTCGACTTCACCCCTTCATGGTCGAAAGGGACTTGGCCCCATCCCGCAACAAGTCCTCCGTCCGCTTCTGGCGCTTCGCTGCTGATTGCTTTCTGGAAGTGCTTGAAGCCATCTGCGACCTTGTTCGCGCGCTCCGCATCGATTTTTTCCACAGGGTGAATCCATGAAACGAGCTCAACGACGTTCACTTTGATTGTTGGAAGTGGGTCTTCTGGAAAGAGCACGACATCCTCGTAGATTGGACCAGATGCAAGCAGCGAGATATCGTCCTTGACCTTGTGGCCAGCGTCTGAGGCCGCCCATGCCTTTTGATGACCGTAGGTGTCGAAACCTGTCCAGAAAGACATCATAAGCGACTCGAATTTACATTGGCAGGCAGAGATATGTACTCACAAGCTGCGATTCCTGCCATCTTGGGATCTTCGTGCTGCAGTGCCCACACCACAGCTGTGCCACCTTCTGCCGATCGAAATTTGGAGATGATCTTCAGTCACTTTTCATTGTCAACCCCGACATTTGGCTTGAGCTGGATTAGTTGAACAGCCACCATGTTGACACGCCGTGAATTGCGGGGCGAAAAGACTGAAGACTCCTGAGAAGCTTTCCGTGAACTGCGGTAACAAAGTGAAGTGAGCGAGTTATCAAATAAGTGACTGCGCCAGACCACTGATTGGCTGCAACCACAGCACATTTTCGCCATTGTAGTGCTGAAGGAGGATTGGAATTGCTGGGGTCGAACAGTTGCTGGTCGATAGCATCCGGAACCAAGAAACTGAGGATACCCAGGAGGGTGAACGCAAGGGAGTTTTTGACGCCGGTGAGCTGGTCTCGAAATACAGTGTTGATCAAGAACTTGTAGTCGAGGTCGACACCGTTGCCAGGGCGGGCATTGTGGATTGCTCTTGGGCTGTCTTCGTGTAGAGACGCAGACATTCACGTAACGACCAGTGCCGAGAGCAGATAAGCCCAGCCATCCGAGTCAAAGCCAAGGCATGTCCACCAACCTGTGTAAAGAGCTCAAGAGCCTCTGACTTTGCTTCCGGTGAAGCCACATCTCGTGTCGAGTCGTGAGCGTGGAGAAGACGGAGCAGAAATTCCGCCCCGGCCGGAGCCGCAAAGCTTTGGATTTCGTAGCCATCCGAGCCTGGAACACGTCGTCGTCATCAAGACTGCTCCTTGTCCTGCCTTTGGGACAAAATCGTTCAAAAAAGGCTGTGCTTCTGCATTGTCGTAGACCAGCAGCCAGGAATGTGCTTGCATATGTCAGCGCAGGAATGTCCACCTTGTAGGGTAGAAATAGGAACAAACACGTTTCTTTTCAACCAGTGCATCATCAACTGCGCGTTGTTGCTGCTGTTGCCAGGCGTCCAGCCAGTGGAGACTGTCCAGCAGGGCTTGCTGCAACGTGCTCGGCCTTTGGGTAGGCTGTTTTGCCATGCAAGCCAGCTCTTCTGGCCGCACGTGTCTTGCTCGGTCTTCGTGGAGCTGCAAGAGTCTGGCTGAGCACATTCTTTGATACGATTGGCCCCCGTTCCACGGTCAATGGTGACAATCACCACCAAGGATTGCATGAGCACGGCCAAGTGGTGCGGGGTGAACTAGCAGGCGATTGTTGCTGTTCCCGTTTGCTGTAAGTGTTGTCGAAAATCATGGCTTGGTGTAAGGAAACGGTTTGTTGACTCTTGTACAAACAAAACTTGCTTGACAAAATGTGAGACTGTCACTCGAGCTGACCGTGCCCGGAGCGAACGAACGAGCCGTGATGAATCTGACGTTACTGGGTAGTTTGGACCGCTACGTTTAGATTGACTGAGAATAAAGATGTCGATTCCAGCAGTCTTATCGGACTTTTATTTCTGCCTTCTCAATTGACCGTACAAAGGTCAGTTTGTAACACGGCGTCTACCAATCGCAGATTTCCTCAACAATACTAACAGTCTTCTCTTGTTAGTTGGCCCTCTCTGAAGATCTGCTGTAGTATGCGATTGCACCGTTGTCTGATTGCTCCTTCCAGGTGGCCGCACGTCCTGCAACATAGCCTTGTTTGTCAACATTCGAGAAGCTTCAGCAATACAGCATTCATTTTCCACATCTCACGATGCTCAGATATATCTCCTCGTTTTTCTGGAAGGTGAGTGAGCGCGTCGTGACAGACCTCACAAGTGTGCGCAACATAGATCTCATGAGTCGCCACATTTCACAGGTTGATCGACCATTACCGTCTGGTCACCCCGTCTCATTACCAACAGAACAAGGAGTATTCCACGGTGAGATCGAGCCATTGCCAGACTTCAAATGGCAAGACGCGCCGAGAACCATCATTCATCCATACCAACAAGCTTACAATCTGTCCTTTGGTATTAATCCCACAAGCCACTCTTTGCAATTCTAATGTTTCCAGGCATGCTGACGATTCCAATCTCTGAGCTCATTTCCATTGATCGCACATACCCAGACAACATCAACGAGCGCATCCGAGTCATTCAGAAAAATGAGAATTCCGTGATCGGATGCGAACCTGGTGCAGAAGCAGCTGTAAGAGAATTATACGTTTGGCTCGTGGATCACTACCTTCCACAACGATTCCCCACTATCTTCCGGATTGAACGTGGAGAAGTCGGACGTGATATTCTCTCTACGTCCTCATCAGAGGATTCCTGTCTCAAAAACCTGGTCACGCTTCAGTCCTACTCTCTGGAGCCTCCGAGCTCTCCACTGGCTGCGCTGGAGGTCATTGGATCACTTGTCGATGAGGACATGCTCCTGATGCTTCCTTCACCCGACAACGATGGATACACCCTTCAGGCATTTGTCAACTGCTTTGCTAATGGCCCGAACACGAGACACCGTCTTAATATGAAGCTCAGAGACATCCATGGAGCGGTGCCTGGATTCCAATCCCATCTCGCGCAGAAGCTTGACAGATGGATCGACCTCCTGGAGATTGGCAAAGTTGTCAGACGAGCAAACGTGAGTGGGCACACCTCTTCCGTTGCCTTTCTAATCAGGAGACAATTAGTGGGTTGTCGTCGACGACGGCCGCATGTTCGTGCCCGAGGGTCATCAACCGTACAAGGATGAGAAGTCGCCGGTTGATATCCAGAAGGTATGTTCAGGCTCACCACAACCAAGATTGATGGATAACTGACCGTGCTCGCACATGTAGGCCTTTGTACGAAGCGAGAGTCAAACACTATATCGGCTCCCCCGATCCAAAGCTGTCGTCTTTACGATCAAAACATATCTTTACCCACTGACGGATATCAAAGCCGCAGGCTATGGAGAGGATCTAGCAAACGCCATCGAAGGGCTGAGTAAGGGCAACGCACCTGGAATAGTGGAGTACAAGAAAAGCAATATTTGGGGCGACATTGTCAAGCAATTCTTACGCAGCTGAAGAACTGACAAGCTTGCTCACATTTGTGAGACTTTGGGAATCACGGTGCGACATCCAAACGGTCTTCGGCGGTGCACGGATTTACAGCGGACGACACGTCAAAGCGTATCGTGGTCGAGCAAGTGCCTGGCACATGCTGTCCTGACTGCCTCAGTGCAACCTTATTACCATGCTCTGGCGGAAGACGGCGGCGGCTTTGTCTACGAACGGGCTTATGAGGTGACAATTATCGTTCTGCCCAAGTACTTTCGTGCATTCATGATCGCAGGCAAGCGGCGCAGGGACAGGCTTCGGAATTTAGGTACCGAACAAAGCTAAGCACACGACTGCGCCACTCATGACAATGCTTCTTGACCGTCTCTTGTCTTTAGATACTTACCTAGCCTGGCTCAAAACGTTCCCTTAGGGATAATCAACATTGCCGGACAACCATCCATGGCTGTGACGCCAGCGGCGATCTGTTCCAGGTAGGATCCTCGGGATATCATCCTAACAAGCCTGAATGATCGACCATGTTAGCGCTCGGAAGTCACATGAGGTTCAAGGTGAAGACTTATTCCGCTTGCATCTGGCGTCAGAATCATGCCCACGTCGACATGTTGACAGTCGGCATTTCTGTGCAAAGTCATACGGTCACATGCGATTTCTCGAGAACATGACCATCCGCTACTAATCTCATATAACATCCATGTTGATGTGGAGTATTTCTGCTATTTCAAAGCCTCCTCGGCGTCGTTGAAGAAATTACAGTTCTCTCTTCCTGGTTATGACTTTTAGTTCTACTGTACTAGTAGTAAATTACCCATGACAGTGTGTCTCGGTTCTGTTGGGCAGCTAATAAGGCTGGTTTCTTGTACCCGGTGCTTTTCGACACCGTTGCAGATGGTTGTTCTCGGCATAAATGCAGCCTCGCTCACAGTCTTGTCGCAATACTGACACTGCACAACACGTGCACGCTTGTCACCTAGCTTCCGGCAGGCTCTGCGTTCGTGCTTGTTGCGGTTGCCAATTGTAGTGAACTTCTGACCGCAACTTTACCGGCATGTATGGATCTTGGGTCTCTGGGTACTTGTAGGAGACCGTCTAAGACGCTTTCGGGGAGGATGTGGCGATGGGTTCCGTGTGTCGGTGCTGGAATGTCTTGACCTTTCCGCCGCGGAACGTTCTGATGAGTTCGCCGTGGATGATGATGATGATGACGCTGGATTGACCGTGGCGGAAGAAACGCTCTTGGTAGTCAGATTCTCGTCCCCAGTCGACAGCGAGACCATACGTCCACAAGTCAGAACTGTCATGTCGCGGTTCCCTTAATACATCCAGATATTGGCCGTGCTCTGCAGCTTCACCCGGTGTCCTTGAGAGGCTGCTATCGTAAGGACACGGTTCCCCACCCCCAAGACCCCCACATTAAACAAACATACAGAAACACGTACAGGCAATTTCGTTCAATCGAGTTCTCCTCGCTCTCCGCGTTTTCTAATATTTCGCGACGCGAGTCTAGAGACGCCGTGGCCGGTCATTCCCAGCCGCCATGCTATAACTCGCCAGCACTCAGCCATAGCTGGCTGATGGGTGTTACTTACCAATAAGGAAGCCGCAAAAGGCGGCAAATACAGCGTCGAAGAGCAAGAGCACCACTTGCGGAGCTGGCAACTCCTCCTTTATAGCGGAAGAAAGCTGTCGTTGTCCCTTCTTGAGTCGGTCCTTGTACTTGTCTTTGAACCTGTCGATCCGGGCAGGAGGATCCGGGGCAGCTCCTGGAATGGTTGGACCATCGTTATTGACACGTATGGTACGATTCTGCGGATCAAGATGGATTGTATCCAAAGGGTGGCCCACACACCACCTAGGGTTTCAACATCGCCGCAGTCCAGGCCGTCAAGACGGATGCTGTGGGCGGTCTTCGAAATGAGCCGAGTCAGATCGAGGGCGAGCCTTGATTTTCCATTCGATATCGCCGTCTCTGTCTGTAGTGTGTTCACCCGGTGCCGGCGGAGTCCAATCCCAAAGCGCTGCTGCGATCTGATCAAAGCTTCGGATGTCTTGTGGACTTTGGAGCAGCGAACTCCCTGTCGACAAGTCATCAAGGAAATCTGGGCAAGTCAGTCTTTGTACGTAGTGCATAGTATAGGAGCAGGCTTCCGTCTTCCGTTCGCGACTTCCACTCTGCAAATACGGAAAGGCACACTGTTAGACGCTGTTCCATCTGAGGAAACGGCTAGCATGCATTCCGCACGGATAATGCAGCTGACGACTTGTCGAAGAGTATCCGGGGTTTCGTTGGACATCACCTTCTTCAGAACCGAAGAACCCACCGGGTAGAGATCAAGCGGGCTCTTGATACCTATGTCGCTGCTTCGACTTTAGTAGGCGCCACATAATCCACACCCGTCAACCTAAACGTTGTGACAGCTGTCAATGCCGATCCTTCCAACGTCTGTGTATCATTCAAATTCACGCCGGCTGCCCCTTAGAGAAGCATTTTCGCCGTATCGGGAAATCTCCAAAGGACTAGGCTTCGATTGAGTGCTGCGTTTGAGCGTACCCACCCTAGGGTGCACACCTCTCAAGGTATGGACCTTCGTAAACAAGCCCCTATGCCTAACAGCCTTTCACATGACATTCTGGTGTGATCCGAGCCCCTAGGGGGCTCGTAATCCCTAACGACTACTTGCCCCCAGCGACTGCTTGCCCCAGTGGCTTACCCCCAGCAGCCGAGAAAGCTATTACCGGCTAACGCTGCTTAAAGGCATGGATTGCTCAATACGAGGAGACTCAACTAGAGAGAGGAGAGGAAAGGTTTGTTTGTGGGTTGAGCTGTATGTACTAGTGATAATGCTCGATAAAAGATTCTTGAGCAACGTTGGCGTTCGATTTACCTCGTCTTTAGCCGCTAAGATCAGTCCCGTGCTTCTATCGCCGTTCAGGTATAAGGTTTTAATTCGATATAGAACCATCGATTCCCGTATAATCGAAGGATCTATGTCCGATGGATTGAAACATGTGGAGACCGGCTCGCGCTCTAGGTAAGCGAATACGCTTCTAGTTACCTATTGACGCCAAGCAAATTTCGCGGAAACACAGTCCTGAAATATGCATCTGCCCATGGCTTGCCTGGGTCCTCTCGATTGGTTACTCGTAACTCTGTCGTACTCTAGTAAGCGAGCCCCTGTTTCTTCAACAATCACCACATGATCGGGACCGAGAGCCGCATGTCATAAAAGGGTACTATTGTATACAAACTTGCCATCCAGACGGGGAATAATGGGCTGGGATATGGACCAATTCGCAGGCGCAAAGAATTGATTTTTGGATCGATACCCAAAAGTCTGCTACCGCCGACAAGATGGCAGCCCTATGGCGACTGCTCGGAGCGGCACCCGCAAGAAGTCCTCCGCCGGTGGTTGAGAGCGACGACGTCTACCCGGTCCACATGCTAGACGACACATCCACACTCCGGGACATCGTTGTTACATGGACGCTGCGCTTCAACGACGTCCTTGACGCGGACAAGTTGCACCTCTCGTTGTCAAGATTGCTGGAGATTGGAGACTGGAGGAAGGTCGGTGGTCGGCTGAGGTTAAAGGTTAGCTTTTCTCATCTTTTGATCCATCCTTCGATACCGGTCAATCGCTGCTGACTCACACCCTCGCCAGGAGAATGGGAAGCTGGAGATCCATGTGCCACGGCCTTTCACGGCAGATCGTCCTGCCGTGTTCTACACCCACCACTCCATCGCCATGAACATTGAAGACCATCCGTTGGCAAAGACCCTCCCTAAAGCCACCGAGGCCCCGTCCATCCAACCTGGCCCGCAGGCCTTTCGAGTCTTTGCGGCTCGAGAAGATGCGCCGGCGACGCTCGAGGATTTCATCTACCGGGACACCCCGCAGCTGTCGTTACACATCACTTCGTTCGACGACGCAACGCTCGTGGCTCTCTCCTGGCCACACACTCTTATGGATGTCATGGGTCAGCAGGCCCTCCTGCACGGCTGGTCTCTGGTGCTAGCCGGGCGGGAGTCGGAAGTTCCCCCAATGCTCGGTGCGCGAGAGGACGCGATCTGTGCCGCCGCAGATGCTCCCGTGGAGGGAAGAGAAGAAGAGGAGTTCAGGCTGGGCCAGAAGCGGCTGAGGGGATGGGCCATGCTCATGTTCGGGCTGCGATTTGCCTGGGACTTGCTGTGGAACCGGGTCGTCGAGACACGCACCATCTTCTTGCCCAAGAGGGTAGTGGCCGAATTGCGACGCCAGGCCCAGGACGACCTTGCTGCTCTGGATGACAGCGGGAGCGAGAAGCCATTCGTCAGCGAGGGCGACGTGCTGACAGCGTGGGCCTTGCGTGCGGTCGTTCGCTCCCTCCCGCAGCCACGGCCAGTGTCGGTGCTTCACGCGCTCAACGCGCGGTTCCGGCTCTCTTCGCTGGCTCAGGCTTCTTCTTCTTCTCCGGGTGTCTATGTCCAGAACATGGCGGTGGCGGCCTTTGCATTCCTGTCTCGCGAGGTCGCCACAGGTCCTCTTGGACCCATAGCTCTCGAGAATCGGCGCCAATTGATGGAACAATCGACCGAAGCGCAGGTACTTGCCTGTCTGCGCGAGCTGCGACGCGGATCCGACTCGGGTTCGGGCAGCGACCCGTCGATGGTGTGCGCCGAGTCCTCCGACGCCCTGCTGATGCCTTTCACCAACTGGACGCGGGCCGGCTTTTTCCACACAGCCGACTTCAGCCCTGCACTTGTGCGCGCCGGCGAGAAGACAGGCCAGTCGAGGATCAACCCGCCCGGCGCCATGGTGTTCCACCACGCGCAATCAATGCGCCAGGGCACGGCCGTCAGGAACGTGGTCGTGGTGCTGGGTAAAGATCACGGCGACAACTACTGGCTGACTGGGATTCTGCTCCCCGCAGCCTGGGCCAAGATCGAAGAGGCCATAAATGGCATGTCACAAGGCGGGGAATACATAGGATAATTATGTTCAACCATAGGCGCGCTACCACTGTACTGTACTGTATAATATGTAAATATCAACAACGTCTAAGTCTTCTACTATAGATCGAAAGGCTATGTATGGATGTTCCTGCAAGTCGGACTGTGTTCATTTCTTTGCCCCCCGATGACCTTTTTTATTCTTTGGAAGGAGTGTTCTAGTTTAGAAACCAATGTATCTTGTGGTGGGCGATTCCCAAAGACCCTTGGCCTGTGGACTTTCCTCTCCTGACGACTATGGCCGTTACCGTCACCATCACCATCACCATTCCTTGCATCCAGCTCCAGCTCCAGCTGCATTGCATTGCATTTATATGTGTGTATTTCTTTGGCCTCATCTTTATCTCAAACTCATACTCATACTCGTACTCGTACTCATGGCTCGGTTTGAAAATCGGCTATTGCTCTGGGTTGAGCACACGCAATCAGTACGGGACTTGGAGAGGTCGGTTTTTTGGCGACAGAATAGTATACTTATCTATATCGCTATACCAACGTGGTGGGTGACCTCCTGCTACTGTATGGGCATCTAAAGATACAGCGAGGCCTACGCGTTAGATTGATCCCTTTTGAGTTCATTGAGTCTGTCGACCGGCGAGTTTGTCGTATAAATGCTTGTATCTTCTATCGTCGTCGACGAGGTTCACTTCCAAGTTCAGTTTCAGATTGGAATTCGTGACGATTTACTTAATGATCTCGTGAGTCCGCCCGTCCCGGAGACGAGCTGAGCGGCTCGATCCATGTGCTTGCAACGACATGTATATATGCTTACAACCGCGGACCTTCTTCCATGTGTGTGGTGACCAAAGAGGGTGATTGCCTCCCTATCCAGATCTTATGCAGTCCTGCTGAAACTTGCCTATCGGAATCATAATCTGCTGATACTTCCCAGAGGGCACCCACCAGGCACAAGGCGCACCGCATTGCGCCCGACTTGTTACTTGAGTCTTTGATTGTACTGCCCAGTGAGTGAGAGAGACAAGCTCAGTCAGACTTTTTCGCTTCCGGACCTTCAATTCGCTCGCGTTCGCATCCACGCCGTCCTGGAAACGGCCTCGTCCGCGTCGAGCATTGTTGAAGCTGTTCAGGGAGTTCAGTACGGGGCACAAACAGTAAATGTGACCACTCAGGGGAAAATCCCCCACCTTTGCTGCTTCGCGCGCACTGCAGCGCATCAATCCTCTTATGCTCAACAGCCGGCCGCTGGGCCATGTCGAAAGCGCTTCATCCCGCGGACGCCCATACAAGGCAGCGTCCGTGCTTTCATTTCAGGTCTGTGTAGTGATCTGCGGTCTCGATGGTCTCACAACCTGGCGGGTCCTGAACTGCTCGTCTTCCTACACGCAGCATGTTCGCCCGCACAATAGAGCCGTGCGACAGGTTGAAAAGAACACCCTTTCCACATTTGCTGGGCGCCTTTACACCCGCTCCTTTCTGAACTTCGCGATGACGTCCCTCATCTTCGGTAACAGCTCTGGTAGGCGAAAAGGCTTACTTACCACATCGTCAATTCCGCTCTTCAACGTCATTTCAATCTGCTCGGCCCGTGCATTTGCCGTCACTGCTATGACGGGTATATGCGCAACCAACTCGCCTGTGTTCTGCATCTCACGCAGCATGCGCGCACAAGTTTGACCGTCCATGACGGGCATCTCAAGGTCCATCAACACTACGTCAATATCTATACCGTCGGTGACGTGGTCGCGGTAGAATTTCGATTCGCGGATACGGTCAACGGCTTCGCCGCCGTGGTTTGCCACGTGGACGAAGCAGCCAATTTTGCGCAGCTGAGTGGCCAGGACCTTTTGATTGATGAGGTTGTCTTCCACGACCAGGACATGGAGAGATTCCGACGGCGTGGTTTGACCCGTGGTGGAGGTGGACACTGACGAGTCAGTCGTCGATGGGGAGAACAGCTGCGTGCTCAGACCTGTCAGTGGTGTTGTCTTCGGCGCCTTCCTGCTCCTTGGTGATGACGAGCCAGGGCTGTACTCCGAGCTGCTATTAGTGCCCTGGGTACGGCGAGCTTTGACATAAAATGCAAATATGCTTCCTTTCCCACTCTCAGAAGCGACGCCAATTTCACCTCCTTGCATCTCAACGAGTTCTCTCGAGATAAATAGACCGAGGCCCGACCCGCCATACGTGACATGCGTCCTTGGACTCGCTTGAGAAAACCGTTGGAAGAGTTGCTTCTTTTCCAACTCGTCTAAGCCACGTCCGGTGTCTTGGACCGCAAAATGGATATACAGGGCGCTGCCCAGACCCCATTCCGCCCCCGCTGTGACATCCTTGACCTTGGAAGATCGAGATGGGATGTACGTTAGCCCCCACTTGTCTTCTTGGGACGGCTTTTCGTCCGAGGCCCCGACATGCATTCGTATCAGACGATTTTCTTGGGTGGTCGTGAACTTGATGGCATTGGTCATCAGGTTGATGAGAACCTGGGACAGGCGATGAGGATCTAGTCGGACCCATTGGATATGCAAATCCGTAAAAGTCGGGTCGACCCTCAGCTCCATTTTGATATCTGCAGTCTTCAGCTCGGCGTCGAACATCTTCAAAACTCTGTGGACGACGTTGAGGGGTTGGGTGTCGACCGGGGTCACCGTCATCATGGCCGAATCGAGTTTCGACAGAGTCAACACATCGTCGACAATTCTCTTTTGGTGCTGGGCGCAGAGCGTGATTGTCTGTGCAGAGTCGATGGTAAGATCAAGGACGTCTATTTGAGGCTTGGTCAGACCATTGGCGTCCCGCATTTCGCTCAGAGAGCCGGTGATCGAGTCAGCACACTGGAGTATGGCGGATAACGGGTTGCGCATCTCGTGTGAGGTTGTGTCAATGTATCGCTCTTGCTGCCGTTTCATCTCCACGGCCTCCCTCATCCTCCTAGTCTGCAGGTTTTCGGCGAATTTCTGTGCGCTGATATCGGTCATTGAACCAAAGATCTGCTGAATCATGCCGTCCTCGTCACGCTCCGGCGACGCACTAGTGAGCACCCAGGTGTGTCCTTTATTGCCAAGTCTGTCTCGCCATGGGGTCTTGAAGCGGAATTCCAAGGATATTGCACACCTGTTGTCTAACATGGTATTCCACGCTTCTCGCACCTTCTGCTGATCTTCCTCCAGCACATAATCCATCCATTCGTCATTGACTGGGACGTCCCGAGGGTATGACGACAAGTCATACCACGCGTCATTGACGAAGTTGATCCGGCCGTCGACACAACCAATGAAGATACCCACCGGGGCGAGTTCGGCCATTCTTGTGAACCTGTTCTCTGCTTCAGCGGCCTGTTGAGTCCGGGCAACAAGCTGGTTGTTGAGCTCGATGCGGTCCTGGGCTGCCAACTGAGCGGCTCTTTCGCTTTTCTTGATTTCATCTTCAAAGAGCACAACCGAAGCAATCGATGTGGCCAGCTGACGTCCCAAGAGCTGGACAAACAAATCGTAGTCTTCATCGTAAGGTCGCCTTGGATTGGTAGCCATAACGAGAAACCCCAGCGTAGATTCGCCTGTTGTAGGATGAATTGGAGCTATAACCACGACTCGCGAGGGGTCTCCAAATCCGCGCCATTCAATGTCCTCTAACATGTTGGGATCCAGTGTGCCATCGTCAACCCGGAGGACGATCGGTCTGTCAGTGGTCAATGCTTGCCGGAAAGAATGGGCGAACCCTTTCGTGCCTGTCTTCATGTTTATGATGGGAGGGGCCGCTGTGTGGCCAGCAGGAACACCCAGTGTACCTTCCAAGTAGCAGATTTTGTTAGAAGCAGCGCCACTGGAGCCAGAAGAGGCAGCGTCGCTGTCAGCCAAATCTTCGTTCAGGGAATAGACCATGACCATGGGAGCGTCAAACTCGTTGTACTCGAGGCCCTGGAGGAGCAGATCCCAAAATTGCGACACTTGTCGAGCTGCAGCCGTACGTTCGCCGATCTCACGGAGCGTCAACATTCGTCTCTCGGCGATTTTGCGGCGCGTCTTCTCAAAAGCTGGATTGTACAGGCCAACCACCCCACCGTCCGCACCAATCAAGGGAATGATTGACCAAGAGAAATAAGTCTCCTCCAGAAAACCATTCCGCAGAATGAACAGGCAGTCGTCATCTTTCATTGTTGCTTGCGCGTTCTTGAAGGCGTTATCAAAGACCGCCTCCAATGCATCCCAGATCTCTGACCAGGCATCTCGATAACGAGCACCCATCAACGCCGGATGCTTCTGTCCCGCAAGCAGAACATAGGCTTCGTTATAAATGGCAATGTGATCTTCCCCCCAGTACATTGCTGATGGATGAGGACTCGCCATGATAAGGTTGCACATCCCTCGAAGCTCGACGGACCAGTCCTGAATCGGACCCAGACTAGTTTTATTCCAATCGATCCCTCTAGCGAACTGGACGTGCTCTGGAAGAGAGGGCGACACTGGCAATCGTGTCCAATCGAAGTAGGCTTTATCATCAACAACCATCATGTCCGGGCCTATACGACTTTTTACGCTGGGTTGGACCATTCTCTGGCTGGCGCTGGCTGGCAAGGATCCCGACAGTAGTTCAGAATATTTCATGTCCCCAATTGGTACTGGAGACATTGGGTCGAGGGCACTGGACGAAGCATCTGGTGGAGAGTCAGTCATCAAGCTATGCAAACTCCGAGAAACATTGGTGTTCGGGCGCGGGGAGATATCGAAATAGCTTTGCGAAGTGGGCTCTGCTCGTGTCCCGCTTTGAGTAGTGGAAGCAGAGATCGACCCGAGACCTTGGAACTGTAGCATACTGGGCCGAGTATTACTGTCCGCCGCCGGCGCAGGCGAGTGGGGGTGTTGGCGTCCATGAATGACCTTCAGCCGTTTCCGTATTAGGGCACTCTGCCATAGCCACCCTGCATATGGGAAGGTCGAGACAATGTCTGGTTCTGTCAGAACGCTGAGAGCCCATGCTTTGAAATCCGAGAAAGGCGTTCCCAGCTCAAGCAGTACACTTGGATCCTCAGCCCGTCCTTGAACATGGTCCAGAAGAGGAGCACGGGCCTTCAGTGCAGTATTCACGAATACCAGCCTGAGGCCAGCCGAGGTTTTGTTGGCCTCATCGGCGATATCAACCACGAGGGTGGGTCGCTCGTCCAGCTGAAGGTATTCGGCCAGGGCCACAGAATGCATCAACTGGTTCCCGCTTGGTATTCTTGTGTCTGACGGCACACGAGGTCTGTTCTCGCTTCCAGCCCGGCTTGCGTGAGGAGATGTCCTGACAGGCATCGCACTCCCTGCGTCGCTCCTGACCGGCGCTGATATTCGCGCAGACGGAATGTCCTCTCCCTGGCTGAGCACTGTTGCGGCAGCCTCTAGAAGGGAAATCGTATTCCCTGCTTGAGGGTCCTGCATTCCTGAGCTGGCGTTGACGGGGATATCCTCGCCCTCCTCCTGCCCACCCCGTCGACCTCGCTGCTCTTCATTCACGCGACCATGATCTGAGCTCGGTAGCCCACTGGAGGACGAGCGTTTCGGATATTTTACGCCGGGCTGATCGGGCGAGGGGGAACTGACGGCGGACCGATATGTGCGCTTCAATGATTGAGGTGCAATCTCGGCGGCGGAGGAACCTGGGACAGAGCCAGACGGGATATCATTCACGTCCGAAGGGGCACTCATTCGTAAGTTGCATTCTCGGCCAATTGTGGCTAAATTCGATAGCCAGGCAAGAATACCACTGGACTCGATCGAGTGGGGGAGGGTAGGGCAAAGGGAGGTGCGCAACGGCTGGAGATCGATCGAGGTCGCGAGCAGGGAGCACCAACAGCAGCGCCAACAGAGGGGGAGCCTTGGTTGGAGCCGCGGCTGATCCGTCGTGTGTTACTCGTCGAGGGCGCGCAGACGCCAGTGCCTCTCAGCAATGCGCAGTCCACAGTGGCGAATCAGGGCGAAAGTTTTTTGGCGGATGAAAGGTCCGGTGGTCTGTAGATTAGAATTGCGGCTTGGATCAAGGACCGGATAATGAAAGTCGAAATCGGTACGAGTTACGAGTAAGAATTGATAGTGATCGGTCCGAATTTCCGAGTGGGAGTGAGGTGAGGGTGAAGTGGGAATGGAAGATGCTCTGTCGATCACTGCAGGTAGGAAGGGGCAATGGTCACAGGAGTTCGTACGTAGTGAGGTAGTGCACTGAGGGGACGTATTCTTCGACATGGCTGTGGTAGAACGGTCAGTGGTGGGAAGTGTGCGTTGCCGGTTCCCCTGAAGCAGCGAGGATCGCCCCGGAGGCATCATGGCATTTGTGTTTTCCGATGAATGGGGACAAGGGGGTGGACTCTCTTACCGGGCGACTGGTGCTCGGCTGCCGCCGGCGTGTTACCCCAAACTCACCATGGCCCATAAAAAGCCCCGGAGTGTCAAAGCGTGTGCATTTGCTAAGCATACGCAGTAGAAAGGACAGCCCCGGCTCGTATTTACGAGGCACATACCAAGCGTGTCTACAGCGTATCCAGGGATTCTTATGCCCGCGCCCAGTCTAACAGCATACACTCTCCGTTTTTCAGCTCGACACAGTTCATATGTTTTATCCACGCAGAATCGTCCTCAGAATCGTCCTTCTCTGCAGCCTGCAGCCGTGCAATGGCTTCCTGAACTGTAAAGATCTTCCGCCGAAGTAGGGGGCCAATCAGCCCTGACCCTCGCTTCTGTTCGTCATGTGTACCAATCCAGTATTTTGCATGCAGCGTCTTTTGTGCTTTCACCGCGTTGATTGCTCCTAGATTCAACTGTTTGCTCCATTTGAGGGAGACATCATGGAGGCCATGCAACAATGCCAAAACATCCACTCGTGGCGATGCAGTAGCAATCACACTCAGGGTCGAGGCTTCCACGCCATGAGGGGTGTATATCAAAGCATCCGCAGTCCCTCCCGGACAGTCAGGTCGCTGCGCGCAGATCACTACTGCTGAGTGGTAGTACAGAGCATCAGAGTTGGTGACTAGCCGACTCATGCCAATCCAAGCGGGGAGAGGGGGACTGCTGGTTGTTCGCCAGTCGGTGCCAGTCGTAAAGTTCGCCAGCTCGACGACGGTTTCAAAATGACCCCATGCTTTTATCAATCGGGCTGCTTTTGTGGTCGCAACGACTGGCACCGCACGGTCAACTTCGAGCAATGTGGCCTGATGACAGTGATCTGTAAATTCATGGGAGATGGCTATAGCATCGACGAAAGAGCAGCCTTTCCTCCCTGCTTCAGCAATGGTCTGGGAATCCAAGTCCTCAGCATCGCAAAGGATGGCGTTGAGCCCGTCCATAGTCCGCACGCTGCTCTCCGTCAAGTGCCACTGCTTGGAGAACCACGAGGCGACATCTTCTTGCGGCCCAGATAGCCACGGGTCGATCAAGATGTTGTAGCGCGAACGACCTGGTGGTGGAGAGACGTGATCAGGGTACGCTAGAGACAACAGCCAAGATGTATCGGCATTCAAGTGAGCCAGGACTGGTGTTTTGCCATTGTGTGCGCGCTGGAACGAGCATTTCAACGGGCCATGAAGAGGCTCCATGTGCAGCAAACCGCAAAACTCGTTGCCAACCACTGTCTATCTGGAATATCAGCGAGTCTCAAGAAGCCGTGCTGGCACCTGCGACAAGCTCAGAAGCTGGACAAGATTCGAGATGATGACTTCATATATTGTTCTGGGGGCGATCTATGAACCGATGCCTCTCCGCACCCGGGTGGCATTTGGAGTACAGGTACCCAAAGGACTCGCTGCAGCCTCTGCATTCTCATGGAAGAGCACTTGATAAACTGTTGGCAAGGGCATTCCTCCAGATGAAAAGTGGCCTTTATTGTGTACTTCGTATTCAAGGCACGCATCCGGATTAGACCTCATTCACCTCAAGTTTACTGAAGGGCCCGTCGGCGCCAAGCCACAGATGAGAGCTTGACCAGAAGAAGACTAGGACGGCAAGATAAGATAAGCCCCAGGCCAGGCATCTCTTTTTCCAGGCTTGCAGTCTGCTCTCTTTCTTCCGGAGCCCTTTTGCTCAGCATTAATATACACAAAACCACTTTGTTCTGAGAAGCAAACAAGGTCTATACAACTCTCACATTCCCGCTCTGCTCTTCAACGACGGTTGACTCTGTCATCAGTCAGCGCTTCTGGAAGAACACCAAGAACTCGGCACACATCATCCGCTAGCTTGACGCGTCCCCTCAAGAGCGACGGGCGAGTCAGAATCAACGAGCTGCGGGCTCCGAAGAGTCTAACTCCACTGCCTTCACAGCCACACTCCCATCACTGGAGCGTTCCCTGATTTACACAGTGCGCGCCCAGAATCGTGTTGGCCACCGACTTCCACGCTTACCGGTCCAGTATCCCACGATTCGCAACGCCTGCGTTCACTGTCGTCTCCCCACCCTGTACTCTTTCCTTCGTACACCTCTTTCCGTGGCCTGCTTTGAAAGCAAGTCTGTTACACGATTCATTACTCTCTTGCACGCTCACTCATACGCCGATGGTCGACTCCGCTGACGAGCCTCCGCTGTCAAGTCATCTACACTCATGGGCTAAGACCAAGACTCCCTCTACACCGAAGTCACCCATCCTCCATCAAAGAGACCCCCAGACTTCGGGCCACTCTACCTCTGCGCATGAACAGTCAGGTACCCGCCGACAAGATGCTGGGAACAGCCACTCCGCAGCTGGTCCTGCAACAAATTCAGACCACCCTCGAAACGGAGGAACGGATACAGGGCAACAAACTGCATCAGTTGTGGACGAGAAAGGAGAAGGAACGCAACCTTCCGCCATAGGAATCACTCCTCCCAAGGACAAGGCGCCCTTGGCCGACCGATTCTTCCGCGATGTCAAACGCATCCTCTTCTCCAGCTGGGTTAACTGGCTTCTCATCTTTGTGCCCGTCGGCATCATACTAGGCATCATCGTCGACTGGCTGCACAACGATGTCGTGAGCCCCAGTGCAGTGTTTGCCATCAACGCAGTGGCAATCATCCCTCTCGCATCGCTTTTGTCATTTGCGACCGAGAGCGTCGCCGTCAAACTGGGCGACACCATTGGAGCTCTCCTCAATGTCACCTTTGGTAACGCCGTCGAGCTGATCATTTTCATCATCGCTTTGGCTGCCAAGGAGGTGCGCGTAGTTCAGGCCGCGGCCCTTGGGTCCATCCTCTCCAACCTATTGTTGATATTGGGCATGTGTTTTGTTACCGGTGGTCTCCGATTCCGAGAACAATTGTACAACTCGACAGTCTCCCAGATGAGTGCGTGTCTGTTGTGCTTGAGTGTCATCAGCCTACTACTTCCGGTGAGTGCTCTTAACAAGTCGTTTTAGGCAGCCGTCGTACTGACCCATTTCTAGACAGCTTTCCATGCCTCTTTCTCAAACACCGACACGGCAGATCGCGTAGTGCTGAAGGTCTCGCGCGGTACAAGTGTAGTCCTGTTGCTGGTCTACATCCTCTACCTTCTCTTCTCGCTCAAGTCGCACTCCTTCATGTATCAGAGCACTCCGCAGCATCTCATCGATGAAGAGTCACATCCTGGAGTTCTTGCCGAGATCTTAAATTCGTCCAGCTCCTCGAGTGACACATCCGGTTCCAGTTCCAGTGACACTGACTCAAGCTCCAACTCGAATACGACCACGAAACGCATCAAGCGTGCTCTCCGCCGCAAGCGCCGCAAGTCAACCTCTAGCACAAAGGACAATACCTCCCTTCCGACTTTCACTAGGAGTTCGTCGGTTCTCACTGGGCACGGCGGTTCGATGATGACCGGGGTTACCTCTGCCGAGTTAGAGCCCGTCTTTAGTGGTGACGAGGCCGATGTTGACGGAGAAGGAAGATCGAGCCGATACCGCTCCCGCACACACACTATTCACTCTCGCGACTTTGAGAGCGGAGCGCAGAACGACCAAGCCTCGGAGAAATCGAAAAGACGCTACCGGAAGTCGAAGAAGTCCAAGCGCTCAAAGAAGGACAAGGACAAGGAAAAGGAAAAGGTCAGAGACAACGGGAAAGAAAAGGAGACTGTTGTCGAAACTATCACCAAGGAGAACTCTCTGGTGACTGCGGATTTCACGCAACCCCAGGTGGGCTTCGCTGCAGAAGTTCAAGAAATCCCTCATGACGGTATCGCTAGACGGCCATTCAACATTCGCAATATTTCTGAAGCCGTCAAGCCAGCTTTCACCTCTGCCAACTTCCCTCATCATGAGGCCACCGGGCGACCACTTGCAATCCCGATTCGTCCTACGTCGCAACCACGAGTTCTCGCTCAACAAGTACGTCGGACTGCGTCAATGCCAGACATCCTACGTCCTACGGTTTCTCATAACGGACTGGCCCCTTCCATTTCGGCGCCTCCACAACATGACGCGTCGGTCCACCAAAGTCCAACTGAGGTACAGACAGATGCTGTTGTTGAGCCTCAGACTCATTTGTCAAAAACCTCAGCAGTCGTCCTGCTCTTGTGCTCCACGGGCCTTGTTGCGTTGTGTGCCGAGTTCTTGGTCGGCAGTATTGACTACCTGATCGCCAACAGTGGTGTCAGTCAGGCCTTCATTGGCTTGATTATCCTGCCCATCGTCGGTAACGCGGCGGAACACGTCACGGCGGTGACTGTTGCCGCCAAAAACAAAATGGACCTGGCCATCAACATCGCTCTCGGCAGCAGCATTCAGATCGCACTGTTTGTCACTCCGCTGATGGTTATTCTTGGATGGATCATCAAGACGGACATGAGTCTGTACTTCAGCCTGTTCGAGACAGTTAGTCTGTTTGCTAGCGCCTTCATCGTCAGCTTCCTGATGATCGATGGACGCAGCAACTATCTTGAAGGGGCACTACTCATCGCGGCGTATGTCATCATCGCAGTTGCAGCATTCTTCTACCCCACCTGCGATCTGAGCTCCGCCAGTGGGCCGCTTGACGGGGCCAATCCAATCTGCTAAGCTACCATTCCTATCGCGGACGGCGGATGGAGTGGTTATGGAAACAAAACGCAAACAGGAGACGTGGTTGATGTTGCTGTGAAGTTCATACTGTCGCTTAAGGAAGCCGAGCGCTTGGGTGCTGCACTGGCTCTACGTCGGAACGGGTTGAGATTTGAGAACATTCTTTTAACGGGACAGGGAAAATGGATTTGCCTGATGGCTGCTCTTTGGAGCGTGCCTCGACCGTCTGTTGATGGTCCATATTCACAAAAGTGATTTTTCACTGGTGAGGGTCGTATTTGATTAACTCATACAAAATATGATCCGCGTGGTTCGGGCCCAGAACCTGGACACGCCTGTTGACCTCTCACGAATTCCTTTGTCTGTGTCCGCTGGCAAGAGAGATATATGCATTTCCTCAATGTACCCGTACTCGTTGGCGGAGTTGGTCACGTGTGACCACGTGCACCATGCTTGGCAGAGCGACGCCTCGGGGGTCTTCGTCTTCCTGTTTACCGCACACAGATAATTGTGAATGACAATTGACAGTGTTAGTCCAACACGTACAAGAGCTAGTTGATTTATGCAGGCGCTCCAAGCAACGGCCTCGGATTCATTTTCTCCTACCGCCTTCTCTGAATGGCAGCTTTGGGCCAGCCACAATGGTGCGATACGCTTAGGGAAGCTGCTTTGGGTATGGTTAGAGGCAACCCTTATCCTTGTTGCCGGGCCTTGTTTGGTTGTCCCAGGTGCTACGAGAAATGCTTATCACGAGCTTCGACACTCTTATCTTGATCCTCGTCGATCAGTGGCCGCCTTCCAGCAAGCACCACCATTCAGCATCAATACCGCATCCGCCAGCGTGTGACGATCCCTGGCTACAACAACAGGTGAGTGTCAGGGCTGTTTGCCAACTCGTGTTTCGCTCAAGTCCGTCTATCCGTGTTCCACCTCACGTCGTTAACAGATGGCGCGATCGCGATTACGGCTTCACTTCCTGCATCTGGTGAGGCGAAAGAGAGGCCTTGCCTAAGGATGGAACTCCCCTCTCCGTGATCTTCATCGCGTACGAGTACATTAATGTTCCTTCCCCACGAAAATCCCACCTGGCATTTGATGAATCTGTCACCCGGCCGCGAGTCCTTGTTCGATTTGAGGGACGCCTTTATTTGCGGTCCCATTGGTTACCATGGCTTCATCAACAGACAACAAGGGCGAGAGCCACAGCGCAACAGGCTATACTCCTCCTTCAGAACGCCGCGGATCTCTTGTTGTCGATACGACGCTCGCGGGAGAAGAAGATGCCGCTGTCCTTGCTAAAATGGGGTTCGTCGTCGTCCTTACGTGATTCGGCCAACTGACAGCTAATAGACTACAGGTACAAACAAGAGCTTCGTCGCAACTTCAGTATGCTCGAGGTCTTTGCTTTAGCTTTTAGCATAATGGGTTTATTGCCGTCGATCGCCTCCACGCTATCATACTCGATCCCCGCAGGACCGGTCGGGCTTGTTTGGGGATGGTTTCTTGCTTCAGGTTTTATTTTCATTGTCGGCTTAGCCATGGGAGATCTGGCAAGCTCGATGCCAACTTCCGGGGGTAACAAATCATCCATTCATTCCGTCAGTATCGCATGCTCACAAGGTGAAGGGCTTTACTACTGGACTCATTACTATGCTTCGCCGAAGTGGCGTAATCCGCTGAGCTTCCTCGTTGGATACAGCAACACACTAGGCTTGGTTGGCGGGCTGTGCTCCATCGATTGTAATTGACCTCAAGAGACTTCTTTGAGTGCCTCGGGCTGACTTCAGTGTGCAGATGGATTCTCGCTCATGTTCCTCTCTGTGATAGTGATCGCCCGTGATGGCAACTGGACACCCAGCAATGGAACCATCTACGGTGTCTTCCTGGCCACCGTTGCCTGCCATGGCCTCATCGCTTCAACAATGGCCCGCGTGATGGGCAAGATGCAGACCATCTTCGTTGTGATGAATTTTGTCTTGATCTTCGCCACTGTCATTGCGCTGCCGATCGGCGCGAAACACAGACTAAACAGCGCTTCCTACATCTTTACCAAAGTTGAGAACCTCACGACGTGGCCATCCGGGTGGACATTCATGATTTCCTGGCTGAGTCCCATCTGGACGATCGGTGGATTTGACTCTGCGGTCCACATCTCCGAGGAGGCAACCAACGCAACGAAAGCGGCACCATTCGGCATCCTCTTCTCTATCGGGTCGTGCTGGCTGTTCGGCTGGATTTGCTGCATCGTCATTGCGGCCACCATGGTACAAGATGTCGAAAGCATCTTGGGCTCCTCCTTCGGTCAACCAATGGCTCAGATTTACTATGACTCGCTGGGGAAGAATGGTGCGCTGGGATTCATGGCACTGTTGATGATTGTTCAGTTCCTAGTGGGTCCTTTTGTCTCTTTCCCGCCTTAACACTCCGCTGATTGGGATCTAGATGGGCATCTCCATCCTCGTGGCCGCTTCCCGTCAAGCATGGGCCTTCTCCCGTGACGGTGCGCTCCCGTTCTCCAGCTTCTTCCGGCACATCTCCAAGAAGTTCGGGTACATTCCTGTCCGTACAACCCTTGGATGCGCTTTCCTTGCGGCAGTCCTCGGTCTGCTCTGCCTGATCGCTCCTGCCGCCGCCGCAGCCCTCTTCTCGCTCGCCGTTGCGGGCAACAATCTCGCCTGGGGAATTCCCATCTTTTGCCGGCTGGTCTGGGGCCAGCACAAATTCTCCCCGGGCCCCATCTACACAGGTCGCGCGTCCATTCCTCTCGCTTGGATGGCCATTACATTCCTGGTGTTTGGAATCTTGTTGAGCATGTTCCCTGTCGGAGGCCCGAATCCGACGGCTGACACGATGAACTATACCTGTGTGATCAACTCGGCGGTTTGGGGTGGTGCATTGTTGTACTATTTCATCGATGCGAGGAAATGGTTCAAGGGCCCGCAGATTACGATTGATTTGAGTCAATTGACGGAGGAGCAGGAAGCCGCACTGAGGGAGGAGGGGTTGAAGGTGGAAGCTGATGGCACTGCCGTTGTAGGTGGGAAGAGTATGGATGAGACCGAGGTCGGTAAGACGATGTAAGTGGTTTTGATATTGCTGGATCCAGAGCACTTCTGGATTCGAGACGAAGCCAATATCGGCAACAGAAAGAGGCCAATAAACTTGCTCATCTCTGCTGTGTCGCGATTTCCTGTGGTTCAACTATTTGTCTGGCGTCAGTTTGCTAGATACTAGGGGCTGCAACGCTGTATGCCCTGGCTCGCTGGATCACGACATCAACCTCGCGAGCAAAGATCCGCTTGGTCCCCAGGTGAAGGTTGTAGATTCTTTTAGGAAGATATATCGAGCAATGAACGCATTGCTTAAGCACCTTTGACCTCCAAATACATACCTTGACCACGCTCTCCCTCGAGCATTCCGGCCCATGATTGAGACTGCGTGACCATGGCGTCCCCGGCCTAGAATACGTGCTTTTCCGCACAGGCTCTGTTTTCTGATGAAGCAACAACCACCGTGTCTGGGGCTTGAATCGGCGGAGTACAGTTGTACTATCTCGCTTGACTTCATGTGGACGAACCTGCGCTGATTCCATCTCCACTAATCACTTGTCACTATTGTCGATAAAACAACCCAGAAATGATCGCCCGACCAAGTCGTCTTCCCAACCGACTGCATGGGGATAAGTCTTGACAGAGGGCACGATGTGCAGGGTAGTCGAGGCATTGGAACGAGATCTGACGGGCTACAAGTAATTGTTAAGGTAGTTTACCTGGAAAGCTCCGCCGCACTAATTGGAATGGAAGGTTGATACTGCCATGTAGGAATATATATATGATCCAATCTTAAAGGCAGGACGAACCGGTTCGTGCGTGCCATTGCTCTCTCCGCTTTTATCGATTTATTGGTCCATGACCGGCTCGTGTCAATAGTCTGTCTACATACCTGAATCGGCAAATGCAGAAACAACAAGACTCTCTTCTCTGCCAGTGACTTCCAGTCTACGTACAGTATTAGAGTAAAAGGAACCTCTACTTGAAGTCATTGAGAAAGAGTATGTATATGGAATCTCGTGGCGGATACCTAGGTATGTACATACAGTACGAGGTATATCCCGACAGACCCCCTTCCCCTTTCCTGCACAGCCTTGCTACAGATTGTATGTAATTACATTATCACTCTGTCGAACTTAATCCTTGAATAATATATAGATGTATGAGCATCCGCCAGTAAGCACGGACTACGCAATACAGTAGTCCAAGATACAACGGCCCTCTGGAGCCCGAGCGCGCTTGCTTAGTTGCTTGCTTGCTTGCTTGCTAACGCGCGACTGCACCGCTTAACAAGTGTGCGCGAGCGGGCCGGTAGAGGGATCGATAAGACCAAGCGACACATCCGGGGTCAATATCTCAGGTCGTGTTCGCTCGGGTCGGATTGGATTACTGTAGGTTGATGCCACCTTTCTGGCTAGACTAAGCAAGGAAAAAAGGAAGGAAGGAAGGCAATCCTCGTTGGTTCTGCACTCAGCACATGGCGCACGCGCGCGCTATCACGTCCCCTGGGTTTGATTACCTGTACTGATTACCTGTAGTACTGATTACCTGTGGTGCGTGAGCTGTTATTCAGGATGCGGAAGTTAGGAAAGGTAGGTGTAGATGGAGTATTGGGACGAGAGAAGAGAAAGGAGTAAGTGAGAGTATGCAACCTTCTACATAACATAGGTGGATACCGAGTAGTGTTCTTAACAAGGTATACTATGTCCTACTGGCTGATGGCGAGACCTCTTATTGTAGATGATCCCGTTGAAGCCTGAAAGTATCAGTTTGCAACCCAACCGAGAGGCTGTATGGACTTGATCCCAATTCCTCTTTGGCCTATGAAGAATGCACTCCCCATTCAAGCTTCAGTGGCGCTGCTTTCCGATTGAGTCTTGCCTCTGGCCGCCCTCCTACCCAGCCAGATGGTAGATCCGATTAACAAAACCGCACAAACAGCCACGACGGCCGCTTGCGTGGCAAACACGGCGGCAACGCCATCCTTTCGAATCCAGCTGGGTTGGAAATATCCGACAGCAAAGCCTCCGCAGGTCCTCCACATGTTGATGATGGCGGACACGACGGCCGAATGTTGGGGGTATTTTTCCAGCGCGTACGCCGTGATGGCCACCATACTGCCCACGAGGCCGATGTTGACCATGACCCAGCCGAACGCGAGGCCGACCCAGCTCTTGCCGTAGTTCAACGTGAGTCCATACGTCAGGAGACCGCACACCATGCTGCCGATCGGGAACCACACGCCGTGTAAGCGGTACTCGCTGCGCCAGTGGGCTTTGCGTCTGCCGCCCGAGCCGTTGTAGATCCACTCGTTGAAGAAGTAGCCGAAGCAGAAGCCGAGCAGGGCGCCGATGACGCCGGCGAAACGGATGGACGCGTCCTCGACGTTGTCAAACAGGTACGGCGGCGCGCGCACGAACGAGTCAACCGTCGTGGTGATGCCGATCGGCCAGGTGAAGTTGATCATGGTGGACAGGCCAACGAGCAGGATCGGGAGCGTAAAGGTCAGCTTGACGATGTTGACGGTCGACTCGGTGAGCGTGCGCGTCTTGGGCAGGTTGGTGTTTCCTATGCCGAGGAAGGATTTGATCCTGCTGGATTGCTGCGTCGTGGTGGTCGTGCTGTTGTAGTATGTTTCGTAGCCGAACGCGAGGATCAAGAGCGTCGAGAAGCCGTAGAACCCCGTCAGCACTTTGAAGCAGTCGCGCCACGAGTCGGTGCCGTCGAGGATATACCCGGCCAGGGCGGGAAAGAGGAAGGGCCCAACCAGAAATGTGGTTCCCCAAATGTTGATGTACCGTGGCCATTCGGCGGGGCTGTACATGTCGTGGATGATGGGCAGGCCAATGACTTGCGGGACTGTCCCGAATAGACCTTGCAGGGCGCGCAACGCGGTGAAGACGGACCAGGACTGGGCGTAGACGCATCCGAGGACGACGCCGAGGGTGACGATTTGAGGGTACAGCCAAACCGGGAGGCTAAGAGGGGGGAGAGCGGAGAGTTAGTACATGTTTGCATGCAGAGGAGTTTGAAGGGTTCAACAGGCGAGAATGTGACTGACCGGCCGTAAGCATCGATGAATGGCACCGCGATTATACCGCCAAAGCCTTGCAGCAAGATGCCGTAGTTGAGAGAAGTCGCGGAGTGGTTGATGGACGTGTTCCACTCGAATGCTTGCGGGACGACTAGTGTTGCGCCCCAGGTCATGCCACTGCCCACACAATATCAGTATGGAATATAGCGAGATCGATGAAGGATCGTTCAATACGTACCCGTCGGCGAGGATGGAGCTCGACATCAACGCGAGGAATAGTAGCCGTTTCTTCCACGGGCTCCAGTTCTTGGGGCTGCGGCTGTTGGTGGCATCTTGGCCCTCCAGGATGCTGCTGGGCTGATCGCCGTCGTCATTGCTAACAGCCACAACGGTGCTCTCCGCAGGAATGGTCTTCTCGGACATTTCGGGCTTGTCACCTGTACCGGATGAGGAGGAGGGAGCACTCATGGTTGTGTAGTCGCCTGGTTGATGTTGATGTCGGGAGCGATGTCCTAAAGCAAGCAGCGAGGGGTGGTAGCCGACGAGATTTTATGGGCGAAGAGAACGAGGTGTTGGAAGAAAGAGAAGCGAGGTTGAAATTAGAAGATCCAGAAACCGTCCGAGAAGAGATGAAGTGCCACGAGCTTTGGCCACAACGTGGCCGCGCAGTAGTCAGCGGTTCAGGGACCTAGAGTATCTACTTGTATCTCAGGAGCCGTGGTTCGCGAGGCCGGATGCAATCTGGGCTCTTTCTCGCAGACCGTCCTATGGCTCGCGTGCTGATTAGCGCTAGCGACTCTCTCGACCGGAGGGAATAGTGCAGAGGGGATTGTGCCGATATCTGCCACCAGAGCTGGCGGCCAAGTTTCGATAGCCTGGTCGCTTGTCTCGAAGCGACTCCGGGGGGCATGGCTCCATGTGTGTGGCCTGAGACGACCAAAGGGGACGTGCTTCAAGCCAGCTCGATTTGTGGCTCCGCATGCCGAGCAAGAAAAGAGCTGCAAAAGCTCAGAGACAGGGTTCATACGGAACACACAGTACCTTAGCCTGACCCTAGGCGGTCAAGGGAGGAAGGGCGCTGATCGTCCGGCGAGATACCTCAAAGGGAATGGCATCAAGGTCCAGGGGGGCTGCGACACTTGATAAAGCTAGAAGATCGTTCGATTCGCTCTGCTTGGAGCCTTGTAGACTAGCGTTGCTGTCGTGCATTTGACGAGACTTCCCAGTTGCCAGCCATCGCGTGGAAGTTAAAGGCCTCGAATAGACAGGGATGAATGCAGCTCCTGATCAGTCAGTCCATGGTATTGAACGGGTCTTCTCCGCAGAAATAGCGGGACCTTCCCCCTCGTGAAGAAGGCAAAAACACAGTCTGCGAGCCGGATGCTCTGACATTTCCAGCACATGTTCTTCTGTGCACCACAGTCCTCTTACAGTGGCATGTGGCCATAGCAGCAGCGGTTATGAGTCTGGAATTAACCCCCGGGTCTCGACGGGAGTTTCCACGGCCGAGCTGCAGGCGGGGAAGCCGCCGGAAGTCGCAAGCTAGGCTGGAATGGCGGCATTCGCGCCTCTATTAGGGATGGTGGGTATGGTTTGGAGCGGAAGAACCGAAGTGTCTAGGCACCGTCCACCAGCCCAGACAGGCTTGTCCCCCCTTGTCCCCTCTTGGCTGCTCTTGGCCTGGCCATTCGCCGCGGGACGCTTTCCCCCCGGTGGGGCCTGTTCACCTTATCTTGAGGACGTACAAGGTCAGGGAACCAATTTCGACGAGTAGTGCCCTCGTATGCTTGCCCTTGCAGGTCCTCCAGTAAAATCAAGCCATCTGTTGACGGTCAAGACGCTTCGCTTCGCTTCTCACGATGCCCATTTCTGTCACGACGTCGGGTGAGAAAGTTTGACCACCATACACTGATGGCCCGTGTCTAGGTTGTTTCTTACATCGTGTGTCGAAAGGGATGGACAGTCCAGGAGCAAGGCTGGCCTCCACGGTCACTGCAGTACGTATTCCCAAATATTCTTCGACGTTCTCAATCGGCTGATGCTGACGGGTCCAGGTCGCTGCTCTGGGATTCATCCCGGTGGCAATCCATTTCAACTTCTTTCCCCTGGTCAATCGCCTGGGGCCTGTGGTCACGGCCCACGAATTGACCGACGCATCTGATGCGGAAAGAAGCGATGAAGAGAAACAAACTTCTCCGCTATGTAAGGAGTCTTGGTGCTTCAGTGGTGGCGCATGTAGCTGACGCTCCGGCAAGGTCTGCGGCTGACAGGTCTGAATCCCCTTTGAAACCAATGCTATGGGTCTGACCTCAGCAGAGGACACCATGTTCGCCATGGCCGGTTTAGGGTTTGTGGACTTGGTCGATGACACGACGTACCGGGTCAACGATATCACAGCTCACATGGTGGCGGTGCCCTCCTCGCTCGATGGCATGTTGCACTTGTAAGAGAACCTTCCCGCGAAGGACTTTCCATCAGCTGAAATCCCCGAGTTCAACAGAGCCGGTATGGGCGGCCGCGTTCCTGATGAAGCAACTTCGAGATACAAAGTTCGAGTACCCGTTCCAAGAGAACAAGACACCTACGCAGTACGGGTACAAGCTGGTCGGCGAGGAGAGGTTTGCCAACGAGCACACATACTCTATTATGCAGATGCAAGGTCGCATGCCGAGCTTCTCGCGCTTCATGGAGGGCAAGTTTGGCAAGTTCGGCACGATGCCAGACCGGGTCAAGTCTTTTGGCTATGACTTGGATTCTGCCATCAGCGGCAATGCCGGTGATGTCGTTGTCGTCGACATCGGCGGAGGACGAGGCGAGATGCTCCTCGAAGTCAAGGCTGCGTATCCCCACCTGAAAAAGGACGACCTCGTCTTGCAAGACTTCCACCCCGACACGGTGAACGGGGACAGCCTGACAATCCAACATTGGGATTTCAAGGACGAATCGCCAGAGCCGGTCATAGGAGCTCTCGTATACAGCCTCACCCACATATATCACAACCTGTCCGACCTCGAGGCGTTGCGACTGATGAAGAAGGTTGCCGACGCAATGGCTCCGTACTCGAGGATGCTGATCCACGAGTTCGCGAAGAATCCGACATATGGCAAGATGCACGCCACGATGATCGCCTTGTATGCCGGAAGGATCAGGAGTAGTCGCGAGTGGAAACAGATGGCGGCTTTGGTGGGCCTGGAAGTCACCTTCGAGGCTTATCCAGAGGCCGGGGAGGGCCTCGTGGAAATGAGAAAGCTGCGAACCGCTAACGGAGCGGTATGAACGTGCGCTGCGCAGATCCCAGGGTAGCCGCCGGTCACGCTTAGTGAACACTATTCTTGAATCAGCTCGGACCGCCACAAGGCCCTGTGTCCGTGCAAGATTCCGGGACGGAGCAACCGTTTCGTAAACTTCCTATTCTCTTCACCAGGATGCGTTTGAGTAAATCTGTCGCACCATGAAAAATAAAATGAAGCGTGCCTCAACTAACACCAGGCATGTCAGAATGGCCGCCCAGGTGACTGCCTGCATATTTGACTAGCGCGAGACTCGCTTAATTTTTTGACGGGGCTTGAAGCGTACTCGGAACATGCAGCGATCGGCACGCCATTTCCTGGCGGATCCCGGGCCGGGGGGAGACGCGCAGGGATACTCGAGACCCTCTGACACTAATAGCGCCTCCGCTTAAGTTTGGCGTCAAAAGTACACCGTCCGGTTCGTTAGCACAAATCAGAGGCAGACGCTGCCATAGTAACTGCAGGCATGCATCAGCAGCTTCCTGTGGCAGGAAGTTTGATAACACAGGATTGCTTGGCGGGTTGGGCGAGTTGAAGTGATGAATTGGCTTGGCCGGGTGCCTGACCGCCACCACCTTCGTCTGAGAGTCCGCTGTCTGGCTGGGCCGCCACTACAGGCTTCAACATAGATTGTAAGTGGACGCCATGTTGAATGGCCGAGGACGGCCTCCGATTGCTGGGACAGTGCTGGGAGGTCCCTGATGAAATTAGGAGTGCTTGTCAAACAGCCTTCGCTTACCTTGTTAGGACCTCGAAAATTTCTGCTCTGATGATTCGGCGCCCGACCACGCCAGGGTCGCCAGCGCCCGCCAAGACCAACCGGAATGTCTCCTGTTCCATGAATGGGCGCAGCACCAGCACGGACGCTGGCCTACTGGGTACTCGTACATGACAGAAAACGGGATAAACCTAGATGGTGTAAGTGATCCAAAGGCTAGCCACACAAGTCGGGTGTATCAGGAGACCAACTCCTTCTCCGCCCAGTCCCCGGGACAGTCTCTGTTGTCGTTCCCAAAGCTCTCGTAGCGATGCCAGGTTTAGGGGCCTGGGGGTCACTCGTAGACGTGTGCCGGATGCAAGGTACATGCGCATCTTCCCTCGCATGTCACACTGCTGGTTCGGCTGTATCTGCAAGGCACAGATCCTTACCTCGTGCGAGCGCGGGGCCAAGCGTCGAATGAAATAAGACCTGCTCGTCCTCACTCCCAGCACAGTGTCACCTCCGGCCGGCAAAAAAGGCTTCCACTACCGACAAAATGGAGGTTCCGAGACCTGACGGTCCCGATGTCAATAGAGGTAAACACCTTGCATAGTTTTGGAGGGCGCAGGCTGATTTCTCCTAGGGACAAGTATTTTCATTGGATGCTGGGTACTGACTGGCTTCGTTTTCTTCGTTCTGCTGTTTAGATTCAGTGTCAAGGCTTGGATAGCATGGCTGCTCCCGAATGTCTCGAAGCCCGAACGAGTATGGGGTCTGGAAGATATCTTCTTTGCTTTGGGGTACGCCTTCGACCTTGGACACATGGCGATGATCTGGAAGAGGTGAGTTCGAGATCAATCCGATGCCACTTTCCGGAAGCGAATGTTGATCCTCTGTAGCTGGGAATGGGGCCTTGGAAGACACTTCTTCTATCTCTCGCCCCTTGAGAAAAACCGAGCAATGAAGTACGATTTTGTATCGCAGCCCCTGGCCGTCTCTGCGGCGATGTGGTCTCGAACAGGCGTAATCCTCTTCCTGTACACTTGCTTCGCACAGAACAGGAGGAGTTTGCGGATCATTGTGGTCGTCTGCCTGGTCGTCCAGATCGTGGCGAATCTCTTCACCATCCTGCAAATATTTCTCCAATGCGGGCCAAATCCTTACCGACTCGTCGACCGAGCAAGTTACTTCCACTACATGTGGGACCCCTTGCCTCAAGATGGCTCGGTCATCTGTCAGGCGCCCACAGTCCAAGCTACAGTGGGATATGTACAGGGCGGTAAGTAGCCCCCTGCTTGAGCAAGTCTGCCACTGACACCCTGCAGCGTTCAACTGTATTATCGACTTCACCTTGACCTATCTGGCCGGATTCGAGCTCTGGCAATTCATGCTCCGTGGTGCGAAAAGTAACAGAGAGAACTCGTTTCTTAGTCGGTTCAAGAGACTCGATTCTAGGATTCGCAGCCAGCGGCTCTGGCAAACATTGTTGTTGTGCGGTCCGTTGCTGCTGTCGGGTGTTGCCTCAATCGTGAAGACATATCTTCTCTCCGCTCTTGGGAGTCGGCTGGACTTTACATGGAACATTGTTCCTTTCATCCTATGGGTCAAGTTAGTGCACAGCGTCACTTTGAAAACACTTGAAGGAGGCTGACCTAGCGCTTCTAGGATCGAGAACTATTGCATTCCTATTGCGACAACAGCGCCAATACTTCGTCTCTTCATCCGTACCTTTATCGACCAGCGAGGGACCGACAAAGGTTATAACACCAGCGGAAGTGGCGGGCTCGGCTCAAAGGCAGGCATACACACCACGGAGTTGAGCAACTTGTCCCGTGGCAGGTCGCAGAAACAACCAGGCGGCGGAGGCTTCGTCCACATGCAAGAGACGGATGAGATCAGCGAGACAGCGCCGGCGGGGAGTATCCACGGGTCTGAACGCGGCCTCGTCCACGAGGGCGAGATAAGAGTCAAACATGAGTATGAGGTGCGTGTCGAAGAGAGTGATGAGCTCCCTATCATGAAGCCTGGCGCTCGCAAAGACCAGAGATGGAACTGAGGCAGCGCTGCGCGAACCTCAGGCGTTCCTGGTACACAGCAAGAGAGGCCCAGGCGAGAACAATCAAACCACCACTCCAGACAGCTGGCTCAGAAAGGTGACAATGGGAATGTGATCGCGCGATACTGGATCAGCACAGTGTTTGAGATGAGACAGAGATAGAGTGTATATTTGCCGAAAAAGGTGCTCAGTGATCGTCAATTGACAATGGAAGTTTTCCCGTACAGCCTATGGTCTACCAACAGACCTAATTTAGACCTGGCCAGAATCAGGATCTCAGCGCATCGGGTCACCACGAGCTCGAGGTTGGCAAAAGTTCTCGTACTGGTGTGAGTTTTTCATTGTTGTTCGTGATTCGTCTATAGCAAGTGACGTAATGCTTGATTCATCACGTGACTATATTGATGCCAAGACATCACGTGAAGATACGGTAGCGCACTTCATTGCGAAGCGCCACGCCGCCTGGAATTGCTCCTAATCTCGCAATCACTGACCTCACCTTCGCAATTGTTAAATGGCCAACTCTTGAATCTCGTTCTTGTGGACGTTGTCCTCGGCAGTGACTGGCCGCATCTCAAACAACGTCCGTCTCATGTACATCGTCTGCTCGTCCATCCACTTCTGCAAGCTTGGCAGATCCACGATGTCCGTCTTGCAATCCCCTCTCCCTCCTTCGGTGTCTTGGATTTCTTTACGGTGCGCAGCGTCGAGCCTTTCTGCCTCAAGTCGAAATCTCTCGCTCAAGAGGTGAAGGCGGTAGCTGGACCACTGATAGTATAGTTCAGGCAGCTTAGACTTGTTCCGGACATTCATGAGCGAGGAGTTCTCTAGCAGGAGGGGGTCACGTGGTCGCAGGGAAGTCACAATGGTGATCCTTTCGGGCATGTTACCGGCAGGGATGGCGATATGAGACACATGCCTGCCCTGAAGGACAACCGCACCACCCTAGATGCGAGGACGTGTTAATCATTGCGGCTGGAATATCAGAGGAGCGCACCCAGACCTACCATTTGTGGGGAGCGGACCTTGGTGGTCGTACCATCACCTCTCTGCATCTCAGTTTCACCACCGGTCATGTACCTGGCATCTGACAACATGACAACGCAGACGAATGGGTACGAATCCCTATGCCAGGGTACAACTGCATGTTTTGTCGCGCCGGAATGAGACTCAGCACTTGCGCCGCTCTCATCGGGTCCTTTTGGCACAGGAGCACCTGGAGGAATGATTGGTATCTCCCTCACTGCTTCTTCATCGTCCGTGTCCAATTGGATGTTGGTATGACAAATGTCGTAGTCGAAAACGGGGACCAAGTCAACACCTGCCACGTTGGAGATGATTTTAAGGACTTCCGGGGAGGTCCAGAATTGGTGGATGAAGGGCGCATAATACGGCGCCATCCCTCTGAGCTGGACCGAGCCTGGCCTCGTTTTGTACATACAATTCTCGAGGACCCGATCGGAAAGCAGCTCTCGGCGGTGCTCTAACAATGCCTCCTCCGACAACAGAGGGAACGGATCCGTCGAAGCGACCTCAGACAATGGCGATGCCGGCAAGCAAAGGTCGTCGAAGGTTTGGATTCTCTTTGGTGGCATGTACGCCAGATGTTTCACCGGGTCGAAGGTTGCTGCTTGTGAGCTCGTCCGATTGGACTTTGGGAATACTGTCGGCCCATTGTCTGTGTGAGCTTCGACAAGAATGCCTGGCGCCATTATTGGTGATGAAACTCTTGTCAACCGCCGTGCACGTTCAGTCAGTTCTTCGACACATAAACCACTGCATCAAACACCATTGCGATGGCACAGGGCTTCCATGGCATGTTATAGGAGTCTTGAGGATCTCGTATCACGGGGCTCCTCATTGTACATCCTCTTTCGGAAACAGTTTGGGCCATCTGGAAAATCGAGCCATGCCTAGTTGAGGCTATACAACCCGCCAGGGGAATGAGCATGATCCTATTGGCTGGCAAGCCAGTCTACGGGTTAGAGTTCCCTCAACGAAGCACATGAGAAGTCCTGCTTATCTGCGGAGAAATCCTCCGCGTGATGACCGGAGTGTTCATGGCAGCTCGGCTTTGTCCGGTAGAGGATATACTATGCGCGCAAGCATCTGTCTTCGTCTTCAACCAATCTGATCGCCCATATCGTTACAATCCAAGCAGATGCGCTTGCAAATCTGATGGCGCTGCCTCACAACGCTCGTCTTGCAGCGTAACACTGTCCATCAAAAATGGTTATTTTGACCGCGATAATCGAAGATGGCTGATACCTTTTCCGAATTTGAAAACCTGGCTGCGATCAACTTCTATGTTGGAGAGGATGGCTGGGGTTCGACGTACGAGAGGCGGGTGTTTGACATGCAAACGAAGGTGGGTGTTCCGGTATTGGAAACCCCCGACTGTCGGGCTGCCGATGCGTTGACTGAATGTTTGCTATCCCGAGTAGAAAGAAAAAGTGCGACCTGACCAGGCCTTCTTGTCAAGCTTGCCGGCGATTAGGCTTGCCCTGCGAGGGATATCTATCAAGACTACTCTGGGAGGATGACCCTGTCCGGGAAGGCATCAGACGCAGAGGACCACCTAAGCATAAGAAGCAAGCGCCGCCCCGGGGTGTTGCTGTTCATCGAGATATGACCCCGGCTATGATGGGTGGTGTTCAACAATCGTCCACAGCATCCACTTCACGGGGTTGGCAGGCTCAAAACATACGATCAGCCACAGCCTCTTTGTCCTACGTTTATCATGCGGAAGGCCCGAACTCTTCCCTCGAGGTCTTCCTTTGGGACCACTACATCAACTGCTTTGCAAGGAATTATCCAACGTGTTCAGATTCAGAAAACCCATTTCTGTCATGCTTGATTCCGGTCGCCATGCGTTACGAGCCTGTTCGCTGCGCACTTCTGGCCCTTGCAGGACTCAATGCCGCGCCCAGAAACCTGCCAGCACTGCACCGCGGAATCATCGACTTCCGGCTCCGAGCCCTGGAAGGTTGCCGAAAAATATGTTCCCTGGCCTGGAACCGCGACAGGCCTCAATCGGCCGAAGACCTTTTTGTATTGCACTCGCCAAAGGTGTTGCTGACGCTGGATGAGGCAGACAAATTGTGCCTCGTCACAACAGCCCTCATGTTGGCACTATTTGGAAAGCTATCCGGCCAAGACTACGACAGTCTTCGAACATATCTCGAATTTGCTCAATACTACTTTACGTGCAAGGTGAATGCAGATCTAACAGTAGCTGGTGTCATCACAACACCACTACCGCTCTTCCTCCGCAGCTTGGTCACCTACAATCATCTGTTGGCGATGATTGCCGTAACACAACCCCATCCAACGGTCGACAGGAGAGCCCAGGGGCTACCGTTCTTTCCATTGTCACATTGCTCTCCACAGGATTTCGTGTCTCTGCTTTGGCGTGTCGGTAACGACGTTGAGAATGTAGGCCTGGCCGACTTTGACTTATGGAAGGGAGATTTCAGCTTCCTGCCAAGTTTCAGCACCAGACCAGTCGAGCCGGAAGGTGCACAAGCCTATGTCCGACGGCGTATTTCACAATCTGACACCGCCAAAATCTACCTCACAGCAGTGGATGAAGAGGCCACGGTCCAGGAAATCTACCGCATCGCAAGCCGTATTTATTTCTTTCGACAGCTCAGAGATCAAGTCGGGCTGGTTGATTCGAATACAACACGAGCCTACCCGCCGTTCGTAGCGCAGGCACAGATTCGCAAACTGACGAAGTCCGCCATGGCAATCTTACGCACCTTGCCCGGAGACTCCGTGTTCAACAGCGCGCTACTATTCCCGCTCGGAATAATCGCTCCTGAGCTTACCTGCGAGCATGACCAGAGATTTGTCCTGCAAAAGCTAGCACTACTTCGAGATACACTATACTTCGATGTTTTCCGGGTGTTCGGAGAGGACCTTGCAACCATGTGGGCTCGACGTCGATCCTGCGAACTCGCAGCGCGTGCGAGTAGTCCTCGTAAGACAGCCATCAGATTAATTGGCTAGGTCGACCGCCACAGCATTCTCACGAGAATTGAGTACGCCAGAGGGCCACTCCCCAATATCTAGAGCTGCTAAGCCCCGCGTTGGACTTATCGCTGCGGTCCTTTGGGCAGTACGCATGCGGAAGGAGGGCTACCAATAGGCATCGACCGCATCTCTGGGCTTGTAGACTCCACGCTACAGCCCAAGACAGCATGCAAGCTTCTGCCGAAGCGCTCCAATAAGAACAGTGGGAACCAAGCATCCCCGAACGCCAGTTGGCGCTCCCTGACTGGTCGTACAACAGAACACCTGCTCCAGGTTCCAGCTCCATTGCGTCCTCGAATATATGAGCTACGGATATAGCCTGTACGACTGTTGTCTCTCCGACCTTCCTGGCGGCTTTCTATCGTATCATGCCGAGCAAAAAGCTTCTGCGCACAGCCAAACCGAAACACTCTATATGGAAGGATTTGCCCGAAGACCAGTTTCGCCAGACAGTCATCGCCCTTTCCCGAGCTACAAATGGGGTGCCAGACAATTCGAGACACTGGTGGTTGATGTCTAAGAGTAGCCAACATCTACAGTCTGCGGTAGAAACTCGACTGCTCCCTTCTCAGACCGAGAAACGACTTGCCGATGACTTCGCCTTCATCTTGGCGGCGCAGCAAAGCGTAGATACAGTGACTGCTCTGTGCATTGAGGAAGTACATGAGCCCCTTGGCGTTGTCTTGCGAGTTGCTGCAAATGAAGGAGTACAGACTGTAGTGAGGAAGGCTCTCAAGCGAATCTGTGACTGCTTGATGTCCTGCGCGAAGAAAGGTCAGTAGTATGCTGGCTGATAGCGCGCGTCACTATCTCACCTCCAGTACAGAACTCCCATTGATGAGCTGCATTTCACGGATTTCGGCTTTAATACTTTCGCTTTCGCAAGAGCGCATCAAGTCACGCATGCAGTCATTTCTTGGGGAGCCGCCTGCTCATCGCGCCGAGCGCGGCCGAGTGAAGGAAATAGGACTCGGGAACACTTTATCCCGCATGAAACGCGAGGCCTCGACCCCCGCCGCCATACAACTCGTCGACAGAATCTCTGGATTGAAGCAAAAAATCGAAAATACACTACGCAGGGGCAACTCGCTCTCGACACGCCAGGTGGAAGAAATTGTCAATGAGAGCTTTGCAATCACCACTTCTGACGGAGCCACGCCATTTCGGACCACTCTGAAGAACGCCGGGCTGAGTTCTCGTAAGTGGTTCAACAACAAGTTTATCATGCAAGTCGACAAGCTCGCTGCATACCATCGAATCCCCGACACTCTAGCTAGAGAAGTTCACAGGAAAGCAACGCGGCCCCTCTTCTCCAACATCAAGATCGAGTACGTTGATGCCTACCAACCTAGCCTGAGCCCGGTATCGCTTACCGGAAAGAAAGTGCATTGCCACGTCCATGCGGAAGTTCAATTGGTCATATATTATCTTCAATCAGCAACTACATTGCTGCCCCGGTTCATCGGCACCAGCAAAGCGGCGTGCTTTCTCTGCCATCTCTTCATCACCGAGCATGGTTGCTTCGAGGTATCAACCTGGCATGGACGTTTATACGACCTGTGGACTATCCCCGACCTTGCGGAATATAAGCCGGAAAGTGTCGCCAGACTTAGAATCATCATACAGCGTATGATTGACGAATGCTTACGGCTTTTGGCAATGATGCATCCACGGCACAGCTATCCTCTCACGAGCAGACACAATCTGCAAGAGTTCCCCGAGTTCTCACCTGCGACAACAGTGTTGAGTGCGAAGCACGTTTCACGATCAAGCATTTCGCAGACGATGGATCCCATTATCGAAGCCACCGTTGGTTCTCCAGAGGTTGTAGATATGTCTAAACCGTTACCGACCATTTCCATCATGGAGCTTGACAAGGTAGATAGCTCTGCTGATGGGTCGGAAACACCGAGGCAGCGGAGCGTCGGTAATCTATCGGAGGATGTTGTCGCAACACCCACCAAGGAACACTCACTGGCAAGCGGTCAAACTTCAAGCGACGAATGGTGGGAGAGCGGCTCGAGTACGTCAACTCTCGCCGCAAGCAACGCGCGTCCAGTTCAGCTCCTCCCCGATGAACCTCATTTTGCCGTTGTGCCGGGCTTGGAGATAATGGCGGAGATTCAGCCACCTACTGTTGGAATGATGACCTTGAAGACCGACAGTACGTTTGGTGACACGCCAGCGGGTCATGTCATCAATTTGGAAGAATTGGATGCAGGACAAGAAGTGACCTTTGACAGACGTGAGACCGAGGCCTCCATCGTACTCCGCTTTCAGAAACACAGAAGAGAAGTTTGTTATGTGATATTGGAATGGGCTTGAACGATGTTTGGGGTGAACGGCCCGGCGGCAACCTGAATATTTTGCCATTGGCGCATGTCTAAATTGAAATCTGTTGTTACGGGCATATGGCTCTGTCACTTTCCTTCACCATCCGGCGTCGAAAAAGCGCTGGACTGTTATACAAGGCCCGGGCGGTGGCTACCACGCTCGACGTTCGGAGATGTCCCAGAACCTCTGTTCAAGGCATCGACATGCTCCCGTGCGTCTCTCCTCGATGTGCCAGGTTGGGCTTATTATGCATCGCCTCCTTTGGACTTCTTTGGCCCCTGCTTCTTTGGGAGCTTCTGGAAACCCATGCCGACGCTGGTCAGGAAAGCCGCCGAGGATGCACCGACGGCAAGATACTACGGCAGGTTCAGCACAGATCAACACAATGTGGATGCAACTTACAAAGGTCGACACTATTGCATGATTGTAGGCACGGAGCACACCCTCAAGATTAGCTTTTGGCACGCTGGACCTGACCGCCGACGCTCCAATGTCGATCACGTCCTGCGGATTCAGACCAGGCGCATAGGTCTTCAACGATGACCGCAACGTGTTGGTGAAGATGGTCTCCCCAACAGCAAGAAATGTTGCCCCTCCAAGATATTGCCAGAAGAAAATTTGAGAGGTGGCAATGGAAACCTCCTTTGGGGGAAGCAAATTTTGGATCGCGGTAATCGGCTGGAGGCGCCGAGCGAGTCAGGCAAATATGCATGAGGACCTTCGCAGCGGGCCATACATACCATCTGGACAACAGTCCCCCTTCCGGCACCGGCCAGTATCTGATACCCAATCCAGGCACCGGCGCCACTGGAAACCGTGAACGTTGTCATCAATCCCGAACCGACGGAAGAAAAGGTACATCCTAGAAGGGCCCACGGTGTGCAATAGCCTATGACCTGGACTTCTTTCAGTGAGCGTCTGCCTCGATAGTACAGTTGGATATATCTTACCCAATTTGCCTGCTGTGATGCCCGCAATCGCCTGTGAGATGGCAGTCGGGAGGACCATGACGCCGCTCATTACTGGGCTGTCGTCCTTGACCACCTGGAACCATAATGGAAGGTAGTAGCTTAGCAACAACAGCGCTCCTACCTGCAGGAATGACGTGCAACCTCCGAACATGACAAGCCGTTTCCCCGCAATGCTAGGCGGTATCATGGCCTTTTCTCCCCGGAAATACTCCCAAGTTGCGAATACGACGGAGGTGACGAAAGAGCCACAGAAGAGGCCGATGATAACGGAAGAGTCCCATCGATACTCGGTCCCTCCCCAGGTCATTGCAAGGAGAAACATGATGCAGGCGGGCGCGAAGAGTACAAAGCCGATTAGGTCGAGTTCTTCTGTGACAATGTTCTTGAGATTGCCTCGCACAGGCTGTTTCTTGATTTGTTCGGGAATTGTCAGTGAAAGAAGGGTGCAGACCACGATGCCTCCCGGAGGAAGATTGATGTAAAAGCCTGCCGTTGTCAGCATGCCAAAGCCGACGCTGCAAAGATGAAAGCCACTGACACCACCTCCAGGAGACGCTTTGTGTCAGAGCGCCGCCGATCAAAGGGCCCATGATCGTTCCAAGCCTACAGATTCACCTCGGTCAGCATTCACTTATCGAATGACGTTCAGCGGACGCCACCGCCACCTCTCCCAGGGGAACGGCTGACGAGAAGACTCACGATGAAAGGCTGACTGCGATGCCAACGAGCACTATTTGTCTCCGAAATTAGTAGCTGTCGTTCAAGGGCTTCGAGATGACGCTCACGTGGTCTGCTCTGTGGTGCGGCAACAGCAGCGATCACTGCAAAGGCTCCATTGATGATTCCTGCGCCTCCAATCCCTTGAACTGCGCGACCGACAATGAGGGCCTTGGAGGAAGGGGCCAACGCGCAAACAAGAGCTCCGACTGAGAAGATGCTGGCAAAAGTGATGTAGGTGTACTGTCGCTAATCAGAACGATGGCCTCAATGCAGTAATAACCGTTACCTTCGTCGGAAAGTGGGTGTATATTCTGCCCACGAGAGGTTGCAAAGAGCATCTGCCGGTCTGGTTAGAAGTGCTGCTGTTCGGGCAACAAGTTCGCTCCTCACGTGGACACCAAATATGCGCTGCCATACCAACCAATGTCTTTCAGGGAGTTGAAGTGTGTGGTGATCTTTGGAATTGCCTGGCTACCATGTCAACATATACACTGGGACAAAGGTTTTCCGACGTACTGTTGCAATGATTGACCCGTTCAAGGCCATCAGGAAGGTGGAGAGGAAGACAGCGGCAAGGAGGACAATTGGTTTCGCAGCAGCCAGCTTCGCCGCTGCTTGCGAATCCGTCTTGTGAAGTCCTGTGGTAGCATCGTGGTCGGTACCTGTTGAGTTGGGCTCTTTGGGGTCTTCGAGGGCAATGGCGATAGTAGTTGGGCTGCCCGACGAGTCTGCGGCCTCGCCAACCTCTGCATCTTTGACCAAGCGCTGTGATTGAGCCGGTGTTGCCATAACGGCCGTTGTATTTGCATAGACATGTTCCCAAGCCTTGGCTCTTTAACTAGTCGGGGCTGCTCCGAGCAATAGCATGTCTCGTCTCCACGACTACATCGGCCAGGCTTCCGGGCCGGTCATTGGCTCGCTTAGCCAGAAGCCGCCACCGGCAGAGGCTGGACGGGATTCCCGTGTCCGAGATTTCATCTTGTCATTCCAGCACACGAACGGAGTGATCGGACTGCACAATCTATCCACAATCTGGTGCCTGTGGCTTTCTCTGTCTCTTTTCCAGGTACTTCGAGCGAGGGCAGTCGCTAATGCAGCAAGCAACGCCACCTAGCGAGTCCGTCGGCATCCGCGCTCCGAAGGCATGTGTTCCGTGCGCAGCAGCAAAGGTACGATGTGAGACCGACCATGGGCAGATTATTTGCAAGCGGTATGGAATGGCCCTTTTCGAGGGCGTTGAACTGAACTGACTCTAGCGACAGTTGTCTCCGGCTCAAGAAGACGTGTCGTGCACAGCCGCCGGGCGCGCAGAAGCGCAAACCAAAGCCGAAATCGTCAGCAAAACAACCCTTCTGGGGATGGTTATTCATGATCGTGCTAACACACTTGCAGCGATGTCTCGCGCCTGGAGCAGAAACTCGACGGGGTTGCAGCGATTCTGGCAGCCTCCGACACAGTTGGCCTTTCCAGGCCCTTAAGCGGCCCAACACCACCCTCCATTGGCGATTATGTCGACCAATTCGTCAAGAGCGAAGATGAAGCACATCTGATGCTCGACGTCTTCCGTAATGAGCTGACGCCGCACTTCCCCTTTGTTGTCGTTTCACCATGGGTGACGTTCAGCGATCTGAGGGCGAGGAAACCATTCTTCCTGTTAGCTGTCCTGATGATCACTTGCCGCCATGACATCCCCCGTCAAGGAGCAATTGCCAAAGCGATCCGGGAGATTATCAGCCAACGGATGCTGATCAAGAACGAACAGAGCTTGGACATGCTGCAGGGCATGCTCTTCTACTTAGCCTGGTATGGTACCCTTCTGCCCACACGAAAGGCCAACTATTGATGCCACCAGGTACCACACCCATTTACATCTTGGTACCCAGCTTACCAACCTCCCTCATCTTATCATGGCCTTGACGATAGACCTGGGACTGAACAAACAGACAGCACCGAGGAGGTATGCAAAGCCACAGAGGGAGTATTTCCGCATGGACGGACGGGGCGAGAACATGGCGCCACGAACACTGGAGGAGCGCCGGACCTTCTTAGGTTGCTTTTGTTTAATCGTAGTGTACGTCAGACGCTGTTGGAACAGCACGCGAGGCTTTCTTGCTAACCGTAAACCCAGGATATCGATGACGGCACGGGAGTTCGAGCCCATCCGATACACCAAATACGCCGAGGAATGCTGTCAACTCATATCGGCGGCGGCTGAATACCCGACCGATATGTACCTTGTTCAGGTCGTCAAACTCCTCTACATGGGAGACAAGATCAACCGCACGTTCAACCAACAAGAGTGGGACCCCTCGTCGAACGTGTCAGCCCCGATCGGAGCTTCTGTAAAATCGTTGGAACCCGAGTTACTCAAGCTGAAACCGTCGGTTCCTCCTGATAGCCTCCAGAATGGTAAGTGCCATCCGCTTTGCTTGGTATGCGCTCACACGACAAGTGTTGCTGCTGTTGCATTACTACGCTGTCGAAACATATCTCTACGAGATTGCTCTTGACGAAAAGGTCGACGCCTCGAGGTACGGCTCCTTCTCCACGACACGTCTGGGCCTGCTCTTCGCTTGCTTGCAGTCGGCGAAACTCTTCTTCGAAACCTTCTACGTCTTGCCTGGCCCGATCTACTTTGACATTCCATACTCAATATGGACGCTGGTCAGCCACATGAACGTTGTGCTTTCCAAGCTGTCGCTCTGCATTGTCGACGGCTGGGACCATGATTATGTCTCGGAAACACTCAACTTCCATGCCGTTCTAGACAAACTATCCGCGAGGGTGGCGGATGCCATTCAAACCGCTTCAAGGTCCCAAGAGGACGCGACACTCAACAATAGCTTACCACGCAGCGTGCCTCTCATCTTCGTCACTATTGAGACCAAGATCAGAGAAGTCAAAGCTGTCCACGATGCCCGGAGAGCTGATCTCTCAAGACGGTCCCAGCCTGGAGCTCTCCCCACGGAACAGGTGCAGGGTGCAGTAGATGAAGTGCCGGTCCTATCTGAGGACTTCTCAATGATGGACTCTCTAGATTTCTTCGACTTTGGCGACGACGCGTTATGGGCCCAGAATTGGCCTTGAGAGCGCACTGCGATAGCAACGATCGGGTTATCCAACCTTAGCCATAGCAACAGCATTCTAGGAGAAGTTACTTCAGAGTAGTAGCGCTCCTGTCAGCCTCCCTGCCTACAGCCGCAGATACCGGCGTGTGTCGGGAATCACACAATATAATCGCCTCGAACGGCCTTTTCTCCCCTCCACACCCAATCTCCTCCGCCGGCAATGCCGCCTCCAAATTTTCGATACTTCGCCTCCTCCTTCTCCCGGAACTCCTTCAAGTACTTGCGGAACTCCTCAGGCGGCATGGTCTTGGCCTTGTCCATCAGCTTCCCGAAAGTGTCATACTCGATCGAAGCCGCTGCCTTGACAGCGTCCGACGAGACTCGCTTCCCAACCCTTTCATACTCCAGCGAAGCCGCTACCTTGACGGGATCGGAGGCAACTAGTAGCGGCTGGTTGGAGACGGAGACCGAGTCAGAAGGAAAGATACCGTCGTCGACAACAGATGATGATTTGGAACGGAAGAGCTTTGACATGAGTCGTTGGGATCGGGAAGGCGAGGAGGCTTCCCTGGACATCTTGACGCAGTATCGCCGATAGAACTTAGTAAGGCGTTGAGGGACTTGAAGGACTTGAGGGACTGTCGAAGGACCTTGATTGACCTTATGTGGCCTGAGCGACCTGATTTCACCTTGAATAACCTTATGTGGCCTTGAAAAATTAGAGCACGATGGAAAATAAGTCTCGATTTTCCCAATATAGAACAAACCACCAGCATGGGAAGAAACCGTGCAGGGGCTCGAAGTTATGGCAAGAACGAATCCCCCGGAATATCTACTCGTACTCGTACTCCGATCGACTCCATCTCCCCAAAGGCTTCGCCAAAGCTTGACAGAAATATCCACTGTGCGATGTGTCTAGCGGGTGTCTAGTCTCTAGTGTCTGCGCGGTTTGCCGAGCCGAAGTTACATACAGTGGCATGCGGGGCCAATCGACGTGTAGCATGTGTCCACGTTTTTCCACTGGAGTTCCTTCCCGCGCGGTTCAAGGCCAACGTTGAGACACGACCATAAACCTTGATTTGATTCTGATTCTGATTCTAAATCTGTCAACCAACCAACCAACCAAACCAACCAACCAAACCAACCAACCGGAGTGTGCCGAACCGGTAGGATAGGCAGGTAGGTAGGGACCGAGAGATTAGCCACCTACCTGTACACCAAGAGAAGTACGTGTACGTGTACATCTACCTATATGTGTACGAGTAGAACGATCCTGTAGACACGTGGTGGGTGGGGATCACGAATTGACTGTAGTCTTACAGCCCTTTTGGGACTTTCGTGTTTATATTAAATTTATATCATCTCACCATCGCCCTTACTTTCCCTCTGACACTTGCCGTTGCCATAACTATCAGAGTCACCCTCACCCTCACGCAGGAGCGCTCCGATTCATTGTCCGGCGCAGAACTGCCCAACTTCCGGACTTCTTCCCCGCTGTTCATCAATCGTACCATTTTCGCCCACCGTGGAAAGACTCGGGGATCTTTTTCATGGAGGTCAGCTGGGTGTATCAAATGGGATGGCCGCTGTTTCGCGTATGCTGGTCGAGACCCGTCCGTCCTGGATCAGCGAGCATACCTACTAGATGCCAAAGACCTGTATCGATGGTGCACAAGTGGCCAGAACGGAAAAATGGAAGGGTACTCTTCAAAGTAAACTTGAGTTGAAGGCGAATGTTAATTAAATCAGAAATCCTTGTGCCGTGCTCCGTAGTGCTTGCCATGCTCCGTACGCCACGCTCAACCGATCCGCTGGGTTCCGCTCAATCCCTCGATCCCGTCGCAATGCGTTAAACCATATATCCATGCCGTCGTACTGATACATACTCGAACATGCCACCATAATCATCTGAATTACCGACTCTCTGGAGGTCTGAACCCTTCTGAAGACACCTCAACGACAATCTTGCCTCTCGCCCGCCCGCTCTTCAGCTTTGCGATCGCCTGGGGAGCTTGGTCGAACGGAAACGTCTGGTCAATGATGGTCCTCACTTTCCCCTCCTTCATCCACGTCGTGATCTGCTCCAACTGGTCGGGCTTTGCTTGCGCGAAGAATCCCTGCGACTTTCGCTTCCCACCACCAAGGAATCCGGGCCACACGCTCCGCAGGAACGAGTCCCAGAAGTAAGGCAACGTGATGTGTCCGGCGACGTTCATAAACACGGCTCCCGGCCTCGTATACTCGTGGCATTTCCAGTAGAGCTCGAAATTGGTGCCCACATTGTCCACGACGTGGTCGAATTTATGGCCGCTCGCTTTCAACGCCTCGAGGACGCTCTGTTTCTTGTAGTCGATGACACTGTCCGCACCGAGACTCTTGCACAGCTCCACGTTTGCCGTGGAGCAGCTGGTCGTGACGGAGCAGCCGACCGCCTTGGCGATCTGGATCCCGAAGACGCCCGTTCCGCCAGACCCGCCGTTGATAAAGATCTTGTCCCCGGCCTTGACATAGGGCACGATCGTTTGGTAGGCCGTCAGTCCCGCGACTCCAAGGGTGGCGGCGTCGGTGCGGTCGATCCCTTCGGGCACAGCGACAACTTGGTTTGGCTTGCAGACTGCGTATTCGGCCAGGCCGGCTCCTGCAACCGGTGATGTCCCTGTGCATCCGTGGACGAGTTGGCCGGGTTTTAGGGATGACCCCGCGGCCGGGGTGACGAGGTAGCCTACGAAGTCGAGGCCAGGAGTTGCCGGCTTTGGGATGGCCAGACGACTGAAGAGCCGAAACTCTGCGGGCTTGTAGTCGATGGGGTTGAGTGCCGTCGCAAGCACCTGCACGAGATGTTGACCGTGCTTTGGCGTGGGGATGGCGGCGGATTCGTTGAGGCGGAGATTCTTTTCGAGGCCGCCTTTCGTGCTAGAATATTGCCAGGCTTTCATGGTTAATGGTCGAGACATGTTGAGTTCGTCTTGTCGAGCTGCGAGAGGAAGTGATGTGATAATTGTTGCTCTTTGAGGTGAATGTCGATATCGTGCTGCAATTCAGCGTCGTTATATAGAGAGGTGAGTCTAATTGTTGTTCCGCAAGTCGGTGGAGAGGCTGAGGAAATCGTGGTGCCACAGCGGACGATGAAGTCTACGGCCGGGCAGCGTCCGACGCTGAGGCCCGGAACAACGTCCCTCCGTTATGTGCGGCTGGAATTCATGGCGTTTCAACTGTCAATGCATGATGGCGTGATTTCTCCTTTCCATCGAGCAGATCCCGCTCTACGAACAGGTGCATCACATGTCGATGCGATTTCAATATTTTAGAAGGGAGATGAAGCCAGGACTGGTACATTGGCCTCCGGTTCCAGGGCAGACAAGCATGGAACAGTCGACCCTGGCTGCCAGGTCAGATTATTCCGGACTCCCAGTTCATCATAGTGTGTTGTTCTATTTGTGCCATTAGCGCTCAAAAGTCCTTTGGAAAGCCAATTGTCCGTACTCAGTAACAAAAGTAACGGACGGCCTCGAGGGTCTCGCGATGGCGGGCTCTGGAGTGACCAACACGCCAAGACCGCGCTTTCCCGTTCTTGGACTCATGCTGCGACAGCGGCTGGTGATTGGCTTCGGACGGTCGCTTCGATCTCCGTGTCTGCCTGCGCTGCAACTTACGGCCGACTCTCTGCTTTCCACCGCAATGTCACCCCACAAACAAAGTCAACCAGTTTAATATCCCGCCCTAGAAATGTCCCTCGCAAGTTGAACACCGGAATAGGCTTAGAACACGACAAGGCCCGCCGCTGTGTCATCATCGTTGCGTCTCCCCCAGACTCGTCCCTGACCACTTACACGGTGTCTTCGACGTATTCGGAGCCCCGTTCCCGGGTGGGAATGATCATGGACAGACGTCAAGATGGTGTTCAGCCCCATCTACACAGCCTCAGGCCCTGTCTATTCGTCCGGTCACCCATGGCAGGACACCTACGGCCTTATCGCATCTAGAGCTTTGCCTCATCAGGTGCTATACTGACACGCTGCCAGGCAGCCCCGAGCTCCTGGGCCATCCACAGCTATTCATTCACAATGCATCACGGTCCTCCAGCTAGAGCCCTGTGCCTCTTCATCTATATATTCGCCACAGAGCCGCGAATCTAGTCAACCTCGACACAAACAAAGAAGTTGGACATCGCAAGCATCCTCGCTCAGTACTCCCTGCGACACAGCAGTGATCTGCTTGACCACCACTTTCCTATCATTCACTTCGATCATCAATTCACATCTTCCATTCCAAATCTACCGCCATGTCCGTCACGCGCCTCCCTGACAGTACGCTCGTCTACACTGCCCCCAACGGCGCCGTCTACTTTGCGAGCGGTGACAATGCCAACTGCACCGTCTCGGCGTGCCCTATAGAATTGAGTGTCTATGGCTACAGGCCATCGATTGCCGCGAGCAGCACCCTCATCGCTCTATACGCAATCTGCATGGGCATTCAAGCTGTACTTGGCTTCCGCTACAAGAAATGGGGATTCATGAGCGCGATGCTGCTCGGCTGCCTCGATGAGATCCTCGGGTACGTCGGTCGGATCTTGTATTGGCAGAATCCATGGGCTCAAGCCGGATTCATCATGCAAATTGGTACGCTGCCGCTCACCGGACTCGCCGCCAGCTGTCACTAACAGGGTCTCCTCCCTCCAGTGCTGATCACCATCGGACCCGTCTTCTTCTCCGCCGCCATTTATGTACTGTTGGCTCAAATGTTGTTCTCCCTCTCTCCTTCCCTTCCCTCTACTCAACAGGTCGACAATACTGACCTAACCTGCCTTATAGTGTCGAGTACATCTGCGTCAAACGCTCCCGCTTCGCCCCAAAGTACTTCTACTGGATCTTCATCCCATGCGACATTCTGTCCCTCATTCTCCAAGCTGCCGGCGGCGCCATGTCCTCGACCTCCAATGGAAAATCCCAATCCGGCGTGGACATTGCCTTGGCAGGCCTGGCCCTGCAAGTCGTCACCCTCGTGGCCTTTTCCGCCCTCTGCGTCGACTATGCGATCCGCAGCCGCTCGGTGTGGATGGCCGTGCGCTGGCCCCGACAATTCGGCCTCTTCTGCGGCTTCCTGGCCGCGGCGACGCTCCTGATCCTGCTCCGATGCTGTTATCGGGTCTATGAGCTCAGCGAGGGATATTCGCGGGACAGCGAGGCATTGAGAGACCAGACCCTCTTCATTGCCCTCGAGTCAGTGTGAGTAACCTACACTCTTTCCCCCTTTCCATTCCTCCTGGCTTTTGTTTCGGCTGGATGGTTACCCTCGCACGCGGGCCCAGTTACTGACGTCTGTTGATCCCACGCAGCATGGTCGTCCTTTCCGCTTACTGCCTGATCGGCGCACATCCGGGATTCGTCTTCAAGACCGGTGGCGAGCACCTCACCTCCGATGAATGGGTCGCGGAGAAGGGACTGAAGACTGAGAGAACTTCCTCCGGACCTTCCCCGGACGACACTACGAGGGTATAAGAGAGGAAATCTTGACTCTAGGTATGAATTTCTGAGTACGGCGGGTTGAGATATTTAGTATTGTGTTACCTTGCGTTGAGCTGAACTGGGCGTCTCAAACATCTACATTGGCGGGTTTATGATTAAGAAAACATGGGGATATCTCACTTGCACATTGACTGCCTGGCGGGATATTTAGAAATATAATTGATATTCGTCTTTAAAGGCTACTTGTGTGACTTTGACCTTTACTCCCTTGTTTGTATTCGTGCGAGACATATGATTTGACCTGGTCGTCCGCTCTAATCCATCTTACCTACCTAGGTACCCAGGTATATAGTCGGAGACACGCTCGAAGGAACGCCGCTTCGTTTCTGTACCTCGAGATGGCTCGGTGCGGTACTTGTCTAGGGTATTCGCATGTGATCCAACTTAACTCAACTCAATTCTCCTTTGCGTTATTTTATTCACTTCGAACAGTGTATTTCCTAGCCACCTCCACTCAACTCAAATCAAAGCCGCGACTGAAACCAGGCCTTACCGCTCAGCCTCGAGGACAATGCCCGGCAAAAGGGCCTTTCCTGCATCACGCACGCCCCTCGCGATGCGGAACTGGTCCCGCGACGCAACGAGCTCGAACAACGCCCGCACCTGCGCCTCCTCGGCCGGACGGTGCCGCATCTCCCATCTCAGGACGTTGAGCGGATAAATGATCCGCGGACGCAGGTGTTCCGCCCGCACCGAGCAGCAGAAGTGCAGGTGCCGGAGGAGTTGCTGGGCCAGTCGTAGTCGTCGCGCGGGGGCGATATACGGCGCGAGCTGGGCGAAGAGGTCGACACGACGCGAGTGGTGACTGGCAGGGGTCTGGTTGTCATTGTGATTGTGATCGTGATGGCTACAGTGTTGCTTGACCAGTGCGGTGGCGAACACGGAGAACGACAGGTCGAGGGCGAGGAGGATGGCGAGGTTGATGGCGTCGGGGCCTGTCTCGGCGTGCGTGTCGTAGTCGAGCTGGATGTCCCGAGGTAGGTGGTGGTGATTTTGAAGAGGTGTGGAATTCACGTCGTGCGATGCTGTGGTTTGCTTCGACAACAATTCGGTGAGAAGACCTTCGATGTCGATATAGCATGCTAGTGTTTGCTCGAGGATGTCGAGGACGTCTTTCTGCGCGGAGGCTGCATGATGCTGCTGGTGCTGTTGAGAAGAGAGTGACATTGAGGTCGCTTCGCTCTTCTGCATCATGTTGGCTAGCGTGAACCCATAGTCAAACAATCTCTGATCAAGGCCCTTGGACACGCCCGCCCACGGCACGGTCAACCATTCCGGCTCGCTGAGGAAGGAGGCCGTGCTCCGCATGAGCGACACGATCATGATGTTGTAGCGCATGGATTCGAGGACGGATCGGGAGACGGGGTCGCAGTGTCGGTGTACGCCTCGGAGGTGGATGATGCGCGCTATCCCCAGGATGTGGTTCTGCCACGCTGCCATGTCCCCGGACGTGGACTCGAACGACTCGTACAAAACCATGCATCGCGCAGCCACGAGGGTGTCGTCGTTGTGAGCAAGGATAGGGTCATGCAATGCGCGCTGCATCAAGTGCAGGCTTTGGCCGTAGATTTGTTGGCCCCTGATGACCAAGGCTTGGTCATCGTTCAGCCTCCCCAGACGGATGTACGCGAGGGAGAGCAGCGCCTGGTTGAGCAGAGTTGGTGTCGTGGCAGCCGTCGCACTGCTGATTGATCGATAGAGCCACACCGGCTCGGTCGGGCCTGGGTATCGAGACGCGCTTGCGGAGTAGATCTCCCAGAACGAGGAAATCAGCTGGGTTTCATTGGCCTGACGGGGCGAAGGGGTGCGGTTCAGCGGTGTTTTCGCATGTTGGATCCCTGATGCAGGTGGAACGTTCCCCGCCGGAGTCCTCACTTCTTCCAGTCGTTCTCTCTTCTGGAGCCCCTGTTGGCCGCGATTGATGAAGACGGGATACCGCTCGTAGCCTTCGCATTGTCGACCGGACGAGACGCAACGTCGGCAATGCGGCTTCTCGAGATCGCACTGCAGTATATTAGAACGCTCATTTCCTGTACGTCTCCGGGACTACGACCTGCCTACCTTGACCTTTCTTCTCCTGCACGTGTTGCAGCCCTGCGATTTTCCTGGAACCCCGACCATTGCTTGCTTTCCTCACAAAGGATCGAACATTCCAAGAACGATGTGTCCATATTTGTTTCTTTTTTACTGTCTGAGGTAACTGAGCACTGCTGATCGGATCAGGCTTCTTCCTCTGCGGCCCTGGGCATGCATCGCAGCGCGCCTGAGTTCTGGAAAATGTTGAACAATTGGGATGGAATGGAGATCCGGAGGTACAAAAGCTTGTCTGAACTCACACGCCTAACTTGAAGCAGGCGCCAAGCTGCGAGACATGCGTGCTCCGTGCGTAAGAGCGCAACAGGCTGCAGTGAAAACCAAATTAGAATGTCCTCGTGGCGAGTTAAGCTTCTCGTTTGATGGCCTCACTGTGTCCTTTTGAACTTGTCCATTGGCAGCTGGACGTCAAGAAGACGTGTCGACAGAAAAGCCATTCGGGCTTGGGCACGTTCACGAGCAGAGGGAAGTGAAAGCGGACACCTTGCGCATTCTCATCCTCATCCTCCTCCTCCTCCTGATCATCATCCTCATTAACCACGGCTTATGAAAATGCAATGACAGCTAAGTGAACCCCTGGTGAATTTCCCCCAAAAGGTGACGTAACTGGGTAACCCCACCACCACTCTGGCGGCAGACCTCGCCAGTCGATACGCCTGGTTGCCGTTGCGGCTGCCTGCGCGGGCAAAAAGTAGGCAGAGCACAGTACACAGACTGCATACTCGTACTCGTACGTCAGGCAACCTCGAGGCGCCATCCTGCCATAGCTGCCTAGACGTTCGAGGCACAGCCCTCTCATTGTACTCTCTCTTAGCCTCATTTCCAGCCCACACAACACACAACACATGGCCAAAACACTCATATGAGCCCACATGCGAATGCTCAAATATGTCTACTATTCGCTTTTTCGACTCGACCCCTCATATCGTCCGCTATGGCATGCAGAACGAACGCGAGGGCAAGTCCTGGATGCGCTTCTGGCGCAACGCCGTGGGGTTTCGCGTCTCGGTTTCGCGTGAGGACGTCAATGACACTCCGTTCGCAGCGAAATGGCTGGAGCTTAACAAAGAAGGCCGGGCTAGTGTAGAAGGCAAAAAGAACTGGGTTGAGCGATGGAACGCGTTGTGTGACTGCATCCTCAGCCAGTGCATGCCTGTGCTGCAGGAACTAGCTCCTCCTTCCCGGCAATGGAAAACCCTCGAGGACCATTTGCGCACGCCGACGTATGAGTTGAAACTGGTGGCAGATCAAGAGACCGGCGATGCGGTGGCGAAGATCACGAGCGGCCCGGTTGAAAAGCCATCCTACGAACACCATCTGCTGCCATTCTCCGACTTTACGTCGTTGCCAGAGGGCCTCCCTCGATACCAAGCGCAAGATCTGGTCGTTCTGGGACAGGAGAAGGATTGGCGCCACCCGCCGGCCAAGGTGCAGACACTCAATGGCGAGGTGGCATATTTTATGTCGTGCCACAAACCGTCGAGGGACATGAGCAATAGTGGTAAGATCTCAAATGCATCACTGAATCAGATCAATGCGTATTTTCAACTGCATTCAAACTTGGCAGATCGTGTAGATGGACACATTCCGAAGCTTCTGGGTGTTGTGGTCAGCGATGCAGCCGGGGAACCAGAAGGCCCGGACGCAGAAGGCAATCTATCGGCTTCCACCCAACCTTCAGGCCCTGAGAAGAAGCAACAGTCGCTCGTTGCCGGCGTCCTTCTGACCTATGTGTCAAAAGCGAAGAGCTGGGCAGTCCTGGAGAAACATTTCGCAGGCCATACGAGTTCCCCTGAGTTCCGGGAATGCAAGGAAAAATGGAAAGGGCAGATTGCTTCTGCAGTCCAACTGCTGCATGAACGTGGTATCGCCATTGGCGGTCGCTTGGACCCGGACAATCCGTGGTTCTACATCAACCAGTACACTGTTTACATCGCACCCATTGAGGCTGAAGGGGATCCCGATCAGTTTGATCGAGCGAACCTCCAAGCCGCCGACGCTTGGTTGATGCTGACAGCGAACTGCACAACACTTCCCGCCGGGGATCAGCAGCAAGAACAGGACAGGCAGAAGTTTGAGGAGCTGAAGGCGGTGGACCTGAAGGCTGTGGACAAGTTGTTCCAATAATGAACCACGCCTTCTACTGAGAATGCTAGAGGGAGGCAAGGTGCAGACCGCGCGGCTCTGTAAAGCATAGGCAACGCTTCTTTCCGTGGCAAGCGAGGTATGAGCAATCTTTGACGCTTACGCATTCTGTTGCATTGTTGGCTGCTGTCATCGAGTTCGTAATCTCAAGGCCTACCCTTCAATCATTCCTGAAACAAGTCCCGTGTCGCCAGAAGAACAGATACATAAAGGAGTCGCAGGAGTGCGGAGTGAACGAGAAGGTGATGAGGAAGGTAAGGAAGGGATGGGCGAGTGATGGGTGAGTGAGGATCAACCAGGGCTGTGAGGCAGAGCGCAAAATCATGTATCCGATACCCAATAACTCAGCTTCTTTGGCCTCTTTGATCTCGTCGCCCTCTCCGTCGCCAATTTACATTATGCAACGCCTTCATGGATGCTGCATCCCACAAACTGACGTAGCATGTACGTATCTCTTTCAAGCAACCTGCGTGCCACATCAAGCTTCGGCAAGGAACGACAAGCTTCCAGTCACGCGGGAAAGAATGGCCTTGTTCCTGGATCAGCACCCTACCGAGCCGACTTCCGAGGAGCTGCCAGTCTATGATTGTGCGGTTATTTTCCTGGTGCGAGTGTTCTGTACGCCTCGAATGGATCTCCAGATCGGTTGAAGCCTAGGCCTCATACCTCATAGTCCTCCGTTGATCGACTCTCGGGAGGATTAAGGCCGCCAACTGCACCACTGCAGCCGTTATGCAGCCTGTGCCCTTTCTCTCCAAGACGGAATCGATTCTCCATTCGACATACCCAATCAAGCAACTATATTGACCTACGCTACCTTTAGAGGGACTCTCCACGATATATCCACGTTGTCATGTCTATTGACCGCGAATAAGGATAACCGACAGCCATATGCACCCATCGCCGGCACACAACTTAGTGAAAGTTTGCATGCAAGAATTCCTTGCTGTAGAAATGCTGGCTGCCAGGTTTTCACCCGCAGCGAACTTGGCCTCTCCAGACCTCCTGGACACACGCACACGGATTGTCTGCATTGAGGACATGGAGCGTTGTGGTATAAATGGAACTACTCTGTTCTATGAAACACTTTCCCCTCCAACTCCCGTCCTGACCACTAGCTACGAGGTTTAGTCGACCGGACCTTTTTGAAACTTCTCTTCTGCCGTGCAAGATAGGCAGCAAGAATGCGGACCATCTCTTTGTTTTATTGTGCCTTAGTCTCCTCTGGTAATGCTGCGCGACCAGGCCCTTTCATCCGCTGACAAGTTCACAGTCAATATCAGAGGAAGCTTAGCAATTCCATCTGAAAGCTACGCCCCTGTCTACGTCGAGTGTCCGAGCAAAGAGCAATGGATCCGCCCTGCTACAGGCTTGTCGTCTCAAGAGGCCGCCTGGGTTCAGGGACGCAAGTCTGTCGTGCTGAATGCCTTCACTGCCTATCTGCAAAGATTGAATATTACCGATCTCGATCTCCCTGCTCTGATCAATGCAATGAAAAGTCACAACAACGCGGGTGTCCCCATAATCTCATTGGCCATCAGTGGAGGCGGTTGGCTATCAGCAAACACGGGGGTGGGAGTCTTACGGGCCTTTGATTCCCGCTTTCCGGACGCGCTCGATCAACGTACTGGTGGACTCTTGCAGAGCATGACATACATCGCAGGCTTGTCTGGCGGTGCATGGCCTGGGATGTCACTTGCCACATATAATTTTCCGTCTGTCAATGACCTTGTTGCAGACTGGCACCCAGAAATCGACCGGTTGTTCAATCCACCGAACAACTCAATCTATGCGGCGAACTCTACATCTCTCATCACAGACATCGTGGCGAAGCGAAAGGCAGGGTTCAACGTCAGTGTGCCAGATTATCTCGGCCGAGCCTTCGCGTACGAATTCACGCCTCCTCCACATGGCGGAATCAATGTTACACTTTCTGGAATTCGCAACCTGAGCAACTTCCAGAACTTCTCAATGCCGATGCCCATTTTTCAGGCAACTCGACTGACGGATGATGACATCAGAATTTACGATGTTGAGGTCCCTTACTCAAACAGCAGTATAGTACGTTGTTCGGGCGCTCATGTCCAGCGAAAGCGCTAATGTTACGCTTCAGTTCGAGATGACGCCCTTTGAGTTTGGCTCTTGGACCGGCGCTGCTGGTTCAGCAACTGGATTTACGCCGACGGAGTACATGGGCACTCGCCTTGTCAATGGTACAGCTGTCAACGCCTCTGCATGTGTCATGGGATACGACAGCGCTAGGTGGGTCTGTCACTGTCAACCCGCCAGCAGTGCTGACTGTGGCTAGTTTTGTCCTCAGTATCTCTGCCGGGGCCTTCAATTTCTGGTATATCGCCGCCAAGTCCAACGGAACTCTGGCCCATTTTCCAAAGCGTTCAACCTTGACAGCAGGAAAGCACCACTCGCAGAGCAAACGTGACGTTATATTCCCTGTGGAGGAGGTCGACGGCCTGCTCGTGGCGTTCGAACAGTACTTCAACTTGACTCTCTCAGACGCCATGTATGCGACAGTGCCCAACCCGTTCGCAGGCGTACCATATACGGGTAGCGTCAAGGGCAGCGAGCCGGAAAGCCTTGTCCTTGCCGATGGCTCGGAGGACGGTCAGGCCATCCCGTTCTGGCCGCTGATCCAATCCGCAAGGAAGTCTGATTTCATGTGAGTTCTACGTCCAGTCACTGTCTGAAGCAATTGCTAACCTTGGCTCCGGTAGCGTGTCTTGGGACAGCGATGGCGACCAAGAACCTTTCGAATGGAATAACGGCACGAGTCTGTACAACACCTTTATCCAGGCGCGTCGACACGGGCTCCCATTCCCCGAGATACCTCCGCCAGCGACCTTCATCAAGCGGAACTATACTCTGAGACCGACATTCTTCGGCTGCAACATCGAATACACCACGACGCGCGACCTGTCGAGCCCAATGGTAATGCATCTCGCCAATGCGCCGTATAGCGCGTATACGAACTACACGTGGTTTAAGAACTCTTTTACGCCGGTACAAATGCACGAGATCTTGGTGAACTCGATGGATATTGTCACACAGGGAAACGGGAGCCTGGACGCTGACTTTGCCACATGTATCGGTTGCGCGGCTATTGACCGAACCTTGAGCAAGGCTGGAATGGCCCGTCCAGCGCAATGTGAAGACTGTTTACAACGATATTGCTGGGATGGGACTTATGAAGACGAGGCAAACATTCCGGCTGTCAATCCGAGTCTGATTCTGGATCCCGGCATGAGCTATGCAGAATGGAACCAAACCCACGGGTGGGACTGAAGCGTCTGGGTCATATGTCTTTCATGATGGCTAGCTGTCGAGCGCCCTCTGCCCTGCAATTTCCACCGTGAAGCGCCTTGAAGGGTGACTTGCTTCCAAGAGCTTGACGGATGTACCAGAGGTAGACGCATCCCACCTTAATATTGTGGAAGGCATGAACTGGAACCGTGGAGTCCCGCGACATTGAGTCAAAGATGAAGATAAGTCTATCCTCGTCCCTGTGTGGACAGGAAGGAGGAAGTGGTAATTGACTCTAGTGTCAAATGAATGTGATTTCCTCTGAGACTTGTCTGGTGCAACACTCGGCCGCTCTGCGAAAATCGAGTCAAAAGATCCTGAAAGATCCGAAAGATTGTCCTCCATTCCCTCGCATTTCACAACCAACTTGCTCAAGTTCACGGATCGTATGCCTGGCACTGCCGAGAGCGCCAGAAGAGACTCGGCGCCAATTCCGGCGCGAACGCGACGGACTTCGACTTTGGCAATCTGTCCAGCGTATCGCGGTTCAATGTGAAGGAAAAGGCCTTCGGGAACAAGATCCGCACCTTCCTCGGCGACCACCCTCCCTTTGAGAAAGACGCGCCGTATCACAACAACCGAGAGGTCGTATTCCTCCTCTTCATCGACCCAGCATAATGATCTCCGCTAGCTTCAGAGTCTGGATATATCGATCTCTCGACCGAGTTCCCCGATTCGCGGATCGTCGATATCCAGCGCGGGCCTCTTGCTGCAGCCATTGGAGATCGCACGGGTGGCAAGTCCAAGGATCAGTGCCGGGGATCTATCTGTACACGTACAATATCTGCATTTTCAAGCCACGGACATGCATAATGGCGGCAATGACGCGGTCTGGGAATTGCGAGCATAGAGTACCTTGCTGGACTCACGCTGACAGGCCCATAGACGAACAGAACGCGTGTTCCCGACGAGGCAACGACACTGGACAAGGACGGAGTGGTCGTCGAGGAGGGACCCTCCGTACCTTGCTGATGCGGAGGTGGTTGTTGATGGAGAAGTCCGTAGGGGAGTTGTAAACCGGTGCGCTTGTGAAGTTCCTACCTACAGTAACTAAGCGTAGACACCGCCTTCAGTCGGAGCCGTGACTGCTGACTCCTCGGTCAAGAAGCCCGAGCTGGCCTTGAGTCACAACTTGCCATTTAGATCAGCGAATCCAGGGTGAGTACAGTCGGAAGATTTGCTGTGGCTAGAATAGTGCACGAAGGTGTACTGTCAGGCACTTAAAGTAGAGGGATTTTCCTCAACGTCCAAAAAGCACTAAATTTTCTTCCTGGCTTTCCTTTCCTTGCCCTTCCTTCCCCAGTTTAGCGATATCTCCGATCTATCTCAGCCAGGTCCTGCAATGGCAAGAACGTACCTATCTTAGAAAGACTGCCAGGGTTGTGGTCTTTCAGCAGTACAGTATATTGTCCAGCAAAGCACAGCACAGCACTCCGTAAATATGGTCTCGATTAATGGCAAAAAGGCCATTTCTAAAGTGCCCGGTTCGCAAAACTTCGGTCGTCCGTCTATTCTATTCTATCCATCTGCTTCCTCGTGGGGACCTACTTTTCCATCGATCTATAGCGAGGGAGAAAGGCTGGAAAGAAGGAAGAAGATGTAAGGTGTCCCTTTTCTACTTCTGGTCACGGTGCACCACCGTCCTCCCTTCTTGAACGGAACTGATATGGCGTCAAGCGGTCAAAGTCGCACAAAATGTCGCACAGATTGCAGGCAGGCAGGAAGGCAGGGCTTTTCCGATTTATCACTTTTCACTTTTCATTTCATTTTTCACTTTTCATGTTTACATGTTTCAAATATCATACTTTTCATCATATATTCCTGTCGTACATGGACAGACGCGGGTTCGGGTTGGCCAGGAACTCGCGCGGTTGATGTTCCTGTTCCGACGCCAGGGCCGGCAGCGGCCAGTCAAGCCGCGGCGCCGTCGAGTCTGATCGATCCCGATCCCTCCTCACGTCCCTGTCTGAGGCTGCGTCTGCGTCTGCGAAGGGGTTGGTCGTCGCTCCCGAGACGCCGCTGTACTCGGACCCACCACCACCATCACCTCGACTGTACACGCGCATGGGGATCATCTTTTTGCCGTCCTCGGTGGGCCGTAGTTCGAGATGTCTGGTCGTCCCCTCCCTGCCCGTGCCGGTGGGTGTATCCCCCCGACGGAACCAACTCTGCTGGGACACGGACCTTTCGTCCCGGTGTGTCCAGGGGAGTCGACCCCTCTCTACGTCTGGCGGGAGACTCTGACGGTTGTTCGCCGTCGCCCCTGTCGCCTCGTTTGTGAAGTACATCCCCTGCGCGGAGGTGCCTCCTTTCGCAGAGTGGTGGTGTTCTTGCCCCCCCGGCCCGCTCGTTTGGCCGTACTCCTCGCGGCGGCGCCGGGAACTCCTGGCGAAGCTGTTGATCGAGTCGACGAAGAAGTGCTGGAAGAAAGGCTTCAAGCTGGGCGCGCTGGCCGCGAACAGGGCCAGGTAGAGTTCCACGACGGCCCACACCCACGTGAGCCACAGTTCCCAGGTGAAGTCATAGTCGACGTTCAGGAGCTTGTACATGAGCACCGTGCGCACGACGCCCGCGGCGACGGCCATGAAGCCCAGCGCGAACAGGGCGTACAGGGCGAACTTCTGCCGCCGCGGCAGTTCGAGGTAGTACACCAGGATCAGCGGCAATAACGTGCTGTAGAAGTCGCCGGCCACGCTGAAGGCCGACGACGCCGGCAGAGCGGCGTTCTCGGACGCGCAGTGGAAACGGTGCGACGCGGCCCACACGGGGCTGAAGCTGTCCCAGTAGGCGTGCAGCGGGCGGCAGAGCAGCAGCAGCGTCAGGCCGAAGGAGAGGAAATACAGGATGTTGTAGACGATGCCGATCCACGTGGCGATCAGGAAGGCCCGGCTGAACTTGACGCTCAGGCGGCGGTAGAAGAGCAGCACGGAGATCTTGATCAGCGTGATGCCGATGACGTAGCACCACAGGCTGGCCCAGATGTTGATGCGCCCGCCGACGAAGCTGTTGGGCGGGATGTCCCAGACGTGGCGGCCGCTGTAGAAGTCCTTGTTACCGACGATGACGAGGATCGTGAGCGCGGTGAGGAACCCGAGCGCGATCACCACGAGCAGGTCGTCCAGCCCGGGCGCCTTGGTGATGAACAGCCGCGAATACAGCCTCGCCGTGCCCGTGATGATGCCGATGGCCCCGAAAATAATGCACAGGTACACGAGCCCGGGGCCTCTAGTGTCGGGATTGTTGTAGTTCGGTTTCGGCCAGGTGGCAATCACTGAAGGCGCGGCTACAGTAGTAATTGAGGGTCAGTCAGGAGCCCTCGTGTTGAGGATGGGGGGAGCCGAGGCGTGACAACTCACGGTGCAACGTGTCGACCATTCTGGCTGCAGTTGTGTGTCTGTGTGCCCTGGGGGGTGCCGGTTGGGCTGTGTCTGTTTTCCGTGCCAACAAGCGGGGTGCGACCTTTCGCGAAAGCCCTAACCGCCGCGGTACATGTGATAGAAGCCCTTGGGAAGAACTTCTAGAAGCACACGCTGTGACTCCCGCGCGTTCACAAGACCCTCATTGCCCGATCGCGAGGGCAGTGGATGGGGGTCGGTCGCACACCTCAAGCGGACAGGGTATGCACGAGTCCAACCGAGTCCGAGTCCGAATATCCCTTCCAGGTACGCAGGTACACAAGTATGTACACAGAGCACAGTCCTGGGCACAAAGTGGTGGCGACGATACTGAATTACCGGATCCGATCACAAACAACAGGTCAGTCTGTAGGACGATGAAGCAAACATGATACAAAGGAGAAAGGAAAAGAGTGGGTGGGAATCTGCCAAATGAAATGAAATGAAATGGAATGTCAACGCAATGCAATGCAATGCTCACGGCAAGGGAGAGAGAGACAGACCCAAGAGCCTTTGGAAAAGAGATCCCCCTAGTAGTACCGAGTACTACTCCTACCTCCCGAGCTTATGGACAAAAGTCTTTTTTTCTCTCTCCCTTGCAAGGGACGCTCTCCTCCGTCCTCGTAGCCCTGGTAAAGCCCTAGGGATTCGGGATTCAGGATTTACAGATGCAGAAAAAGGATTTGGGAAGGATTTGCACTGCGGATCCACCCACCGGCGCGCAGGACGCCTACGAGGACAAGGTACGCAGCACGAGTGCGAGTAAGTACCACGTAGCGCGTACCCGAGTGCACGAGAACAGAAGAGAGCGACTCGGCCCCATTCTTCGACGACGACGACGTTTTGGGATCGATGGGTTCATTTGCGGCTTCGAGTGAAGCTTGCAAGGCTGTCCCCCGTCCCGATCAGTCGGTTGTGGCAGATTAGTTCGGGAACGGGCGGCCATGTCGACAGGCGGCGCGCTGCCCTGGAGATCAGAGGGACGCCCAGGTCTCCACTCCCAAACGGTCGGGAGCAGGCGCTAGGCCCGAGCAGCGAATCGAAACGGTCCAACCCCCTGGGACCTGCATGGGCGATCAGCCAGCCGGCAGGGATCGAGTCTGCGGGGGAAGGGAAAAGCCACCGCTGATCAACTGCTGACTAGCAGTCTGGGAGGGGAAGGTGGGAATCTTACAACGACCGGTGCCTTGCAGAATTCGATTCCAAAACACGCGGGTCCGCTCGAAGCGTTCGCTATTGAACTGAAATCCACCCTACGAAGTTGCTCGTTTCTGACGCCATTACGTAGCAACAAATGGGAATATTCCCTCCAGGGCACTAGATGGTTTTTCGTGGCTGGCGCATCCTTGATCCACTGACAGCCCCCAATGTCAGGCGGGCAGTGTCTTCTGGGGACTTGGGTCTTCCTGACTCGACTGTTCGGGTACGTAGTCGGACTGACGAGCGGCACGTTCTCGTTGCGACATACATACGAATCGTTCGCTAAGCATACGGAGCTCAATAACGTGCCTCGCGTGTCTCGAGACTCGTGGGGTTTTGGTGATGAGTTGGAAAGTTAAAAGAGCTTGCAATTTCAATCGGACTTCCTGGAATTCAAAGGGTCCTAGGGACTGGTCAGCAGTGATAAGACTGCTCCAGCGAGCGCTTCCTTGTAAGCTCCGTGAGCTCTCCACTTCCACAAACGTGATTTGCCAGCGTGAGTTCCATGATCGATCAAAATGGAAAGAGAAAACGAATTTCGTTCGGAATGGTACGAGTATCCCGCGGGAAGCAAGCAGTGCCCCATTTACATGATGAGTAGATGTCGAAGCTAGTGCAGCAGTATCAAATGGTCATCGGTAGCTCTCGACGATCCCTTCACGAAGTAATCGAATAGGGTGCCACATTTGGATCCAGCGCCTGCCACACAAACGGCATGCCTTGGGACAGCCCATCCTGATCGAATGTCCGCGCGGCGACTTGTTGGCTGAATGCCTGCATGCTACTGTGGAAGGTTGCGGCCGCTGTTTGCGTGGCGGTATTCATGCGGTCTAGCATAGTAGAATTGTCAAACATGTGCATCAACGTACGGTCCGTGTCGACGAAGAAAGGGCGCACGAAGATTGCTGCAACGCTGAGTTGCTCTTCGACCTTTGCAAGAGGTGGAAGGAAATCCACCACATTCGTGGCACCTTTGGATGGTGGAGGTGGCTGATAGAGCGATGGGGTGTGGAATGGCAGCGTAGAACTGACAGACAGCAGCTCGTTCGTATTGACGGTGTGGTGCGATGTCGAGGCAAGGTGCGCCTACAAAAAACCTTTGTCAGTCAATCCGTCTCGTGCAGTCAGAATGAGATGGGGTCTATGCTCACCATGTGCGACAAGGCATCGATAAGGGCGCTTTTGGTTGTGATGGACGGGAAGTCGATCGCTTTCGCCGGGCCTTGCGCCTCTTTTACCCACGCTTGCATTTCCTTGTCGGCGGTAACGTCCGAGTCTTTGGAGTAATATGAATTGACAAAAGATGTCATGAAAGCATGAATGGCATTGTAAATCGTCGAGGCATCTTCGTAGAAGGGAAAGTGTTTCAAGGCAGGGCCAAAGTCGGAATTGATCAGTCCCCGAGTCTCGAGATCGGTCGTGAAATAGTTGGCCTGGAACCGGCCGCTGCCACTATTGTACAAGTTCGTGGTGTAGTCCTGCGCGGAGCTGCCCGTGTACGCGAAGACCTGATCAACTGCGGCGCCAGGCAGGAACAGAAGAGTCTCGGCCAGTGGTTGGATTGCAAAGACCTCGTACATGATTCGGTCCAGCAAAGCGAGAACAGGGTGTTCGTCGCTCAAGGTGCGGATGGCGGCCAGATATGCGATTTGGACGACCTCATGGGTGCTCGCAAGATGTTTCCACTGCGCGAACCAGAAGTCGTTGACGTTATACATGATCTTTGCGAGCAACCAGTCGGCTGGCTCGTCCATGGGCGTGTAAATCAGATTGGATCCCACGTTCGTGCGGATGGCGAGTGGCAAGAAGTCTTCGGACGTCGGGTCAATATAGAAGAAGGCATCGCATGCAGCAGAATATCGTTCGGTAGGTGTCAAATCCTTCTGGTCTCGATAGTCTGCATAGAAAAGTCGACCGTTCTGAAAGAGCTGCTGGAGAGTCATGCCAGTGATGTTCGTGGCAACATCATCGTCGACGCTGAACTGCAATGTATCCGAGGACGGATTGAGCCTTTTTACCTGGTACGGGCTGATCGAAAGTCGCTCCATTGAGAACAGCAGGTCTTGGGTGTAATTGGTCAAGATGCCTGGAACTGGCCCATTCGGGAGGGTTGCCTTCCAGTGGCCATCGTATAGCAGGGTATAGTCGTCCAAGGTCTGTAAGCCATTATACTGGGGAGCTGACAGCGTACTGTCGGCGGTATCGACCGTAATGGCTGCGAGGATCGGTGCTTCATCGAGCTGGATTTCAACCTGGTCCGCGGCGACCTTGGCTAGCCCTAACGCGCCGGTCGGGAAATAAGGACCACCTGCGACCGGAGGGCCATACAGATAGCCAAGCTGCTTTGTCGTGATGTCTAACGATCTCGTCAGGAAGCCGGCATCATTCTGCGGCAAAGAGTAAGGTGGAAGGAGTGAACGGCTTTCCAACGTCGGTGGCCGGGGCACCGCAAGAGATTCGACTCTGGAAGTCTCAAGGGCGACCAGCGCGAGAAGGCATGAAACGAGTGGACGGAGATTCATGAGGAATCGCCAAGTGTCGTAGCTGGCAGCAAAGCTCCGTAGCTGCCTCGCGAATCGACAGGAACGGCCGCCGCTCTTATGAATGTCATTGCGCACGCTCTGGCAGAGCAGGAATCCATCATGTCCATCGTGCCTCGGGTCAACAGCGATGCCGCTGCGACGCTGATATCGGACTAACAACTGCAAGGGGCAATGTGATGCAGATTGTTTGGGAAGCGAAATTGCGTCCGTCGCTAAATCGGGTCAGAGATTGAGCCTAAGCCCAAAGAGGGCATCACCACCACGAATCGGGCAACTACAACGAAGCGTTTCCGGACATTCCCTTAAGGTTAGTTCGGTGTGATCACGTGCACACCCGCGGCCATCTTCACTTTCCCTTTACCACTGTTTCACCTTCTCCGTTGTACACAGTTGTGTATTTCTTCAGACGCGTTCCGTGTTCAGCATGACTATCTCTTACTCTCTGCCGCAGAATAAGATATCTGAGGATGGCCAGACATGCCGGATGCTCATTTAATCAGACAGTAGGTCTGTGACCAGTTCGTCACGGTTCAAGGCAAGCAAGATCCTCTTCCCAGCAAACTCGGTATGTACGTCGCAACAATCAGCACGCGTTGGCGACGGAAGCAATGCTTGTGTGTGAGCATTATAATGTTATCTGCTAAAAGGTAGAGATGGCAACTACAAAGTACCTCATTCCAGTTGCATTCATTCCTCCCTGCGCCGCCACCCACGTCCTCCAACCAGGCTCCCGGCGAACAATTTATCCATCTCCCGAGCACAGCTTCACAACAAACCTTCCAGTTAGGTATTCATCACAACTTGACCTGGATTTTATTCCATTTCGGCGCAAATGCCAGAACGAACGTCGCGCACGCGCACGCCACAATAACCGTAAACGGCGTTTTCAATCCATCCATGTACGCGTTGATAACACCCGCGACTTGCGCTGGTGGGAACACCCTCCTTATGTCTGTGGCTCCCGTCACCACCACCACTGCAGGATCCACCCCGGGCGCGTACCGGCCCACAGCCCCGACCAGCCGGTTCACAAACCCCGCTTGTGCGGCACTGACCCAGATACTACCGCCGAGGATCTGGAAGAAGAGCACGATCGCGCTGACGGCCGCGATATCGCTGGGTTTCGAGATGCTCTGGCCGACCATTGAGGGGATCTGGAAGATCAGGCCAAGGCCGACGCCTAGCAGGACTTGATACCCGATCCACTTCCCCGAGGAACTGTCGATCTCCAATGTGTATATCAGGCCTGCACCAACGGTAGACAGAGCACTACCAACTGCCATAATGGGCCCATAGTGGCCGGTCTTCGATATTATGCCTCCGGAGATGAGACTGAATAGCCCCGCGGCCAAGACGAACGGAATATTGTCGATGCCAGACTGCTGGGCCGAAGCACCCCTGGCGGTTTGAAAGTAGATGGGGAGGTAGTATAGGAGTGTGAAAAAGACCCCGGAGGCGAAGAAGTTGAACACACATAGGGCGGCAATGGTGCGAGAGGTGATCAGTCTGCGCGCCACCAGGGCCCTTTCGGCGGTGACGTACTCGACGAGGACGAATATGATAATCAGCACGCCGAACCCGACGAGCGTGCCGATCACGTCCCGAGAGCCCCATGATTTTGTTGTACCGCCCCATTGAAGTGCAAGAAGGTAGCAAGTCATGGCCCCAATGATGATACCCACGCCCGGGATATCCATTTGTATGATCTTCTCTCTGAGGGACGCTTTCTTTGGCTTCGCCACTTCAGGGGTATGGAAGCTGAGGAAGATGGCCAGCACAGTGACACCGCCGATAGGCAGATTTATGTAAACTGTTATGTTCCAACCCGTCAGCGTGCTAGTCGGTGCTAGGAAACATGGGCAGGATTGAAGCGAGTATTGGGACTGAAGACTTACAACACCACCTCCAGGATATGTGTTCTGTGAAAACGCCGCCCAGCAGCGGCCCAATGACGCTCGCAACCATTACCCCGAGACCAATCAGTCCAAGAAAGACAGGTCGGGACCGAGGTGCTGCACTGAATCCAATGATGGCATACCCGCCACTCGATATCCCCGCTGCACCGATTCCGGCTATGGCTCTCCCGACGATCAGCATGGCCGAACTCCTCGCAACGCCACAAATCAGGCTACCCAGTTCAAAGAAGAAGATGGCGACGAAATACATCATCTTCAGGTCGAAGAACTGGAAGATCTTGCCCCATAATGGCTGGGTGGCAGCCGTGGTCAGAAAGAAGGCCGATCCATACCAGCCCACGTCGGCGAGAGAGTGAAATTGGTCGGTGATTCGAGGGATGGCGGTGCCAATGATAGTGAGGTCGAGGGCCATGATGAAGACGCAGAGGAGGATCGAGAGGGCGATTACGGCCAGACGTATGCCTTCGGGGTATTGTCCTTCATCTTGTGTGTCCGACTCGGGCTCGGTCGTGACTGCTCCAACGTCAGTAGCTGGAGAGCCCTTGGCTTCGAGGTCGAGGTTGATGGCTATACGGGATGCAGAAGGTGACTTGCAGGATATATCCTTTTGGCTTGCGCTGGCATTTTTAAACTGGGATTCAGCCACACCGGATTCCTTCTCTGTACTCATGTTTGAGTACATGGAACAGCGCCGGGACTAAGAGAAGGAATGAACAAACAAGCGGTGATAAAGAAGGGGTCGGAGTCGGGTACAGGTAGGTGATAGATTGGAGATGGACAGTATCGCACGGACAGATCCAAGGCAACTCCCTCAATTAAATAATCCACACAAGGTAATGAAAGTCAGTGGAAGATTCAATCGGCCGAGCACGGCCTATTGATGCTAAATAATAGGACTCCCTTTTCCCACGGTAAATTCCCAGTACTCCATCTCTCGGACGAGAAGCAAAATGCACCATCAGCGTCCCTCTTTGCGCGGCGACAATAGACACAAGCGCCATCACGACCACTTTGGATACGAGGCCACTTTCTAGAATAGGAGCCTGAAGACATGGTATATTCGTCCGTGGTGAGTTTTGGCTTACTTTCATCTCCAGGGCTCTGATGCTATGGCGGAGGAGAGAACGGATGCCGTCTGCGCTCAGACACTCACGACTAGGAGAAGAATGAAGCCGAGCGAGATTAGACATAAGGGAGCCGGTATACAGTGGGTCATGGTCGAACTGAACAGACTGTACAGCGAGGCGGCATTCGAAGTTTTGTCCTAGCGAATGATATCAAACTCCACTTTGTCGGTACATCGTGCACCAACGGACAATATAGAGGGTATAGCTCCATCCATGAGAAGCTCCAAGCGAAGATTGGTGCGATAGATCAATCAGCAGTCTGAATGTCACCATCTCAAGGTCGGCAGCTTCCGTCCAGGCGAGCGCTGGAACTTCGATTGTAGCCTTCCCAACATGGACTTGGATAGTATCACGGAAAGCGATGGAGGAGAGACACCTCCTGTCGCGCACACGCGGAAAGGGCCCAGCCCCGGTATGGTCAAGGATGTCTTGTTTGTGGTCGATTCGGACTTCAAGAACAACAGGGAACGGGGAAAGAAGATTCCTGTCCTCCCTTTTTGCCCGCTGGTGTCGTCCTGCCCGCGTAAGCTGGTCTGTTGTTGGCAGGATTACCAGATCATGCATTCCCAACCATAGTCCTATGCATCAACAGCCTTAGATCTCGTCCAAGGCGATGTGATGCGCGTTATCCCATCTTCAAGTGCCCACACAGAGGCAGCCCAAGATCCCGCCGCGACTTTGATAGACTGTCCACGAGCTGGGATCTAGGGTCTTTGTCTCAGCTGATGGGAATCGTATCAAATACTCTCATGGAGAGAGGATGGCGTTCGGTATCGTATGGCTTAGTAGCCGGTCAGTCTCCTCTTGCCTGATAGATCTCATGGATTTGAACACTGATAGAATAGACCTGGCTTCCGTATTTGGCAAATACTTAATTAGAAAGGAGAGAGACCAGCGATGAATCCCTTCGCCAGCGACACGTTGCCTGCGCCCCGGGGAAACCTCGGCACTGTTCGGCCGAAATCGTTTCCGCCGCCGCATGTTGGCTTACGGTCGACCTTCTCACACTCCTTCTTCTGGACTCCTTTACTCCTTTCTTTCCAGTTCCCTGGCCAAGCACTTCAATCTCGCTGCTTCAATCCCTTCTGCCGCATCCTCCAGAAAAGCATATCCAGCCTGTCCTGTCCAAAGAACGGCTCCCCGTCAAAGACACAGGTCGGAACGCCCCAGTGGCCCGCGGCATTGAGGGCGACCTGGTTCGCATCGACCTCAACTTTGAATCTCCCAGTCTGATGAAGCACAGCCGCGTCCATGTCGGCTAAATCCAAGCCGGCCCTCCGAGCTGCCTCCTCCAAATAATACCCGCGGTGCCAGTCGTCCGTCGTCCAGATGAGTTTGGAGACCTGTTCGGCGAAGTCGACGCCGCGGCCGCGCTCTTCCGCGAGCACGCCCAGGTACGTGAGTCGGTAGATGTAGGGCTGTTCTTCGTCCATCGTCGGGACACCGTTGTCTTCCAGATGGACGGCGACGGGATCTGGGTTCGGCCATTGGAATGGCAAACCGAGATATTCAGCCACGCGGGGTGAATCGATCTTCTCGACGTACGACATCAATAGTGGGTTGGCGTTCTTGAAGAAATCCGGCCTTCGCACCACGAGGGGCAGGACGGGCCGTAGGCGGATCTCCAGATTATATTCTCGCTGCCAGGCTGCGAGGCGTTCGGTGGCGAGGTATGAGTACGGGCTGCGGAATGACCAGTAGAGGTCGACCTTGAGGGGCGGGGTCATGATCAGACTAGGGACTGCCTGGACGACGTCGAAGAGACGTTGTAGTGGGAGAGTTAAAGTCTGCACCAGGCGTACGACGAGAACTGCGAGTATGACGGCGGAGTCCAGAGTCTGTGATTTGGCGTAGGGCACGAACGTGAATGGCATGGATAAGGGAGTTTGGATGGAAATACGACTCTCGTCCTTTTTGCCTCGTTTTAGACGAGTGAGATGAAGAAGTTATCGCACTCGCGGGACGAGAGGGGACCGCATTAAGAGAATCTGGGGTACTATATTGATGATGGGATCGAAGCGTGAGACCATATCACAAGGCAACCTATGGGACGTCATTGCAATGACTGTCTGACAAACCCGCCTTGATCGAGGAAGATAAGGCCAGACGAGCTGCCGTTGCGGTACTGTCGACATTCTAGAACCCTGCTTCGTTGATGCTGACGGTAGCTAGACGCACGAAAGCAGCAATTCACGATCCATGTCAGCTGCCGATCCGAAAGCCGTCAAGTGTTGCTGCAAGTCAGCAAAGCCGAGGACATTGTTCCCCGTACGAACCATGCGCTGATATGAGCTGCAGACGCTTATATAATATCCTGGCGTGCCTAGCTGGGGTCTGGCCACCTACTGCATGCTGTAACGCACACCTGCTGCGAGCCCATTCAGTTCGAACTGATGCCATTTCGATCATACCAACAGCTGCTCTTCGAACACGCTACAATAGTCGCCGAACCGACGGCCACACAATCATTCATCCGAGTTTTCATACGAACAATGCTGTTTGTCCGCCGGTGCTACAGCGTGGGTTGTACAACATGCACTTTGAAGGGCCTGAGGAAGAGGCGATTACACCAGCCCTGCAGCTTGGACATGCACGAATTGCTCCATACTGAGTAGTAAACCCACCAAACAATTTTGCCTTAAAGACCTTGGAAGTCCGGTCATTCAGCAGAAAGAGAATGGGAATGACAAACCCACTCACGTCTCTCAACGCACAAGGCATCTCAAATCATGCCCACAATTGCCGTGGCCGGCGGAGTCGGCAGTATCGGGCTCAACATCGTTAACGCCATCCACGCCACGGCCTCGCACAATGTCATCGTGCTCTCGCGCTCGGACCAACCAGACCTAGAAGCCCGGGGGATCACAGTCCGCGTTGTGGACTACTCATCCGCGAAATCCATACACGACAGTCTCCGCGACGTCGACACCGTGATCAGCTGCCTGGCAGGCTACGGCGCCGGGGTCATCGCCGCACAACTGGCCCTCGTCGAGGCCGCCAAACACGCCGGCGTCAAGCGCTTCGTGCCCTCCGATTGGGCGACCGACTGTGGTGATGTCGTCGACGCGTATCGCGCCAAGGAACCCGTCTTCGAGGCGCTCCGGAATTCCGGCATGGAACACACCCGTTTCGTGGTCGGGTTTTGGATGAACGTCTGGGGCGTGGGGGCTCTCAATGACGAACCCGATGCCCGAGCCGGGTATAAGAGCGCGCCGTTCATCCTGAACATGCGCGACGGGGTGATCACGGTCCCCGAGGATGGCGACCAGAAGATCGTCTTCACGACCATGCAGGACGTGGGCTCCTTCGTCGCCGCTAGTCTAGATCTACCAAAGTGGGACCCGATCAGCAGGATCGCGGGTGACAGGATCTCCGGCAACGAGTTGGTCGAGCTCGTGCAGCGCGTCACCGGAAGGGCGCTCAAGGTCGTCAAGGTGTCCCTGGCGGAGATCTCGTCGACTCTGCAGAGCGGGGATCTGGATTTCGGGTCCAAGTTCTACTATCAGCTGCTGGACGCGATTGCGAAGGAGAGGATTGATTTCGAGCCGACATTCAATGCCGCGGTCCCGCATATTCACCCGACTACCGCGGCGGAATACCTCGAGAAGTACTGGGTGCCTGCAAGGGAGTCGGTGGACTGATGAGGTGATGGATTTGACGTGCTATAATTACGGTCATAGCTGTCTCTCGCAGCGAGCAGGATCAGACAAATCAAGATAGTCGTGAGATCAGCGCGTGGTTGTTTCAGCCACAATTAGAGCCACTCGGTGGTCTTTGCAAGTCCGTTGAACACTAGATTCTTGACATATCTCTTTTCTGCCCATTGTCATGCCATAACGCGGAGAGTGCAGTCCTAGCGGCAGGGTTGGGTGGACAAGACAAGGGGTGCTCCGTACTCAAAAAAGTTGCGGTAGCACCACGCTACGCAGCATGCGCTTGGTCAATCACAGCGTCAGTCATGTCTGGAGGAACTTTTACTTACGCCACAGCTCCTCCTCGCGCTGCATTCACCTTCCACTCTCAGTTTGGAGTCAGTCTGAATTTTTGAGGGATGAGATCTCAACGCTCGCTTGAAATGTCCTAAGCCATGTCACTCTCCATTCGCAAACAAAGCGCATGTGGTCAACCTCTGCTCTGCTTCGCTGAAGATCAAGCACCCCCCAGCGAGAATGAAGACCACCCGCTAAACCAGACCTATGGCAGCGTGAATGTGGATACTGTGCTCTCTACTTCGCACGCTTGATCAGACACGAATTTCTGCAAGTCCCAAACTTGTAGAAACGAACCGTTGTTGGAAGTCCAATGAATGCGCCAAAAAGACTGCTGCAGGCAGCTCAGAAAAGAGGACAAATCCCAGCGGAGGAACGGGATATACAACAAGTCCTTGATCTGCAGGATGGACAGCACACTTTGAGATAGCCAGAACAACCCAGGCCATACAACCATAGGAAGTACATGATGTGATTAACGGTCTGCGAAACGAGGCGGCCAGCATTGACTCCTCGGTAGCGACCGCACATATTTCCTATTGTCAGTGAAGCTGCTTTACACTTAACAGAAACAGGTCAATGCTCTCCTAGCCACAAATGCCACCGAGTATTCCAAGCCGGTCTAGCTCTGCTTTCAAGAGGAAGACAGCTCAAGGACACAACCAGAGTCCCAACGTCTGATGATGACTATCGACGTGTTGACCCTAAAAGGAGCGCGCTCTGTCTCGATCCTCCTCTCCCGATGAACAATACTTACTCAATGCCAGATCTCAACCTCTCCAAAACCATTCCGTTTCCACGCTTGAGTACCTTGCTGTTTCCCCTGAGCCCTGACTAAGTAGCTTTGAGCTGTGGCTATTCGGTGGCGGTGCAACTCTGGGCGCGGATTGGCGGGTCCTGAGGCGTGGCTTGAGTCAGGGGGCCCCAGGGGTCTCTTAAAACTCGACTACTTAGATCCCCCGTTGGTACCATGGTTCCCCACCTTTTGCACATGGTCTCCAGGTGCTTCTCTTCAGGTCGACCAGACCACCGTCAGCTATGGACCATCTCTGCCTTCCCTTTGGGGCCGAGCTCACGGAAGAGGACGAAGTGCCGCATGTGTCCTACAACAACTACCTCGGCGTGCCTTTCCTCGAATACGTCAAATCCAACGAGGCCTACCGAGTTGCAGCAAACATGGTAGACGCGGGGAGTATGTCCCTGTACGAATCCACGCTGGAGATGTCTGAGCTCGAGCGCTTTCTCCAGACCTGGCTCTTCTTTGGCCTCCTTCAGGAGCTCTTGGGACACGACCTGTTCGACCCGAGCGACTTCGTGCGCCCTGCGACACACTCGAACACGGTGGTCATTTCGACGAAAGTACTTCCCACCAAACTCAGACAGTGGATGATGAGAGACCAAAGGTTTGACCAGCAGCGGCTCGACCACTTTCGCCAGTGTCTGCACATGACCTATTTGGCTCTCTTCGCCACGCCCGGTGCGTTCAATACCAGGGTGAAGATGGGCATTGCTGCAACAGCCGAGGTTCTCAGCACGGCCGTGATCCTGGCTGCAAAAGCTGGGGGGATGACGGATTTCCTCGTCAGCTTAGGTTGCTGGGGCGACTTCGATGAACCGAGCCTGCGGGTGGCAGCAATGCAGAAGCGTGGATGGTGTCCTGCCCAGGCTGCACTCACGCTAGAGAAGTTCTATTCACTACAATCCAAGATATATCTCTCTCACGTCACGAAAAGATATAAAGGGCAGACTCACAACGGCTGTGCCATTGGAGCCTGCTGCACCTGGCAAATGGATGTTTCGGAATACAGATCCCAGCATCTTCACCCGGGCACCTGTAGAGATGTAAAGGCAAACCAAGCAAAGGTCATCAAGGCACTGAAAGACGGCAAAATTGCGCTATTAGACTTGAAGTTCGACCGAAAATCCAAAAGGTTTTTCATCAATGTTGTTCCAGCCCGGCCAAATTCTTGGTTTGTCGCACTCTCTCACGTATGGGCAGACGGCTTGGGCAACCCAAAAAGGAACTCTCTGCCTCAGTGTCAGCTTGCCCGGATCTACGGCCTCATCAGAAGATTGTACAAGCCTGAATCATCCAACAGCAGCAACCAGAAGAGGCCCTATTTATGGCTCGATACACTCTGCTGCCCGGTAGATCCTGTGGGTAAGCTCCTCGCTCTGGCACAGATGCCTCAAGTATACCGAGACGCATCCCAAGTCCTCGCTATGGATTCATCTCTTGTCGATGTCGACTGCAAGCACCTTCATCCGGTTGAGGTGATGTCGAGGGTGTTCTCATCCGGGTGGATATTCAGGCTGTGGACTCTCAACGAGGCGAACCTGGCGTCAAAACTTTGGGTTCAATTTCGAGATGAACCCATCGAGCTGCGCCAAGTTTTTGACGGCCTGTCTATTATGACGGAACCCGAAACGTACCACTTCACCGGCGAACTGGTTAGCGAGTATTGGAAACTTCGAATCGAATCGAGTAAACAAGATGGCGGCGAGCTCTGGTATCTTGCCGAGGCCCTAAGATACAGATCGGTCTGCAAGATTTCTGACGAGCCGGTTTGTCTTGCAGCTCTTCTGCAGATCAAAGCAGATGTCGTTATTGGCGGAGGGGGAGGAGAGGTGCAACCATCGTCCAACTGTGAGGATCGAATGAAGAGTCTCAGGGATCAGCGGATGGCGCGCATGTGGAGGGCGACTGTGCAGGGCCATCCAAAGATTCCCAAGTCTCTGATCTATCACGTCGGCGAGAGGCTGACGACACCGGGACTGAGATGGGCGCCCTCGACACTGCTCAACATAAAGGACACATCTCACTTCTTCTATTCCAAAGAAGCTGACCTAGCTCGTCCGTCATCGAGTGGCTTGCTTCTCTCCTCCGCAGGATGTTCGGTCTCAGTGCCCCAGCGAGTCGACGGTATGCTCGGTCGTCCTTCAACCGCCGCTTCCAGCATGTTCGATCTCCTCAAGTGTGGTGAGCAGTGGTTTGAAATATTCAGCACGTCCGACCAGAAGAAATATCCATCAGGTCACGGTGACATGGCATTGTATGATCTCATCGCCGAAGCAGGAAGCGGGGCAAAGTTTGAGATATTACTACAACATCCCATCAACCCGCCTCGAGAGCCCGTCACAAGGATGCATTGCCTTCTCGTTACGAATACCTCGGAGGAGAGCGGCCTCCTGAAACCGAAGACCAGACATGTCGGGTTTATTCGACAAGGGTGGATCAGTAGTCTCGATGAGGTCACATGTGGCTTCCTCGACACTTTACTAGGACAGGCCCAAGCGCTTCAAAACGACAGTATTACGCAAGAGATTCATGCGAACGGCAAGCATGGCGCCCAAGATCCCCGTTACCTCGATGCCATCAAACGACTTCTGGGAAAGGTGGGAGACATAGTCAACCAGCTAGAGATGGCGCTGAACGAGACTGGCCAACATCTTCCCGAGAATGGACTTGGGCTTAGGCAAGAACGACGTCCGGCCATTTTTGCCCTGCTTTCGCGCTTCTACCGAAACAGGTATCTTGTCAAAGAAATGGACTTCCCTGTCACGCAGGAGTATTGTCTAGACTAAGTGTATGTGCGTCGAGATATGAGGAGTGCCATATTCGACCCCTAGGTTCCTAAATCTGTAAGTAGAGACGTGGGACACTCCAACACAGCGCGGCGCTCGGATGCACACTCACACACCCTCGCAAACTCGCTGCCCTACCACGCACAAGAAGACCGATCCCCCCTCATCTCATACCACCAACGACTCTGGCTCTCCATCTCACACCCCTTCCCCCCAGCCACCATCCACCACTTCTTCAAGAACCAAGGCCTGGCTTCCCAGCTGCGTATATCCCACGGCGTGCCTGAGCCCGACCCCCTGGCTGCTGCTGCTGCTGACGCCCCACTCCTCCCGCCGCTGCCACAACCGATCGTCGTCGTCGATCCCCAACACACCAGCCCGTCATTCAACAGGTCGCGGCACAGCTCGGCCTGGTCGAACATGGGCGGCTCGGCCCTGAGCAGGAGGATAGCACGCTCGCGGAAGGTGCGGAAGGGGAGCACGTCCAGGAAGGGATGGTGGCTGTACATGATCTGGGTGGCGCAGGGCTGTAGGTCGGGTTTGAGTGTGTTGAAGAAGTCCTGCTCGCGAACGGCCACTTCAGGGGAGAGGGCCGCCGCGCCGTGGAGAAAGAAGGGGGATTCGGTGGCGTGGTGGGCGGCCGCCGCGGAGGAGAGGCCCAAGTGTGCGGCGTTGGCCATGTACGCGGCCAGGAAGGAGAGTTGGGCGACGCGGAACGAGTTGGCGATCGGGTCGGGGAGACGGAGGAGCTGATCGTCGCGGACGGTGGTGCTTGTGTCGACGGTGCTGGAGGAGTCGCTGTGGCCTGTGATGCGTGATGACTGCGCGAGCGGACCTGTCGGCTCTGATGATGATGATGGTGGTGGTGGCGGCACTGGTGACGCGGTATTGGCAATGAGCCGGGAACTCAGCTGCCTGTCTACCGGTGTCGTTCCTTTGCTCGGCACTGTGTCGTCGTCGTGAGAGTCTCTCGTGCCGGTGTCGCGCTTCCGCCCCGCCATGTGCTCAGACACAGGCGTGCAGCCGGCAAGAGACAGCGTTGACCTAGGTGTTACGGATTCGAGGTACGACGGCGTCCATTGCTGGGCATGTCCTAGCGCATTATCGGGCATATGGCTTGTCAGAGGGCTCAGACCATCTTCCCCGTGTCGTATGCCCAGCCCCACCGTATCTGGCGAGGTGCAGGCCCCAGAACCAGTACCGGTACTGGTATCAGCCGACATAGCTACAAGTCTGGATCGCTCCGAGGGCGGAAACAATGCCAAATGTCGATCAGAGAGCCCTACCACAGGCCCCGGACTGAACCCCGGGAGACCGTGTAACGTTGACAGTCCAAGCGGGTCAAAATACGAGTTCTCCTGCGTACATTCCAATCCCGCCGGCATTGGTGCCGGCAGAGGCACTGGCTGTGGCTGTGGCAGTGTTATTGACATCGCCATAAGAGGACCCCTCGCGTCCTGAGAACATGGCGTATTATCCCACTCCCAGTTCCGCTCTCCCTGAATGAACTCATCCGACGCCCGATGACTCTGCTGCTGCTGCTGCGGCGGCGGCGGCGGCGGCGGCGGCGGCGACGGCGAAAGGACGATTGTGCGCGGCCGAACGCCAGCGATATCTTCCAGCATGAGCAATCGTCTCCTCTGCTTCTCCCCTTATTCCGAGGAGAACAGGTAAGGTAAGTTAGTAAACATCAACATCAACATCAACACCAAACATAACAAATAAACACATAAACACATAAAGTTAATACCCATCGGGTTTCGCAACTCAATGCAACGAATTCGCCAAAAAGAAATACCTCCCCCCTACTGTATAGTGACAGACAGAACAGACTATCTAAGTACATAGTTCCAAGCGATCCGGTCAAGAAAGGAAAAAGTGAAAGCAAAAAGGACGAAACCGGTTCGAAAAGTGCCTGCCACTCACTGTATTTCCGCTGGGACTCGCGATTCTGGAACCGGCGCTTCTCCGAAATCATGGGTTTCGATTGCATGGCGGGCGCGACAGCAGCAGCAGCAGCGGCGGCGGCGGCGGCGTCGGCAGCGTCGTCCTCTCCTTGCGCGTGGGTGGTGCTGCTGCTACTAATACTGTCTGTTGGTGGTTGGAGATTCTGCATGTTCTCACACACACACCCCCTTCGACGGCTGCGTGATTGGGGCCGTTTCGTTCATTCATTCATGCGTCCATTCATTCGGTCCTTCAATCTATTTCGATGCTGGTAGAGTTGAATACAGACAGGGTCAGACAGGGTCAGACAGGGAGGGTGTCGTTCGTGGTCTGTGTTCTGTGGTCTGTGGTCTGTACTCTTCATAACATATTACCGCCGCTGAAATGGAAGGATACTGTACCAGAGATTGCAATCATGCCATCAGCTCAACATTGCTACAGAAGTACTGTGCACAGTACATACAGTACTTGGGCACTGTGTACTATGTAGAAAGCAACTACTAGTGCTTACAATCGACGTCGGAACGTTCCATAAAACGCAACTTCCCCTTCCGGACCGACTCCGGGCGCCACAGTCCTCACACCGACAACCGCTGTCTTTTGTTCGTTCGTTCGACAAGTACTGTAATACGGAGTACTTGGGAGCTGAAGTAGCGATGCTGAACAGGGACCCCAACTACACGTGACGAGGCTGCGTGATCGGGTTGATGCAGGGGTTGCATTATTTCCCGTGGGCTGGCCGACTGACTGACAAGGAGTATGCAAGTATGTTTGGCTCCGAGCTCTGTTGCAAACAGCTGTACAGTGTTGCCGATGGATGATTGTGGATAAAGCCCGTATAGACTTGTACCCGGTACCGCGTACCTTTTGGTGATCGGACGTCGTTTCTCGGCCCAAGTCAAACATTACATCGCGGGCGGGCTGGCGGACAGTGGTACTCGGTAGGTACGTAGGTATTCTACAGCCTAGGATCAGGTTTGAATTGAAAGTCTCGACCAAAGTATTGTAGGGACATTCTGCCAAAGTCGCTCCAATGTTGATCACTCGCTCGTGCCGCACGAAATAAGCTGTAGGAGGAATACAGTACGTCCGTCCGGTTCAGCACGGTCGAAAACTCGTAGATCGATGTGATTTAGTCCGTGTGTTGCGGCCGTTTTATCATTTGGAAGTAATCCTCCTTAAGCAGCGAGATCAACCAGACTTCTTCGTATTGTGCTGATATAATCTGCAGATGGTCAACATAATCGGATGAGACTGAGACGCCCTTTCGAGACGAATAGCGTCCCGTGTTCCGAGATTATGGCTAGCTTGTCCGCGGTTCAACGAAGCCTCGGCAACCGTCTTGAGAGATACGAGGGTCGGCGTAGGGGTCGACTTCGTCAACTTCTGTAGCCAGCGTCCTTTTTTTCATCCTAATTTGCAATGCCAGGTATTTCCAGTGCTTGTCGCGGTTCGCGGTGCTTGCCCATGCAATGTGGTCTTCGTCATCACCGGATATGCCTATCTATATGACAACGGACTCCGGATCATTGCAAGATTTCGCACGAGCGAGGTTCCCATCAGCGTGAGCAATACGATGGACTTGCACAAGAGTAAGCTGCATCATGCCTTTCCAGTGAGAAGGCTTGTCATCGAAGCCGAACGATATATATCATAAAGCAGCCCTTAAGAATCGTGGTTGATTCCCGTGCTCCCTCTGAAATACACTTCTTGGAATTCCTGCTATCATGGCCGTCGCAGAGGCAGCAGTCCTAGTGAATGGTTTGCAGAAATCGCCATCCGTCATTGTGGTACGTAACGAAGAACTTCCCGGTGACATTTTGGGCCAGTCGCCTCTGGTCAACAGATCTGATGATATGCGAGCAGGTCGGCGCTGGGCCAGTCGGCCTTCTGACAGCCAAACGTCTGATCCAAGCGGGCATCCCCACAACCATCCTGGAAGCACAACCGGAGATTGAACAGTCTCCTCGGGCAATGGTATACCAGCCGATCGCAGTGCGTGAGCTGGACAAAGCCGGTATCCTAGACTCTGCACGCCAGATTGGCTCCAGCGCCAAGGTTGTTAGTTGGCGGAAATTGAACGGAGAAGTGATCGCTGTGCTTGGCCGGCCTTATGTACCCGATGCTGGCGAGGGAGCGCAGTATGAGACGCTGGTCTTGGGCCAGCATGAGCTATCGAAGATAATCCTGCAAGAAATCGAGAAGACCCCGACGCTAGGGAGAATATTGTTCAACCATCGAGTCGTCACATTCAATCAGCAAGCGGACTCGGTAACGGTGGCCGTGGAGACGGGAGAGAAGGAGAAAATGGAATTCTCTGCCTCGTATCTCGTCGCTGCGGATGGCGGACGGTCAACGTTGAGACGTCTGCTTGGTGTCTCATTCGACGGATTCACCTGGCCACAGCAACTGGTCGCAACCAATGTCGTGTATCCGTTCGACAAATATGGGTACGACGCGACGAATTTGATATGGTGTGTCCTTGATCCCTGGAAGTGTGTAGGTATCTTGTTGACATCGAGTTCTAGTGACAATGACCATTGGGGTGTGATAACAAAGATCAATGGCGCGGATCTGTGGCGGGTTTCATACGGCGAGATGGAGAATCTCACCTACGAGCAAATGCAGCAAAGACAGCCCATGAAGTACGAGAAGTTGTTCCCAGGACCCCGTCCGTTGGAATACGAACTGAAGAACTTCTCGCCTTACCGAATCCACCAGCGCTGCGCCAGCACGTTTCGCATTGGTCGAGCACTGCTGGCTGGCGATGCAGCGCATTTGTGCAACCCCATGGGAGCGTAGGAGTTTCTTGTCTGGTCTGAGAATCTTGCTGACATGTCACAGGATGGGACTGACGGGTGGTCTTCTCGATGCCGGTGCTCTGGCAGACGTCCTGATTGCGACAATCCAGGATACGGCGTATTCCAACGGTAGCCTTCTTGACAGATATGCTCAAGTCCGCCGCGATATTTTCTTGAAGGTTGTCGATCCACTTACTCAGGCGAACCTGCGGCGGCTTTGTGAGGGCGACCCTGAAACCCTGCACCAGACTGATCCGTTCCTGAAGAAGGTAGTCGAGTCCGACGTGGAGGAGAAGGCACGCATGCGACGTAACGCACCTCCTTTAGCCATCGACATGCTGTAACAGAATCTTCTCCCATCACACCCGATCATAGACTTTATTGATCACGTTTTCCCCACTCACACAGCCCTTCTCGTCGCCTTCTCTCTGTTGATCTCTCATCCGTTCCTCCTCCTCCATCTCCTCGCATTCTGCAGTCTCTTTTGCCTTTAGCTCCTTCAACTCCTTGCAAAATTTGCTGTTGTCCCTGATGCGGTCGCCAAACCTGATGAATGCAAAAGGTATGATGCACATCCCAAGACTCAAAAACCCAAGCAGACTGCACGCCCATGCAATGCCAAGACTGGAAAACATTGAATGCGCGGCGAGTGGTAGCACTGTTCCGAAGACGCTTCTCGCTGTACTCGCCATGCCCTGGGCACTGGCCGCGAAGGTTTCGTAGGCGTCACTGAGATAGTTGAGCAAAGCCATGAAGATCAATGTAAAAGCGGCCCCGAAAACTATCCCTGAAGCCACGGGAGCCAGCCAAAAGGTCTCAGCTTTCGCGCTCCAACCAATCCAGAACAGTGAGACAACGTACAGCGGCCCGCCAATGCAAGCCAGGGGCAACCGCCTGTACTCTTCCTGCTCAGCCCATTTTGCATTCCTCTTCCTCGCTTTTGCGAGATACGAATCCCACCAAAGGTATACCGGGGTGGCAAGAAGTGAGCCCAAACCAATCGGAATGAACGCAAGACCCGCCAAGCCGTATGACCACCCATACACTGAGTCTGGCCCTAAGAAAATGACTGGATATGCTTCGAAGTAGAGATAGAAGATGCCGTACGCCAAAGCACAATATGCAGAGACACACATCACAATGACCTCCTGAAACAGCATGCGGTAAGGGCGAGTCATGACCACGGTCATGACATATCGAACGGTCTTCTTCTGGAGGTCGGTTTTCGCGATGATGTCCGGATCGCCTGTTTCCTTGCGGAGCCTCGCAGCTTTGCGGCTCAAGAGAACGGGAGCGTAAGTCTCTGGCATTAAAACAATAATGGGGATGGTTGCAACAGCCAGGAGCGTGCCCAGGGCGAACACCCATCGCCAAGATGTGTTTTCAGCAATAAAGCCAGAAATGGCCGGTGCCAGAACAGGTCCCAAGGCAGTGGAACTCATAAAGAATGCCATTGCCAGGCCGCGCTCTCTAGGGTCATTATACACGTCCGCATATAGTCCGCCCGTGATTGCGATTGGCCCAGAAAATCCAATCCCGCATATGAAGCGAAAGAAGAGCAGAGACGGCCAATTCGGAGCGACCGCGCATGCCATGCTGAAGAGGGTTGCCACGGAGAAAAAGCTTAAAATCACTCGCTGCCGGCCACTGTGCTCGGATAGAGGTCCGCAGAGTGTTGGTCCGATGACATATCCGGCCAAAAAACAAGATATGGGAAGTGGTATCTGGACCTTCTGAGTCACATTATAGTGATCGGCAATGAAATCAATCGCCCCGCTGGGGAGGGATGAGGAGAAGGTGCTGTTCATGACGGTCATGATGCCTGCGAAGAAGATGTAAAGCTTCTTGCGTCGAGGGAAATTGTATGGGTTGTCTGGATCCGTGGAGCTGAAGGATATTATCTTCCGCGCGTCAATCCTCTTTTCGTGGGCCTCGTCTGGTGCCACGCTGGGCGGTCGCCCGCTTGTGAGAGTGTCTTGGGAGGCATCGGATGGGTCGAAATCGAGCTTGACGTCTGCGAGAATGTTAGAGGTCTGCGTCCCTGCAGTACACGGGGCTGGTACCTTGTAACGATTGTGATGCACTCATGGGATTCCTCACCGATATGTGGGCTCCGTCGTGCGTGTCAAGCCCCATAACCGAGTCAAATCAAATACAGATAGCACAGTAGCGGCAGAATGGCAGGAAATCCAAGACACAATTCAAAGAGCAGAAGCAACGGAAGTAAAGGAACCAGAAGTGAAAGATGCGCAGGACTTGTGTTTGAAGACGGAGAACCGTGACATTGTGCGGTGCAAAAGTCCGCCCAACGAAGCATTAGAAATGTACATCGGTGTTCTGAACCGTGTGGGAACCATGCTCAAGCCATGCCGCAAGGAGGTTCCAGGTAGATCAACAACCAATCCGCCATCGCGAACGACGGTGTAGGGTCTCTTGATAAGCCAGTGACTGTGAAGATGGAGCTTGCGATAGAGGAGGGTTTAGGGATCGGTTATGACGGCAGAGGACAATGGGGAATTTTGTTCGAAAGAGAAAAGCAGCTTCGAGACAACTCAGAGGGACGCTCCAATTTTGGTATGTGCGGAGTAATTCCTGCCGAGGGACGGAAAAAGGTTGTGGCATGCGGAGCGACATCGGAAATGCAACTACGGCCCTCTTGAGCAGGCTTTGGACAGTACTTGATTAATTATCGTGATAGTAAATTAGGAAATCACACAGAATCTATGCTCGAGTTCCATCAGCTTGTCCTGCCACGACCGAACGCCATTCACAAAGAAGCCTTAAAGCTTAACCAGATCCCGCATACTCGTATGTACACAATACCGACCAACTCCTGTTGAAATGCGATTGGTTGTCTCAAACTATCCTCCGACTCTCCTCAGAATTCCTTCGTGTCTTCGCATCCCCAGTCCGGCCAGCAGCAAACTCAGGCCGTCCTGATACAACACTTTCGTAACTTGGCAAGACCGGCGTCGCAACCTTTTGTTGCTTTCGCAGCTGACGAGAACTGACAACGGTGGGTTTGCCGTGGACATCCGAATATTGTTCTCCGGCCAGGCGTGCCTTCTCGAGCTTCTTCTCTTTGCGCTCGTGAACGACGTAGCCGATGAGGATGGCGGAGCCGACGATGATAGATGCCATATCGAGTGTTTGGCTGAGCTGCTGATGCAAGGATTCGTGAGGTCAGGTAAGAACAGGTGCTGGATGCTGTTGATGTGGCGTGAGGCTGTTACTTCGGTGTGCTGGTGATTGAGAGGTGATTGCTCAGATGATGGCGGTAGTGGCTGCTGTGTGAGATGTGATGCTCGGATGATTGCTATGTGCAAGATATTGTAGTTGCAGCGACTCTCGTCCCAGTATATATATCTACATGGCTCGTCGACGTATTCATGAAGTATTTGTGGCCGCTTGCCACCCATTGGCCAGTAATGAAGTCATGGACGTAGCCAGCCCTTTTGGGTTTGCTCCGCCGCTCCTCGCTGGCACCCAAGCCTCCCCAAAATGACAAATGTCAGTGCTCGTGCCGCTGCTCGCCTCTGCAAGGGCCAGCGGTTGCGTATTCGCTTCACCTGTCGTGCTTGAGAACGTCGAACTCTATGCGCCAAGCTGCGGATTTCCACATTGCGTTTCAGCAAATACGCAGGCACTGCAATGGAAAAAGGTTGTGATGCATTTGAGATTGAAATTCTGCCTGGACTCTCAAATGAAAAGGCTAACGCAGCAAGGCGGCTTCGCTCAGCCACAAGTTACTGTACACTGAGGAAATCGGACATGCTCGTTACATCCTGGTGGACGCTGATAGTCCTCATTCCCAGGTCCTCTTTCTGCGTCCTGTTTTCCGTCTCTAGTATCAATGCCGCTCGTTAAAGGTTACGACGGCTACCCGCCATGAAGCTCTGGCTGCGGTATGGCCGCTACGCAGTATGTCCACCCACTTTGATCTGCAAGTCGCGGTGCGGCCAGCGCATTCAGACGTGGACGCACCTCTAGTGCTCCGTGACTGCGATTCGGGAATGTCCAGAATTTTTTTGGGAGGGAGTTGTTCAGAGCTGAGGTCGACTTCACCTGGGTGGCTATCAGGAGGGCCCTCACCACCGAGTTGAAGATCAAGAAAGCATCAACTTACCCAAAGCACATGAACTTCTTCCAACCCCTGCCGACTTCTGTCTTCCGATTCAGGCGTAGGTCGGTGAATCGTTCTCCATTTGGCCCGGTCACCATATCGAATTCGTTGGTAGGCGTACCAGGAGTCCTTGCGAGTGTTGGCTTGTGTTTCGAGTTGACAACCGCAGCATAAACATGTAGTTTAGCAACCGGATGGTCCTGATTGCTGCTCGAAAGTGACAGATCTGGTTGCACAGTGGGGCTATCTTCATCGATGGCACCAAGCAGTCTTTGCGGCGGGGTCAGCCGCCGCGGTCGGGTGCCTGAGTTGCTGTACATGGAAGGCGGGGTTGCAACAGCCGTACTCGTAGTCGGTGGTGATGGAGGAGGCGACGAGTCTGCGGTCGGGGAGCACAGTGTGCTTGAAGATGATAATGTGCTGTCGAAAGATTCTGAGGGTGATGGAGACCGGGAACGGGACAGGCCGTTGGCCTGTAGGTTACGTGAAGGCATTTTGAGTTGTTTGTCTTTCAAGTCGGCTTGTAAATTGTTGTGAAGATCGAAGTCTGGGACCAGAGCAGCAATCTCGCTACCGAAGGAGCGACCGTACTACAGTCGGCAAGGCGGTAAAGTCCAACGTATCTCATGTGCGTGCACCCGGCATTTTGGTGAATTTCACAAAGAGTACTCCAAGTTTGACATTTGTATTGCAGTCACCGGAGATATATGCAAGCCACCTGCGGACTACGGAGGGCAGGTGAAGTATGGAAGCGACGACGGCAGTTTGGATCGAAAGTCACTCTGAGGGGAAATAGAGAGGGTCATCATCTCTCCGAGTAGCCCATGAAGTTATCCAGTGATAGACGCCGGCATTTGTCGATCGTCTCGATACTGAGCTGCTCAACTTCGCCAGCGTCATCTGCGGCGTCTTTGTGGCCACAAGCCATGGATCGAGTGTGCCTGGTCATTGGACCCTGAGATCTTGTAAAGCCCGAAATCTGCAAGCCAAAGTCCGCTAAAGACCCCGGAACCCCGGCTGTGGACGCCCCCAAAAGACTCCGAGCCCGCTAAATCGAAGCCACCGGCCTCAATGGGGAAGCGATGGTCGCACCTAAACCCAATTTCGCTGTTGAGACAGCTGGATGGATCCAACTCGACAGCGGTTCCTGTCAACGACATGACGAAGATGGCTTGATATGCAGGGCAAACCTGACATGAAAGGGTTCAACAGGACTTGAGCCTCCGTCCACAGAAGAGCGTTTGCCTACAAAGATCTTATCTTGATTCCTGCCAATGAAGGCTGCCTTTGAACATGTCATATTACCTGACAGCAGGACCACTGGCACCTCTAGCAAAGGTTCGTCAAGCAACGTTAGATGCTCAATCAACCTGTCTCGGTTTACTATCGCAATCATGGGCCTCGCTTCTTTGCGCTGGTTGTTTGCCCGGCCATCTCCGTCATGTCGGGGCTCTTCTCCGGCGGTCTCTGATGCTCGCAGACTCGTACCGTTTATCGCTATCTCCAACTTTCCCCATGCCATCTTCCATCGCCTCTGATACTGACATCGACGTCTCACTTGACCAGATTCTTCATTTCTCGGAGGGACATTGAACTCGAAAGGCAAGTGCTTTCTCGACCGTGGTTAGACCCACGCCCCAAGAGAAGGAAGATAATACTCTGCACGACATTTCCAGCGACGAAACTCAGCCTCGTCGCCTTGTACGACAGACAGGGGGATTAATTAGAAACACTAGGCGCGCGCAGAAGTAGCAGAAGGATGGAAGACGCAAGCAGCACATCTTTCCCAATAGTCGACATATCGCACATCGACGACCCCCAGTCCCAACTACAACTCGCCCAGGAAATCACCTCGGCCTGCCAGCAATGGGGCTTCCTCCTGCTTAAGGGACATCCCATCCCGCCCTCCCACATAGACGAGTTGTTTTCACTAGGGAAAGAGTTCTTCGCGCTCCCGGAGGAGCAGAAAGCCCCGTACCCGATCACGTCCCAGACGATCGGCTACGTGGGGAGTTTCCAAGACAGAGGTAAAGACGACAAGATGTCGATGTGGTTCGGCGGGCCCCCCAGCACTCTCGACGACAACACGGCCATGCTCCCGCCCTTCTGGCACGACCACACGCGTAGAGTGGAGGCATTCAAGCACCAATGCCACGCCCTGATCATCAAACTGCTCGAATGCTTCGCCTTGGCCCTCGATCTCCCGGACCGGGACTTCTTCGCCACCGCGCACGAAGAGACCGCCAGCCAAGACAACTCGCTCCGCATGATCCTCTACCCTGCGCGCCCGGAGATGCCGGCGTTCGAAGGCCTCGGGTCCAGGATGGCCGAACACACCGACTCCGGCAGCGTGACGCTCCTGTTCCAACGGTCTGCGGGGCTCGAGGTCCTCTCCCCTTCAGGCCGCTGGGTCCGTGCCCCCCACATCCAGGACTGTATACTAGTGAACCTGGGCGATGCGCTCTCGTTCTGGTCGTCCGGGCGGTTGAAAGCCACGCTCCATCGCGTCACGTTCGACACCCTGTCGCACAACCAGGAGAGGCAGACGATGGCCTACTTTGGCAAGGCGAGTCCAGACACGGTATTGCAGCCGATTTTCGGCCAGGGCGAGTCGGACAAGTATTTCACGAACGGGGTGGAGCTGAGACCGGGCATGACGGTGCGTGAACTGAGCACTACCATCATGCGCAACATCTACGGCTCGGCGTTCCAGTCTGCCGAGAAACAAGCCGAGAGGGCGAATGTGACGGCAAGCATGAACAGGCAGACTGCCGCTGTATGAAAGAAGGAAGGGAAACAGTCTTCGCTCGATTAGACATTAATTCTAAATTCTGTCAGACGGAGGATGACGCCGCCGCGCCTGACTGCGAAATCAGCCTATGCCGATGAGCTCGCCGTGCCTCTAGCAACACAGACCTCCAAAAGGACATTCTTCCGTGCACGGTGCCCGCACCCACAACGGCGCCCAAACCCCGTACATAGAGTTAGTTCGCCCGTTTGCTGAACCGCTCATTTCCTCTACAACGCCCGCTCCGCTGCGCTTCCCAAGGAAAGAGACCAAACCCACGTTGCAGTCCAGTGGCAAACAAAATGATAAGGGGACACGAGATCGCTTGAAAGCGCGAAGCGAAAAGGAAACACCTGGATCTTCTCTCGCGCAATTCTCAACAACACCGCCCGCCTCTCGAGGCAGGCCGGCGGAAAACATCCTCCCACTCCCCCAAGTTGGGCAATACCCCTCTCCTCACGGTCCCGCCCTTTCTCCTCCTGACCGTTCCTCCATCGGTCGTCACGCTCTCCACATCCCCGCCGTCGCCGTACTGAATCCCGCTGCTCGGGTCGTCGGGATCGATCTCTCCAAGCTCGATCTTCGTGAGAATCATGGCCGCGAGTCGGTAGAATAGGGTGTCGACGTTCTCGCCCGTCAGCGCAGACACTTCGGTCGTGTAGGGAATGTGGGCTTTACTTGCCCACACGGACGCGGCGTGCGAGGTGACTTCGCGGCCGTCGGCGGACACCGTGGCGGTCCATTTCTGGGAGGCCAGCAAATTGATGCTATCGCCCCGTGAGCGCGTGGTTGCAGTCGCGGCAGAGGTCGAGGTCGATGATTTGAGCGAGTCTCCTCCCCCTCCTCCCGAATCGTAAGGGAAGTAAGATCTCCGACTCGAGGCGCTCGATGCCGCGGGTGTCGTCCATCCGGCAGAAGAGTCATCGTCCCGCTCTCGTTGTGTCCTCTGGGCATGCGCCCTGCCGTTCATGTGAACCCCCTGCGTCCTTCCACCGCTCTGCGCAGGCTGCGATCCCCCATCCGCCAAATCGGCTTTATTCCCCGCCAACACAACCGTCAGCTGCGGACTCGCCAGCGCGCGGGCATCGCTCAGAAACGTCGGCAAGGCCTGGAAGCTCGCCAGGCTGGCTACATCGTAGACGAGCACCGCGCCGGCAGCGCCCCGGTAATAACTCCGACTGACGCTTCGAAAACGCTCCGTCCCCGCGGTATCCCACAACTGTAGCTTGATTCTCTTGGCGCGCTGGCCCGCCGAGCCCCCGACCTTGACGATTTTGGAGGAGAATTCTACGCCGATGGTCTGCGAGGAGAGGACCCGCCACTCCTGGTTGATGAAGCGGTGCAGGAGGCACGATTTGCCGGTGCCAGAGGGGCCCAGGAGCACAACCTTGGCGAGGTAGTCGTACATGCTGCCTAGCTCCTAGAGCGCTCATACATGTCCACGTTAGTCCCTGGCCGCTGGTATAGTAGATTGTGGAGTGATGATGGGAGCGTGGGGCGCCTGGCACCTACCTGGTGCTGATCCGGCACCGAGCTGAGGTCTGATGCCGCAGAGGTGCGACGCGGGCGAGCCATGTTGGCGAAGGTGCTCGAGTGGGAAGCCGTCTGGCCGGATGTGCCGTTGTCTTGTGTTCTCGCGATTCCATGGATGCGGGATGTGTTGGAACCGGCGGAGCGCGAAATGAGCAGCGAGATAAGATGTGAAGTGGGTACAAATTGCATCTGCCGGCTTGGATTGTGCCGAATGACGCGGCGGCACCTGGCTGGCTTCCGGGGGCTTGTGCCGCTTAAGAGTGGCGCCTATTAAGGCTCCTTAGGCCGGATTTACTTTTCAGCGGACTTGTCGCAGGCTCGTGAACATTAAGTGAGCTTTTGGACAGGCCGCTTTGTTGGCCCACACTATCAACAATTTCAGACTCTCTGGAGAGAATGAGCGCCAGTGCAATGGCACATCCTGTTCTATTTCACCAGCTCCTCACCATGCTCTTGTCCGTCTAGCACGATCTTGGCGCCAATCTTCTCTGTGATTTCAATAAACTCCACCTGGCCGATCAGATTCTGTGCCGCGCTTAACGCCCTCATGACCAAAGCTTGATTTCTCTCAGTAGTGGCAGCTCGGAAACTTCTCAGCAGGAATTCACTTAGCATTTCCACTGACCAGTCATCAGGGATTTCTCGGATGATAGCTAAGGGGTCGAAGAAGACCGCAAACTTTCCTAACAGGTGGGAGGTGCGCTCGAGACGATCTTCGACATCTTCGATGGAGAGGAATTCGTGGAAAAGAAAGTTGAAGAGTTCGGTTTGAGCGACACGAGAAGGAAGTGTGGAAGGGTCGACGGGATAGGATGAAGAGGATGATGGGCCGCCGAAGTAACAGTATCGCATGGCTGTATCGTAGTCGCCTAGCCCGTGCGTGAGAAGACGAAGGGCTTCTTTGTGACGACCTTGACGCGCATCGAGGATGATGGACTCAGAAACGAGGTACGTTGAGAAGGGAGCCAAGCGTTCAAGGACCATGTCGACCGAATAAGTCAGGTCTTTGCCCGCGGCTGTTGTGCCACCGGCTGCGTACGCGCCACTTCCGAGGAGTTGGAGGAGACGCAGTCGAGATTGCCACCATGGCTCGGGTGGAGCATTCTGATGGATAAAATCAAGGTAAGTCGGTTTGGGGGATTCAAGAGCTCGATAGGTCGAATAGCTTTCTTCGAGGGACCCCCGGGCGGCCTCGGATTTCTCGAGCACTGTTAGCACCGAGTCGAGGTAGTAGCCAATCAGGTCATCCGCGTACTGGTCGAGATGCTTGCCAAAGACGAGATGCTCCAAATACTGCTGGACAGCACCGGGAGCATGTTCTTTGAGTAGTTTGACCACTTCCTGGGGGCTGAATCTGACGCGAGCAGTGTCGTCCGTGAAGATCTGTACGGCCAGCTCTGGGTTACGCTGTGCCAGCCACAAGGCATAGTCCTGCACGAGGTCGACATCACGAATGATAGTCAGGTAGCGACGCAACTGCGCTTCCACGTATCCGATATTTGAGCTGTAGTCCATATCCTTCTCCCCGTCAATGATCCGTCTCCATGTCGTTAACACTTCGCGAGCCTGTTTTCTACTCTGGTACAGGCGACTTAAAACATAGAGGCGATTATATCGTTCCAGTAGCGACGCCGCGCGATCGAAATCGCCCTTCCAATGGTCGACAGCGTTGTTAAGCTTGGCTCTGACTGACTTCTGTGCGGGACTATCCGCAGGTAGGGATTGGTCCAGGTACAGTAAGACGTGAAGTAGCGCGGCATCGACAGAGTTGAAGACATACTTGTCATCTGTAATGCTACCATAGCCTCGTTTTTCTTGCCAAAGCATGAGAAAGTGCCTCATTGTCATCCAGAACGGGATTGGAGCGTCCTCGAAGCCTGAAATTGGCGATTGATAGCCATGCAGCAAATCAGCCATGCCCTGGTGAAGCCACATACCTTCAGGTCCGTAAAGGACCTCTGAGGAGAGCGGTGGGGACAGAAGCAGCACAATTCGTGGATCCAGACCTCCGTCATGCAGCGTGTTTTCGACGGCTCGAAGCAGGTCTTCAAGGTCTGAGGAAACTGAAACCCGTGCCTGTAGATGCAGAAATAGAATCAAGCTGGCTTTCTGCCTGACATAGTTGAGCGTGAGGAATTCCGTTTCGTCCTTTGGTTCACGACCGTGTATACCGGCCAAGAAACCAAAAATATGGCCAGGCTTGACGCCGGCGGGCTTGTCATCCACCAAATGCTGCTTAAGCCGGTGTTCCAGTTGTGAGATCAGTGGATTTGGCAGAACCATCAGAAGCTGCTGACCGTGCCACACGACATTTCTCGTGAAGGCTCTCCCGAAGCGACCAGCAAGTGATTTCTCTTCGGCGGCCCGTTTGTTTACAAGCTCCATAGAAGGTTCGAATGGCGTGGTCAAAGACTGACTATCAAACAAGGCACGCTCCTGTTCCACTTGCTCCACCGCGGACTGCGTCCTCGGGTCGCTTTCGCGGTTAACGCTTTGTAGATGAGTCAGGGTACCTAGAGGTAAAGGTACAAGCTGCAGAAGCTCTCCAGGAACCTTGAAAAAATGGTGATGGGTGCTGAGCGTGTGGCGCAGGCCTGCGCGAGCGTTGTCCAGCTGGCTTGGGGGGAGCGTGATCAGTGTGCGAGGATGAGTCAACTCGGAAGCGTTCTCAACGTGTTGCATCTCCAATACTCTCTCTGTCACACCCTCGTGGGTCCGTCGTAGAAGCGCACAGATGATCTTACCTTCATCCTCCGAGTACGGAGCACCCCCATAATCTGGAACACTGAAATTGTCGATAATCAGATCTTCCGGGTAGCACTCGAAGTCAATGGTGCCTCGAACGACATCCCCGTCGAGATTGACAAACAAACCGACACCTGGCTCGGACTCATTTGTACCGGTGGTAAGCATGAACTCGGTCGGGAAAGGCGAAAGAATGTGCGGCCTCAATCGCTTCTTGACTTGCCTGTTGTCGGTGGTGGCTGCTGACCTTGTCGGGAGGGCATCTGTTGATGCCCGTGGACGAGCCTTCGGACGTACAGTCCCATCGTTAGCTCCAGAAGTGATTGGTGGTGTTATCAAGCCGTCAACAGCTGCAGCCGTATCAGGTGGCGTGAGATGGGTTGACTCCTGGTGGCGGGCTTGGGAACCGTCCCTTGTGGGGCTGACGAGATTCCCCATGCTGGTACTCCTACCATGACTCGTAGCGTCTACAGGAGGAGGAGATCGTGCAGGAGACCTACCTCCACTGTCCGGAACGGGGTCATCTTCTGCAGGTTGCGACGATATTGGGAACAAGGGTATCTTTTGCTGGTGTTCTACTTCCAACAAAGCATAGCCTGTATCGTCGGCCACGCAGGCAATCGTCTCTCTTCTGCTGGATCTAAGGCATCCCGGGTATTCGATGTTGTTTCTGACGGGTCGGAGCCTCTCACCCACTCTGACCAACATGATCCGTTTGGCGTTCGCAATCATGACCACCGGCCCCTCCGGATTGTCCTTGTCCTCATTTTCATCGATGCCACCAATCCACTGGACACCAGTTGGCTCCCTATTAGGAAAAGCCGGGCTGAATTCGGGCAGAGAGTAGAACGAGACGACACCATTGCATAAAACGCATGCTTTCAACGGACCAGGCAGGACGAGGATTTGTTGGATGCCGGGAGCATTTTGAGAGCTGGCCGAGGAAGCATGGCCACTGGGCTGGAGTCGGGAGGCTAGAATGAAGGTCGGAGACGCATTGTCGTCTCCTGGCTCTGGAGGTATCGAGACGAGGTGCAGAATCTCAGCGGCCGAGGTGCCAATATATAGATTGTTATCTATAGCGGGTAAGCGGGATGTCTCGGTGCCTCGATGACGTCCTTACCTACTCCAATACTCTACACAAGTAATTGACACCTGGTTGTTCCCGTCCTCGGTCGTCAAGGGTATATCCTCCAACACAGGACGAAGGACGTACGGGCCAGGCTCCGGCGGAGAGAGCCTCTGTCGCTTCACCGGCCGCTTGTCTCGGAAGTCTTCTGCTTCCATTGCCGGCCCCGAGCTCTCTAGGCTTAGTTGAGACGACTAGCCATCCCTATGAGCAGTTGTGAGAGCTCAGGATAAGGAGCATTTGCTTGCAAGAACGAGCTTGGTAGGCAGCCTTGATCAGACGGAAGCGGAGGATTCAACAACGTAGGGCGTTTGCTACGGTGGATCACTAGACTTTAACTGCTGTCTCGAAACTAACGGAGGCCACGTCCACGTCTTGCTCGCCGTCCGTTGCAGATAGAACGCGTCTGAAGGTGATTGCGCACAAACTTCGCAGCGTCCAGAACACTTGGCTTCTGATGGACGACAAAAGTCACTCGAGGTCGAATCAATAGCGGTCGGGTGTCCTGCCGTATGGACGTTCTGGCGGTTTCGGAGGCCCAGGCCTCGACAACGGAGAATGATGAGCCACGACGAGAGACGGCCGTGGAGGGTGCTATGGGTTCGGCAGAGAACAAGTTCCAGAAGGCGATAGCAGCATGGCGGAGTAAGCTCATTGGTGGTGTAGTGTGTTCCTCTCACTGACTTCTCTCAGACATTGATCTTTCCTCGTTGATGCCGCAATTTGATGCAACGGCCTCAGAGTTGGTTGCGCAGCAGAAGGAAGCTTTACTCGAAAGGAAAGAACTGGCTCAGAAGACAAAAGAATTCCGCAAACTAGAGGATGCGGCCAAGTTGACAGAGTACAAGTCCCTCTTGAAATGTACGTCTCATACATGCCAGACTGGTACTTGACGTCCTGACGATCCGCAGCGTATCAGACATTCATTGATCTGATTACCGGCCATGGCAAGACCTCATCCTCTGCATTTCTTCAGCTATATCAGCCTCTTTCCGAAGCTCCAGATCCATTCCCTCTCCTCGAAGCATCCGTCGATTCTCTCGTTGCGTCCGAAGATACCGTGCCTAAGCTCACTGCCGAGAACCAGCAGTTGTTGTCCAGAGTGAACAAATTGACTGCTCAGCTTGAAGAGACAGAGCACAGACTACAAGACGAGAGCAACGCAAGAAAAAATGCCGAGTTCGGAACAGGAACAAAAGTCCAGGAGATTGAAGCGAAATGGGAGAAAGTTTTGGAAGAGAAGCAGAGCAACTGGACAGCGAAAGAAAGGTCTCTGGAGGAGAAAGTTGAGAATCAAGACAGGTTGCTCAAGGAGTTGAAGGCCAACTACGAAGTATCGCAGAGACTTCAAGATGGTTCTGCAGAATCTAATTCGTCCAAAGCCGCCGCAGCTGAGTTGGAAATGATGAGCTCCGAACTTGAAAAGACTAGTGCTCGTCTTGCGGAGATGGAGGCTAGGAACGAGCAGCTGAGAATCGACCTGGCCCATGCCACTTCCCAATCGCCTCAAATTCACAACGTCGAAGACGATCCGGCCTTCCTACGGCTCCGATCAGAGAACTCTTCACTACTTCGGAAAATCGAATCAGCGAGATTCGAGAGGGAAGCGGAAAAGCGAGAGTTGGACAATAAAGTCCGTCAAGCTGACAGGCAACGATCTCAACTAGCAGCAGACAACGACGACTTGCGCGCTAAGGTGAGCAAATGGTCTGACTACGAAGATCTGAAGCGCGAGGTCGACACTCTTCGGTCAATAGAATTATCTATGGGCGCCGAGGAAGATGGCGATGAAACTCCTGCAAACGGCTCTGCGGAGTCTGGCGCAAAACAATCACTAGAACAACTTCTGCTCGCCAAAAATAAAAGGCTGAGCGACGACCTGACATTGCTGCGCGTATCACACCAAGAGCTGCAACGTCAGCTGGAAGACCTGCAAGAGGAATTGTCACGCACCAATGCCGAGCTCGAGAAATCTCAAAAACTGTCTTCGACGCTGGAGAATGATTTGATGCGGGTGCAAGAGGAGGCGGAGAATGCTCTTCCTTCTGGAATGTCAGTTGCAGGGACTTATGTCTCTCGGCACCCGACGGGCTCATTGCGGCGAGGAAGGGCATCGCCCACATCCTCTATCATTTCAGGCTACGATACACAGCGGCGGACCAATACCCTCGACTCGCTTCGAGTAGGAGAGGCTGCTGGCGGTGGCTCAGGTATTCTCCCCATGATTCAAGCCCAAAGGGATCGTTTCAAACAGAAAAACCAGCAACTTGAGGAAGAACTCTCCAAGACTTATGCGACAGTCACATCGCTGCGGCAGGAGATTGCGTCCTTGCAGAAGGACAACCTGAGCCTCTATGAAAAGACTCGCTACATCTCCGCCTACAACCGTGGTCCAGCCACTTCCTCTTCATCATATTCCGGGGCGCCTGCTCACAGTGCGGCATATGCAGATGACACTGCTTCGAATCGGTGGAAGTCGCAGTACGAAGCCAACATCTCACCTTTTGCCGCCTTCCGTGGCCGAGAAACTGCACGTGCGTACAAGCGCATGAGTTTCCCAGAAAGAATCATTTTCTCGGTGACGAGAATGGTTCTTGCCACAAGGCTTTCGCGCAACCTCTTTGCCGGGTACTGCCTCGCCTTGCACATGTTGGTTTTTGTCATGCTCTACTGGATGGGGAGCGCGGACATCGATCGAAGTGCAGTCCACTTGGGCGAAGCCGCGGCTGCAGTAGGCGCTGCAGGGCTTCGGACTGGTCCCGTTCCTGATGCCCAGGCCGGAGATTGGAAGCAGGAAGGATTTGGATAGCATGCGCCATAGTCAGGCTTCGGTACCCGTCAGATTGAATGCATAAACGACCGAGGTCGGAGGTGGTCGACGCCTTGACGGTTCCTTTTCCGATTGACCTGTGTATTCATGCGGATTTTGTACGGAGTACACGTGGCCATATCTCGTCCAAGCCAGGGTGTATTGTTGTAGCTGGCAGCTGAGAAATCCGCCTGGATCACAGTGAGCACTAGTCTGGATTTGCGATCCTTGCGCAGGGTCCTGGAGGCTGCGGGAAGGACGCAATTGTCTCTCGAGCACTCCAAAGCGACATATCCCTGATGCAGTACGCAGCTCTGGCCGTGCAATTTGAGGAGCCGAGAGTGCTGCTTCCTCATTGTCGCCTTAGTCCTCGCAGTGCGGAGTAAGCATAACCTGACCGTAAGGTGGCCAGGGTGGCTGACGGAGTATACTCCGTAGACTGCGTTCGTAATACTCGGCCACTCGGGTCCCCCATTGTCCGGACGGGCTTGGTCCAGAATGTGCCCCGAGTATCATTCATTCTTGGTCTGTGAAAATAGGTCCATGGGTTTACGTTCGACAGTCGCAATACGTGAAGGAGTCTTGCTCCAAGCCGCGTTGCTGGCATCGGCAGTCAGCTTGATAGAACCACATTGGGCAAGGATATAACTTAACTGGCGCTGAAGGACCGATCAGGCACCCTATCAGGGGCAAGCTAAGGGACGGATCATGCCAAAGTCTTGCCCTCTCTAGGGTATGGCTCGCTCATCGTAGTCCTCACCGATCCTCCACAGAAAATTAGCTTACGTAGCCATTGATGTATAGTAGTAACATGCCACATGCTTCTCGGCATAGTCAGCGACGCGGTGGGCCACGTCCCGCGTACGTGTCTGCGCTGTGTACGCGCCTTACGCGCCTTTGGAGATCCGGCGTCTTCTTCTCTAGCGATCTGAATATGACTGGCAATCCAAGATAGCCGCCGACCTGGATTGATTGGACATCGGCTTCTGAAAATCATGAAACGACCACCAGGTCGACTTTCACCAAAGCGGAAGCACCTTGGGCCAGAATGCAGTGGGTGCAGGACACGAACAAACTGGGGAAGGGGGACCCTGGACAACTCCAAACAGTCCGTCCCGTTTCCAGCTGCACGTCATGGCGCAAGCGGGCCGGGAGTGACATGCCAACCTTCTGACTGGCTGACCTGTGGCTGGCGGGCGGCAAGACAGCGACCAGCCAACTTCCGCAGGAGGCCTGATCGAAGCCGATAGGAAGAACGAGCGAGGGCGTCCAGACGAGCAGCAGCCACCCGGCGAGCATCGAGCCGACAAAAGCCTGCTTCCAAGGGCTTCTTAGGGCGCAGGCTAGCCCGGAGTGTCTAAGAGCCTCCAAATTCCCAGGGCAAGCAGGGCAAGCTCTTCCACGCGCGCCAATTGCCCATGGTGTCCCGTCTAAATTTACCCATGCTCCTCCCCATGCCGAGCCTCTGTCGATCAGAAACGTAGCCGACAAATCTCCCTTGCCGCCTCGTGCAGCGAGCAGGCAGTCAAGAGCCTCCACCATGACTACCGAGCCAATTACCAATGCTGCGGCCTAAGATAGCAACACCGCCTGCTTGCAAATGTCCACCGTCCAAATGCCAACGGTCCTATCCTCGGTAAGCAGGGCAGTCCACTTTACAAGTGATATAGTGTCGGCGGCTGGTCACGACCATGGCCACTGCTTCCTTGAGATCCTCATATACAGTCGTTACTCTCAACAGTTCTTCAGCTCAACTCACAATCCATTCACAGCTCATCTTTGCAGTCCAAAGCATCTGCAGGCCAGACAATTCCCTTCGTTGCCAAAACTAATTTTCCACCAAACCCGCGTCGCTCCTCGACAAGATGAAGTACTCGATGCTCCTCGCCTCTATGGCCACCACTTTAATGGCTGCCCCAGTCGCCCCTTATCAATTCGAATGGACGCCCACGTTAGCTGGCTATTTCGATGTTGTTTTCCAGTACATGCAACAGGCCAAGACGCCGGGACGACCTCCAGTGACATGCGATCTCTCGAGAGCTGCTATGCCAGTCGCACCGACACCGCTCCCATTCCCTCCAGGGTTGGTTCTTGAACACGTTGCCGTTGGCCGAGGTGTACAGGTAAGAATAGTCCATCCTGCATTGTCAATACCTTCAGTCACTAACAAACATAGAACTATACATGTGCCAATGCCACAGCGACTCCCGCCGCCGTCGGTGCTGTTGCGAGGTTCTACAATGCCTCCTGCATCGCCGCGGACTGGCCAGATCTACTTGGTCTCATTCCCAACCTGGCGCTGCAGTATCCTCTTCCTGCCGACCCAGCTGCTCCTCTGGCGCCATCAGATCTCCAGCTCTCGACACACCACTTCTTCTCCAACACCACCACGCCCGTTTTCGCATTCGACGCCGCCACTTCGCCCGACCTTGGTACTGTCTTCGCAGCGAAAGGCAACTCTTCGGACGCGCCCGCAAATGCAGTTGCCGGCGTTAGCGGTGCCGGGAACGGCGCTGTGCCTTGGCTCTACCTTACCACTCGACCAACTACCGAAGGTAACATCAAAGCTGTCTACAGGTTAAACACCGCCGGCGGTCAACCACCCGAGACCTGTGCGAACATGCCTGCGGCATTCAGCGTCGATTACGCTGCTGTCTATTGGTTCTGGAAGTAATAACTAATTGTACTTTTGAGTCAACCGTCTTTGAACTTTGCGTGGCGTTGGGGATTAAATATCGGTATACAGGACACACCTGATGTCTAGTGGGCGGCTTTGATTTTTACACCTTACCGTGGAAGGCAGTATATATTTTAGAGATCAATGAAGGAGGCCAACTTCAACAAAACTAGATGCATCGAATGTCTTATCCATCCACCCTATAGTCGTGAGTCCCCTACTACGAGAATTATCAGTACCGCTAGTATTACCTGATACTCTTTTAAGGCTCACATTCCTACCCTTTCGGTCTATAATTTAGAAGCCCCGGAACATTATTAATCCGATAGTCTAGAGCTTCTAACGTGCTCATCTAATATCGAACACTTCCTTAGACGGCGAGCAACCTTCCTAGGCGACGTCCTGATGATCAGTAAGGCCTTCCCGACGATAGGATGCTTAGTATAACTTCGGTATGAAACTTAGAGCCTAAAAATCCTTCTATCTAGTAATAGTTGAGCTACTAACGGCCGACGAAAAAAACTCGAAAAAAGTTGAAGAAAAATTATAATGAAGAAAGGAAAATCAAAAACTATATCACAACCTCTACTGTTCAAGTAGAGGTGTGATATTGTTCATTGTTATCGTTGGTCTCGCTTTTCGATTTGGATTGGGCTATATCCGGTGGTGGCATACCAACCGGTCTACTCCCATCTCGCGGTCATCTGTTGGATGAACCGCCGATTTGACTTGTCAAGTATGCAACCATTATGTCATTTCTGGCCCCTGTTATGTCCACTACTTATTACTCTGATCGGTTCGACGAGGAGGAGGAGGAGGACGGCCAATCGAGGAGGATCGAGGATCGGGGTCGAGCGACGGCGGCGGGATTCGAACTGAGGTGTTGTTGTTGTGTTGTCGCACAATTCGTCTCAAGATGCGCCTTCTAGCCCGGTGCTAGTTTGATCTTACACCAGAGAGGAAATTGTGACTGGATTTCACTTTCTAAAAAATATATGGGCATTGAAATTGGGAGGGATTCAATTGGGCGATACCTGGGGGAGATTCAGAATACTGCCGGACCTGACCTTGGTGGCAGCACTGGCAGCTCGGGATCTGACGCGGGAGCATTGAGGTAAGGTGGTGGCACCTCAGAGGAACTCCTTCACCAGCCTTGATCCCATCCCAGCAACTGGCAGTGCTTACAGTTATGTATCGAACCACAAGAAGTTTGACGGCCGATTTGCCAGACCGGCGGCGGAAAGCTTTGTTCTGGACCCTACTCGGTACTCGCTTGAGAGCATTCAAGCTTGCTATATCTACGCAAAGATGGCATCGATGAACATCGCTCTCAGCACGCCGCCAGTCAGCACCGAGCCACATTATGAGCGCGGAGCACACTGTTGCCACGGCTATAGGGGTCCAGTCCAGAGTTCGTTGGGGGCAGGGCACACGCACACCTGAGCCACGATACGCTCAAATAAAGAGGGTCCCAGCCAATGTCTGATACGATCGGCGCGATGGTTACCGACTTGAGAATCACGACCCTTGGGTCAGTCGTGTGCCAGACCAATGGACACGGGCTTCTTCGAAGTGAGCCAATACCGTCCATAACCACAATTGAACGTTCAGGGTATGCCCCCATCTCTACCACACGAAGGCGAAATGTTGGGCGATGAAGGCGTCCATAAAGGCGGCGCCTTCCCCCCTCCGTTGTGCATTGAGTTCTTCCCTCATACAACACACTTGACAGTACAGCAGGTTCAGCGACTCTCGTCGTTAGACTCAGCAACCTCGTCTACAGCACCGCTCGCAACATACTCGACAATATCGCATACAACAACACCCTCAAAACACCCTCGGCAACGCAGTTCAACATGGCATCATTGGCATTCTGGAACCCCGAAATCTGCAAGCTGCAAGCCATCTACAAGCCAGCTACAGACAGAGTCCTTTCGTGGCTTCGGAGTCTTTACGGGTGTTCCCTAGACACCAAAGTCAACTACTACCGCACACTGGCCAGCAACGCAGCTCGAGAGGGCAAGCAAATGCCCGATAACATCCTCGACGACCTGCGGGACGCCATTGAGCTCCGCATCGAGGCCGCCAACTGGTTCAGACAAGCAGGGACCGCTCACGCTCAAGAGTGCAGTAGGCACGAGCATATCATCAGCGTCCTCCAGTCAATCTTGTCGACCTTTGACCCCTCATTATCATTGGCGTCACTTTTGGAGCCATCGCTCCGTTCAACATATGCGATGGCGCTGCCGCCTTCCCGGCAGGAGAACGGCCTTCTCTTCCCTCAACCACAGGGGTTTGCGCCGTTTCAACCCACCAAGCCATCTCCGGGCTTTATCACGTCTAAGAGATACGCCAGCATGCCCCGGGGCCTCAAATCAGATCTCATCAAACATCATAGTTGGAGAATGGTTTGAGTGCCATACTTGACGAGGCCCTCCATTGGGAGTGGGACACCCACCACAATCAGGTATCCATCATCCAGCCAGATTCCAACTGCAATTCTTCAAGTCTCATTATCACTGACATCCCCGGCAGAACACGACACCATTTATCACCGTTGGATATGGGAAGGGAATGACCTCTACTCGGTCTTCGTCATGAAGATTGAGATACTGTTATTTCCTCCCAACAAGCAACGGCGACAACGACGACAGCAACGACAACAATAATGACGATGACAGCAACACGATAGCAACGACAATAAAGACATAAGCTGAGTACGACCGGCGTGTACCTGGACAGCAACACGTCTTCAGACCTACATAGCTGAGGAGCGACCCGCCGTTTTGGCAAATCAACTCGGAAAGGAGTGTGACAACTCAGAAGAGTGTGGAACAGAGTGTGGCAGTAATCATGATATGATATGTATAATCTACTCGCCGACACCGTAGCACAGGCTACCTTTCGGTCATACTGTACTGTACTGTACTGTACTGCACATACAGTACGGGACCTTGGAAAAGAGGAGGACGCCCTGCGATGGGAGAGGCACCTTCACGAGGTGCGGGGCGTGAGTAGCAGCGAGGGAGTGCCCTGATGGGTTTCCGGGGTGCCAGAGCTGTGAAACCGAGACCTCTCCTGGCTATGTACATTATATAGTCTGTAGTTGACGTCGAGGTGATGCCGTAGTGTGTAGTGTGTAGTGTGTAGTGTTATCCGCAGGACTTGAATCCACCTACCTCTACCTACCGACTTGCACCCACGAGAGTAGCGTGTCTCAATATTTGATGTTCAATGAATGAATGACACTGTTCTTTTCCCCACCTTTAATAATTAGCTGGTCATTGATTACTTGGACATCCGCGTACTATATCCCTTGAGGGCGGTGTAGCGGACAGGCAATTTTGAAGTAACAGACAGACGACGGAATTCTGGACGGCTAGTTAATGCATTGCAATACAATTCAATACAATGTCCATGTGTCCATGTATCCACGTACCGAGTACATATCCACAGATCCGTTATTCTAGTGTACAGAGTATGCCAATTCCACATAGCGCCTGGCAATGAGAGTCATCTAGGCCAGTAGTATCGCGAACCGCGAGGCAATGAATTCGATCTAAATGCAACATTAGACAGAAGTCTTGTCTAGAGCGCGGGTGGGCCGATCAGCGGGTTGTATCGACGATGGTGTCGATGCGATGTGTTGAGTTGCGTTGTGAGGCCGAGCGTCAAGAAAGATCACAGGAGCGCGGGCCAGGGCTCACTGAGGGCTTCCCGTCTCCGTCTCCGTTTCCCAATCCATACCATCTTCGCTGCCGTCGCTGTTTTCACTGGTGTCTCCCATCTCATCGTCGGCGTCGGCGCCACTATCTTCGTCCTGACCTTCTGGGATGTCGAGTTCTGAGAGAGTGTGACCTACTGCGGCTGCATCGGATTCACTCTCCATACCGGTATGGTAGTCGATTTCGTCCTCAAACTCCACGCCGAATGCGTTGTCGTTGTCACTTTCCACGCTGCTGTTGCTGCTGCCGCCGCTTACCCCAGCGATTTCATCCATCCCCGACATACCGAGCTCGATCCTGCCGGCCATCGTGAGGGCCTCAAATTCCGCCTGCTCCCTCGCTTGGATTGCTTTGATCATGAGCGCCACAAGCCGATATGACGGATCGCCAAGCTTCCTTCCGATCAGTGAGGTGTGGATATGCTCTTTGATACTTTCGACCTTTCTTGGCCCGCATGGCGAGAGCGCATGGGGAAGACACCGCCCAACAAAGAGGGCGTTGAAATCATACGTAATCTCCTGCATTGCGAGGCTCTTGGTTTGGACGTCAAAGTCTGGAATCTTGCTTCCGAATCGGTTGAGCAGGAACCGATCTTCTGCCTCCGTGTACTTTGCCTGAGTAGGCGGGAAGGCTGTGGACGTGGACGTGCATGTTGCGCTGGGAGATCCACATAGCAGACGCGTGAGGTCGTTGCGCCATTGGTTCAGCGCCTTCAAGTGCTCCGCATCGTGCTTGTTGAAAGCGTCGGGCCTCACGAATTGGGCTACAGTTCGGATTAATCCATTCGCATCGCGGAGCTGGAAGTTGAGCATCAGTGGGTGATAGTTTGAAGTTGTGACTTGGGTGGCGATGGCGTTGGCTGCGCGGTGGCGGGCCTTCTTGCGTCGCTCGCGCATCCCCTCGTCATCATGGTACAGGGCGATGGCCGCGGGTACGTCCCAGCCGCATTCCTCAAGGTACCAACCTGTGAAGGCGTTAGAAACACGTGCTGGAGATGGGGAGTGGGAGTGAACTTGCAAGCTTCCTGTACACAGGAGCGGTCCTCCATGACGTCGAGGACGGCAGCCACACGCTCCTCGGCTTCGTCGGTCAAGTTTGCGGCTCGGAGACCGAACTTCACAAAGTCCTTCAGCGGCTTGCATGTCAGAAGGTCGTGAAACCAAGGCTTCCCTGATGCCATGTTGGGAATCATTGGACCTGGTGGGCTGAGAACATCATTCCTACCGGATCTTGGGTCATATTGCAGGGAGTACAGAGCCCTCGCAGCCGAGTTCATCCTGCGTCTCGCTGGCAGGTCCTTGTCGGTCTCGGTTTCGTCTGTATCCCTGGTTTGTTCTGAACTTACTGGTTGAGGGAATACGACTGCTGCCTGCGACAACATCACTAACCCTACAACGGCCTCGCGCTCCGCAGGAGATAGAAAGGCGGCTTTTGCAAAAGCCATCTTGAAGCTTGCAATCGAGATCTGTCAGTGGATGGACTGGGAGCTGGATGAGCTTGGGTAGGGGAATACAAAGCGTAAGTCAGTAGTCGAACTGTTATCAAGCACTAAAGCTGGTTCGTTCTTGGAGAGGTTGAATGTGGAAATGATGCCAGGAAGGAGAATGAAAGTAGACGTAGAAATGGCCGAAATGCAGTGAGCTTCACGCAGTTGCTGCTATCGTAAGGCAGTGGGCATTGCCGTACCGCCCGCCTTCAAATGCCACTGCCTCAAGCTGTGTTGGCCCTTCTTTGTTCGACTACCCTGGTGGACCTACCAGCAGATCAAATGGGACCAATATAGAGAGAAGCTGCCTCGATTCTGTACCCAGTGCCTGCGGAGACTGCGCGTACCGTAGCTCGGCTTTCTGGTCTGGCTTATGTTGGTACGTAGCGGACCATATCCCACCTGGATTTGCTTGCCGTCCGAGAACGACATCGTGCGGACATAGCTGCATCACGTATCTAGTGGACCAGTCAGCCTGCCACGTCGTAGCCGAAAGAATCAGAGCTCTCGATGGGCTCGACATTTGAAATGCCCACAATACCCTGAGGTGCATTGGCGTGGTGCACAGCCTCAGAGCGAAGATCTTACATTCATTTGTTGTGGAGAGGTAGTTGATAATTACACTTCCTACCGCGTCCGTCCGTCCCACGACGATGATGTTTTTGGTTCTGGACATGTCGAAGTGGTTTTGAAGAACACCGGAGAAAGGGAGAAGTCAATCACTGACTGGGCGCGATTGATGCCGGCTTGGTGGAGACGCTAGCAGAGCGCTGACTACTCATGGTCATGTGATTCCGCGTGTTCCTCGTGGGGCGCGACGCGGACGATTGAATCTTCCCATGGCGCTCGCTCCTTCCAACCCGCAACAATGCAAAACTCACCATTGAATGGCAAGTGCGCCCAGCGCAAGCACGCAACGTCCTTTTAGAGGATGCACTAAACATGCAGGCAGCCGCCATGGATGAAGAATGTGTTGGAGAAGGTGAGTTTCGCACTTCCGACAGCAACTGCGCTTGGTGAAAGGGCGCATCTTCTTTTTTTTCTCTTTGCAATTTGACACCAGATCCAAATATTGCTTGCTACTACATTTGCTCTTTTTTCCACATCATGCTAATCAAGAGCGACGGCAAAGCACTTCGGCGGCCTGTGCTGTCGCCAGACGGCAAGACTTTAGCAGTCATTGCTCCGGACGACAGCATCCACCTTGTCGACCTGGCTGAGGCCGCTCAAGGTCGAAAATTCATCAACTGTGTCAAAATAAAGCGGAGTGCCCGTCCATTTCTTCGGACATGCACCATCCTCCGCTGGTCCCCAGAAGTCATATTCGCCACTGACGACGAGGATCTCGAGGTCTCTTCGAGTACCACTTCAGAATGCGACTTTGGAAATTCGTGGCTGCTGCTCTCTGACGCGAGGCGAGTCATTGCCCTGAGCACCGATCTGAGAAAGCCGACACTGATGCCGACGGAGGACGACGAGGGTACGAAGTCGAACATTCTGGCCGATTACGACCTTGGAAACCAGAACGGCAAAATCAGTCTTCTTGAGTTTGTCCTCGACCACCGCCACGCTTTGGCAGTTTTCGAGTTCGGCTCCTCAGCCGCGATCCTCAGCCTCTCTCGACCGGAGCGCAACGAGATCCCCCACATCAAGTTCCCAGATGCCAGAAGTCTTGCAAGAGCTCCAGATTCACGATATTTCGCTCTGCTTCGGCGTGATAGAGCACAAGACAGAGTAACCGTGTTTCATTTGGGTGATAATAATCAGCTGTCTTACAAGTCATTCGACTGCAATACCTCCGATGCCCAGAGTGTAACCTGGTGCCCGACTGGGCAACCGCTGTTGGCAATTTGGGACTCGCCAGCATACGGAGTCAAGGTGTCTTTCGTGACCGCTCAAGGCCATGCTCTGAATCAATTCGATATTGGTCGGCCCGCCTTCCAATGGGACCGCAGCTTCATTTCTTCAAGCGCGTCAGAAGGGGTGGGCTTGACTTACTGGAGCTGGAGAAGGGCAAGCCAAACCAATAATGACCTTAGCCTTGAAGTGCTGGCAAATGGAGAGAACCAGGTTTTGGTGAGATCTCGGTCCGTCAACAGCATGGGAGCGCGCCCACGAGCCCAGATTGTCCATCCAACCTCGATCGACGGTTCCAAGACTTTTGTATGGCTGGAATCCACCAAAGCCACTGCGGACAAGCTCACAGAATTCTCGAGGCAGATTGGCACGTTTGAAGTTGCACGGACGTCCTCTGCCGCTGCCTCGAAGCCACAACTCAAATCCGATGCTCAGGCTCCGGCTCAAGATTCCAACCAGGTTGGTATCATTGAGCTGAACTGCACCCGGTCACTTGTGGCAACAAGCCTGCGCTCCTCCCCCCGGATGCTCTTGCTGTGGAGATCACATGACACAACACGTCCGCATACCGTCCTTGTCTTCAGACACGCCATACGGCAGATCCATTTCCACCCATATCTGCCTCACGTTCTCATCATCCTCACAAGTTCCAAGCATTCAACGATATATGCATGGTATCAACCCACTTTGCCTCCCGTCGCGGGCTCAATTCCTATTGATACAACATCATCGACGAACTTCTGCGGAGCTTGGTTGCTGGAATGTGTTAGCCGTACCGACTCCTCCCGGCCCAACAGCACGACCACCGGCGATAGCCAAAGATGCCCCTTCCTGTTCAGCTCCAACAGGGCGTTTGAAGCGGGCTACCTCTCCAGCAATCAAGGGCAAGTTGTGTTTGAAAGCATATTGCACCGCCCTTCTCAACTGGACGGCGACCTGACCTTAGGTCTGGAGGTCGATGAGTCGACAACAGAAATCATCGATACACCGAGTCGCCCTAGCAAACATAAACTCGGAGAGAGTAGCAGTGAAGTGGTGAAGAAAGCTCGTTTCAACGTACCCGAGGATTTGGAGCAGAATGGGACCGACGATCCCATCCACAAGCAGGCTGGATATGGTCACGCTTGGTGAAGCCCAGTCTGAGGTGGTCGAATCGTGTCCCACCTTACGCGGTCGGGCACTTTTGGTAGTCTCGAGAGGATAGACCATATCCGGGTGCAGAGGCTGGTTGGGCACAGGTTCATTCATAAAATGGGCCATCTCGGTGACCATAAACTGATCCAGGAGATGACATAATATAAGCCACAGCACTGGAAAGAACGCGGTGCGGAAGAGAGAGAGAGCTATGAGATTTCGTATGAGAGCGCAATGATTATCTCGCTGGACTCGAGGTTAACATGAAGTATAACAAGCCTGAGCGTGCCAATGACTCCCTCTGCCACTCCCTCTGCTTCGAGGTCGTATTACTCATTTCTCAGTCGCCCGGATCGGTGCCAATGCCTATACGAAGTCCCTGGTCATATGCCTTCTCCCAGCAGCTGAGTTGATTCTGGTATGCCTTGGCTCTTTGTCACGAATACGAAAGGCTATCACGCCACCAGTAAATGTCGAGAATCACACTATCCCTTCAAGTATGGAAGTTGTGAGGCCATATATATCTCACCTGAGAGACTTCTGACAAAGGCATTGTAGTTCCATGCAATTTATCTAACGCTCCATATCAGTGTGTGGAAAGCAACAATTACAGCTCGAGAGGACAACACAAATATATCCTCAAAACCCACCATGCCTCGACGCAGGTGGTCCGATGTCACATACGAGCCAGTCAGCGGAGATATTGAAGAAGTCGACATTTGGACAAGGGCCGGGGACGGGGAGCTCGTAGTGAGGCCAGTACACCAAACACCGACAGCTCCAGTCCCTCCAGCCGCTCCCCCTCAACCTCCGGGATGGCCGGTACCTCCATTTGTTTTAAGCCCAGCCGTTCAGTGGCCTGGCGCCCAACCTCAAACTTCAGCCGCGGTGGCTCCCATCATCAATAACATCCCGGTCAGTCCCCCAATCCTTGTCCACGACTCCGCGGATGCAAGGTCAAGATCCGGGGCTATCGCAAGCATCGAGTTCAATGGCCAGCCTTCCAATCCCTTCAGCCCAAATGGGCCATATCCCGATCCGTATTATGGCCGGTGGCGCCACATTCCACACCATCCGCCGCTGGAATCGGAAGAAGCCATAGTCAGGGCACATGTCCTCACCGAGGAGAATGACAAAAAGAGCGCCAGTGAACAAGCGGTGCAGAAATACAAGCTAAGGCTGGCCGAAGCTGAGAAAGAAAAGGAAACGATCATACATGAACACGAGCTGGAGATGAAGAAGAAGGAGGAGGACATTCGGAGGCTGAAGGATTCATGGGAAGCCGAACAAAAGGCCGAGAAGCTCAAAAAGGAGAACGAAAAGAAAAAGCAAGAGGAAGAGGTCAAGAATGAAATGCGGAAAAAGATGGTTGCCAGCGGATTTGAACCCGATGAGATTGAACAGGCCATCAGCGGAAAGCCATATCACCCGCCTCACTATCCGCATCCACATCCTCATCATCCACATCCTCCCTGTGGGGATTTATCCTGTCCCAACCTTGACTGGTCGGACTCGGGCTATCTCCGCATCCGGAGGGAGCAGCTGAACACCGAAACATTGGACTATTTTGGCATCCCTTGGAGATTTGATCCGGTAAGCACAACCCATTTTCCTGCCTGGGAAGAGCAGAAACCCTGACATAAATATGATTCCTTCAGGATGACCGAGAGATCATTGTGATCCTACGCCCGAAGCATACCTTTGACATTCAGGACCTTTTCTCCCACAATCGAAAGCACTACGACTTCGATGTCCATATGCGTACTTGGAAACGCAAGGCCGTCATCGAAGTCAGGCCGAAGAAGAAAAAATCTCATTTGTATCTAGTCCGAGACTCAAATTGGCTCTAGTTTGAGGGGCTGCGGGAATGTCGGGATGTACATTTCGGTCTTGAGATCAACACCACCTGATGCGTCGCCTCTCTGGAAGATAGCTTGGGCTTAGGTCATAGCCGATCCCCCCATAGTCTACTCCATCCCCAGAATCAGGATGTGTGAGCTCCACGAAGCCCATCACGCGCCTCGCTTGGAGACCGTAGCTAGCCGAGTCGGGGCGAGCCGGGGCAAAGATCCCTAATGATCCTAGAATCACGCAATGATCACGGTGTTTCCCTCGAAAGGGAGCAGGAGGCGCGAACACACCCCCGAATCTGGAACTCCGCAAAGACAAAGACCGCAATTAGGATATGCGAGATTTTACGCTTTCCGGGAAGTTAATTAGTTGGATAGTAGCTTTGTGGCCCAGCGGCTCAGCTTATTTTATTCAAACCCCATTTCTTCCTTTGGTGGTGTCGAGTCGAAGGCCCTTTGCTCTCTACACAGTAAAAACCTTCGCCGGTGCCTTCGAAGACACACACAGTGCGGTGCGGTGCAATCGAGTCATCGACTGTGGTCCTGTGACATGGTGTGATATATTTCACTGTTGGAAACTCCGGAGACATGGGCCTACTCGTACTGCGGCTTGCATGCCCCAGAATACGAGGTGCGGGCAAATCACTCACCAAGCGGTAGTCACCGAGAGTCTAGGCCTCGCGAAGCCCCCGCCCCGATCCAGGTATAGTCCTGTACAGTATGTGACCATCACCTTTCGCTGACGTCTCGCTCGGGGATCAAGTTGGAACGCTTGCAGCAAACACCTGGATCAACTGTATTTGTCCATGGGACTGTGTACGAAGTTGTGGCCTCCATCCAGGACGTCGTGAAACTGTCGGAATTTTGCTTCAAGAACAGGATAGAGCAGAGGCGCCACACAGCCTTAGGACTACCACTTCCAGGCCGATGCTTTATGGACGGGAGGCACATGGTCTACTGTATAGACATAGGCAGCGAAACACAGCACAGGGAAGTCTACTTACCCTTGAAAGCGGACCTGGGTAGTCAGTCAGGCGGAGGGAGCCAGATTAGGCTCCCTGAGGTACCTTGGCTTAGGATAGTAAGACTCAGGGAGTGGCTCAGCTACTTGTACGCTCACACTAGGTTGGAAGCTCAGCAACGTTGAACGCGTAGGCAAAGCTACCGAGTATTCAGTTATTAATTATGGTAGAACTTCAATGGTTTGTGTTCTAAACGATAAAAGGTTCGGCCAAAAGAAAGAGGGGATTTCTCCCTGATGTCCCACCCCCTGCTGATTCCCCGGTTATGATATCTCCAGCTCAACCACTACCTTCGCAGGAAGCACTCCCAACGCCATTGTTGTCACGCTTTTATCTCGACAAGGCTACGGAACAGCCTTTTCTATCATGTAACTGCTTGCAGTTCTGCATCACATGGCTGCGCTCAAAGCCCTTGTCGCCACGCGTCGCCACTCTGTGGAAGAACAATTCGATCTCCATTGAGCACATGCTCCTGTCAATTGTGACCGCTGCTTCCAATCGTGCTGCAACTGTCCTCCATCCACGATTTCAACGTTTCAAACACATTCGACAACTCTGGCCGGAACAATATCGTGTGACGTCTATCCTAGTTGGTCGTCTCATGAGACACATCACTGCCACTCTCGACCCGATTGAGCCGCTTCGGTTCACGGTCGACTGATGAGGAAGCTGCATCGTTTCTTGCAGAATGCTTGTACTCACCAAAAACGATCGTGCCCATATATGCAACACCCATCAAGCCGGCAAAGACACCGTACACGACAAGGTAAGATCTCTGGGCAGCGGCCAGTCGAAGACCCAGACCACCATTGATCATGCCGAGGATGACAATCGCCCGCCCCGTGAAGATATGGCCATAAGACCACGCTGTCCGCTTCTGGACCTTTTGGTACATTTTGTGATGGATCGTGCCCAGGAACGGCATAATGAAAAGGGTGCCAAGAAGGATCATGCCGATGATTGCGTGAGGTTCGTGCAGATGAGCACCACCCTTTGCGATAAATAGACCAAGCCCTGCTGCCGCAATAAAGACAGCGTAGCCGAAGATCTGTAAGGAGGCATGGGTCCAGAGTAGCCCGTGGAAACTGGCCAAACGGACAAGGATGGCGCCAATAGGAAGGATGGCGACAAAGGCGATGGAAGCCAGTGCTCCGTGAGCTTGTACGTAACGCTTCTGTGTCTGTGTGGACAACCTCTCCCACGAGTTTTGTCCCTGAGCCTCTGTCGTTGTCACTGTAGATGATGATGCATTGATGAACGGGTTGCCACCCGAGCCTCCAGTAGCCTGCGACAAATCCCATTGGAATGAACCCATTCCGTCATGCTGCGAGATTGGGACACTCGTATCATCAGAGTTGATAGGTGAACCTTGGGAATGTGCATGCAACCAATTGCTGTTGCCGCCTTGCAGACTCATAGTGCCTTTCCCCCAGCGGTCGCAATTGCCGCATCGGACGTTGGCCGTCATCCTACCATTGGAAATTCCGGAGCCTTCCAGGAGAGAAACGTCAGCAACCATGTTGTATGTTGGCATTACATGTCCCGATGTATTTCTTGGTGAGAGCGTCACGTTCTGTCCATCAGCTGAACTATACATGACGAACATGTTGGCGTTGCTCATCGCTGTGCCTTGCGCGAGAGCCACCCACGAATACGTTGTTGGTGCGGAGAGTTGAAAGTAGATGTCGCCCGAACTTGAGGCAGCCGATTGCTCGGGCACATTAAGGGAGTAACAAACATCTGTCTCAGGACAAGTACTCAAGACTGCAGCTTGATTGGAAGGGCCGGATACAGTGTCGCTCGCAGGGCAGGTGTTGCCAGAAGCTGAGAGATTCTGAAACGTGGCGGTGAGGAACGGTGAATCGTATACATCTGGATTTGCTGCAGAGGATTCTAGGCACATCGCTGCTGTTCCGTTGATCTTGTTGTCGGGAGAATTTCCCATTTGGATTTGTGTGCAAGCGAGGACCTTGTTGGCTGGGTAGTAGTCAACCCATGCAAAGCACATTTCGTCTTTACTTGGTAGACCACCCGGAACTGGCGAGGTGTCATTCGAGGTGTCGTACTCGCAAGTAGTAATGAGCTCATCTCCGGGGAGCAATTGGATCGAGTCCAAGCTTTTGGAAAACTGGTAACCATATTCAAAGTCACGAAGGGTGGACAGCGGGGTGATTTCTTTGCCGTCCCGAATGATCTGGACGCGCGCATTGCGACCACGGTAGTGCATGTGATGAAAGACCGACACCGCTGTGATACCGTCAGAGGGCCAGCGGTCTGTACACTCGGGCGTGCAGATTGTCGAATGTGCCACTAGCGGCTTGCCAGGCTCGAGGAACCAGCCTTCCACTTGCAAGTCACCCAGCGTCAAAGTCCCGATTTCAGTGGCTACCGGGTCCTCCGTGTAGAGAAACGTGTAAGCTGCAGTGTCTTTTGCACCCTCAATCAACTCGGGATTGTTGTAGTGGGTCTCCAGCATCGCATATTGGTAGTAATCGGTGCCGAAGGGCTTGCCATAACCAGGCTCGAATGTGCGACCAGACATGCCGGGAGCCCATTCTGTGACAAAGCCATTACAGGGGTTCGAGAAGGTTTCGTAGTCACAGTTGGGCTCTTGACCGAGCATATCCAGATACTCATCAGGAAGTCCGTAACACGCATAAAAAACCAAATGGTGAAGCAGCGGACTTGAGTCGTTTGGTCGTTCCCCGAGCAGATAATTCTTCTTTCCAGCCGGCATTTTATGCAGAGTATAGCAGTAAGTAGTCTCCGCCGTCGGAATGGTCAGTTCAGGCTGGGCGATAGTAAAGTTCTTGGCACCAGCAATGTCCCGAATGTCGTTTGTCGAGATGGTTTTGCCTGTGCCGAGTTTGACGTACTTCTTGCCATTGTTGCCCGGCGCATGTTGAGCAAAGTGATTGTCATTGGAAAATGCATAGATGAACCATTGCCATGCATCCGTTGCAACATCACTCTGGCTTTCGAGACAGGCGGCTTTGTTTTGTTTCTCGAAAACGAATGAAGTAACTCCGTCTGCTTGGTGGCCTTCTTGAAGTCGCATGTTGTTCTTTTGGTCCTGGGACACTTCAGGGGTAACGAACCCCATCGCATGGCGGTTCTCAAATATGAAGTTGCCATCTTGGTCTTTGTATCCCACAGCCATATCCGCGCCAGTCATTGCGCCAGTCTCGCTGAACCCTAGAGCCAGATAGCCGCTTGATCGGGAGGCAATCCCAAACGTTGAGTTCGTGTTCCCGGTTTTCCAGAAAAGTTGAACATTGCCAGCCGTATCGAGAGCAACGTTTCCGTCGAACTTTGCACGATCAAAGGGAACCCAGGCCAGATCGGTGCTATTTTGCGCAACTGCAAAAGCAGTAAGTCCTAGGAAAGTCAAACATGAGGCAGTATAGGTAGCTAGCCGCATCCTGACAGGGTTGACGAGGTAGATCACTCGCTCGGATGAAGGTGCGGATATAGTAATGGTAGGAACGTCTGGATTACAAGAAGTAATCAAATATATAACGTGAATACCTTTACACCTACACACTGTTCTGGATTGCAGTCAACACCTTCTATGTAACATTCGCTTGCTCCGAGTCGACGTAACTGCCTGATCTTGATTAGAGGGGACTTGCTCCATGCGTTGACTAGCTCACAATAACGTTGGTGCCTAAATTTTAGGATTTGCGATACTCGCAGAATCTCGCCCATCTTTCCCTAGCGTCTGAACAGTGCGTTTTCACGGTTACTGAGTCTGGCATTTCACTGGGGGTAGTGCGTCTGCGGCAAGGATTGACGTGGAGCATTGCCAGAGTGCCAAGACAAAAGATCGACGTGGTGGAGCGTCGTGTTGTCGATCTACTCGTACTCGTACTCGTACAGTTGCGACTCCGCTCGCAGTTGCGGTTCGCGGACATGCCTCTAGGGCAAGGGGGGATTCACTCACTAGTTCCAAGTTCACATGAGCCACTGGCGGTGGGATATGTTGTCACGCTTGCCCAGAGCATCTCGTCGACCGGGGCATCCAGATATTTCTGAACCTTTTCGAGACTCCGTAGCTCTCGCCTCGAGGGCGCCCATCCAGCAGGTCGAGCGTTTGGGAGTCGGCCGGACGAGACGAGTCGATGTGCGTGGGCTACCATCTCGGTCGGTTAATGGAGGAAGACGAGAGCTCGCCTTGTCAGACTCGCCATATATGGGCCCGTAGCCGGGACCGCCTCGACACTGCCTTCCTCCACCCTAACCATCTCAGGGCCACGGTGGACTCGTGTCGTCGAATGCGTCGCTTCTCTACCTGACTTGTCGACGTTTGACAAGGGGGGTTCGCCCCGACCATCTTCGTTCAGGGCCATCTTGGCGTCTTGGCATCTGGGCGCCTGGAACGACGAGGGCCGGGGCGAACCCCCCTGGTCCCAAGTCGTCGCCGATCTAAGGATGCACAACTGTTCCTCGCCCCGTTAGGGCTAGGCGCGAAGGCCGACCCGTGTCTTTGTGTCGATAAGACCAGCAGCGCGAAGCTCTCAGAAGCGATTAACTTAGTGCATCGTTGGTACGAGTACGAGGAGTCGAGAGGGCCATGCACAAGAAATTTTAGGCAGCAGCGAAAGGACCATGGACTTGCCCTAGCGTGAGGATCTCTCAGGACCCAGATTAGGCCCCCTTGTACCTCAGGGTGCTGCTCAGGGGCGGCTCAGTGAGGCTCATCTACTCGTGAAGGCTCAGTCAAAGCTCAGGCTAAAGCGACCTTCGCTCATCCTCTAGAATCGAACCGTGTTGGGAGAATAGGTTTTCGTTCGCGAGTAATCTGGGTACTCGAGAAGGAAAACCCTATCCTATCCTCCCTCGTGGACTTTTGATTAGGAGGTCCCATGCCAGTATGCACGCGCTTAGCACCAGAAACGCAGATGCAACCCAATGTTTCGGTCGATCAATATTACCAGCAGCCATAGACCAAATTGATAGAAACTTGGTGTTTTAGGAAGCCTAGATCAATGCAGAACATCCGTTCTAGCTATAATTGATAATCGTCAATTTCCGGTGGCTTGCGTGAATGCCTCTCAGTCCTTGAAGCTGCCCGAAGAGGCGGAGCCTTGGTTAAGGGTAAGAACAGGCTACATGAAAATTTCAGGTGCGTTCAATTATGCTGGGAAATAAGGGGTACTAGCTCACTATACACAACGGGCGATAGTAGCGATCTGCGAGAGGCCTAAGTTTGCGATCTCCTAAAGCGCTCATATTACGGGCGAATTGACTCGCTCCTAGGTGTCGATTCTGGCGAACATGGTCTAATCTGACCTTCTCTGGTAGGTAGAACAGAACGGTGACGAGATGAACAGGAATACACATTTATTAATTCTCTACCGAACCCGTCTATTATTATTCACGATAACTCCGTCAAAAATTGAATGATAGCATCAGCCAACTGCTGCAACCCGGGATCTTCCAAAGGATAATGGCCAGCATTCCCCAGCATCACCGTCTTGACCGGTACCTTCTTGATCTTCGGCAGGAACAGCTCGCTCAGATGCAGCGGCGTCCAAGCATCTTCTGCTGGCTGCGTCAACAGAACCGGACAGACGGCGAAATCCTCGGGCTCAATCGCCGGCTTGTACGACGAGTATGTTGCCAAAAACCGCATCGACTTCCACGAGCCAGCGGACGTCGGATCGGCCAACATGATCTTCAAGGCTTTAGGGTCATTGACCAGCGCCGACATCTTACTCGCCAGCCACATAGGCACCGAAACCTTCTTGGTGAGCGGATTGTCGCACAGGCGCGTCATCGGGAGGCCGACGCGGCTCATGAAGAAGTTCCGCGCCGTTTCGTCGGCAACTCGCTGGATTCGTTGGTCGAGAAAGGTCATGCCGACGATGCCGCTGACTTTGTTGTTGCGCGCCGCAGCGTGGTAGGTCAGCATGCCGCCGGCGGAGAGGCCGTAAAGCACGATGGGCCGCGGGTCATGCTCGAGTTCAAAGTCGATGAAGTCGCTAGCGATCTCGACCCAGTCGTCGTATGAGTATGTGACGTCCTTGGCGACCTGGGTGCACCCATAGCCGGGCATGTCGACGGCGACGAGCTCAAAGCCGGCTTTGTGCAAAGGCACGCCGAGGATCATGGACATTTGTCGGCCATTTGTGCCGACGCCATGGTGCATGATCAGTCGGATTTTAGCCGCTGGGTTCCTCCATCGATCGAGGTGGATTCTATGCCCTCGATTCTCCCACCACTCTTCAACTGGCTGGTGTTCATCGGTGAAGTGGAGACGTTGCGGGAGGAATTGTTGGACGTCTTTCCACGCGCGTTGGGTCTCGTAGGTTTGCGACATTTTCACGATAGTGATGCGGATGAAATGGTTATTATTGCTGTGGTATGAAAGTGACGAGAGGCTCGCATGGAGGAGAGTGGCTCTGATATATATATATATATATATCGATACTTATCTATGGGTGACGTATGGTACCGGCGGAGTGTGATCTTCCCGCAAGGCGAACTTCAACGCTATGGATATGGTTTGATTCGGACGCAGGAGCTCGTCAAAGTACGGTCGCTGGTGTCAAGGACATCTTGGTACACGGCTCCGAACACCCGGTCTGGATGGACGCTTGTGCCGGATGTAGTAAGCATTCCTTTTTCGTGTAGATTTCCGCGACATTTACGAGCACATACATACATAGGATGGAGGAGAGTAGGAAACCCGCGAAGCTAGAAGATAGGCTGTACTTAGGCCTGGAAGTACTACTACTACGCCCGTAGAACCATCTCTTTTTCAAAGTGTTGGATGTAATATCTCCGCAGGAAAGCGAGTTGTTGGCGGCGGGTGTAACTCCGACCCTAGCCTAACGCAGTCTCTGCAAGACTCACCGCTTGCTGCATTGGGGATTAGCTTAAACACGTAATCTTGCGTTCATTCTAGATGTGGCAATAAGTAATACTATATACGGACGCTCTCCTTGAGGCCATTTGAGGTGCTCTTTTGATCCATCTGTCCTAGAGAGTCAGTCCGATAGCACCTCCAGTCACACAGGGGGCATATCCAGTTTACAACCAATTTCAACCTGATCTTGATTCACTTAAAATTCGGAACCGGCATCTTCATCCTCCAAGCTGGAGCCAGAACGGTCTACGCATCATGACAGCTGCCGGCGAGAACTTACCTCTCCTTGGGGCACCTCATTTCGAGGGTGACGGTGCTGAGTGACACGAAGGCTTTAGGACTTCGTGGCTTTCTCCGGCTAAAGAAGACACGGTTCTCATGGCAGGTTCTTCCAGGCTTGTTTCTGGGGTCATCCATAGTTCCACGGCTCTGATGGTGATTGTGGCCGAGCCAGAGTTGAGCCAGGTCACATACATGTAATTCCTGAGTGAAGTGGCATCACGGGAAGCAATGAGCCACTACACTGTGGTTTATACAATAGCAGCTGCTTGCTCGTAGGTTAACAAAGATCCTAGGCGTCCAGCGCCTGGACCAGTATTTTGCTCAATCAGACTCCTTGCCCTCAGTACGACGTACGATTCCACCGCGCACCCTGTCGCACCGTTCACGGTGGGGGAGACCAGAACAAGCCACTCTTAGCTCTTTGCAACAAAGACCTTACCTTGCGAGGGAGCCGAATCGCGGCCCAGATAAAGGAGGGCAGTCATCCGACGAACACTCCCAACATCACACTCCGAGCGAAAGCATCTTCGAGATAGGAAGAGCGACAAGGCCGCTAGCCAGTATCTGGTAAAACATCAATAAACCTGCAACACGCGTCGGAGCTACGTGACCATCCTTGACCATCTTCCTTGAGTCTCTCCAGAACAGTACAGCACTGTTCCTCTTCTGCCGCCGGCTTCCTTTTTCCTTTCCAACTCGTCCTAGACGACTTGTACACTATGCGGTGATCTCGATCGGGCGCCGGGTCCTGCGCAGAAGCTCGGTTCGACTGCGGTTCCGAGGTGGGATTAGTCTGTTCCAGGTCCATGACGCTCCAAACCGAGTCATTAGCGCCTTTGAAGGAAGGAGAGGAGGCGCAGTAATGCCATTAGACACCGGAGGAAACTGCACTCATCGCCCCTTAGTTTCAGAAGGTCTTCAGCTTTCTGCCACATTGCAATAGAGTAGCAGACCCATAGAGGTAGCCACTGTGTTTCGTCAGCGTAGTCGTTTGCGAGCAGCGCTTCAAATGGGTCATAATCGGAACACGAGGCCCGTACGTCAGGTGGCATAGATCCAGATTAGATAGCCTCTCGTGCTGATGCTTTTTCATCACACCTGCCAAAGACCTCTGATGGGCCTCAAGATGCTCGCCGTTCCAATTCCACCGACTCTCGATGACGAACACATAACTCAGGAGCCTCTGAAAATATAGCTGGGGGAGGGATAACCCCTTCTTATCGAATTTCAAGTTGTATGCGGTTCGGAGTTTCCTACGCCGGTTCATGCTTGTGACGTCAACTCGCGCGGACATCGTGAGCATCTTGTAACGTGTCAGCCGGACTGCCATCGCCAAGTAGTGACCGAATTCTTCGCCAAACAAGGGCGACAGCGACCTTCTTTAATACCGCTAGCCAGTCTTCCAATTCCGACAAGATTTTCCCTGTATAGTTATCCGCCTGGAGATCAAACCTTTCATATGAACAACGTCCGGGATTATGATTTGTCAGGGACGGCGCAATCTCGTCGAAAAGGGAGCAGTGCAGGGAGAGTGTGGTCAGCGCCGCGTGCAATGGGCCGTCGCTGTACCCAACCGTCGTCGGAGTCATCAACGTTGACGGCAGTAGGGTGAGGACGCAGGAGGTGTGGTCCAAATGAGAGGTAGTGGCGACGACGTGTGAGGAAAAGCTCAATAATGCACGTGGTTAGGAACATCGACTCTGGGCAACAGAAGTTGAGGATCAGGATGAAACGCCAGGATCGGCGAAGGAATTGGGCCGCAAATTTTCCGATGATCTCTCAGCCGTCTCTCACCCATCTCTGACACGGCGGCGAAAATGACGAAATGCGGCTTACGTAGACCGTGCATCTACCAAGTCGTGTGGATCTCTCGATTAAACGAAGCTTTGACACAGCCTCGTTCCACAAGCACCGAGCCGCGCAATGAGTGTTGGGTACGAGTACATCAGGCAAAATTGCGTCGGTTCCCGCAGACGATGCTCGGATGAGTGGAAACATTCCTTGCCAGTCACCGCCACCAGGCAAATAGATAATTACACAGTAGTTGAAGGAGCAGCTGACGAAGAGTTGAGAGCCAAGCGATGACCAGACGCGGCCGCCCGACGACAATCTCTCTCGTCGTCACTCAGGGACGCGCCATCTTTGCCGTCGCACGGGACGCGGAGAAGGAAGAACTCGGATGCTAGTGACAGGCCCTGTCTTGATATAATCCCCCAGAAGCCGACGATTGTGCTGTCTCACCGTCCAATGCTTCCTTGCTCTTCTAAACCCGAGAGTGTACGGGAGTAGAGACTAGCATCTGACGTGGAGAAGCCGCAGCGCATATCCGGGAGATCTTCCCCCATCCCACCCTCCCACCTCTTCCCTGCGGCCTGTACAATTTGTGCATCCAACTCGCCGATGCTCCATCCACTCATTGGATCGCGCTACAGTTCAGCCTGCACCTCCTGCATCCACTGCCCAGCTGACCTTCATATCTTCTATACCTACCCGCTCGACCCTCTCTACTCCGACCGGCCGAGGTAGTGGCAGTTAGAGCTCACCGTCGTGATGAAGAAGCTTCTAGGGAACATCAAGAAGAAGAGTGGCAGTATGCGATCCTCAACACTGTGTGCTTGCTGAGGCTGACCTGCTCTGTGCAGGCCCCGATCGGAATGGAAGCGCCAGCCACCCGCTCCCACAGGGAGACTCGCCTGAAGCCGTCGTCGTCCGCGAAGTGGTGAGTAGCACAGTTCGAACGTCTTCGCCGAGCCTCAGCTGAATGGTAAACACAGACAGCCTTCTGTGAGTCTGGCGCACCCAACTCCGACGCCGCCGGCGAGGAATATCTTCATCTCCCGGCCATTGTCGATGCCGCCGAGTCGAGCCCTGCCGCAGCCAAAGAAGCCGCAGCGACCATCCGCCGATATCTGAGCAAGGACCACTACCAGCGAGGCTATGCGCAGTACAATGCCATCATGCTGATGCGCATCCTGACCGACAATCCTGCCCGCGCCTTCACCCAGAATTTCGATGCAAAGTTTGTGTCGACGGTCAAAGAGTTGCTGCGCGAGGGCAAAGACACCAGTGTACAGCAGATACTGCGCGAGACGTTGGACTACATCGAGTTTGACAAGGCGCCGAGCAATGACACCCTTGGACACCTCATGGAGATGTGGAAGAAGGAGAAGGGCAAGCGGAATGCTCTGCGCCCGTCGGTAGGTTTCGACACCAAGGGTTCACAATGGTGACACTGACTCTCTGCGCAACAGCACGGCATTCCTTCTGCTGCCTTCGCTGGCCGCCAGCAGCAACCTCGACGACGTGACACTCTACCACCGCCTGAAGAGCTAGTAGGCCGGATAGAGGAGGCCAAGACCACAGCTCGACTTCTGGTGCAGACAGTGCAGTCGACCGCTCAAGCTGAACTGCTGGCGAATGACCTGGTAAAGGAATTCGCCGACCGAGCCAGGGCGGCACAGAAAAGCGTACAGGCGTACATGAATGCTCAGAATCCCGCTCCTGACCCGGACACGATGCTCACGCTGATTGAAACAAATGACCAACTGAACATTGCCATGTCCAAACACCAGCGGGCAGTTCTGGCTGCCAGGAAAGCGACGGGTTTGGCGACGCCTAGTCCGGTTGCAGAGCCTCAGCAGAACCCCATGTCGATGCCGCAGCACATCCCCGGTCAGAACGTGTACGCCGATCACCACCGAGCTCCTCCGCAGTCGCCCGACCATGGCCCCTACTCGGCCTCACCTCCTCGCCGACAGAACACCGTTCCGACCCCCGTCAGTCCCCTGCGACGGGAAGAAGAAGAACATTTTGCGCCCCCGCCAGGACCTCCTCCGGGGCGGGCTCCGGCACCACAGACACAACCACCCCCACCAGCCGAATCTGGCCCCTTCGATTTTTCAAACGCTGCCAACTTTTCGAACCAATTCTCTGCGCCGGCACCTCCATCAGTTCCGACCAGATCTGCCGCGCGTCCGCAGTCACATGTCTATACTTCGAGCGGCGACTACGGTGTGGCTGACAATCCCTTCGCGGATGATGCCTATGGACCAGGATCCCCGCAGAAGCCAAACGCACTATTTTCAGACAGAAATACCGAGACACCGTCACCACGACCTCCACAGGGATACTCAGCCAATCCATATGCGCAGGAATTGCCTAGTGAGCACAACCGACCGGGACCTTACAATGCGGGATACCAACCTACGCCCAGTTATATGCATCGACAGGAGTCTTCGGCGGAGCATGCCACGATGCACGGTGGAGGCCCACCTCCGGCGGCGACGGTTACGAATGGCAATTCATCGTATCCGACAAGCACCACGTATGAAAGGAACCCTGTGAGTCCGATAGATGATACGCAGGCAGTTGGTCGGAGGATGAATGACATGCATATCTGAAGAGGCGGATGCCCGAGGAGCAATTGGGATATGGAGTCGCGCATTTGATGTGCTTTAGATGCAGGACACAGATACCCTGACGACATCTTGGATTTTCAGCTGAAGCGAGTCTTGGATACCATAATGAATGAATACGTGCTTGCTGTTGAGACGCGCTTGAGTTCCGGTCTCGGGCATCTTAGCCGCGTCTACAGCTCCCCGTTTGGATGCGTGATTAGCGTCGACCCAACGCAGTAATCGATTGACTCACTGCTGCTTGACCTGAATCTTGCCTCTAGTCCCTGGGCGGCTCCCCTTTCTTCGCTCCTATGATACCTTTACAGATCGGGCTGCACTTTGGTGTAGTACTTCTTCGCATCGTAAAATGACGTCGATCGACTTCCGGCCGCCGTACACCAAGGATGAGCTCAACAAGCTCTATCCGAAAGACCTCGAACTCCGACTTGTGCAAGTCCTCCTCCGCCACGGCGAAAGAGCTCCCGTCTCGGCGAGATTTGGCAATGTGGGTGACCCCGGTTTACAGGTTCGGAGGGAAGAGATGTGCTCACAAAGCGTGTGTCTAGGCAGGTTTGCCAGCATACTGGCCGTACTGCAATGCGGCGCAACGACTGCGCTCGGTCGCCATGACGCCTGAAGACGTGTCGGAATGGAACTCATTACAGTGGAGGAGAAGGCTAGAGATGTTTGGCGAGGATGACGGGCCTGTCATTGCAGCTGGACCGAAAGGTCAAGTTGACGGGGTTTGGTATGTCAACCTGCACGCAGACAACCCTTACAGATCGAAGGCATAGACTGACCGATCAGCCAACTCGGCGAACTCACCGACCAGGGCCGTCAAACAACCTACACGCTGGGCGGGCGCCTGCGCCACCTGTACATCGAGCAACTGCGCTTCATGCCCTCCTTGATCGCTAATGCCGATCTCATCTACCTACGAGCCACACCGCTCCCTCGAGCGCTCGAATCTGTGCAGCAAACCTTCTGGGGCATGTATCCGCTCAGCTCGCGCACAGCAGCATTCCCCTCCCCGACCATCGTCACCCGCACGCCCGCCGACGAGACCTTATTCCCCAACGACGGAAACTGCCGGCGGTTCGCACAGTTGAGCAGGGCCTTCGCGCAGAGGACAGCCGAAAGATGGAATGACACCTCTGACATGGCATACCTGACGAAATTGATCGGGAAATGGATGCCCGAGACGAGTGACAAGCGCGTCGCGGTTGACAGCCACCCGCGGCTGAGCGGCATCATGGACACAATCAACAGCACGCTGGCCCACGGCCCGGAGACGCGCCTGCCCAAGGAATTCTACGACCCCAAAGCCCGGGAGATCATCGATCGGATCGGCGTCGAGGAGTGGTTCAGCGGATACAACGAGAACAGGGAATACCGCATGTTGGGCATAGGGGGCCTGATAGGCGACATTGTGGAACGCATGACTTCCAAGATCGAAGGCGCCGGTCTTTCTATCAACGAGATTGGAGGCGAGAACGGCCGGCTGGGCAAAGGGAGGGGCGGAGAAACGGGGATCCGATTCGCGCTGAGTGGATGTCACGACACCACACTCGCAGGGGTGTTGACCGGGTTGGGCGCCTTCAACGGGGAGAAATGGCCGCCCTATACCAGCCATATTGCGTTCGAGCTGTTCAGGGTGAAAGATTTCGATAGGCCTGACCAACAATCCCCAGACGCCGACTTCTTGAGCCCGACCACCCCGGCGAGCACGGAGCCCAAGAATGACGCACCGGCATCGGCGCAAAAACCGGGCCTCTTCGCCTCGTTCCTGGGCCTCAGATCGCCCTTCGGCTCCGGGTCCTCTTCTCAAGGCGATAGCCACGGTAGCGACGCGCCCTCCAACGGAACATTCACATCGTCGCGCGACCCGTCGTCCAAGTCCACTGCGAACTCGCGGTCCGACCCTCTGAGCACACCCTCCCTAACGAGAAAGTCCAGCCTATCCCCGTCAATCCCTCCCGCAGATCTCATCGCGCGGAAACCCTATTCCTCCCTGTCCGAAACTCAGAAACAACGCCTAGAAGGCTACTACGTCCGCATCCGCTACAATGACAAGGTGATGAAGATCCCTGCGTGCTCAAAACCCGGGAATCATTACGCGGACGACGAAAGTCTGTGTACGTTCGAGGCGTTCAAGCGCGTGGCCGATGGGTTTGTGCCCAAGAATTGGAAGGTCCAATGCGGGCAGAATTTAGATGACGGTGGTGGGAAGCGCCCATTGCTCAAGGGCCCGGGGTTGGATCAGCCGCCCGAAATGGCGGGACAGATTGAAGATGGGTCGTAGAGGAGCGATTGATATGCTGTGCTGTGATTGCCTGGAGAGTTGTTCATATCCCGCGATCGAGGTCGCGTACGACGTCTTGGCGGCCGGGGCGGAGCGGAGAGGAGATCAGGCGGGGCGCCTCGCTTCGGGCGTAAGAAGGGTCCGATCTAGAGCGAGGGCGATGATAGGGGACGGAGCGGGAGATGATCCACGATCCATTGTATGGGTTGAGCGGGGCTGCCCAGTAATCCAGATTGACCTGGACGGAAACATCTTGCTTGACCCGAATACCGTCTCCAGGGGAGGACCGGATCGATTCCAGGACGCGACAGTCCGTACAGTAGGTAGTAGCACATAATATTGCCGAAGAAAGCACACTGCACTCCGTATCAATAGCATATGATGATGGTATACTACGGTATAGAACAGAACAGAATAGCTAGGCGCGCATTTAGTGCGAGGATGAAGAAGAACAAGGTACCGTATGAATAATACCGACTTGGTCGATTAGTTAGTCGGTGGGCTGGATTATTTGTGCGCGCTTTCTCCCTCCCCTCCCCCCAAAAACCACCTTTCTTCCCGCATCCTACGTCTTAGCCACTCGTACCCCTGGAGACAATCCTGATCTTGCGGAGATGCAGTACGTAACCTGATATGTAAGCGCCGACTACGAGGTACAGTACGAAAATTCGAAGGGCCGGGCGGGCGGGCAGGCACTCAAGACAGGTTGGCGCATGTTGAGAGGAGAGAGGTTGCTAAGGTAGGTTCCGGAGACTCTGTACATGACTACGAGGTACCGGCTGGTGTATGGTGATAGTGTTTCGGCCGTTCGTCGTGCTTGCAAAGTTTCGATACCTATAGATTAGGTAGCTACCGTGGATGGATAGACGGGTGGATAGGTAGGTAGATAGATAGATAGATCTAAAGTTTCGTAGTTAGAGCCTCGAGAAAGCCGCAAAGAAATGAATACTCGTCTGTAGGGAGTACTCTGTATTGGGTACAATCTTGGACAAGGTACCTTACTCGAAATTACACCGTACACGAATCAGTATCCGTCAGGCTGAGAAAGAAATAAAGCCGGTCAGACCAGACCAGACCAGACCAGACCAGACGATAAATCAGAATCCCCCGGGAATCCTTACCTAAGATAAGCTTGGCGAGCCGCGTTTGTTCCGTCGCACCGTCGTCGCACCGTGGCATGGCATGGGGGAAATCGTGGGGTTCTTGGCGCGGCTAAATGTGGATTCATGCGCGCGTGTGTACACAGAGCTTATTCCAGCCCTGCCTTGTCCCTTCGAGCCAGTCCCTCGTACGGAGAACGGAGTTACTTCCTGTGGTTCATCACTATCCTTTGCCCGTCGGCCAACAAGAGAGTATTCGCGTTGCATGGGTTCTAGATTGATTGGATATCTTCCGTGCCCGTCACATGGCGTGACTATGACAACAGTAATACAGTGCGCGGTTGGCACTCTTGATCGGTTGTTGCGATCTAGGCAGCTAGAGTGACTACGCAGCCTGACCTGCGATCAGTCTGACGTTGGACCTCAGGAGCTGGTAATTAGGGGAGCGTCGATTCGGCTTTCGATTCTGCTCTGCGAACTAAACCCTAATTATAGAAAAGGGAGGCGAATCGTTGGGCCAGGAGGCCCTTGCAGAGCAATTGCAGAATCCGGACAGAGGCAGTTCGCGAACTGGTCGTTGAGATTTTCAAGCCGGCAGCCTTGCGTTTTACTCAGGCAGGCCCGCAAAAAAAGGCAGCCACCAAGGAACTTCTTCTCCGTGACCATGCAGCCATGCGAGTCTCCACCACCTGACCAACCATCTGCGCTGACGGGATGGTAGCACGATCGTTGCATGATGCACGCTTCGCGCATAATCCCCTCATACCTGATGGGTGGTTTCAGGGGATCTTCGGAACCCGAGGCCACCGGTATGTAATTGGCTGCTTGCGGGGCGCACACATTGCTCGACCGGCTTCCTAAAAAGGAGGCAAGGAGGGAACTCGTAAGTTGGTGATGCAAGGCATGTGACAGGTAGTAATATTTTTGTTGAGCGGAAACGCCGGTCCCGCGCTCGAGATCGAGAGGTGTCCCTTCCCCATCGTCGTGGCTTGGGAGGGATTGTCTCCTGCCCAATGAACGTCGAATCTGCGCAGAAGCCTGTCCAATGCTGGTGCTGACTCCAACGCTCCACTTTGGAGCCTTATGCACAATCGGCCCGCTGTAGACGATACCAACAAGGGAATGTGGCCCGTAGAGATCTATGGCCTTGAGTTGTCCAGTTGCGATTGGCACTCAGGCGCGGCCGTACCCCCTTGTCTCGTACCCAGCTTCTTGCCTCATCCGTTTGCCCATCCGCTCGGCAGAGTCTGCGATCCGTGCGGCTTCGTGTCAAGCCACGGAAGGGCGGCCACCCAGTCAATCAGTCGCCGCACAGTGGCTTGTTCAACCCCTCCATGGTTGACCATTCGAACGCGCGGGACGCTCGGCTGTGCGTGGACTGGCATGATTCCCAGGGTCAAGGAAAAAGAGCAGGGAATGAGGATTGGCGGTCGCCGTATTCGACGGACACTGAATCGAGGTGACACCAGGATAACCAGGCTCGTGATTGCATTTTGAGCCTCCTGCTAATCCGCAATGAGCGAAGAAGAGGGTGCGGCTCGCTCAAGAGGCGGGGCGTGGACTACCAAAGACCGTCAAGCGCCATGCAGGACCAAGTACGCTGTGCAGAAACAGGACTAACGTCATCACGGCTCGACCACTGAGGAAGAGTCAATGGGTGCGATTGACCGGCTGCGTGGCTTGATGATCCAGCGAGACTTCGGTGCATCGCTACAGTACTAACGGGGACTGACGGCGCTTACCTCAATCATTGACTTGTGCTCCCGGGTTTGTTTGGCCTCCCCTTCTGCGTCGCCTAGCTTCCTTCCCCCATGCGTGCGTCATGGGTGTACAAACCCCCTGTCCCTGCGCTGGGGTGAGAAAATATCTCTCAAATTCTTTTGTCTCAGCTGATCTGATGCTCCTGAGCCAGGGCCCGCGGGGACAGAGGGTTCGCAACGCCATAGAGACTCTGGGTATGGTAGAGAAGGCGTTTGCACCTTGTCGCGTGTGATGGTGATGTGTGAGTGAGCCAATTCTTCCGCCCCTCAACCCTCCGGGGCAGGTGCATGGCTGGCCCCTGCCGCCGTTTCCACTTGAAGTTTGTGCCCTCTGGCCGCGAGGATGGAGGGGCAATTGCAACCCATGTCGAGCTGATGTTTCTTTGCCTACGTGGATTCCGTGGGCATCACTTGGGCAGCCACTCTTTCTACGCAGCCTGTACGTTCCAGCGCCTTCCACCTAGGTGGGAGCTCCGAGTCGTTCGCTTCTGGCGACCGCTCGTGAATTTGGGTTCCATGACACCGTGTCAACTGCCTACGTAGTCGTCGCGCAGGGAGCATGCAGATAATGATATGTTTGAAGTCATGAACTCGTATATTATATATGGCACGAGGAATGGCGATATGTCCTCGTGCCGGAGAACCCCAAGGGAGGCCCCTAGGGTTCTATTCTCTGATCTCTGCTGTCTTTTAGGGCAGCAAATTGCTTCCGTAGAACAGACGTTCGTGGACTTGAAGGCGGCACGCCTGACCACTCCAATTCCTGAACAAACTAGGAATTCAACCGTATCTAATGCTCGTTGCTTGCCCTGCAAGCTTAAGGCTGAATTTCAAGCTTGAGTGTCGTAAGCTCTGCTCCACCCTCGAAAGTTGCGGCATGTATACTCAAGTAGCTTAGAATCGTGATACCAGCTCTTTTTAAATAGGGAGACCTGCCCGGATCTAGCGAAAAGCCGAATAACGTTGTCGTCAGTCGTATAATCTGTGATGGGGAATCTTTGATCAATCCTCCACCGAAACAGGGTAGTGATTTCTACTCTCGGTGCTTCTTCGCCATGTGGTTTTCGTAGTCATCTTTCTTGTAGAAAAACATGTTGCAGAGGTGACACACATAAGCCGGCTGGAACTGTCCGCAAGCCGAGCAGTGATTCCACGGATGGACTTTCAGAAGATGCTTGTGCAAATCATCGTGTTTACAGTGAGACCGAGGGCAGAGGTGACAATTGTACATCCGTGGCAGTTCTCCGCAGTGAGCGCAGATAACGTCAGGATGTGCAAGAGCGTGCTTGTGTAGGTTCTCCCCACGCGTGAAAGTCTGTTCCGGACACCTGGTGCAGATTAGATGGTTTGATTTCTCCTGTTCCCTCTGGTGACGGGCTAAGTTGTTTTCTGCCCAGATCCCCGAGAACTGTCTGCTTGGTCTGCAGCAAGAGCAGGATATGACCCGGTTCTGCTGCCCAGCTGACGTCCCTGTAGAGATCTCAGCGGCAAGAAGAGAAGCCGGGTTCAAGAGACTTACCTCGCAGCCCTTCCGCTGGCGACCAGAGGCAAGTTAACGGAAGCTGAGGGTTGAAATATTGATTGAGAGATTGTGGTGACGTGGAATAGTCAGTGAGATGGCTAGTATGTTGGTGGGCACCATTAGCGGGACTCAAAGGATCCGACGTATACAATGACGAGACAGCCGAGTTCTCAGATTCTTGATAGTCAAGGTGAACCGGAGAGCTCATGGGCATCCCCATGACCTCCGCCGATGCTACCCAAGTAGAAGGGTATGTGGCGCTGTCCCCGGCGTATATTCCTGAAGAACCAAAGCTGCCAGTGAAGGTGTGATTTGAATCGGGCACCGCGGGATATTGACACGCATTTTGAGATCCCAGAGTGGGAAATGGATAGCCACGAGCATGAGACGGAGGTTCTTCGCCAGCAAAGTTGCCGCAATCTGAGGTCCTGTCGAGAGTTACACAATCTGTGTAAAACTGCTCTGGAGCATGGTCGTATACATTGGTGGTGTAACTGAACGAGTTCATTTCGAGGCAGAGACAGGATCAGTCAGTAAGATCGATCTCGGATCGGATTTTCCTGCAGAAGCAATGTTGTTCTGTGAAATTGCTAGGAGGGAAGAAAAGGAGACAAGGAGACAGCGAGAGTGGCGAGAAGAGGGGGTTGCAGAAACCCGCGAGGGAAGGAAGCCGGGGATGGCAGAGATATACCGACCAGACCTCATGGAGGATGAGTGCGAAAGCCCATTGATGATATCCAGACAATTGTTCTCACCAATGGAAACTTAGCTGTGGAAAGTCGGAGGTGAGGTCAGTAAGGACATTAGGCCGGTTCAACCAAGAAGCAGTTTCTGGATCGGATGTGGTAAGGTGGCAGCACCAGGACATGAGATCCCGCATTGTGACATTGAGCTGCGTGAGTGCCTGTGAGGTAGACGATTGTCGCTGATGTTGACCCGAACAATAGTCTCCGCAAGCTTTGATGTTGAGCGCAACCCGGACGTGTGTCAGAATGGCTGCAAATGACAGGGTGCCTCCTCCATGACGGATGATCCAACAGTGTGTCCTGCCTGAGCCAGACCATGTTGAGTAAAGTAATTGCATGAGTGGAGCGAATGCCGGCTGGCGCTACTTGTGTCCTGCGGGAACGAACTCGAAGGTGGTCTGGCCGAGTTTCTGTACCGGGTCAGGGCGCGCAAGTGGAACGCCGAGCTTGGGACATGTATCAAGTCTGACGGTCAGCTGTATCGTGAGCAGTGAGCGTAATCACCCGATCCCATAATGGCCGTTACCGTGTTGAGCGGTACTGAGACCAAGCTTGCTTCCAGAGGTTGTTTGAAGCTTTCGCTTCAACCAACCACATTAATTAGGATCTCTGGCGAGCCTTAGGGCTCCTCCAAATATGCCTTCAATCACCGCATCCCCGCTAGGATAAGCACGTGGGGCGATTTTTCAATTTCTGGGATGCAGAATCAGGTTTGATATCGAGGTAGCGGATCGCATTCGAGGGCCTCAGGCTGGAGGGTCGCGGACTTTATACCAAAAACCAAACCCAGTTTCAACGAAGACAAAGCTGGAAGCATAGCGTCACATCTGCTTCAAGTTGTGCCGAAGAACTTCAGTTTATGGCAGGTGCTATGGTGCAAGTTTCAGCTCCTGCCAAAGGGCTTGCATATTCCAGGGAATTGGTGGGCCGCGCAGTCCCATTGAAGAAGGGAGCAAACTCTCCCCAACGAGGAGGCTTATACTCCTGGTTGTGAATGGTTGGACATTCGCGAGCGGTGTGCGCCACCCCCCAGCCTTTACTCTCTGGATGAGCACTGCGGTCTATCCACGCCACGACCGGTGACACCCATTTCGATATTTGATGTCAGAGTGAAACATCATTGTCTGCAACATATGCCAGAGTTATTGCGCAGATAGATGCTGCCCGGGAGATGATGTCGTGGAGGTTATGTTCATCCGCCGGATTCGCGCTCTCTGGTGAGCTGCTGGAGGAAGAGCGGGGGTTGACTCCTGGAGAAAGTGGCAGGGGTCGAAAACGCCATGGGGCGCAACTTGTGGTCTTTCAGTGGCCAGCCTAACGCTGGACTTTCCAGCCGTACCCTCCGACACTGACTAGCCCTTCCATATTCTGCGCAGCGGAAATTGTAGGCGACGGACATACGATGCGGACGTTTTCCTGGAAGTGCCAGCGTGCGCGAGCAAAACGCACATGTGAATCGCGCACGTTCCGTAGGTGCCGACTCCTCGATGTAAGCAGTCAAATTTCACTTTCACTAACACCAAAATGTTAAAGTGGAGAATCCGCTTCCTTGGTCATGTTGTGCTTCAGCACCATCAGGCTGGCAGCTTTGGGACTCCTGTACGAGGTACCTCCCCAGCGTACGGCGTTGCACTAACCCTGCATTTGAGTCTCCATTTTGAGACCTCACCAAGGAATTCATCCCTTAAGTAGGTCGCCGCGCGGAGCACTTGGGGTCCACAAGCTCTCGGATGTCGGCTCGCATGGCACAATGTTCTCGAAGGATATCTTCTTGAAAGCCCCATTTCGCACCAGTAACAAGCAACGCCCGGGTGATGTGAAGTCGAGATTGCCCTATTCTCACACGAGAAGAATTGTCTTTTCATCGGGCCTGTTGGGACTCTTCTGAAAAACGCCGGGCTCGTCGGAACCGGCGCCATATAACATAGACGCTTGGTCTTGATCCATGCCGAAGACGCCTACTCTCACAAACTCGGCTTTCGATGTGCTGAACGCGGCTTTGGCCAGCAGTAGGCCGGCCAACCTCGTCGTCAGATTTCTAGACCGTCCTCGCCAGCCCAAACACACTGGCAGCAGGTAAACCTCGGTGCAGGTGCGCTCAGGCATCAGCGCCGTGTCGAGGTATATGGTGGGCTCCATGGTTTTGGGTTTTCGCTCGGCCACAGTCAACTGATCTTGTTCGTCATTGTTGAGAAGCCGTAGCGAGTACCGTCCATCTTCTTCGAAGGATCCGTCCAGTGATTTATTGACAACGGATAGAATCGCCTTGAAAAGATGACCTCGGATATGCATTTGGGCAGATAGCACTCTGCCCAGCTTACTCCCCTTGGCTTGACAGATGTTTGTCTTCACGATGTTGACCAACACTTGCTCGCAAGCCGCAGGCCAATTGCATATGACCTTGGCTTCCAGTGAGGCCCAGGACCATGAAGGAGCACGATAACCTCGACGGCCCTCAATAGCGGTTCGGATTGAGGAAGTTCCGTCGGCTTGTCGGCGGCCAAGGACATACCAGAGAAGACTGGGTGCCAACATTGAATTGTCCCACAGACCCGCCACGTAGCGTTCGCCCGTTGCTATTGCCACTTTTTGAGCAATGCCAGAGATGGCGACGAGTTTGTCCTCGGGAAAACTGAGCTTGCACTCCATGTAAGTCTCGACAACCTTGCTCCAAATCTCGTAGATTCGCGTAAAGTCGGCGGTTTCAGGCTTCTGCTTTGTCAAAGACAATCTCGGGAGCAGTTGCCATGGATTCCAGCCGGGCTTGCGAGTGTTCTCTGGGTCTAGCATTTCGTCCGCTTGCCTCCAAACATTTGTCCGGCGATTGCGGAACTGTTGTGGAATTCCTGTTGGATATGCTTCGCACGCCATCTCACATCGACATTCCCAGAACATCTGCTCTTGACCGAAGTGTATAGTGCGTGGGCTGAGCAGACGCTCCTGGAGAACCCAACCACGCGCGTGCAGCGGAGCGTCGAGCAGGCTATTGCTCCAAAAATCGTCATAACCAAGGACGTATGTTGCTGTTTCTTCGCAAAGTTGGGGGTCTGAGATCGCGTATGGCTCAACCATTGATACAAGTCTGCTTGTAAAGCAACCTTTGTGAGGGTCGGCGCTTGTGGCAGCGATATTGCAGTACGAATTCGTGTATATGTCCCCCATTTTCGCCGATTCCGATAGCCAATCTGGGAGTATTCGTTAGCTGGTACGGATATCAAGTGGAGGCCAAGAAATCAAGAGTGATTCCAAATCCTGAAGGAAGAAAACTTACCTTCCTTTGAATCCTGCATGATGCATAAGGCGTCAATCCAGAGATAATCGATCCGCATCCACCTGGCGATAGCCACTGCATCCTGGAATCTTTGGGGAAGGGATTTGATCGAGGTGCAGCGATTTACTAAGTCTCCTTCATTGCTTCTGGTCAGGGTTGCAGTCATTCCTGCGCCCCAGCAATGGCTCAAGGTCACGTATGTCGGAGGCTGGGTATTTTTTGGTAGTGTCTCAAGCCGGAAATGATCTCCCATGGTGGGTTGAACGTTCAAGAGGCGCGCTGGAGAACTATCTGTCGTTCTCCAGTCCTGGGTACACCGAACATGTGTTCGACCACAATTTTCAAGCCATCGCCGGACCTGTTCCTCACATTCTCCCGTAAAAGTGTTGGGAGTAAGCGCGAGTTGCTTCCCGGACGCAGATATTTCTGATCAGAAGAGGGTCAGTTCGATGGTAGCTTGCGCAGGTATGACAAAGAGGTACCTTTGCTCGGAATGATTTTGAAAGTGCCATTGCAGTCAAAGACTTGTTGCTCTGCAATAGGATCTTCCCCATCCAATATCTCGATTGTAAAGTCTAGGGTATAATGATTGTCCCCAGGCCGAGGTGCTGATTCAACAACTGCCACCTTGAGGGAGTAGAAGGTGCGAAACGACCTGCCCTGCGCTCGTATCTCGACACTGCAGTCTCTGTAAATGGTGGAGCAAATGTAGCATCTTTCCCGAGCGGCGTTGAGAAAACTGTAGGGTTCGACATGGTGAGAACCTGCCCACGCATCTTCATCTTCGGGATAATCGAACAGCCTTGGCCTAACGCCGATCCAATCTCCTGGTGGATGATTCTTTACCACCGACAAGAGCTTGATGCACTCGCTGCACAACATTGTGCCCACTTGTGTGCGATTGTACTTCAACGTATGTGAGGACTGCATGATCTGATCAGAATTGCTTCTCTATGCGCAGTGGAATCTTTGGCAGAGGGTGGCATTGTTATATACCTAGCCGATTCCCACCTCGCCAAAAGTCCTCAATGAACACTGACCCAGGTCGAATCAGCCCTTTCAACCGGAGAGCTTTTGCCATATTCCAAGATGTATCTCCATATTTTTCTCTTGACTACCACAATGTGGCTAGATTCCGGTAGTCATTGAGGCATTGTCTGCTCTCTTGCGGTCTCTCCACAGCCGTGGTACCGTCGGGTGGATCACCGGATTCCAGGAGCCAGTGGACCAGAGTCAGAGTTGCTACTACCGAGCAGGACAGCGTGTACAAGGATTATAGGAGCGCCTTCAACAGGAAGAGCAGAAGTGAGTTAGCCTCGATTTTCTCAAGGTACAGGCAACTAACGGCCAGAGTGGCGTACCACTGAAGTTCGGGCTGAAACGCGGATTACAAAAGTGCCGCGGGCAGAAGAGTGAGCATTGATGTGAATTGCGAGTCGAGTCAGTTTTCTTGCACAGCAGAGTCCTCTGTATCGTGAACTAGTCGAAGCTTCCGCACGCCTGATGTCAGGACACACGCGAATCCAGGACACCAATCATCATTGGACGATCAATGTGGGGGAGTCCTGCGAGGCAATCGCTAAGCCTCAAAATCGGCGCCAGGACACAAAAACCGACACCGAATCGGGTCGCTCTCACCTCTCAGTCACTTTCACATCACTGACTCCTTCGGTACTCACTCTCCACGCACAACTCTTACCTTTCGATCAGTCTTTACTTCACTGGAGAACTTCCTGCTTTCTACCCACAACACCACACGCGGAAGCTTTAGCACCCATCAATGATCCTGCAAGGCGTTCTTGAACCCACAGCCACAGCATCAGCATGTCGAAATGAGGGAACCCCCACCATCTCGGTAGACTTGTAGGACGAAAGATCTTGGACCAGTTCAGTTCTCACATCAAATAAGGGCGTGAACATTAACCATGGTATCACGCTTCCCAGCCGCTCTCTTGTTGGCCTGATTGCCACACCACTCAATGGTCCGTAATTTCTCAAGTCACCTTGCCACAACACAGGATGCTCAGTCATTTCTCTAGTCATCGCAGGTAATATTCAGGACATAATTCTCATGACGGTAGTTCCAGCAGTATGTATTTGGCACTTACCTGTCTCTCCAATGCTGAATTCAGGGCTTGCCTGGTCGATCGCCCGGAGAGAGGGCATCCTTTCCACTAACTAACTGCGCACACCCTAACGAAGCGAAAGAGACAATCAGAGCGCCGAATGCCGAACATAAGACATGACTGGAGAACCAACTTTCCTGCCCTTATTCGCCTTTCAGCTTAGGGCCGAACTTGGGACCTACACCGAGACGAGACCCTGACATCACCAGCAGACAGCGGAAAGGTCCGGTGTATGAAGCGAAATTAACTACGTTGATTCATTATCCATCCCATCTTCTGGCGCTAGGCAACAAAGCGAAGCGATCAAAAAGCTGGACCCGAATTTTCAGGACTAAAACATCTGCCTTACCAGGTGAAGCTCTCCTCGTTCAACTCCAAGTTCCCCAGCCGTATCTTGCTCCTGACCGCGGCTCTGACTTCATCAGCCAAAACCCCCGGCCCACACACGCTCACCATAGTGGCGCCAATCCTGGTTGGCAAGATCTCATCGAGCACAGCGCCAGGATCGCACCTGCCCTGTATAATCTGCATGGTCGGCTTGCTCTTGCTCTTGTTCTGATCGATCCGCCTCGTCGGCTTGCTCACATGCACCCTGATCATCAGCACTTCTCGTCGTCCCTCCATGTGTAAGATCTCGTTCATCCACGGCTTCACCCATTCCATGCACTCCACATCGCGGATCGACCAGACGAGGACGATTCGTCGCGTCGCAACCGTTTGAGCCCTTGCACCGGCCAGCAGATGCCGGATCTGGATCAAATGGTGCGTGATGCCGCCGCCACCCGCGAACATGACCACAGTGCCGTAGCTGACCAACGAGTCATGCCCGGCGTAGGGCCCTTCGAGGAAGCCTCGCAATTTGAGTTGCCCGTCTGGAGCTGCGCGAGCTTTGTCGTACAGTTGTTTCGTCATGCCCGTGCGCGCAACCATAATCAGCGACACACTCGTCGGTGCCTGTCTCACTAGATTCATGACTGATTGACGTTCTAGTGAGTTTGGCGTGGAAGGTCGTTGGGGCAAGAGATCGTGACCCGCAATGGGAGGTTCTGACTCCACATTCGTCCACGCGACCGAAAAGGGATGCGACATCCACAGAGAGACGCAAGGAAGGTACGCGTACATGTGACTCCCTGGTCGAATGGTGATTTGTCGCGGTAACTGAAAGGTCACTCGGCACGCCTCACCGGGGAGGGCCTCGACGAAGGCTGTGGTCATCCCACCGTTGCGTGAATAATTGAGATGGACGATACGACCGATGCGGAAGACCCTCTCTCCAAGAAAGAGCAGCACAGCCGTCAAGATCGAAGGATACGCAGGCAGATGCATGATGTCCAGATGGACGTAGATTCCAAGCAGAGAGAGAAACGCCAATGATTGGTGAAGGTGCAGGAATGTCTCGTAGAAAGCGTGCCGAATAGGCGACAGGGAATGCAACGGCAGGATGACGATTGCAACCAAGCCGAGCAGGCCGTAGTCGAGAAAGGGAGCATTCTTGAAGATCCGGATTGTCGCCTGATCTCCCTTGGCCAGTTTATACGCGGCCAGCCACGCGAAGAAGTGGATGAGCGACAAGACAGCCACCAAGCGGCCTATCCACCGGTGGAAGAGGTTGAAGGTGTCGAAGCTGACGCGCAGGATCGGGATCGCGATGTTGTTTCTCTGCGCCAGGACGATCAGCGGGATCAGGTTGACTGTGGCGAGGATGCCGCTGCGCCCACGCAACTCGGCGTACAAGGCGCCTTTTTGCGGATTGTGCCAATCGAGAATCAAGCAGTAGATGATGTTCGTGGCGGCGTAGAGGACCAGGATCAGAGTGTGCACGCGGCTGGGCAGCGTGCCGTAGTTGACTGCGCCAGAGAGCTGCAACTCGCGGTTATGCCGCTTCTTGCCCAGCGGGGCGTAAATGAGGTGTTTCTTCAGCCATGCCCACAGCCGAGAGCGGTCGACACTGAAGTAATTCTGTTGCGAAGGGCGTTCGGTCGTCATGCAGTGGATGTTGCGGATGTATGAGACGAACAGCTGCGCCAGGCGGATGGCGAACACGACAAGCACGGCCGCGACGATTGACAGCCACAGCATCTGGACGAGCTTCTGGTCCATTTCGAGATTGACGCCGTTGAGGCCGGTGTAGAAAGGAGCCGAGGTCGGGGCATTGCTAGGGCTCCCCCCGACCACTGCTGCCGCCACGTAGGGTCGACTGACCGTGGGAGTGGTGCTTGTGCCTGTGCCTGTGAGCATGGCAGTAGCAGCCCTGTAGCTGATGTTGCCATCCGACAACAGATCTCTCTTACGAGGCAACGGGTTCGGTGTCTTCGATGTATTGCTGTGAGAGTGAGAGAGCTCCGAGATAGTATTCAGCGCATCTCCGAGCATTCTGGCGAGTTTGTCCATGTTGTCGTCGTGATCTTCTTGAGCGGGTATACGGGTTCGGTGTGCAAGTGAAGGGCGAGAATGGGAACACCGTTGCGAGATCTCTTCTGGCGGTGGTGATGCCTGTGCCGTTGGGTTGAAACTTCTTTGTGCCCGGCCAACAAGACTCTGTGAAAGGTAGCTTGGTGGGCGAGTCTTGTCCTCGGACAAAGAGTCAGACAAAGGCGTTCTTTGGGAAGCCAGCAGTGCCATGTCTCGGTAGGGAAGCAGAAACAACGAACGGGAAAGAAAGAAAGAAAGGCTCGAAAGTCAAGAAGATCAAAGACCGTTTGTATACTCGGGACCACGGTGCCTGAATAGCTGGGCCGGGTGAACAGCTGAATAACGGGCTCAATAACGCTCGCTCGAGGTGCACGTGACCTCGCGAGATATGTTCACTCGCAGAACAGAACGAACGTCACATGTTGCCGAATAGCCCATAGTTATTGAGCGTCATTGGGCGGGTTGGCAGGTGATTCCAGGTATCACCGAGAAGGTCACATTTCGGAGACCGGTGAACAGGACAATTTTGGTCCGAACAGGTGAGACCCGCGCGGCAGCTTTGGGCGTTGCCGATGGCGAAAATGAACTTCACCTTCCGAGGCCAGCTGACGTTGTGAACACGCGTATTGCATGCGATAAAAGTTTGAGATCAGGCATGCTTGCAACTGAATCGTAGGAGAAATGAAGTCGACAAGGTCTGTCAGATTTTCTTTCGTGTCGAAGAAAAGACATCGTGTCGGGGTAGTCTGCTAGCGCCAAAGCTCTGGTTCAGGTGGCTGTACACGATAGCCAGCACTTCGACCTCGCGCAGGTCTCACCCGCTTTGTTGACGACTGAGCTCGCTGGTGCCAGATGTTTGAAAGAGGCTGTGATTGCAGTGCGATTCGGTAGAGCTTCGGTAATATTCCCGCGTTTCGAATGACTTACACAGCCAGGCACAGCGCACTCGCCCGTCATTCGAAACTCACCATTCGTTGATTTTCGCCCGTTGGTTGCGCCGCAGATGCAATTTTGCCAACCCAAACCCAACCAAAATGAAAAGTCGATTCGCATCGTCTCACCGTCCCATCCACCCTCCATCAATCGTGAGCACCTCCCCACTAACGTACCTACTCGCCTCGCTCGCCAAAAACACCACCGCGCCTTTAAAGTCCTCGGGCGTGCCCCAGCGCGCCGCGGGGATTCTCTCCAGAATCTGCCTCGCACGAGTCTCATTCGCGATCAGCGCCTCGTTCATGTCCGTCTCGATGTAACCCGGCGCAATGGCATTGACGTTGATGCCCTCCTTCGCCCACTCGTTGCTCAGCGCCTTGGTGAGCTGCGCGACACCGCCCTTGGAGGCCGCGTACGCGGGGACCGTGATGCCGCCCTGGAAGGTCAAGAGGGACGCGACGTTGATGATTGCGCCCCGCGACCCCGAGGCCGACACGGGTTTGGATAAGAGATAGGCGCCGAAGTCTCGGCATAGAGTAAACACGGTCGTCAGATTGACTTGTAGCACTGCGTTCCAGTCGTCCAGGGGGAATTGGTGTGCGGGATGTCGCTTCTGGATCCCCGCACATGTGATGAGGATGTGCATGTCGTGGCCGGCCTTGACGAGATCAGGGATGATTTTCGATACCGCGTCTTGGTCGGTGAGATCTGCTGTGGTGATGGTGGCCTTGCGGCCGAGTTGTTGGATTTGATCGTGTGTTTTCTTGTTGCTTTCGTCCCTCTGCCCAGTCCACCAGTCATCAGTATAACTACCCCATATCAAGACATCGTGCGAATGTAGTGCACCCTCTCGAATAGCAGCCTTTCATACCTGGATAAGAATGATATCGGCCCCAGCTTCGGCCAGGGCAATTGCCATAGCAGCGCCTATTCCTCTTGTGCCGCCCGTCACGACAGCCGTCTTGCCGGCCAGTGAGAACATCTTCGTCAAGGCCTCCATTTTTAGCTGATATGCAGAACAATGGTCTTTTTCGCGCTTCCTTCACTTCCGGTGTGGTCAACAATGCAGAAGGAAAACAATCGGCACCGATCTTGAGTGAGGCGTTTGCTAAAATACTTTCATCCAAGGTCATCTACCAGTCTAATCTATATCTCTCGAAATGGCAATTCCCGGCGACGAGGCGGCCTCTGTTGAGCATTAAGTGGAAATGGTCAACACCCCACCACCAATGGACATCGGCAAATGATGATTTCAGCTCTAGGGTTTCAAATGCCGATGTGAGGGGAAGGCTGACTGTGGCCCTGATCCTGCAGCCTCGCCGGAGAGAATGACGAACGGCGCAGGACATCTCGAGCAGAGCTTGCTAATAATTACTATACTCAGATACTGCATTAATCTTGCGATGTAAATATTATTGAAGAGAATTATTTGCTGCTTCATACACATGCGGTTAAGAATGGCCTCTTAAAGGAGCGTGGCTGGCTAATGTCCCGTCCCACCTACAGCTTCTGTGTCACCCAGCGCATCACAACAAGATCGACACCGCCGTGACCTTGGGATCCATCACATCATACGATTTTGTCTGGTCATCCATGTCCTTGCTATTCTTCTTGAACACGTCCGCCAGCTCCACCAAATCCGCATACAGCTGGGCGGCTGCAGCGGCAAGTTGACCCTGCTGGTTTAGTGTGGCGAGTTTGGAAGTTGACAAGGCAAAGTTCAACAGGTTCTGGTCTTCGGCCACACGATAGCTAAGAAGGTGCGGAAGATGAGACGCCAGAAGCCACTCTCGGGCCTGCTTCTGCTTGACTGGATATGCGTCCACCAAGTCATCCTCCTCGTATCTATTGAGCTCGTCAAGGCTCTTCGGCAGCGGCGCGAACAGCGCGGAAGGCTTATTGGGGACGAACGCCTGATAGTAGCTCTGGAGGTAGTTGATGGCAGTGTGCTGCGGCGATGCTATGTGGATGCACATCGTGACAGCGTCGACCAGGCCGTCGATCGTTTTGATCTCTGGAAACGACTTCAGCTGTCCGCCGTCGTCGCTGCGCATCTCCTGACACCAAGCATTGATTTCCTTATCTTTTGCCACTTGTTCGTCAGAGTGGATGTCAATGGCAATCACAGCTTTCACGAACTTGTGAAGAACCTGCCACATAAGAATCATGTTTCGGCCATAGGCATAGTTGTGAAACTTCGGGTTGTTGGCCAGCTCCTCGGGAGGGAAGCCTCTTGCCTTCAGATCTTCTGGAACATATTGGCCCGTCCAATCGAAGTGTTTGTACGCATTCCCGGTGAAAGAGTATAACTGTGGATCTGTCACACCAACAATCTTGGTGATGACGTTAGGAACAAGGGTGGCTCGGGCTGCCGCGTTGATGGACAACGTCTTGAGCCAGTGTGGCTGCAGAAGGCGGTATACCGGGTGCGTGGTTGAGAAGGCTCGATGAGCTGCCACGATCGTGACCTCCTCAACCAGGTGAGTGTTGACCAGATGCACTGTGACCTCATGTCTCAACCAGTCCGAGATTTGCGCACACGTCTTTGCGTATCGCCAAGGCCATTCATTCGCCGGCTCCGGATCGGCCGGGCTGCTCCTCTTGTTGAAGATGACAACAGAATCCTTTAGGCTCCCTTTGAAGTCAATGGCGATTGCCAGCGGATGAAGCACACCCTCTTTAGTGAGTTGAAAAAGGGTCACCGCCGCGGGAAGGTGTCTCTCTCCGTCATTGGAAACCAGATCAGCGTGGTCGTCTGCTCCAACTGCTTTTCGGAAGTAGCTGCAATCTTGTACATAGAATGAGTTTTCACCCGGGCTCGAAAAGAGGCTGTTCATATCCGGGTTTGACTTGGCAAGCTCGGCGAACCCATCGACCCAGAAGGGCGATGCCTTCTGAATGGTGGTGGGATTTGCCCCGACCAATTGCTGCTGGGCGAAGACCGCGTCAGTCCACCAGTCAGGGCGGCTGCCGATGTTGTCTTCATCGAAGATATCTTCCTTGTCCTCGAGAAGTTCTTTGTTGCGTGTCTCAATGGCCTCCAGAGTTGCACCCTCGGGATGATCGTGGATGAAATCAAGGATCTCGTCCGGGAGCAGCGTACCAATTAGCGTACCCGTGTCCAACAAGCGCATGAAGTCGAAGATCTTGAGCAGGCTGACTTGATCGACCTTTGGGATGATGTCCAGATGAGGAGGGTAGTTGTCGGATCCTGGCTTCTGAAATGTGTAAAGATCCTTGGGGTCGACGCCGGACTCCACGGGTACGCTGGTCTCGAAACCTGCCACATCGAAGAAGGATTCGAATCTGGTCTCGAGTTAGCGATATCCCCACCTTGATGCGCCTGGGCATACCTTGTCTCAATGCGCTTGGTCATCTGCGTGAGCGCCAGTTTGGTACCCCGGTAGGTACCAGTCCTGAGCGGAGCTGGCTTTTCGACATTTTTTGGCGGAGTGATTGTTTTTCCCGTGTCCTTCGCGGAGATGTTTCTTGGAACAATCGACCATTTGAGCAACTCAGAGTCGAAGACTCCCTCGGCCCAACCGCCCTTCAGCGGCGTCGCTTGGACTGTGTTCAGCGGTGATTTTGTGGCCATGCTTCCTGTTTATGTGGCTGATGGCAACGGAATTCGCATAGAAACCCTACAGAGATAGTTATGGATTCGTCAAACACCGTGCGGCGATCTGTGAGCGAAACCTTTATAGCCAGCCTGACCGCCTTTGCTGGGGAATTGGTGAAGCCAAGAGGGCTTTGCTCGTCACAGCGTGCTGCAAGGTTACGGCTAGCAGGGCAGGTGAGGTTGGTCTGGATGGAGCAATTGGGAGACGAGTCGAGGCTCAGCCGCACACGAGGTTGCACCTGCAATTGGTCAGTCGAGGTTTCAGCCGAGAACTGGACACGAACTTCACAAACACTTTCCCCAGACCTCAGGTCCACAAAGCATCGTGCCGCACAGTGGTCTGCCTTGTAACCCTGGCGAGCTGAGGGAAAAAGGCTGACGTCTGGAGGTTGAGGGTGCGAGCAGTTTCCCGCAGCCTGATCGAGGAGCGGTTTCCTCATTGACTGATCATTGACCCGCGCGAACCTTGGAAGGCAACCGCCATCTGCTGTGTGAGTGCGTCTGTGATGAGTCTCTAAGCAGCCTGAATACGGAAGGTCCTGTGTTCTGGCCAGATGTCGACAAATGCCTGACACATTTGTGTAACAACACTGCGGCTACCCGCACCGTTCAAGGAGGAAGGATATGGATGTCCAGCCAGCCTTCTCGATTTATTGGAAGCTTACTTCCCTCTAGAAACTCTCCAGCCTCAGTCTGCCTCGTATCACCGCTTCCTTTGAATACCACACATGGATGATGGCGTAGTTGCAGGTGGTAATTGGTGGCCATGTCTGTCAGTGAAGTGAGACTCGTCTGCCTTTTGTGCTCTGGGCAGCAGGCTGACAGATTGGAAAGGTCGCCAGGACGCGTACTCCCTGCGAGTGCATTAACGAACATGGAGACGAGGGTATCACATGCTTTTCAGCCCGGTGAGCAACCCAGTGGTCAACGTGAGAGTGGTGCCTGTAAATCCTGATTACACCAAGGTCTCCTATGTTACGACGCACACCTACAGCCTAGTGTCTTGATGCTGTTCGGCTATGTTGGATCCCGTCACGGTGGACCGAGAGCATGAGCGCTTCTCTACATGAAGTGGTTTTGAAGACGGACGACTTTTTCTACTTCAGCTCAATCCTCACCGTATGATACAACCAAGACCCCGGCAGGTTTTGTGGCTTCGGCTTCCTTTGTCTGCCCTGACACAATATTGGACAGCCAATATCGAACTATCCTGGTCGGAGGCGTAAAGCGTGCATCTAATACTTCTGCCTATCAAAGTAAGGTCTCGAGCCAAGTGAAAGCTCCAATAACTGATTTGCTCGGCCTCGGCTGTGCAATCACCTTGGGGATGGTATAAATCTGCTTTCCTGCCTTGTTTTTCTGACCACCCATCCAACTGCTCTTCTCCTTTCTTCACCATATATCAGACTTTCCACTCGCTGTTCTTGCCACAAAAAGCTTGCCAAAATGCCAATCCCAGATTACGGCTTCTGGAAAGCGAAGCCCGTCTCCTACAAGGTCGATGGACCAAGCGATGAAACTCCACATATCAATCTCATCTTCAAGGACGACGATAACGACAAGCTGAAAGCTGCAATCAATGTCAAATCTCAGGCCAACCCATCCGAGCTCGTCTACTGGTTTGACCGTAACTTCTCACACCCATTGACCCGTGCCCTCGAGAACAGACCCTATGGTTTCCAATGGATGGAGTCTCGCGATCCATCGGCCCAGTCCCTGGCACTCGACTACATCCGCACCCGCAACTTGCTTCAAATCCAAGATGGCAGACTTCTGCCTTATGACGAGGACGGACCAGACAATGACATCCTCGATCAACTCCAACCCATCCTCGATGATGCCATCAGTCAGCAGGCCGACATCTATCTGTACGGCTCCCGCTTCAACACGGGCGATGGAATCCATGACGTGCATATGAATCAAGGCAGTCCAGGTCGCCGTTTCCGGAGAGATAATGGTGTCAACACCGACGGCGGTATCTTGTTCCGCTTCCCAGATGGACACTGGGAGGCTGTCTTCCTGGCATTTGCCTCACAGCAGGTCCCTACTGACGACAATGGGCAACCGGAACAGAACAGCAGGTCGCTGGCAAATATTCTTCGTGCCCGAGGCCGCGCTCGGCTTTGAGGGGTGTAGATAGGGGGTAGGGTTCAGACGCGTTCGACCACGCCATCCTTATCCAAGGATTGGAGCAGTGGACATTGGGCGGAGATGTGGATGTTTTATTCTACGAGAGTCTGCAAAGCGCCAAACACGTGGAAAGAGTTACCCATGTACGGGCTTAGGCTGGAAAAGCATGAGGATTGATTGAATGCATCGTTTTCACAGGCCACGGTGCTGCTCCGCCCGCCTTTGTTCCCAATATTCCAATCTCACATTGAATCACTATTCCTTATCCAGCTTCGCCAGGCTCTCCAACATGGCCCTCACAAACCCATCCACATCCACCGCATGCAGCAAGTGCCCACCAGGCCAAACATGATGCTGACACCCCAGAATATCCCTCTGCACATACGTGGTCTTGGCATACGGAGCATGCCCACTTGCCTCGCCCACCGTGCAAGCCACGCGCATGGTGCCCGCGCCCTCCCCGCCCAAATGGGCCCTCAACTCAAACAGGTTTGGCGTATAGATGGTAAGCATGAACTCATTCTCAAACCACCACTCATGATCCCGATCGATCTCAACCTCCTCTTCACTCTGCGGCGGCGGCGGCGGGGAGATCTCCAACCCCGCCCCTTCTACCAAGGCAGTGGCGGTGGCCTTCCACCCCACGGTCATACCTAGAAACTCGAGCATCGCCCTCCTCGCCCCAACGGTCTTGTACAACCGATACACGGAGAAACACCAATCCATCCACTTCGTGCCTTCCTCGCCCTGTAGCAGGGCCATCGTCGGCGCTTCGTGGGCAATCAACCTGTCAACGTGTCCGGGGAACTGAACGCCGAATTGCAACGCGATCACCCCGCCCATGGACGTCCCGAAGACGGAAGCCCGCTCGAACCCGAGGTGGCGCATGACGGCGAGCACGTCCCGCGCGGATTGCGCCGGGTTCATCGCCTCGTTGATCTCCGCGCCCGAGGGCGTGAACCGCGATGCGAAGTGTCCGCGGCGATCGTACGTGGCGGCCGTGTAGTTGCAGGATTCTGCGAGGCCGGGGAGCGCGGCGGAGAAGGCAGAGCCGGTACCGTGGCCGCCGGGGATCAGGATGAGGAGATCGGGGCCCGAACCTGTAAAGGTTACGTGCAGGACACAGTCTTCGGTCAGGAGTGTTGTTTTGCGGAGCTCGGACATTATGGAGCGCCGAAGTGGTTTGCTGTAGTCGTTGAGACGGAGTTCAATAGGGAAGGATGCGGTATATTCAGGACAAGTTCGTTGGGAAGTCAGAAGTAGGCTCCGCGTGTTGTAGTTGTAGCAGTAGGAGGCAACTCCCGCAATGCTTCCACGGACGCAGATGTCCAAGATTGTGTACTGCGCACGCCGTCTCACACTGATCCGAGGGTATGGGCGAGATCTATTCGTTTCATCAGTTTCATCAGCAGAAGTCGATTATGTGAACAAGAGATATATAACCAGCGCCAACAGCTACCTATATGCAGGCAGCCATGCATGCTTGGTGGGGTCATGTTTTGTTTCCGACGGGGACGAAGGCCCTGTGGTGGTGGGGTGGAGAAGTCCCGGTGGGCCTGAATATGAGCCCGAATGCGAAGGGTACCAAAAGGGGCGCGGGGACGGCGTCACCGCGAAGCGGAGTGGGCATCTCCACAGAATCAAGCGTCGGGCCGCGCGCCGGTCACTAACCTCGAAGGGGAAGTTCGGGTCGCCGTTTTCAAAACCACATACGACGAACTTGGGCAAACTCTGGGGGGTGCGGTCTCTCACCCTCGCTGCTGAGACTTAGCCTCCAGGTCGCAGGACTTCCTCGAGGGTCGATTTAAGTCGTGGCTGTTGGTATGCCACCGGTGTGTTAGCGAGTCAAGCTTTCGGTTCATCTGACCACTGCCCATTTATGTCATGGAGTTCTCAACTTGGTATATCCTCATGATGGCCACAGCCTTGATCTTTAAATCTGCCAGAATGTTGATTCCACGTCTTCAAATCAACGCCACATGCTGCCTGACTATTACCTCCATCCCGAGATGGAATGGACCAGAAGCAGATGCTTGCCGCGTAGGAGCGGAGGTCATCCAAGCCAAGCATGTTCCTGGCACGAGCCCGACACGTTGAACGCAGCGGAAATCAAAAACATATTCAAAATCTTCGAGTTTGACAGTCTTGTCTATATGGTCTCCAACGCTGGCGCATGCCCTAAGATTCTTGAGCACATCCTCGTTCTCGAAAGTGTCCATGGCTTCGCCTCTAGTTAATAGAGGGAGATGCTAGAGTCTTTGGTGGACAGGGTGGCCGCCAGTCCTGAATAAGTCGTCAGCGAGGTCGTCACATTTTGATCGTACGGTCTTTACAATTGAGATCAGAATCGACGATGATATTTCTCGGTACCAGGGCGTGCCAGGGGCATTGACTCTTGGGCGAAAAGTGTCGACTCGGAGGATCCCTGGGCACGGCCTACAACGGAGGCGCGTCGGAGAAGTGGTATGAGGGATATTCAGCGGCTCAGCGTTTCGAGTCGGATGGGGCAGTTACCACTACTTCGATTGCCCTAGCAACAGGTCGGACAGTTAGCCATCATCGTCGAGCAGGACTTGACATCAGGGGCGTGTCAACTGTCTGCGCGCATGTCATTGTGCCAATATGATGTGACTGGGACAGTGAAGAGGTTGAATGCCTTGAGAAGCCAGATGGAAGTGGTGATACAAACGACTGCCTTTGGGTGCGTTCACTTCAGACCGGCATTAGATGTCTCCAGGAGTGACTTCCCCGACGAGGGGGGAACGTTCAGCGACTATCCTTCATCTCCAGCGCTGTCTATAATACCGGAGGTAGGGTAGACTGACATGAATCAGCGAGAATCCTTAGCCAGTCCAGGATTTTGTGTCTCGTCTTTTGTCTTGAACTGCCTCCCTTCGGAAGTGGCCAGGGTGCATCCCGCCGCTTTAAATACCGCGTGCCTTGGCGGTGCATGTCTCCATGGAGTATTCTTTGAATAAATAACACGAGGCACCTTTGTTCTCTGCAGCAAGCAACATTCATTTTACCACATCATAGTTGCTTCACTGAAAATGGCCTCTCCAACAGCAAATACCGCGGTCCTAGACCAGTCTTCACACGTCCATGGAGACCGAAAGCAGTCAAGCTCCAGCCATGATTCTTCAAAAACTTCTGCACCCAACTTGACCGAGACTCAGTCATCAGCATCCTCCTCTAGCGACGCCAGAGTCAACAGTAGTGCTCTCCAAGCAGCTGCCTCACCTCCCTCTTCATCACCAAACATGACTTTAACCGCTCTTGAGCCAACCGTCCTGGAGACAACCTTCCTTGAAACAACCGTCTTTGAAGATTCACCTTACGAGCCAGATGCTAGAGAAGCGGGCCTCTACTACGGTAGCCTGCCTTCCCGACCTCGCCTGGTGGCTCGCTCAAGTGGAGTGCGGTGGCGTATAACCCATCCTACGTTTGTTCAGGGCGAAGCCAAAGCAATCCGAAATGTTGGCAAGCATCCCATTGTGGACTGCTGGAATGCGCAGCTTCAGAGACAGATTGTCGAAGCCTTAGGGTCTACTAGGTGGACTTCAATCGATGTCGTGCGAATCGGAGTGGAGGAGAATGCCAAAAATAATCAAGCGCTCCCTGTGGTGCTATGGATTGGCGTTTCCCACGGAAGCCTAACCTGGCGCGAGGGAATGGACATCGTCAACGCCTGCGTAAGACTTTCCTCTCCCTAACAAACTGTTCCCTCATCAGCGCAGTTTGTTGGGTCGTTCCGCCAATATTGAGGCTAACGGAGACTTACAGATTGCTATTCTAAGGACTTACGGGCTTTCTGACGTCCAATGCGAGATCAGAGAATCAGATTTCAAGCGATTGGGATCCACACAGCAACCAGTCCCATATTTGTCACCTTTACCTACTACCCACACGTCGGCTGACCTTCAACTGCGCTTAACTGCCTCTTCTGGCCAGTCAATCAGTTCTATGAAGTCCGACGCGGAAGGCACTCTCGGCCTTTACCTCAGACCTGGCGGTAGCAATCCCCATTCGGAGAGCCTATGGAGTCTTACCTGCAGGCATGTCCTCCACCCGTACCAAAGCACAGAGAAAGCATACCGGTTCAAGCCTCATACAGGCCAGCCAATTACGAAAATTTTATCACCCAGCAACAGCGATCTTGAAAAAATCAGAAATACTGCTGAAGGGAATGCCAAATATTTCTCTGATCAAGTCGCACGTCTGGAGAAGGCAATAAAATCCTATCCAGAGAAAGCTCAAGAGCTGGAAGAGAGGAGGGAGAAATATGCTATCCAACTGAAAGACGCACAAGAATTCGTCGAAAGTAGACTACCCAAATGGCAAAGCCAGGAAACTCGAGTGCTTGGCTATCTAAGATATGCCCCTGCCATTGAGGTTGCTGATCCGGTTGAAGCATTGGATATGGCTGGACCTCGCCGCGATTGGGCTCTGATAGAGGTCAACAAGGAAAAATTTTCCAAACCGGTGACGAACACTGTGGATATTGTCTGCGGCGTCCTGCTGCCGAATCTGATTTTCAACCAAACAATGGAATGTGGGGTTCGCGGCCTACGAGACGACTGGGAGGCAGACTTCACCGGCAAAATGGACCTTAGGCAGACTGTGTCAATTAAGGAGCTGAGGAATCCATCAATGGTTGATCGGCATGGTGAGCCTTGTTTATTAGTGGGCAAGAGAGGCACAGCATCCGGTGTGACATGGGGACGCATGAACGAGGTGAAATCGATTGTGTGGGAGAACAACATGCAATCGATGGAATGGTGTGTACTTCCTGGCTTCCACAATCGCAGTTGTGTGGCTTTTTCAGAACCAGGAGATTCTGGAGCATGCGTCTTCGATATTAACGGCAGAGTTGTCGGAATCATTGTTGGCGGTGGCAATAACGGTACCTTGCTCGGTCGGATCGCTATGGACGTTACGTATGTGACTCCGATGGAGTGGCTACAGCAGGACATGAAGAAGCACGGGTACAACGTTGAGATTGCATAGGATCCGGATGAAGCTAGGGTTTGCGCACGCCCTTCGATGCCCATGTGCGGCAGATGACAGGTTGGTCCATGCTCCATATCAAACAGACTCGGGAAGTCCCAGGATACAGAAACTGGTACGGAGAAGATACCCTTGGAGAGCGGGCACATCCTGAGAGTGACCGGGTTTTCACACGGTCCGAACAGATTTGCAGGTGTAGAAGTCAGCAGCAAGTATGAATTACACATTGTCATCCAAGCCACGCTCGCTCGACAAAAGATATTGACCTCGTCGTGGCTGACTTGATCAGCGAAAAAGCCGCCACCTGTAATTTCAACGTCCCACGCATGCTCCTTTCCAGGGCGTACCGAGGCCACATTTCTGTCGCCTCGTCTTCGCTAATACACCGTTCGGCGAAAAGAAACAGTGTGCGTACCGACGAGCTTGAACCCCTTTCCACGTAAGCCTTGCAGCTGAGTCAGCTCCGGAGAACACATCCGTCGCTTATCCTACTGGAAGCTTGGGCACGTTTGTTTCGGTTCGGTTCGGCTCGGCCGCAGGCCGACGATGTACTTACGACTACGAGGTAGAATAATCTCAGCTAACCCTACCCCACCCTACCCTACCCTCATAGGATGGATAACAAATAGAGACAAAGGCCGGTGTTGAAGATTCCTCCGATGAAACTAGTATTATGACTGTCTTCTACAATCATACTCCGCATGGACTGGACGTGGGAATTAAGTCCTACCTACATTTACGATAGTGTCCGGCGTTGGCGTTCTTCAAGACCTAATAAGTTAATATATATCTCCGTGGACAGTCAGCAATAAAATACAGTATATTCAAGCGGGGAGTGCATTGTTCGAGCGCACGGACAACCATGTCTGTTGTTCACCTCCGACCTCCGGGCGTAAGGGAAAGAATGGACCGATCCACACAAAGAATGCAAGCGCCGGCGAGGAGCGAGGAGGAAGTCCGAACAAACTGTCCAGGCAGGCGAGGAATCTGACAAAGAACCCCATCCTTACCTTTGTGATCACCGCTCGGGACGGCCGGGTTAGCAACAAAGACTCTCGTCTGCCGGCAGTGCGATGGCTTCGACAATGCTTATCAATATACATACATATACATGTACAGATACGTACATCCCTGGTTAAGTAAGTAATACCTCGCCTACCATCTAGATTTCGAGGTTGCTTCACCAACAAACGATACCGTCTCTCTCCGAAGAATCCGGTCCGGATCCCAAACTTTCAGGCAAAGTTCAATCCGAGTCTTGTTTCTTCGCTCTCTGAGAGGTGACGGAAAACACCGCAATTCGATCCAGGGAACCTGAAGTCCCATCCGTTGGCCTCATTACCGACACTCGGCTCTCCGTCGGTGGTACGTGACACCCCGTTGCTGCGCAATGATCTTGATCGTGGTAGGTACCTGCCTCTTGGTGCTGGGTTTCATTGTTGCGGTAACCCTCCTTCGGGGCTCATGATGATGTTAGCCCTGGAGGCGGTGGTGAAGAATGTGAAGGACCCAGTGCCAGTCTACTACTAGTACTCCGGCTTCTGACGCTGGTTTCACCGACGATGATGCTGGCTGGTGATTACCGTCAAGTATACCCACGTCAGCTCGAAGAGAGGGGGGCTCTTTGTTTCCACGACCGGACGCTCACCTCAAACACAACACTCAAGAAGGTAGGGGAGAGTGACACAAATAGAGGGGTGAGTAAATAGGTGAGTTGGAAAAAGGTCAAGCAATACTACACTCTCTGACACTTGAAGGGTATAGGCTGATCAGATCAATAGAATCCAGAAATTACTGGCTGGTCAAATATTAAGTATTCGCATTCCGATATGGAACGTGCTTGTATGCCCGGGGGAGCTGTGCTTCGTGATCTGATTCTCGAGAATAAACCTACACAACTGGCAGGACTTTCGCAGATGGCCTCTTTCGTTGAGGGCATGGACGGTAATTCAGCGGCAAGACGAACGAACAACAATAACAATCCCAATGGGTCTAGCGGCCATGGAAATCTATGCTGTGATAAGATTGATTTTCTGATCAAGTCCTATTTCAGAGAGATGTATCATCGTCAAAGCCACGTATCACTGGATGTTTGTCTTGGTGGTAGGGTCACAACCGAATTTCAGAAGCTGGGCATCGTTCGGAACGTCCGGCTTCGCTGCTGGACGTCCAGAATTTGAATCTTGAGTGATGATGACTCTGCTCTTGACATAGGATTCTCTGGTTCTTTACCAAAATACTCGATTCAGTCTCACCAGCCACAGGATCTATCAGGTTTCGATAACAGGCATGGCCAGCGAGAGATGACCTTCTCGTAGAAGGACTTCCTGACGAAAATATCGTTGAAGCGCTGAGGTAGGTAGGGCAGCGCCGTGCCTTCGGATTTGGACATAGGTAACGGAAAGTTCTTGCCATTCTCGAATTCGGCCTGTGTCTCCCAACGTTCGGACCGGCGTCGAACTCGTACGGAGTGTACCAGCATCTTGACGAGAAAGCCGGTACTAGTGCTTCTGTTCGCGAAGACGACTGCGCTCATGCTCACAGCACCAGTCTTTCTCTTACTTGTTGAATATTATGTCACCGACCGGGTCCCGATGGTTGAACCGGTGAACTCGCGGAAGACGGTTTTACCTGACTGATCAAGACTGTGGCCGTTGTTAGGTGATGCTTCTACAGATCTCTGAGGAATCAGGGCGGTTTGCAACTGAAGAACCATGCACAGGATCGGATCAGATCAGACAAACTCGACTCAAATCAAATCAACCGTCAATCACAATCATGATCCTTCTTGCACAAAGACGAGAATACATGACACTGAACAAGAACGCGCCTGACTGGGTTTCAGGCAAAAACAAGCAAGTCCAAGTACACAATCACCCAGTTGGTAGGTAAACCAGTTGACACTTCACGCGCGGCATTGCCATCGTCGCCGGTCTCCTCGCGCGAGATCGAACCAGAGTGGTAGAGTTCGTAGGGGACTGTAAGACAACCAGCTTGGCTTGTTCGGGGAATTCGTAATTCGCACCACAGGGGTGGACTTCATGCCAGATTGTTCGTGTTTGCTGCTCAGGAATGAGGGAGATCGTATGTATAATTAATCGTGTTTGCGTCTCGTGGTACATGTAGCTTCACTGCAAGCAGCAAGTCACTAGTCACCAGTCACTAGTTACTGTACAGAGCATGTGCTGGAAACAACGTGCAGAAGAAGGGGTTTGAAGCCTTTGGTGTTTGTTCTTCGCTGATAATCCGAGGACTGCGCGTGGAGCTGTCTGTTGGCGTCGTAATCATCGCTGGCAAAAGCTTGTAGCAAGTGGGAGGAGTTCATTTGCGTCCTGTGCTGCAGCAATCAGGCAGTCCGTTATATCGATTCACTATTATGTGCACCACAAAGAATCGGCTTCATTGCCTTCACTGCCCAAATTTCACGAGGCTGCACTCAACCGAGGCAGTCTATATATGTATGCACGTGAGTCGACGTGAAGGAAGGAGTATATGCGCAATAGGCATTCTTTTAGTCAATGTTTTTCCATCGGGGAGACTTTTGTCTCGCCACAATCCTCACCTTCTTGTAGCTGTGTCATCGACTCACTCTGCCGAAATCTTTGTCACTTTCCTTTGTGAGAAACGCTCCCGGCATTGTACACAACTTACCCGGACACAATAGCGCTATGGCTCCTCGTGGTCAGCGCCGTGGCGGCAGTGCTGGGCACGGTAGCCAACAAGGCCCAAGCAGAGTGACCCTCAGCAGACACGAGAGGGAGGTCCGTCAGCGCCAGCTGTGGGATCTGATCTACCCGCAGGTTACTACGATGGTGCTCCTTCGCCAATACCTCGAAGCAACTGATTGGGAAGTTGCTCGAGCGCACGCCCTGTGGAACCGCCACCGAGAGCGCATCTTGGCAGGAGAAGACTCCGACCAGGACGACGACGACAACGACGACCCATCTTCTCTCTCGTCGCTTTCCTCCGCATCCCCACACCCCCACGATGCCACCAACAACAACCGGGATAGTGCGGACACCTCCCTTAACAACAAGATCAGCACGGAAGTCGAGCTCATGACCACAATGGAGGACGAACACCTCCCATTCAACGTCAATATCGAGCAAGAACGTCGGGACCTCGCACTGGCTTTCCGGGTCGGCATCGAAGAGAAGCACGGTGTTGTCTTGTCGATTTCTGAAGCCGTGTTGCTTTTACACCTCGCAGATTGGGACATTAGCCTAGCACTGGCTCAGTTCCAGAGCCACGAGGAGGCGAGGAACCGTCTTCGCGTCGCCTTTGACAGCCTGCGGATCCCCACTGGTGACGTTAATGAGCAATCCGCCCGTATCGCAGCGATGCTCGACATCTGTGAGCGTGCAGACTGGTTTTCCATCAAGCTCTTTCTGCAGAAGAAGCAATGGGACCTGGTCCGGTCTGTTATTGCCTGGTACAGAGAGGGTATTCCGCCCTTTACGAGCGCTGACACTCGCGAGATTGCGGAGGGTCGTCCTCATTGGGGTCTCCGCGTGGACCACAATGGGCGGGTGAGAGATGCACCCACGGCAGAAGAATGTCGTGCGGTGCCAGATGCAGATGTCGACGGGTGGAATGATGACGGCAGAAACTTCACCAACCCCAATGACCCGAATCCTCCAGCCCCCTACGTCTACGGTCAACGCCGTGGAAGGCGCTACGACACTGCCAACGAGCGTAGACCTGGCTTCGCCCTCCGTGCTGGCCCGAACAGCTTCATCCGTCTCGCCGCCATGGGTAACCCAGAAAAGGCACAAACCGTCCAGCCTGGCCCAGCCAATCCGTCAAAGTTCATCCTTGAGTATGTCTCCAAAGGACAGTACAGGTTCAATCTTTTTAAGCACAAGAAGTACTTCTTCTCCGACCGCGTCGAAGATGTGGAAGACGACTCGGCTGATTTGGACGGTGCGGATGGCGCAGACGGCGACGAGGACGATGAAATGACCTTCACCCACAACGTCGCGCCTTCCGGCAACACTTCCATGTCGTCTCCAAGCACTTCCTCCTCTCCCACACCTTCGCCGAGGAGCGGCAAAGTTACAGGCAAGCGGGGCAGAAAGACCACTGGAAAGTCCAGTCGCGAGCCTAGAAAGAGGCCCAACATCACCAAGCCAGTTGTCGAATTCAATTTCGAGACACCATCGCATCTCGCAGACCTCAACAACTGGCGTCGCCAGATCGGCTCTCGTGTTGAGGGCCGAGTTCTCCGCCGCCCCGCTCAGAAATGGAGCCCTGAAGAGCTGGACTTCCTCTACCAACTCAGCGAAGAATGGATAGCTGCACTCAAAGAGAAGTATCCAACCAAGACACGCAAAGCCCTCCTCGAAACAGGTGCAGTCAGCAAAGCCACAAAGCAAGAATGGGCGCATCGCATGAACGAACGATTTAGCGGCACCTTTCCTGTCGACGAAAGGGGTAAACAGCCAAAGGCGCCACGATTTGATCGCGAGCCCATGGCCCTGATGACGATGCGACATCGTCACCCAAAGTTGTTCGTCCATTTCCGTGTCAGCCCGGACAAGAAATGGCTCGCAAAGGTCGATGCAGCTGAGATCGAGCAGCTCGAGGATGAGCGAGATGCCATGGAGCGTTTAGATTACCTTTTGACCGCTGTTGCCAGAGCTGCGGCGGAAGACAGCAGCGAGCGCGAAGAGAGCGGCGAAGAAGGTGGTGGACCTGATGACGATGAGAATGAGGACAAGGGTGATGTATTAGAGAATGGTGACGAGCAGGAATAGAAGGCTCTCCAAGCATAATGGAATTGGTGTTGAGAAAGATGACAGTTTAGCTTCGTGAGGTGGGTGAGGTGAAGTTTGTACTTGAGGAGCTGTTCGAGAGGCGCTGTTCGCCTAAGGTCGACTGAGGCACCATCCAGTACCATGTCTCAAACAGGTCACCGAGACAGAGAAGCTTATTGCAGAACCAACCGATGGCCTCGAAAAAGATCAGGATTCGACAGCGTCGGAACTGTGTGCTCACCCACATTGACAGTTCTTGAGCTTGCAATAGAGCCCAGGCCCGCATTGGGTTCCTAATTTGCTCATGGTTGAGAGATGTTACTGAGGGCGACACTGGTTCGGCCGCTTCAAGCACAAGAAGTTGCGGCTCCCAGAGCTGGAAGCTGCCCAGCACATACAGCTACGACTGAACATGGGTCTGTTCGGTTCAGAAAATTAGCATCACATCCCTCCCTTGAACAGCTAGCGCTGCTTAGTTACAACATTCGTGAGGGAGTTCAACAATGGCCTCCCGTGGGGATCGACTTCCTCATTTCTTTGACTGAAGGGCCGTAGCAGAACACCAACGTCAATCACCTAACCGATGATGAGCTGCTCCCTTTGGTCATCACTACTAAAAAGAAGGAAGAATGGGATCCTTGCTTCACGGAAGCTTGGCCACACTATCCAAGCTGGTTCAAAGAAGTAACGGATGGACCGCAAGTTTCCCGCTATGATGACGCAGCGTGCTTGTGTCCAAGTCCCTGCGACCCGATACAAGGTCCAGCGCGAGGAGACTTGATTTCATTGATAGGCCAGAAGGAGACTTGAGAAGGGCGATGGAGAGAAGTGGAAGCGGAAGCCAAGCCAGAAAGCAGATGAGACTGCTGTGTCCGAGGAGGGAGAAGGGATTCGAAAGCACTATCTTTGCTGCTCACGGTGACGTTGATGGCATTGATGAGGGGAAGGAGGACGCGGGCAATCCTGCCAACGAAGAGGCATTATTGACGCAGGCTGTGGGATTTTGCTTGGTGCTGATGACTCACTTTTGTGCCACGGTAAGTCTCTAGCGAGGAACAGATTGCTATGGCTGGAAAACATTGCCGGATACAGAGCGGAACGCGCTGGTTTGTTCTTCTGTATGTATGCCGACGAGGATAGGGCTTCGACACTGGTGCCAGGAATGACTGCTTCCAGACACAGCCAGCCATGTTGCCGGTAAATCCAGTTTTCCCAACGTCGGACTGAGAAGATCCCGCACCGACTTGAAGAGGCAGCTGTTCGTGAGTGAACAGAGCTCGTCGCCATTGCCAGGTCCAAGAGACAGAGGCCCACAGAGCGGACACTAACAGATAACACGTCACCGTGGTTTCATAAGTAGTTGATTCCAGGTTCGTGGTATTCACCTCAGCCACAGACCAGACCAGGCTGCGGCAGTTCCTTGGAAGTCTGGTCCAATGGATGATCCAGGCTCTCTAGGTCATCCGTTCTTTGGATCGGCTGAGCCGTATTCGCAAATCTCCCCTTTGAGTCTGCGTTGGCTGTACCCTTTTTTCCGGCCTTCATAGCTCCGACTTGAATCGCTTCTTCAGGTAAACGGCGAATGTAGGGTTGGCAAACCCACCATGGTCTTCTGTACTTGAGTTCAGTTTTCTGTTTCGGCGTCAATTCAGATGCCGATACTGCATCGGGGTTATCGGCGACTTCTGGTTTCACTTGCGCTGAAGCGTCGTACTCGTCGAGGCCATTCTTTACCGCTGCTTCTACCATGGCCAGCACCCTCTCGAATCCGACAATGTCTCCAACCCTGGTCTTTGCCAGTGCATCTCGAATGTCGGTATGGACGGTGATCAAGGGTCTTAGTAGCTGGAAGAGGTGTCCCTGCATCGCTCTGATGCTTGGGTCAGACTTCTGCGTACCGCCCCGCTTTCGCTTGTTGGTAGGGCTTTGATCCTCTGATTTCACGGCTTCTGTAGTCACGGAATTATCTTCAGGATCTCCTGGAACGTACAGCGGTTTGCGGGCCGGGGGTTCTGTATCAAGGGAGTGTCGATGAATGATGTCCAGATATCTCCTGAAAACGGCATCCATGCGGAATCCTCCTTTCCCGTCCGGTGCATACCAATACTCCCGCGGACTGTATTCTTTCGGAGGTGCTGCAAATATAGTGGGATCCGAAAGATTTCCCTCTGCACTCATAACACCGTCGGCACCAGTTGCAGCCAAGCTAGCTTCCAGGTCGCCCGAGTTCAAGATATTGCCGTTGGCGAAGATGACGGTTTCAGGGGGAAGGTTGTCTCGTAAATACCGAATCACAGACCAGTCTGCTATTCCGGTATTGTGACCTTTCTGTTCTCTTCTCCTCCCGTGCACAGTCAATATGCTTGCGCCTGCGGACAATATCATCCTGGCATAGTCGAGGGTCTTCTCCCGTGTGTCAAGAACTCTCATCTTCGCCGTCACAGGCACTGTCAATTCGTTGTGCAGCTTGTTGATCATCTTGTAGATAGTATCCCAGTCTTCTTGCAGGAAGGAGCCGTAGTGGCCCGACCTCGCAATTCCTTGTGGACATCCCAAATTCAAGTCTACCGCATCGCAGTATGGAGCCACATACTGCGCCGCGTCGAGCAAGTCCTCCGGCTTATTCGCACAAAACTGCACAAAGAGGGGTCTATCCAACGCCGGATTCCCGTCCAGCCAAGGAGGGTCTGAGGATTTCTCCTTTGACACTAGACTGCTTCTCGTCGGCAGGAAGTGTCCGTCTCTGAATCTTGCGGTTTCTCGGAACAGTCGCGCGTGGAGCATGGGTGTGTACGCTAACAGAGAGTTTGAGCGTTCTTCATCTAGGTAGGATCGAGTGAGGAGCCTCCAGGCCTGGAGAACGGGTCAACATAAATCGCGTGCCGGAAAGGTGGGTGGGAGGACGGACGAATTCAGAGCGATCGACCATAGGTGCCACGATGTATTTGGGGCAGCCGATACTTTCGTAGAAGGCTCGACCTGTCAGTTTGCCAGGCGGCGACTGGCTTATGCCCGCAGACGATATTTGTGCCATGGTTCTGGAGAAAGGTTTAATTTGTCTTCGGGCCCGCGAGTATGTGGTCGCAAGCCAGGCCAAAGCTGGCTGTGACATATGCGACAGGGGAACGAGGTGGCGCAGGCTAGGGTATCATCATCTTGTCCAGACAATTCTAAAGTACCCCGTACCGGCAAAGTGTCTTGTGTGAATGAAGTGACTCGAAGGTGAAGCAAACAAAATCATGGAAAATACCACCGCAAGTAGTAACACTCCGCTGCAGCCGGATAACGGCGGAGCATTCAGGTTGCGCATGCACTCTTGCTTGCAGAACAATATGAGCAACTGTGAATGTGGGTGATTCGACAGCCCAAGAGTATAACGCTAAGATACAGGACGCGGAAGCCTGAGACTGAATAAACCACAGTGCGGCTCGAGGGTATAGTGGTCGATCTAGGAGGCTAAGTACTGGTATTCCGCACCCTGACCCCAAGTCATGCTTTTCACAAAGCCCTCGAAAGACGGTGAATTCGACCTCGGAAAGATGATGGAACCTAAGTTTCTGAGACCTCAGGAGCGAGGAGAAACAGCCATTTGAGGTGATTACTGCTGCAGGAACCAGAAACCTCTGTCATTACTGGTCCGATCGTCTCAGCCACCGGAAAAGGAGCTGGACAAGCGAGATAGAAGCTGGGAGACCTGTCCACACCGTTGATACAAACGTTTACATCGACATGGAGTACTAGTAATACCGCTTCCCGGCCACCCATTCGACGACGACGACGACGACGACAACCGTCAACACCTCCACCACCATCATGAAGCTCTTGTACGCGCGGCGCACCTTCGAGAAGAAGCGCGGCGCCTCACCAAGCTGCATTGGATCCAGTCGCTGGCCGCAGGTCCAGTACGGGCATCGACGTGTCCAAGATCACTCTCACCACAGGTTCGGGCTTGCACGAACATACGCTTGGGCTCCTCATAAACGCCGCGCGCCGCTTCTTTGAAAGGCGCGACTGCCGATTATGAGCCCACTGGCCGTCGCACCTAGGCGGAGCTCAGCCTGACTGCCCCGTAGATAAGCCCACTACGCTACAAGATGCCAACATCTTAATCTGGGACTTCGGAACTATCGCTAAAATGCTGAGGTCGTGGCTCACGGCGTTGGGCGGGAACGTCAAGGGCATAGGGCGCAGCTCCGGCGTGCGTAGTGGCGTCCCGGTCTACAGACTTGGTCGAGCTTCTGCCAGAGGCCGATGCGCTGCTCATGATCCTGCCCGGCGGTGAGACGACCAAGCACGCTCTGAACAAGGAGCGGCTCGGTCTGCTGTAGAAACATGCTTGGGTCGTCAATGGGGGCAGCGGCACTGGATGTGTTTGAGACAGAGCCGCTGCCCGGGAATAGCCCGTATTGCGAGCAGTTTCTTCCCGGCCAGGAGTTGAAGAATATCATGGAATCAGTTTCGCTCGTCGGTCGCGGACGTTGGCTGTGACGAGCAATGCGACCGATGTAGTTTGCTTCCAGACCGGTTCACGAAGCAGCTCGAAACGCCCATAAGCACGCTCGTCAGCACAAGCGGGCCAGGAGCATCCGACGGTTTGGGAATAAATCATGAGGCGGTGTTTCTTTGTTATCAGCATCTACTGCCAGGGCAATCTTACGGCTGCGACGTATCACATCCATCACACCCGAGAAGCCTCCAACTCGGTTTCGACTCGTGGGGGAACCTTCCGTTTCCGGTCCGAAAGCAACATCCATGCCGCAGCGGTCAGCGACAGGCATTCCTTTGGCCCGATCACTGGAGAGCTGTTATTCTACTGGATTCCTGATGTTTGTCCTGCCTGTCTCGGTACCTAGGTAATTACTAAATTGAAGGTCACCTGATTGTGCATGTGTCTTGGGAAGTTGCTTCCCCGGTTTCGCGCCGGCACCAGCGTGGCCCAGCTCGACCTGTGATTCGTCGGCATCCCACCACCTCTTCGATCGGGGAACTGCAAAAGCAATCCGGGGTCATTGGACAGAGCATCGGCGGTCCAAGCGAAGTCAACTTCAAGTTGGCCCATGGCTGTATACCAGCGATCTGAACGGAAAGGCTAGCTTGCAATCTGCTGCGATCTTTATTAAGGCCATTTCCTGAGTGGTGCGAAGCTTACTTACCACGCCCTTCCCTTGTCTTTTGGCGCCTAGATCGTTCTCATTCCTTCAGTCGCACCATCGGCTCGATGGGGTCAATATCGCCGGACAGCTACTACGATGTTATAATCGTGGGGGCTGGCTTTAGCGGCTTCTACTTGTTGAACAGTCTCAGAAAGTTAGGATGCTCTGTCCGACTCCTGGAAGCTGGAGAAAAGGCCGGAGGGGTTTGGTCAGTCAACTAGCGGGTACACCGAGTACATTCTTGACGTTTCACTGACGCGTCTGGCCAGGTACTGGAACTCCTATCCCGGAGCTCGTGTAGACTTGGAGGTGCCTCAGTATCAGTTCTCGGCCGACGAGACATGGGCGCAATGGGACTGGAAACAGCGATATCCTGGTCGAGACGAGCTGGTCGCCTACTTTGAACACATCAGCAAAGTCTGGGCCCTGCGCGGTGACATTGACTTCAATACGAGAGTCGAAAGCGCCCACTGGGACAAGGAGACCTCACAGTGGCGAGTCGTCGCTCGAGCCGGTGAGGAGCAGTCTTCTTACCGCAGCCGGTTTTTTTGCCCCTGCACGGGCTTCGCCGCAAAACCGTTCATGCCACCGTACCCCGGTTTTGACGACTTCAAAGGCACTATACACCATACGTCCCACTGGCCACAGGAGAAGGTCGACCTGACAAACAAGAGGGTAGGAGTGATTGGCACTGGTGCTTCAGGGGTTCAGGCTATACAAGAACTGGGCAAGGTTGCTGATCGTCTAACCGTGTTTCAGCGAACTCCGAATAATGCTATCCCGATACGCAATCCCACGCTTGGTAAAGAAGAGAACCAGGCCCTGCGGGACAGGTTTGTCGAATTGCGCAAGACCCAGCTGACCACCTTTGGCGGATTTCTCTACAACTTCCTACCGGAAAAGACGACTGACTTGTCCGAGGCCGAACGACGCGCGGTGTACGAGAAACTCTGGGGCGGCGGAGGATTGCAATTCCAGCTGGGCAACTTCGCCGACATGATGTTTGACCCTGCTGCCAACGCTGCCGCATACCAGTTCTGGCGAGAAAAGACACTACCCAGAATCAAGGACCCCAAGACCGCGGCGGTGCTCGCGCCTGAGCACCCAAGCCACGCGTTCGGAACCAAGCGAATCAGCCTGGAACGTGATTACTTTGAAACTTTCAACCAACCTAACGTTACGTTGGTCAATCTCCTAGAGACCCCCATTGTGCGGATGACGCCCGAGGGAATTCAGACGTCGGACGGGGCGAACCACGAACTCGACACCCTAGTGATGGCGACCGGGTTCGACGCAATCACCGGCGGTATGACACAGATTGACCTTCGCGGAGCCTCTGGGCAGCACATCACGGAGAAGTGGCAGGACGGGGTGTACACTTACCTGGGCATGACGGTCCACGACTTTCCGAACATGCTCTTCATCTACGGGCCGCAGGCACCGACGGCGTTCTCTGCTGGACCTGTTTCGGTGGAATTTCAAGGTGACTGGGTCGTGGACTGCATCCAACATATGTTGCGGAACAACCTGACCAGCATCAACGCGACAGCCGACGCCGAGAAGGAGTGGAAGGCTCACGTTAACGACATCGGCGGCCGGGGCCTGTTCCACCAGGCCGAGAGCTGGTATTTCGGTGCCAACATACCCGGCAAGCCGCGCGAGGCTCTGCTTTACATGGCCGGCCTACCCGCTTACAAGGAGAAGTGCTTGGATTGCTCTCAACACGGTTATCGAGGATTTGAGTTCAGGTAGTACTGGGTATTATAATACATATCGAGTCATGTCATACATCATATCGTGTTAGAGCTGAAGCCGTGCGTACCCTCACCGTTTCAGTCGAATGTTTCTTCACCCTGATATAACAATTGCAATCTCTCCCCCCGACCCCCTCCCCCCAACCCGAAAAGTCCCCTCCGCCATGCCGTTCTCCCGGATTCACTCAAACCCTGATTGACAATACAAAACAACGCGCCTTGATCTCGGCCAATTACCCCGCCTTTTGACACACTGCGTTGGGAGAAGGAAAATCTCGACCGATTTCGGGCCGGAAAACAAACCATATTCCCCTCCCCCCAAGTGGACGGGCGGACTCGGCCAAGAAAGGGGAGAGAGGACGATTGCCAACCAACCCGAACCAGGCGAATGACACCGCTGCTCACCTACTTTTTTTCTTAACATAAACAGCGGCAGAGATCACGTCAACTACAGAATTTCTCGCCGTTTTGCCTTGCCTGCCGGTTGCTATCGTAGTGAGATCTTTTGGTTGGGTCGCGCGGTTGTATATTATGAGAACTGCGTGACTGGGCACACGTTATTATTACGCCATACTATACTAGTATATGGCATATGACCGGGGCGACAACAATACGAGAGAACCTGCAAACAATAGAGGGCTGTCGTACCACCTTGGATTCCCGAACCTTTCCGCGCCATGACCCAGTTCCAGCTCCCGCTCCAGGATAAGGTGATTGCGATCACGGGCGCCGGGTCGGGCATTGGGCGCGCGACGGCGCTGACGGCCGCGGCTCGAGGGGCCTCGCTCGCGCTGTGCGACGTGGACCGCAAAGGTCTAGAGCAGGTGGTGGAAGAGATCCGCGCGCGCGGGGTGAGCAACGTCGAAGGCACGGTGGTGAACGTGGGCGACTCGGACAGCGTGGACGCGTGGATCGCCGCGACGGTGCAGCGATTCGGGAAACTGGACGGGGCGGCGAATGTCGCGGGCGTCGAGGCCAGCCCGGACGGCAGGGTCGTGTACGCGCCCATCGTCGACACCACGAACGAGCACTGGAATCACATCCTGGGCATCAACCTGACGGGCCTGTTCTACTGTCTGCGCGCCGAGCTACGCGTCATGGGTCCAGGGGCGTCGATCGTCAACGTTTCCAGCGTCGGCGGCCTCGCGGGACGGGAGAGTTTCGGCGCGTACAGCGCCAGCAAGCACGGCGTCGTGGGCATCACGAGGACCGCTGCCCGAGAGGTGGGCGTCAAAGGCATCCGCGTCAATGCCATTTGTCCGTACGTCTTTGCTCCCCCCTTTTTCCTAACAAACCTTTCTCTGCCGGGGGATATATATGTACACACACACACACACATTACATGACAAATTAGACTGACGCAATGGCGGCGACGACGACAAGAACAGTGGAATCACGCAAACCCCGATGATGGATCGGTTGTCCGAAGGTGCACCGGCCTCGATGCTGGCCTCCATGTACATCCCCTTACAGGCCCGGGGCACGCCTGAGCACATGGCCAAGACCATCTGTTTTGCGCTCAGTGATGAGGCAGACTACACGACCGGTGCTTTGTTTACAGTGGACGGGGGCATCATGTCGTAGAACGATGTAACATTTTGCCAGGCGTTTCATTCGTAACCACAAATGACGCGCCGTGACTTTTGAGCGTGGTCTTCGGTCCCGCTTTCCCCAGACGTTGTTACTTTCATTTCTTAATACTCCGATGCCCCAGCAAGCCCAGCCATTAATTCAGTGACTGTAGCCAGGCATCATCCTCGATTGAATGGATCGGGTAGGGATCGAGCTCGTCAAAGGACATCAAGTTGGAGTTGAGCATCGTGATGTCCCACATCATATCATCGCTCTCCGGCACCGCTTTGCCGGCCTCTTGTGCAGCGTCTTCGGCAGTTGAATGAACCGGCGCGTCCACGGTCGAGGTCGGCACAAGAGCGGCGAGAGTGCCTGGAGATTGATCCGTGGTGCTTCCGGTTCCGCGGCGTGGTGGCGAGACCACGGACGGGCGTCTCAGGTTCGGGGACGCCGTGCTGGAAACATCCGTGAATGCCGGCGACATGAACGGAGGCGGGAACTTGGGCGCTCCGTTGCCCGGTTGTCCCGCATATTTCGCACGCCATAGCCACAGTGAGTCAAACACTATGCTGACCAAGAGCCGACACCTGACCGACAGATGCGGAGGGTGGAGGCCGACGTCTGGCTGTTCGCGGTGCAGATTCCATATCTGCGCCAGGATCTTGGTGGTTCGGCCTGGCAGGTCATTGTCCTCGACTGAGCACTGCTTGAAGAGGGAGACACATATGTCCAGTGCGTGTTTTCCTTTCTCGACATCCACGAATAGCCGGTATTTTGAAGACGAGACTTTGGATACGAAGACCCCTATCGTGAAGCATAGCTGGTATAATGAAAAGGGCAAGTACTTGAACGGACACTCGGTTCGGTGTCCAGCTGCCAGGCTGGAGACAAGGCTGATGGCGTCGTCATAGGCCTTGATCACACCGTTTTGTCGAGCGGGCGACTCTTCGTCCTCGAACAGCCAGTATGCTCGGAGTTGGAACCGCGCGGAAAGCACGTACGTTTCTGGTGATAACATTAGACATTAGACAGATTGGCGACACGAAAGGTTTGTCGACTTGCCATAATTGGTGTTGGCCAGTTGTTTTTCCAGCGCCTGAAGATCGCATTCCAACTTCTCCAGTGCCGAGACTCTCAATTTACCAACGGCTGCTGGGCCTGGCTGTCCGTCAACTTGGATCATGGCTGTATGGACCTTGTTACAGAATCGTTGAGCCATGACGGCGCAGTGAATGGTCTCGGGCAGGTCAAATGGATTCGTCGCCTCGGATGCCTGCTCAATAGTGGCTTCTGTGGGGAGATAGGGCTCTTGCCCGGTCATGGTAGCCGCACTGGACAAGGAGTTTCATCATCAACTCGACTGACAATAGTATACTCTTGCGGGATACCGCAACGCGAGTGAGACTGAAAAAGTCGAGGGCACTTACTTTTCCACGGCCACGTAGATACAGCACCACACTTTGATAAGCTCGCGAAGCTCAGCTGGTTGTAAAGAAACTCGTAAGCGGGAGAAATCGGAGATGTTGTCTGCTCGATGCATTCCAGCATGCATTGCTGCCGATCTGAGGTTGCCGGCCAGGATGTACGTGGTGTCAAGGGGCATAGATGAGGTGGGAAAGGGCCAGACACAAAAGATCGACATGGCCTGCAGCGACGACAATGTGTGAGGAGGATGGGCTATCGTTGACCAGAGCAACTCCTGGACTGCAGGCACCAGTGCATCCAGCAGAGAGAAATGGAGGCTGTCGTGGCGAGCGGCAGTCAGAATGATGGTCCAGAAGAGAAGCTTGGAATCCTCGCCAACTGGGTCTGCCGAGGGCGGTTTCTGGAGGACGGGAAACACCGGATGGTAGTGGGTGAAATATCTACTCAGCCTTAGTAGAAAGAGAGAGTGGTTGCAGACTTGAAGCTAGCTTACACTTGGAATAAATGCTGAATCTCTGCCGGACTAACAGTGGTGGATCGGATCGTCTGGCCTCTCGAAGCTGGGAACACCGACGCGGATTCCAAGCCTGAGGGTGCAGTCGGAAGTTGCTGCCTGCCAAGTGTCACGTCGCCACTTGAATCGGCAGCATAGTCTTCGAACGAGGCACCGTTCCAGTTGGCAGGTGGACTGCTCGAGACAGGAGCGGCGGTAGCTCCCATGTATCTGTTGGCGTTCTGGGATCGCGGCAAGCCGGCCGTGTCCCCTTGATTGTCCCTAGGGATAGCCACGTCGTCTGTGTGAGCAGCTCTGAGTAGCTGAACCTGCATTGCGATATCGCTTAAAGTCCTATTGACGACTCGTCAGCGCGGGTTACGTGATGGCACCCTAGGGAAAGCAAAGCGTACGTTCTCTTACTGACGCGCCTGTACTGGGTGTCGACGACACACTGCGTCGAGAGCTCCTGGCATCTATGGCAAGGCCGAAGGCCGCCTTCTGACCCCTCGCAGCGTAGCTGAGACGGCTTTCAGTCAATGAAACTGTCATTTGGCCTCGACTTGGTGCACGCAGAGGACCAAAGATCATCCACTCTTTCGGGGCCGAACACGCGTACCTTGGCTTGTCGACACTGTTGGCAGGCAACAACGCGCCGTCGCTTATTACGGCGATTTGCATCACCGGCGCTCAAAACGCCAGCCTCGGGCACGCGAGACCGTGACTCTGTCGCGGCCCTGGGAGCAAGTGGCCTGCCAAAGCCTCCACCTTGCTGGGACGCAGCTTGCACAGCCATCACGCAAGCCGGGGGCACGACACGATAGATAGCAGCAGAGGCTTATGACCAAACGAAAAGGACACTTGACGGAATCTTTGAGATCAGATCGAACGAAAGAGAAGTAAGGCGAGATAAATGGGCATGGCAGGTTCTGCCGAGGAAAGTGCGTGGAAATTCCCAGCAAAGGCCCGAGCTTCAGACGGTCTCGGACTGTCAAGATGAGCTTGCTCTCTTGAGGTACTACGAATCTATCTGCCTTGCATTACAAATCTTAGTATCTGACTATATCTTCCGTATAGAGACCTCTCTACCTAGTTAGGATCAATGCTGGTCCCTGACTGGCTCGCTGATTCCACAAGCCCTACATACAGTGTTGGGGGGTTCATGCATGAGCTGTGGTCTGCATTAAACTGTCTGACAAAGACGTGACCGCTACAATGGTTGGAGTGGGTGGGCCGTCTGGGGAGGAGGGGTGCTCTAAAGTCACGGGGCCCGGGGGAGGGGTGTGGGGGGGCAAGGTCGGCTGGTACGAGTACTGTAGCTACAGTGTATTTCAAGAACCCTTCAGGTCTCGGCCTTCTCCGTACGAGGTCGTCTGGGCACTCCTGTACCTCCCCCTTTACCCATGAAGTGGTTAACGGCACCTACAGGGATAGCAAAACATCGGTCGCACGTCCTCGTTCTTGATGATGCATCAGAGCTTGTATGAAGAGAATCGGACGACCATTATATTGTTGCACCATGCCGCCGTAGCTAACTACTATAATACTACCACAGAAAGACAGAGTCCACATCGGACAAAGAATCAAAGACCATATCGGGCTCCGCAACAGTCCAGGTCCTGGGCGTCCACTCCTCCCTCGCTTCTCCGCATGCGAGACTGGTCACGCCTTCTCAGAGCTGGTTTCTTCGTGGGGCGAGCTAAATTCGAAATGGGTTTCGGCTGGGTCCTTGGAGTCTTGGTGGAGGGTTCGAATGGTGTGCGTTGCCGCGTCAATCTCGATTTCATGCTGGTAGATGGCAACCTCATCGGCATCGCCAAAAAGAGCCGCATTCTCCTCCAAAGGTCGGCCCTTGGTGTCCGGAAACCACACCCACATGATAATGCACGCAATGCTCCCGGGGATGATGAAGCAGAGAAAGAATCGCCACCCTATCTTCTCCAGGGCCACAGGCGCGACCTGTAGCCAGAGGATGTTCTGGAGCGAAATATGCGCGATGCCTAGACAGACACCTTTGGCGCGTAAGTGGGTGGGGAAAACCTCCGACAGGTATGAGAACTGTGTGCCGTCAATGCACAGGTTGAAAAAGGCCGCAAAGACGAAGAACATGGCCACTGCGGCTTGGAGAGCTGCGCTATTGTTGGACGGCACGAAGTTCGCGATCAACGCAGTCTCGACGACCAGGCTTGCCATGCATCCAAACATGCCGAAAGCAATGTATTTCGGGCGCGGAAAGCGGTCCACAAGTCCGATAGCGATCATGTTGCACACGAAGTTGAAAGTGGACCAGATTGACGGGAACAAGAGTGCTTTCGTGGTGGAATATTGAAGCAACTTGTACAGCGTCGGACCGTAGACATTGATAACATAGATGCCGGAGAAGGGGGTCATAATGGTGATGCCGCACCCCATAAGGGCCCGCTTGCGGTAGGAAGGCTTCTTTAGGATGTGCCACCACGTATTCCCCAGGGTCCGGTCGATGGCGATCTGCTTCTGAATCTGGTAGAACTCGGCGTGAGCGGCGTCGTTGTTCGGATCTGTCGGATCGGAATGCAGCTTGAATAAGATTTCTTTGGCCTCGGATGCCCGGTCTTGCATCATCAGCCACCTAGGGCTTTCGGGGACAAAGAAAAGCCCAAGCAGCAAGACAAGGGGCCAAAAGCATTGGATCGCAATCGGTGGTCTCCACGTGTTGGTGCTTCCGCTGGTCCACCAGTAAAACCCAAAGCCGACCCAGGCTTGGATGGCGTACCCCCCGGAGAACATGGAGGCATGAATGTCGATACACGCACCTCGCATGTGGACCGGGGCGATTTCGCTCATCAGGAGAGGCACTGCCGCTAGAGACATGAAGGAGCCAGCGCCCGCGATGAAGCGGAATGCGATGAACATGCCCACGTTGACGCTACCAGCAAGAAGGGCTCCCGAGACGACAGACAGAATGGCAGCCTGCGACACGTGAGAAAATGGAAAAAAACAAGGGAGCTGACAACCACTTAGGACACGACGTACCACAGCGCAAGCCCATTTGCGCCCCCATTTGTCCGCAATGGTGGGCAGTAGCAATGTACCGATCACACCGCCGGCCGAGAACAGTCCATTCATGGTGGCCAGGAGATCGGTGCCATTGGAACGCGTATCAAGCTGGAAATATTCGATGAAGGATGGTTGACCTGCTGGCTGTCAATACTGCTCCGGGCCAATACGCATTGATCTCTGACCTGAGGTAATTCCCATCACAGCCGCAGAGTAACCAGCAGTGACGGAGCCGAAGCCGAGGAGAATCAGCACACCAACGGTGTGTATGTTGATCTTTTGTCGGCTGAGGATACCCGCTTCGGGGGAAGGCCTCGCCATCTTATCGGCGTTGATGAGCAAGGCTTTGGAAGACTGTGTGTCAGGGGTGCTGCAACGGGGCAGGTAGTATCACGAGCAGAGCACAAGAAGCCTTGGAGCGGCTCTACGGGCATGTCTGATATATAGACTGCATCGAGCTCGGGCTCTCAGCCTGGAAGATCGCAACACAAGACCATTGGGAGCCTCGTCGGAGCGGAGGAATTGTCTATTGCGCTTCCATCCCCGGACCCCAGGTTAGCAGAGGACCAAACGCACTCCGCAAGGCCCAGGGGAGGTCGTTGCACGTATCTTTGATTGACCGAAAGCTGCCGAGACTTGGCCGCGTGGTATTGGACCGCCCGCCGGCTCGCTGATGGGGAACACGCTTGCGAAAGCGCGCCGGGCTAGATGCTTGCTTCTCTGATAGGGAGCAGCTGTAACGACTTTCGCGTGGGTTAGGATAACCCCGCTCGAATGTTGTTCCGACGCCAAATACAGAGCGCCGCCAGCCTTCGCCAAAAGATACGGTACCCATTAGACCGTAGACGAGTCCGAAAGTCCACAACTCATGTCCCGCAGGGGCTACGGCCGGTGTGCGCTTCACCGATTGGAGCGCTGAGCGGCTGGTGATTGGGAGGCGTCTGCACTACGAAAGCGTGCTGCGAGCCTCGTCTGATTCACACGGTCATCAGCAGATCAGCCCAACTTTCGTTGTGTAGATACCTCTGACAATTCCAACACATTGTGACGAGATTGGGCCTAGTCAACCGTCTCACCAACATTCCGTCGGACCATGGCGACATCAATCCCTACAGAGTTTACCCTGAATACCACTTATCGATTAAATTCTGATCATGAGATTCCCGTCCTGGGTTATGGGGTATATCAGACGCCGGCAACCACGTGTGAGGAGGTGACGCTCCATGCATTGCGTGCTGGCTACCGCCATATTGATTCTGCTCGAGCCTATGAAAACGAGCAACCCTGCGCAAAAGCCATTACGGCCTCGGGTCTCAAGCGAGAAGATGTCTTCTTCACGACCAAAGTCCACCCCAACGATATGGGCTACGAGAAGACCGTGGAATCGATTGCGGCTTCTCTTGCCGAGACTTGTCTCGGGTACATTGACTTGTATCTCATCCATGCCCCGTTCGGAGGCAAGGACGCTCGCCTCGGGACCTGGAAGGCGCTCAGCGAGGCCCAAAAAGCGGGCAAGATCCGAGCGATCGGTGTGTCAAACTACGGTATTCATCACTTGGAGGAGCTGGAGGAGTACATCAAAACCACACCGGGCACTGGTGTCATTGATATCGGTCAATGGGAATTTCATCCTTGGCTTCCGCGCCAGGATATCGTCGACTGGTGCCAGACAAGACATATTATGCTCGAGGCTTATTGCCCGGTTGTCCGAGGTGAGCGTAAGGACGAAAAGGTCCTACAGTCTCTCAGCCAGAAGCATGGGAAGACCTGGGCACAGATTCTCTTACGCTGGAGTCTACAAAAAGGCTTTGTGCCTTTACCGAAGAGTGAGACGCCTTCACGGATTGAAGAGAATGCCAACCTCTACGACTTTCAGCTCGACGCAGAAGACATGGAAAGGCTCCATTTTCCCACTTCCTATGCCCCTTGTGCATGGGATCCAACCACGAGTCATGATTGAAGGGCCACAAGCGAACGGAGGAGGACAGACAGGAAAACATGTCTGTACCGAAGCCAAACCCTTGGCTGGAAAGATATCATATATCCCTCGAACTAATCGTGTCGCTGTCTGCTCTGTGAGCTGTCGAGTGCCTTCCTAGAGAACCACTTGAGTACTTTTTCTCTTGTCCAAAGAACCAAACTCCTACTGATTTGATGTAAAACGGCCGTCAGTATCTCAGTCTGTACAGCGGCCCGAAGCTTAACATCGCTTCTGCATACAACTCCAAGATATGAAGATCCATACCAAGTGAAAGTGTCACGGTTTGTGAAAAAATGATTACGGTGATCGCAGAGTGTCTCACACATTCTCCGTCTCTCCAGAAGGTTCGATGTTCTCGATGCACGCTATGAAGCTGGAGTGAACTTTACAATACATTGTTTCCCTTTAGGCACCAGCACAAAGTGACATGCCATTTCCATGTCACTATGAGTTGTCGCACTCCCAATCTCGACGTTGTATCGTGTGATCAAGGCGGTCGTGACCAGTTTGATCTCCATAATCGCCAGGCTTCTTCCCAGGCACGCCCGGGCACCTTTACCGAAGACGGTGATGTGATTGCGCATGGTCTCCAATTGTTCTGGACCGTCGACATCCAGCCAGCGCTGCGGGTTGAATGTATCTGGATCCGGGAAGACGACTGGGTTTCTTTGGATTGTCAATGCCTGACACGAAACGATCGTCTGTGGCTCGAATTAGTCGGAGATCCTACATGGAGCTTGCATTTGGAGAAGGGAGCTCGAGGTCGAGAACTTGGAAAGGACTTACCTTCGGGGGAACGACCACGCCGTCGATAACCCCTCCTGTTTCAGGGGTGATTCGCTGTAAGCTGGCCGGGGCCGCGGGTCGAAGCCGCAGTATCTCTTGTACGACGGCTTCAAGCACTGGCAGCTCGGCGACGACACTGTACGTGTGAGATGGCGGCACACCCTTCAGCTCCTCGCGTAGCCGTAGTTGCCACTCGGGATAATTTGACAGTTCGTAGAACAAATATGAAAGGGTGTTGCCGGTGGAATCGGTCCCAGCAAAGACAAGGTTCGTGACCTCGTCGATAATTCCCTTATCCGTCAAAGGCCGTGGTAAGTCGGAGCCCATTCCCTTGAGCTCATTTCTTTCCTTCAGCATCTTGGCGATCAGATCTTGTCGTCCCGTGGGGTCGACGTGGGCCAAGTATTCGTAGAAAGCAGTGCCACAGTACTAGGAGTACTTTAGACAAATTTCGTGGTGTTTGACAGAGCGTCTGGAGTGCTCACCTGGTTGAAATCATCACCGGCCCTCAAGAAGTCGCGTATCGCCTTGACCGGGGCGTACTGCAAGATTCTGGACGTTGTAGGAAACATCCACCAGACCCAGAGAGATGGGAACACAGCGTCGAGATCGAGCAGCAATTGTGGCATCTTTTCTGTCTCGAGACCGCCCCAGCTCTTACCTGCGAACCCGTCACCTATTTCGTTCAAGTTAGGACGTCTGTCTTCAGTTGCTAGTGTGATATTATTCCATACCCACAACACTTAGGGCAAACATTCGGAACCAGGGAAGGACATCGAGTGGGATGTTCAGCCGCTTGTCGAAACATTTGACCAGATCTGCCACATGGCCGTGGATCATGTCCTCCATCTGGGCGATTGAGGCTTGATTGAAACTGGGAACGACTCGCTTCTTGGCAACCCGGTATTCGTCTCTGTCACGAGTCGTAAAGATCCCTTTTTGGCCCAGGGATTCATAGATTTCGCCCTTTGTGTACTTTGAATTGGCTCCGTAGATGTCCTTTAGAGCTTGAGTGGATGAGAAAGACAGCTGGTCCGGGGCAATCCGCACGACGTGGCCATGCTTCAAATGCAAGTCGTGAATCGTGGTGCTTCGATTCCCCGAAAGATCGAGCAATATGATCCAAGCCCCGGACAGCTTGGCCAAGAGGGGTCCTGGAATCGAGCTTAGGGGGTGCGTAAAAACTCGGACCTGTCAAAGGTCAACCAAACGCTCCTGCCTCCAGAGCTTCTCGGTGACTGTACGAGATAGTAAACCAGTGCAAAACATAGAACGGCGAGGGCCACTAGACCCTGCCACGGGGCTATTGCGACGAGCTGGTCCATGACTCTGGAACACGTGATGATCAGGCTCCGTCCCGGCTTACGACTGGGAATCCCAGGAGTGGTGGTATAAATAAGGGTTGATACACGATCAACGGGCACCAGGCTTGGCCACTCACTGTCCTGGAAACCCTGCCAGATCTCCTATGGTGGCGGTGACTTGCTCACACTGGGCCTCGTCCCAGTGGTCTTTGCAACTAGCTGAAGGCGTCTGCGGATGCTTCAATCTTTGGATTCTGGGGGGACCCGGTTTTCGCGATTGCTGCGAGATTTGCCGATTGGCCAAATTCTCGTCGGCGCGAAACCGGCGGCGTAACGGCAAGATGTCATTGGTCCACGGGAGACGACATCAAACAATGAGGAGGTGGTAGCTATTCCCCAGCCATCTGAGGGCCGGCACCGCCACGTGGCCAAGCATTCCAATCACAGCTGCTCCACATCAGCATTGACAACAGTGCTGTTCCCGGTCGAAGGGACCGTATTCGTGTCCAAGAGCTGGTCGGCGCAAACGGCCTCTTCCCTCCGCACAATTTGCGGTTCTCCGCCGATCGAGATACTGTGGACCGCCTAGAGAGGCTCCGTGTAACGACCTTCCAGGTATTATCCAGCGCCCTGGTCAACCCAAGCGTCCTCAACCCAGTTTCAAATCGGTATTGTCTGGGCTCAAATCATCCCAGACCACACAACAAACCGATCACGCTAAATGGCTGGAAATACTATTAACGGGCACCATGTCGATGCCTATCTACCCAAGAACACGGGGCTCTTTTATGATGGATCGTTTCATGAAACCATTGATGGCGAATACAGAGACGTGATCAGCCCAGGTACTGGCAAGACCATCACCAAAGTCGCTTTCGCGGGGACAAAGGACACGGTGGCTGCCCTCGAAGCTGCAGACAAGGCCTTCCCCGGTTGGAGTGCGACGCCTTCAATAACAAGGTGTAAGCTTCTTCGCAGGGCGGCGCAAGTGATCCGCGACCATGTCGATGAGTTGGCTGCACTTGATGCCTGGAACGTAGGCAACCCGGTTGCAATCATGCGCCAGGACGTCGAATACACCGCGGACAACTTCGACCTGTTTGCCGGACTCGTGCCTGCAGTGACAGGCGACACGCACCATCTATCAGATGAGACGTTCAACTACACGATCCGAGAACCCCTGGGAGTGGTCGCACGAATCGTGGCGTACAATCACCCGGTCATGATGCTGGGGATGAAACTTGCCAGCGCGATCGCCGTCGGGAACACCGCGGTCATCAAAGTAGCTGAACAAGCCCCGATCTCGGCACTCCGGATGATGGAACTCATTGGAAACCTCTTCCCCCCCGGCGTAGTCAACGTCCTGGCAGGCGGAAGAGACTGCGGCGCAATGCTATCGAGCCACCCCATCGTGCGGAAGATCACACTGGTTGGAAGCGTCCCTATCGGTCGCTTGATCCAACGAGCCGGTGCCGACACTCTGAAATTGACCACTTTCGAACTCGGCGGTAAAAACGCCCTGATCGCGTACCCGGATGCCGATATCCCGCAACTTGTCGAGGGCATCGTTCGTGGCATGAACTTTGCTTGGTGTGGCCAGTCTTGTTCCTCAACATCCCGAATCTTCCTGCACGAGTCCCTGTATGACAAGGTCCTCGAACTGGTGGTGGACAAAGTCCGCTCTACCTACAAACCTGGCGATCCACTGGATCACGATACTACAATGGGAGCGCTCGTGGATCGAAACGCCCTGAATCGGGTTCAGAAATACGTCGAGATCGGTAAGAGCGAAGGAGCCACCTTGGTCCTTGGCGGAACAGTCCCAGACACGCCCCGACATGGCTTCTATATGATGCCGACGATATTTGCGGACGTTCGACATGATATGCAGATCGCCCAGGAAGAGATTTTCGGGCCGGTCATGTGTGTGTTGAAGTGGAACGATGAGCAAGAGCTCTTTCGACAGGCCAATTCGGTGGAATACGGGTTGACGGGTGCGATATACACGACGAACATTGCGACTGCGCAGAGGGCAGTCAGGAAGATGCAAGCAGGCTACGTCTGGGTCAACACGGTCAGCACCCACTTTCTCGGCATTCCATTCGGGGGCTACAAGCAATCAGGCATGGGCAGGGAGCATGGCCTCGACGAACTTTTCGAATTGACTCAATGCAAGGCTGTGCACGTGAAGCTCTCGTGAAGTTCGTAGTGGCTCGAAAAGGAGAGGGAGAGAGAACCATCCAGATAGTTGAAACACGGTGTCTTCTTCCCCGTGATATAGGCTGCCACGTGAAGCTCTCGTGAAGTTTGTAGTAGCTCGAGAAGGAGAGGGGGAGAGAGAGAACCATTTAGATACTGTAGTTGAAACCTGGTTTCTTTTCCTCCCAAAATATAGGTTGCTGCCACACTCCCAAGTGGGCGCGCGAGGTTCCACCAATACTTCCCGGAAATTCCATTCTCAAACACCGTTGCTATAGGCCGAACCTCCAGAGGCCAGGTCAAAGGCCATCAGTTCGTTCAGACCGCATACCTCAAACAACCTTTTCGGACCGCCGACCATGACCTTGGTTGGCTTCACCGTCCCTGTCTCCTTCAGTTCGTGGACCGCGGCGCTGATGGCCTCATAAGCCGCTCCCACCGAAAGGGCCGGATAGATCATGATTCGGAAGCCGAGCTCTTGGGCCTCGGCAACACTGATGTTCGGCGTGATGCTTCCCGTGACCATGTTCAACAGGACCGGCGCCGAGCCCAGGTCACGGCACACGGCACGCATCTGCTCAATTGTGGTTGGGGCCTCAAGGAAGGCGACATCTGCGCCCGCGGCCACGGCCTTCTTCAGTCGCCCAACGGCAGCAGTGTAGCCGAGCCCCTGCAACGCGTCGGTGCGCGCGATGATGACGATGTCTCCGTTCGGCATTGCGTCCCGGGCAAGGACAGCGGCTCTGATTCGCGAAATGTATACTTCTTCGTCGACCAACTCCTTGGAGCCGAGATGGCCGCATCGTTTTGTCTGCACTTGGTCCTCGAGGTGGAGGCCAGCGACACCGGCTTTGATGTATTCCTGCACGGTCCGTCGCACCGACAACGGGCCGCCGTATCCCGCGTCGGCGTCAGCGATCAGAGGCACAGTCGGGTCGAGACCCGCGATCATGGCGGCATTGGCGGTCATGTCGTTCAGAGTGGCGAGGCCCAAGTCGGCCATGCCGAGCCGCGACATCGATGTGCCGGCTCCGGTCATGTACATGGCATCCACGCCCGCTTCGATCATGATGCGCGCGCTGAACCCGTCATACACTCCCGGGCAGACGACTATCTTTCCTCCCGCTATCAACTCGCGAAGTCGTGCCGCTCCGGTTGAAGGAAGTTGTGCACGATGATCCCCATTGGTTTTTGCCATGCTGGATTAATCAGTTAGCCGTCAAAGTAGGGGAGTACGGTAGATCCAAGCCTAGGGAGAGAGTGTGCTCGCAGCTAAACGACAATAGAGCCGTGTTTGAAAGGTCTCGGCTTTATAACTCATCCTTGACGTGCTAAGCCCCTGTCCATCCTCCTTTCCCCGGGCGCTTATAGTGGAAGGGTTGATCGAAGGGGAACAAACCAATCGGCGCAAGTCGCCCAGACCACGGCACCGTGCGAATCATCTTCATTTCGAGTCCCGAAGGAATTCTTGAGCGTAATCGCCCGAGAAGTCTGGAGCATGGTGGACTGGCCGCCACCTGAAGCAGTGTCGTTTTTGCCATATGGACCACCGAAGCAGGCAGATACACTTTAGGCATGCTGTCGCTGGGCACGAATGAGCGACTTTGCCCAAGTCAAGGACCCGAGCTCTGAGCCCAGTCCAAGTCTTGTCTCCCAAGAGTGGGTATGTATGTCCCATCGCTACGTTCTCGACGTATCACAACGCTCTCTACCACTGCATTTTTGCCCCTTCTCTATCCTCTTCCAATGTTCCAAAGTCGGAGGGTGCCACCTGATTGTGAGTGTCATGGCCTGGCGTCTGCGAAGTCAAGGCTTCCCAAAGCCCCTTTCCCCATCGGCCAAACGCCTTCGCAGCTCCACCACATTCCATCAGTCGCCGTTGCATGGGGCTCAATTCGAAATGGAATTCCTCGTAGGTTCCCTGGTCATCCACCTGCAAGTCCAGGCGCAAACGATCCAGATCGATTTTCATCTCTCGACCATCGGCCACGACCTCCCAGAATCCTGGGTCTTTCATTTCAAACCCGAGAAGGCCGAGGTTTGGTTGGTTCCGGGCATAGATGAAAGCAAAGCTCTTCGCAATCACACATTGCACCCCAGCACCCTGCAGGGCCCCGACTGCATCTTCACGACTGCTTCCACAGCCAAAGGCTTCGCCGGCGACAACGATATTGTGACCGAGTTCTCGGACCTGCCGGCGAAACTCTGGATGTGTGTGATAGAGGCAATATGTGCCGAGCTGTTCTCGCGTGATGTTTGGTTTCGATATTGCCTCATTCGGGGCCAGTGCATCGGTGTCGATGAAGTCCCCTAGTCGTGCCACCTTCCCTTTGATGATTGAGGGCCCAATCTCGGGCCTTTGAGGTTTAGACATGTTCGATTCTGTTGCTGAGGACCGTGATGGCCTAGAAGCTGAATCCAAGTTGACTTCAAGGCCATTCTGCATAGCATATGAACCGCTGCCGCTGGCAACCACCGCAGCTTCAACGTCACGATTCTTTCGAAAGGACAAATCTGGAAGCCCCGGTTGGGAATCCAACGTCCTGGTCTCACTAAGCTTCATCCCAGGCTCGACAAAGTCCGGATCAATGAGTGTTTCTTGGTTGTTTTCTCGGCCCAAGATGGCATTCACGCGATTCATGTCGATGAAGTCAAGTAGCGGTGCCGGGTTTGTTACCTTCATGTCGAAGCTGCTTGCCGCAACTGTGACCGCCGAAGCTAGATTGCCAAAGGCACCTGACCAGACCCGTGAGTCGAACTTGAAGAACGAGTGGCAGATCTCATTACATACCTGGACCCATTCGGTTTTCGAAATTGCGGTTTTGACTTGTCAGCCATGTTTCACCTTTCCCAGCCTGATCTGCAGACATGCCAACGCAGTAGCTGCATCCTGGAACCCCGACTTCCCACCCAGCCCGTTCATATATGTCGATGAGCCCGTGCTTTCGCAAATTGTGGAGGATGGGCATTGAGCCAGGTACAACCTTGCGTTTCCCCGAACGTTTGGGCTTGGCCCCAAGTTTCATCGCCTGCTCAAGAACCAGTGCTGCGAGCACCAGTTCTTCTTCGGTCGTGGTACAAGCGCCGATGAAACATCCTTGCAATTCCAAACCCTCCACTTCCGTCACGGGGACAACATCGTCCGGCTTTGGGTAGCGTGCCACGAACGATTTGACTTGAGCAAGATCAAAGACATGGGATTCGACATAGGCGGCATCATCATCAGGCCGAAAATATACGGCGTTGGATCGATACTTGGCCTTCACTCGGCGGTTGATGAACCTCTGCGTGACCATATCTGGAACGAAGATCCCGGTGATGCCTCCAAATTCCTATTAAACTCGGTAAACAGATGGCCAACTCTGAGTGGGACTGCCAGCCTACGGTGGTCATGTTTGCGATTGCAAAACGAGCATCACAAGATAAATATCGCACCCCGGGGCCGGTGTATTCGACAACGCGGTCCGAGGCAACCGTGTTCCGCTTGAGCTCCTTCAAGATGTACAAGATCACATCCTTGCCCGAGATACCAGGTTTGGGCTTGTTGACGAAACGGATTTCCACCGTCTCTGGAATCTTAAACCAGGTCTCGCCAGTTATCAGGGGTAAGATAACGTCCGCTACTCCGAGGCCGATGGCAAGGCAGCTGACTGACCCGGCGGAGCAGGTATGCGAGTCCGATCCGATGACAAGCATTCCAGGCTGGGCTCGCTCACGACAAAATTCGGTATGCATTATCGTGTACTGGTGAGGTTAGAGAACATCTGTTGTTAGACGCTTAGTCCGAAAATACGGCACAGAAGCTTGATAACTCACATTCATCCTCTGGTTGTCGGTCATTTTAAATTCCTTCCTTGCACGCTCACTAGATTGGACGAATGACTTGATCTTCGGGGTATCGATGATTCTGGGATCTACAAGATGGTCTCCTGCAAGCCAAAAGCGATCATTTCTGCATATGCCCGGCTGGCCTAGTCGATCGTACCATCGTTCCATCCCCTAATGGAAAGAGAAACTCGGTTAGTGGAGGGATGGCCTCCTCGAGGTCGTCCGTCACTCACCTTCCACGATAATTCAGAAGCCAGAATCCAATCCACATCCACTCTGATTACATCGCCGGGTTTGACTTCGCCCTTCTGGTCGATGTCGTGCGCGGCAAAGACCTTTTCGGCCAATGTCATACCTCGACGTCCCTGTGGTCGTTGCGACAATGGCTTCAACGGTGCCTTCGCTCTTTCTGCAGAATTCACCGCTTCGAGATGAGCAGAGACCAAGAACAGTAGCTCAGATGTGTCTTGTTCGGAAAGTGTTTCACCATTTGGTCGCAGACCTAACCCTCCAAAATCAGTGGATAGTGTTGCGAGCTCACGGACATCCCGCAACGCCCCAGCTTCCGCGGCATGACCTGCATCCGCAAGAACGTGTGCGAGGTATTCAATCTCGTCAAGGATGGTTCGCGCTTCTGGCTCGGTGGGATGACCGCGGAGGCCATTTACACGGTCAGGCGAGACGATCTTAACTTTTCGGGTATCCTCCAAGATACGCAACAGGCTGTTGAGTCGCAAGGAGACCGCTTCTGGCACGGTGATGTAGGGAGTGGTGTGAGTGAGACCGGTCATGCTGGCTGACGTTGGACTGCTGATCCTTGGATATTACCTCCTGAAGGGAATGTACTCCAAGATCAACGCGCAAGATGGTGCGTGGTTGTTGAATCTCAGTGGAGTTGCATGCTTCGGTCGCACACGGCAGCTCGGAGGCGTTTTGGGCGTAGAAGGCCGCGATAGACCCCTCAAGACCCATTCTCGACGGCCGACGTGTTTCAGCCCTCCTCCTTCTAAGATCTGCGGAAGCCTCATCCGATCGAGCTTCACTGTTGTCCATTGGTACGGCGGGCCGGGGGTTTCTTCTCGCTCAGCGTGCAGCCCCGATTGGTGCAGGCATTCGGGGGCTCGTCTCTCCAGCACAAGAATGTCCAAACAGGCATCTGTACCATTCAGAGTAATCTCAGTGATCCATCTTCAAAGTTCTCTCTGGACAGATTGTAACCAGAACTACTATACCGACGTTGGCGACGCAAGCCTCCAATATTCAAGGCATGCCCTGTACGTGTACGATCACGGACCCGATGGGCACGGAGTTCCCAGCGCTTAGCATCTCGAGATCACATACTCCGACACCCAACAGAGTCCATGAATCTGGTCTGGAAATGGGACATCCGCCAGACCAAGGTAGCCCGCCTCCCCCAAGTTCAAGCCACATTCTTGTAATGGTGATACACCTTACTGACCATTTCCATTCTGATGGTTCTGCCTGGTACCTCACCTCTCTCCCAGCTCTTTGGACGTTACGATCGAGACCAAATACAAGTGACTGGACAACGGACAACAGCTCGCACGGCTAACACTGCCATTGCCAATTCGTTTCTTCTCCTACTGAACAATATGGCGGCGGGGCAGTTGCAGCCGATGATGGGTTTACATGACACTTGACGCCTCCAAAAGTGCCATTGATACCCAGTGGAGAAAGGTCATTCGTTCCAGGGTAGGTGACATTTTCTGCACCACCTCCAGGATCTTTCGTCCAGTCCTGCTTCCACCAGGCTATGACTTCGCAGTTCTTGTCTCTAGTAAGGGATTGGATGTCAGTTGCTCTTTCTTTCTCGCCTGGTAAGGAGGTGTGATGGCAGGAGCTTGGGACGTACTTGAAGAAATTGCACGTACACCCAGGGTTTGGGCCCACTGAAGTGATAGCATGGTACTGCACATGAGCCTTGAGTCAGCAAGTGGAAACACCCAGCTTTAGGCGGAATCATATGGTGCGATTGAGATAGGTATGAAGCGAAATTCGCCAATGTCTAAGGAGCGCGGATGCTGCGCTCTTGTGACTCTCAACCCGAGCGACTCACAAACTGATTCTGTAAGGGTACGCAAAAGTCATCCAGGAACATGCGGTATTCACACTGGCCGGTAAAGTTCTTTTCGGTGCAGTAGTAAACCTGGTCGTGTCAATGCGTCAGGGGTCTGAATCTCAGGAGGTAACGCACTCCACATGTGACATTGAGGGTCGGAATCCCACCCGGGTACGAGATTAAAGGTATGGCGGCAGCCAATGTTGCCGCCATAAGTGGAAGAAGTCCATGAGTGCTCATGCTATCTGAATAGGAGGCTCGTGAAGAATCGAATATCAGCATCAACGGCTTGAAAGGTGGTATTTGTATGCTTCGAAGTGATGGTGATACAGCGTGACCCATATGCGGGTGCTTGTGGCTCGTGACGGTGAAATTCGGTTTGTGAAGCATTGGATAAGTCCGAAGGTAGGACTCGTCCGCGATCTGGCAAGTTCTCGAACACGCCTCCGAGATCTATCTGAATCCCGTGTGACAGCGCGAGGATCGCGCCAAGCAGAACCTCCTTGGGGTTGTATCGATTTTCAATTGACTCTCCATTGCGCGCCCGCTGTTGTCGCAAAGCATTTCTAGATCGATCGACAGGCCGTAGATCAAGGCCTCAACCGCACACCGCCGTCTTCGGAGACAATGTCCACCTGATCATTCTCGTCGATGCGGCTCGCTCCCGCGCCAGTGCCGAAGATCTTGTCAACCCGCGTTTCGCGGTCCCAGACAATATCGTGATCACCACCTTCACAAATCTTCTTGAAATATTTGATGCGATGTTGCGGGATCCACTCTTCGTCTGTGCTCTCAGAAATCCAATTCCTTGCGGGCATTTCCTTGATCCCTTCAAATCGTTCGAAGTAGCCGACAAGATATTTTGAGATGTCAAGGCCTTTGTCCCACTGGAGTCGGCTAAGGACATCTAGAACAAGATGTGAGCAAGTTGGCCGAAACTATGTCAGGGCTTGACTGGCCTTGAGCGGTTCGCATCTTGGGCAGAGGCGTGTCGTTGCTTGGCGGAGCGGTGCCTTGCTTTCCCTGTCGTTTGTGCTTTGCGTAGCGCTCCAGCTCTTGAGTCTTCTTGATCACATCATTCTTCTCCTGGATTCGATCCTCGTCGATCTCCTGAAGGTGCTCTTGTGCAACACTCCTCAGAAGGTCGATTGCATTGGATCGAGACTCCAGTGCGTGATCGTCTGTGGGACTGCGGCCCGCCATGAATGACGTTCTCTCGCTACTTTTAGGTGGATTTTTGTTGGAGGAAGACCGACGTTTCGTAGTGGAGGAACAGTCTCACTTTAAGAAGTATTTGATGGGGGGTGATTTGGCTGTTGGCGTGTCGAGGCGCAGCAACCACTTGACCAGGATGACTCACCGTTCGACCTTCCGTTCCGACCCTCCTGCAACAGTCGAGAACAATTGCCTGAGATTAGATCATTTCAAGTGATCGCTGAAGCTTCGTGTACTCGGTCGGCTAAGTTAGTGGCTTGTAGGATTCTAGCCCGCCTTCCAAGCAGAAGGAAGAAATTGGGTGAGTCATCGCCCTTCTTGCGAGGTCTTCGAGTCTTCAATTGGCTGTGGTACCAACGATAGCGCAAGCTTCAATCCGCCAATACAGAGTTCGGTGTAATATGAATTGAGAATGCAGGCTACGAAGAAACAACAACGATTGTGAAGTTCTTAATTCTCATTCACAAACCCAAAGTGGTGTTTTTCATGACAGATTGAAACCTGCGTAACCTCCTGCAGCACATTCATTGATTGTTTTGTAGTATGTGGGAACGCCTCCCAGGTAGATCAAGGGCTCTCTCACTTTGCCTGGAATATTGTCGCCCATGTACCACTTGATTCGCGTTAGCAGGGGCACAGGAGACGACAGCTTGGAGTTGAACTCACCGATTTTGCGCTTGGGAGTAACGAAGCATTGGCCAGGTTTTTGACGCCTTTCGCCCACTCGACTTCGGCTTCTTCTTGAGCATCGGCGGACTTGAAGCCTTTCTCATGCATGTAATTTATCAAGTCCACGATCCATTGACCTTGTAACTCAGCACAGGTGGGTCCGTTGCATAACGCCGTTGGCGCTTGGGGCCCGTAAGTGAAGAACATGTTTGGGAATCCAGAAACTGCGAGTCCCAGGTATGTTTGGACTCCTCTCTTCCACTTGTCTAGCAACTTGTGTCCGCCTCGTCCGCGGATGTCAATATCGTTTAGACCGCCGGTGAGGGCATCAAAACCGGTAGCACAGACGACGTAGTCAAACTCCCACAGCTTCTCGGTAGTTTGGATTCCCTTCTCGGTCACCTCGACGATGGGGGTAGTTTTCATATCTACCAGTGAAACGTGCGGCTGGTCGAATATCTCGAAGAACCCGTTCTCCAACGAGATGCGCTTACATCCAAACGCATGAGGTTGAACTTCGGGCGCCAAAATTTCTTTCACCCTGGGGTTCCTGATTCGAGCTCTGACCTTGTCCCGCCAGAACTCATAAGCCTCTTTGTTGGCGTCCCAGGAGAACAGCATGTCGTGATACGTAGCTAGCCAGAAGTGGAAGTCACCTTCATCCCACAATCGTTGGTAAGTGGCCTGTCTTTGCTCTGGGGTGTCGTCGAATGTACCTCGTGGGAGGAAATTGAACGAAAACCCCCCAAAGCTCTGGGATCTTTCGAGGAAGAACTTGACGTAGTTCTCCTTTGGAAAGGCCTGTTCATCTCCGGTGTATTCGACTTGCTTCATAGGCAGAGCAAGATTGGGAGTCCTCTGGAACAGGACAAATTCCCCGGCCACTTTACTGAGGTCTTGGGCGAGTTGAACACCAGTTGAGCCCGTTCCAATGACCGCGACTCGTTTGCCCTTGAGATCAGGTTCCTGTTCCGGCCAATATGAAGGATGGACCCAAGTCCCTTGGAACTTGTCGATGCCTTTCCAGTCTGGGATGTGCCTCTTTGCAGCAAAGCCAGTGTTCAAAAGGAAGTATTTCGCAAGGAGCCGCTTGCCGCTGGCAGCAGTTACCAGCCATTTTCCCTGATCGTCTTGCCACTCAGCCGCGGTGATACGCGTATTGAAGTATGTGTCCTTTCTTAGATCCCACTTATCCGCGACGAAATGAAAGTATTCTCGTAGTTCTGCAGATCCAGGAAAGCGTTGCGTCCATGACCATGTCCGCCATAGTTCCGGGTCTGAAAACTCATAGTGAGGAATGGTACTATCGACGCGTGCACCTGGGTAACGGTTCCAGAACCAGACACCGCCGTAATCAGAGGCAAAGTCGACCAACTTAGTCTTGTAACCTTCCTGGCGCAACTTGTGGAGCTGGTAGACTCCGCCGAAGCCAGCCCCAACGACAAGGGCATCAAGTTCTTCCACATCTTGTGTCGGTGAATCCGCCACCGGCGATGTTACACTGGACATGCTGGCAATTCCGGCGTAACGTTCGAGGAATACAGATGTAAGTAAAGATTCGGACCAAAATAAATTTCCAGATGGTTCTGGACTGAATTGTTGCGACAGGCTGAACCAGGCAACTTCGTTCAACGCATCCTCGCGGTCACTCTTTATGGCACTCTCAGGGTGGCCATGATATATACCCTGACATCCCATCCCCAGACCTAGCGGATGGGACTACCCAAACAGAATCGTCGGAGGCAAACATCACCCCACTCTTGACCGTCAGGTCTTCTAGGTTCCGAAAGGATTGTAGATGGAACTGCACAAAAAGCTTCGGCCTTGGATCATCGGACCGTGAATTCTCATGTGCTCCTTTAGTCCAGGGTTCGGAGATATGGGTTGATTGTCTTCTTTTCTGGGTCAACGTTTTGTAGGTTCCGAAGGAGCAGACGCTCGTCGGCGGTTCGTCCTCCGAAGCGACTTGTTGGCGGTTTATCGAGCTTTCTAGCTCAACGTAAACACAAGATGGCATCGTGCATGATGGTGAGGGTTGAGTTGCAAAATGAAATTTAGACCTTCACTTCTTATGTCTAGCCTGCTTGTTGTCCGGCACACGCATCTCGAGAGCGCTCCCCTTTGAATAAGCCGCATACCAAGTGCTTGCTCCAACTATGGGCAGTCAGCAGCTTGCTCCAACTCAAGACCAGGTGGCGGATGTTATACTCGGAGGTAGGCTTCTGAATACCTTGAATTTCGGGCCAAACTGAAAGACTAGGCAGGGTAATGGTTCACAACGTCTTTTCTTCCAAGCGGCGGGGCCTCGCAGTTAAGAAAGCGCAATTGTTAAAGAGTGGAATGGGCTTGATTGACTTTTGTTCTCTTGTTCAGTGATCTGATCATAAGAGGCGAAGTTCTCTCGTTTCCTGGGACCCTTGCTTCCACAACAGCATCCTTTTTTTCTACGATGTGCGAATCGTCAACCGCTACAAGAGTGCACCGGGGGACAGTTTGTCTCAGCACCCACGTGTCATTCTGGAACAGCCATGGCAATGTCATCGGGGTCTCCCCCAACCCAAACAGCCAATCCGTCCTTTTCGGGATCTTGCTTCTTGGGAGTATTTTCGGGGTTTCGGTACCAGGCTGAGATGCCGAAAGCAAATGCCTTGCCAACAGAGAAGATCCAGTCACGAGTGAATACAAACTTGGAAGTAGCTTATCGGAAATTGTACCTTTATGCCTTTGTGCAACCGGCTGCGAACTCCCCCTCCCCCTCCCCCTCCCTATAATTTCGGCTCCTGATCGATCGGACCCAATTTACTCCACCTTTCATGCTCGCCTTCGGACCTCCAGGTTAAGCTTTTCGGAATCAAAACCATTCCAATCAGTGAGCTGAGCGACCCGGTGACCGCGTGAGGAGCAGTAAAACCCTCCGATAACGCATGAATGACACCTGACTACTTAGTTGCCTACTATGGCATAGGCCTCCTTGTCGTCACTGTCGTTGCAAGTCATCAGGGAGAGATAGATCAAAACAACAAGGTTCACCTCCCAGGGGCTCAGGTCCCGGCGATGCCCATTGTCGAAAAGAGTGGAAACGTCTCGTTATATGAGTCAAACCATAATGTCGTTGGTGACATGAACTGCAGCGCCGCCTCGAATCCTTCCTGTGTCATCATCATGTCCTTTTCCATGAATGGGTCGGCAACAGTGTCACGACCTCCAAGTTGGATTTCCGTGTCTGTCAGAGCAGTTCCGCTCATTTGGGCCTGGCCACGCGAAGGCGGGTTGAACTGCGTCGTGCTGCCAAGTTTGCCAAGTTTGCCGACCTCGTCGATGGGCAGTTGGAAAGAATCTTCCATGTGATGCGACGGATCGGGCTCATCCAAACCGTATATTGTGGATATGGGCTCTTCGTTCGACGTCGTCGGCGGTATCACGGCGGCGCCCCTCGGCTCCTCGTCTTCATCAATCCTGCCAAACATTCCTTTGACGAAGGAGTTGTAGCGATTCCGGCCCAGCTCGATGCGCTTCTCCGTAATGGTGTCGCAAGCGTCGATAAGATATTCGACAATCGTCATGTTCCTTCGAGCAAGGGCGTCGTGGGGGAATATGCCAAGGAGTCGATGGGCGAGTTTGAGATGAACATCTAAGGGAAAGATTTTACCCACGTCGCCAAAGTGGGCAAGGCCGAGTACAAGCGCGGAAACGAAAATTGAATTGACAACGAAGGGAAGCCGCTTGGGGATATCATCGTACTCAAGCAGAATTCGTAATAGCTCGAGGGTGCGGATCGCGGAATCGATACAGGCATGCACAAGCATTTGGGTCGTGCTGGCCGTCCCACGGCTTCCGACTGTCTCCTCCACCGGCGCCATAATATTGGCTGAACTTACCCGAGACGATACCGTGTCGACCAGGAACGGGCGTGTCAGAAGCATTATAGTCCAGTAGTATGCTTCTTTAACGTGCAAAAGTCCGATATTAGGCCATCTCCCGTCATCGAGAGTATCGGTTGACTGTATGCCATCCTCGGCTAGACCCTTTTGAAAGCATGCAGCCCACTGTCTATGATGCTCGCTAACCTTCTCCAACGCTGCGATTGAGATCATTCTTTTGGAGTAGACTTCGTTCAGGATTGTCTCAAACATCGCGCAGAGGTCTGTTGAGGCAGAAAAGTTTTCTGTAGACCGAGTATCTCGAGTTTCCGATGTCGACGGCGGTCGCCCGAGGGATGCACTCATAAATAGATCTAGGATCCGGATCACTCTCCAAAGCCTCTCCCGGGTCTTGAACTCGGCCGGCGGGAAGAGTGCGGCAATCTCCTTACGATGGAGACCGAGGGCGTATGCGGCTCTCACAGCAGTCCCCAAATTCATGAACGCAGCATTCCTCCGCGCTGCATTGAGAAGGTACATGGTGATCAAGGCGTAGGCTTGGACAGTAGAGATACTGGGATCTTCGGACAAGCTGAAGTAGCGGCCGTGGTTGAAGCATGTCTGGGCAAGATCGTCCTTGTCTTCAGGACATGTTTGCGCACCCACTGCGAAGATGAGATAATATATCGGGGTGAGGATATCCATCTCCGCCGGGATACTCCTCCCCAGCCATGCTGGTAGTTTTTCCAGCAGATCTGCTTCATCGAATAGGTCAAGAACACAATTCGTGGCCAGAAAATAGCGTCGAATGAGGTAGGTGGCCTGTTCAAGGGTGAAGGTGGACGCAAGCTGTCTCGTGTTTGCTTGTAGCAAGCTGGATTGGCCGGTAGGGGCAGCTTCAACCATCTGATACCGAAGTGGATCTTTTGTGAAAGTACACTGTCCTATGGAACACTCCACCAGTTTCCGGATGCTTTGAAGGAAGGATAAATTTGCCGAGTCACCGATGAACATGTACTTGCCCCGCGAGTCGCGCAGCATCCTGGACATCTGACCACGGATGGACGCCGGAGGCGAGTCGTCAAAAGTCCAGTCTCGGCAGGTGTCATCCATTTGGTTGAACGTCTGCAGCTCCAGCTGATCCAAAAACCCGTGGCTGTCGTCTGCCCCGTGTACTGGGCCTGCGTCGGTATCGGGGCGTGGAGATGGTGTCTGGGCATTGCCAGCTTGTGCCGAATCACGTCGCCGCTTTGGAGGAACCGGATGACACTCGAAAGCGACGTTGCGGTAGACACATCGCTCACACGGGGACCTCCCATCACAGCGTTCTTTCCTTCGTTTACAATTGGAACAAGCCCTGGGATACTTTCCACGGTAAGTTGAAGGGTGCTTTTCTCGTACCATATCGTCTTTTTGGGATGGAGAACACGATAATACTTATCCAGAGGCCACCCCAGCAAAGAGATTTCGGGCGACGCTGGAGATCTGTATCATCCCAATTGTCGCACCGACAAGTCTTACGCCTGCACAACGCAAAAGGGAATTGGAGTTGGTGGAACAGAAGATAGGCGTCAGAATACTCTGACTGAACTCCATCCCGAAGGGATTCAGTCGGCAGTGGACCCGGAACGGGGACCCCGGATCTGGAGAAGGACGACAATACCCCACATCGAATCGATTCAGGGGTGGCAAGCGGGCAAGCGGGCAAATCGGCACACTTCCCACACCGACAGCGGCCTGTGACATGGCAAGGCTGACATATACGTAAGCCTATTGTACAGGCATCCAACTCTGTGCTCTAATTGGCTGGGGTTTTAGCGTAAGGCTGTGTTTCTTTCCTTTTTCCTTTCATACATAGACAATCAATTGAAGTGCTTCACGTTAAATCCTGTATGCTGTAATCATGCAATGCTCTTCGTTCACCGACTTTGTGAGACCATGCGGCCAATCCGTGGCACAAGTCGTGCCTCCTTCGAGAGAGTTATGTTTAAGGAAACAATCTCCGGAAAGCGCTGGTTGTCTCACTTTCGGGTGATCGAGCATGAAGTGCGCACGCAGCATACACGAGAGTGGCCACGCGGGACGGAAGCGGGTTTCGAAAATAAGTTGAAGCTCGCGGTGAAGCAATATGTGCCATACGACCAGAAAATCACATCGCTGGGAGATGTCACCTTCATTGCCGCACATGCGAACGGCTTTCCAAAGGTCAGTGTGCAATGAGCTCTTTTCGGTTCCTTCTGAACTGTAACATTCTGACATTGCACGTAGGAGCTTTACGAGCCAATGTTTGACGATCTCTACGAGAAATTGAGAGCTTTGGGAAGGAGGATCCGAGCGATCTGGATCCCCGACCTGGCCCACCAAGGTCAGAGCTATATCATCAACGAGAAGGTATTGGGGAATGACCGTATGCTCACGCATCATCTTCGCTTGAGAATATCTCGAACTGATCAAGCATAGCGAACTGGTGGGACGGTGCCAGAGACCTCCTCTTTCTTATTAACCAAAAGCAAGATGAGATGCCCCAGCCGCTCGTCGGCATCGGCCACAGCATGGGAGGATCACAACTGTAAATCTGTCCGATTGTGCTTGCGGGGAGATGTTGACTCTTTGTAGGGCTCAATTGGCACTTCTCCATCCTCGACTGCTGCAGGGATTGATTCTCATCGACCCCGTTATCCAGACAGAGAATCCAAGCAGAAGTTTTGCAAAGCCGTCAACTTACCGTCGTGACATTTGGAATTCCCGAGAAGAAGCGAGGGCAAAATTTGAGAACAGCAAATTCTATCGGGCCTGGGATTCTCGGGTGTTTGAGAAGTGGGTGCAGTACGGGTTACGGGACCTCCCTACCGAAATGTACCCATACATAGGTGAGGGCAAAGAGCTCCCCGTAACACTCACAACCCCGAAGTCGCAAGAAGTCTTCTCATATTTGAGGCCGAAGTACCACGGAACTTCAGGCATTGCACCGGAGAAGGATCGGGCTGTGTACGGTGATATGCACCCAGATGATGTTGAGGAAGACTACCCTTTCTATCGGCCTGAGCCGGCCCAAATATTCCGGCGACTGCCAGAGCTAAAACCACCTGTTCTATACATATTCGGAAAACACTCTGAACTTGCGACGCCGGAGTTGAGAAGAAAGAAAATGGAGACAACTGGAATTGGAGTTGGTGGAAGTGGAGGTGTTGCAGAAGGCAAGGTGAAAGAGGTCGTGTTGGACTGCGGTCATCTGGTGCCCATGGAAAGAGCTACGGAATGTGCGGCGGCAGCAGCATCGTTTACGGCATCCGAGCTCGCTCGGTGGGATCAGCAGACAAGGGAAGGGCAGGCGCGATGGTTGAAGAAGCGGAGGAGTGAAAGAGTGGGAATTGACGATGAATGGAGACGGATGATAGGACCCAGAGATCCTCGAAAATTAGATGATACCGCTGTCAAGAACAAGAGCAGCTAGAAGTCATTTCCTACTTGAAAGGGACAATACTTACTGTACCGAGTAATCCCGCAACGGTTACCAGCAGCGCATGAATTCACCTTGAGGTTTAAATGACTTGGAATTCCAGCGTGGCACCAAAGCCTCGGAGAGACGTTGTTCCATTCCGGAGCTGGAGCTGCAGACGACTTCTGCTCTGCCCGAGAATTTGCACCTTCTGAACTCCTGCCTCGTTGCACCACCTCGATCAAACGCTCCACACAACAAACGCGCTTTCGGCTTTACGGCCAAGCATCATGGTATACAGGGCCGCATCGCTCGCGCAGAGACATTCTCGACTAATTCGTCGCGTAGGTGTACAACTGGGAACCGCACAAAGATGTGTGCTACAAACTCTACATCGAGGAGAGAAAGGTCTGTCAACATCACACCACTGACCCTTCTTTCATCGCCGCACTCGCTGACCAGAAGACAGTCTCTCGAGGACATCATGCAGCACATGCGCGACACGGCCAATTTCGCGCCTTCGAAGCGCGCCTTTCAAACTCAGTTCAAGCGATGGGGTTTTCCGTCGAAGCGCAAGCCAACCTTCCGCGATAATGACCTTCTCGAACGTGTGAAAGAGCTCTGGGAGGCCAACTACAGTCAGCGCAGCATGCTCCAGACTCTTCAGGCCGAAGGTCACGATATCAAGGAGCGTGAGCTGATGAGACTGCGCGCCAAGAATCGCTGGCTCATGCGGATCCCCAACGGTGCTAAACCTGCACCTGGCGATGACACCGAGGCTGCGCTCGAAGTGCATTTACTCCAAGCTGCGAAGGATGACGGCGTCCCGGAACCTGCCCAAGTTGCTCAACCTCAAGACTTGGAAGATCCGCCACCGGAGTTTGTCGAGCGTCAGAGGGAGAGACTTCAAGAGCTGCAAAGCATCAGTGACAAACGGTGGGCCGAGAAGAAGCGTCGTCGTCGAACCAAGGGTTATGCCGGGCTCCCAGCTGATCCAGCCGGGCTCCCACCTCGGTTCCCTTCCGAGACTACACTCGAGGAGAGTAGGCATATCTTGGGTCTCGAGGTGAGAGATTATCGCGCCATCCGCGACCAGTTCCAGGCGATGTGTGAAGAAGAGCAGATCATGCAAAAGACTGTTGCTGGCGCCGAGAAGTGGCAAGCCATCAAGGACCGTCTGATCCGTGAGAGTGCTCAGCTGCAGCGCGTCATGTGGCAGGACACATCGAACCTTCAATCCAAAGATCTCGCTCTGGACGTCATCTGCACCGATGTCACCAAACGCATTCGTACTATGGGCAAACGACTGACGATCTTGCAATCCAAGAATGTTCTGGGCTTGAATCCTGACCAGAGCCGTCAAATCCGTGGCGAGTTTTACGACATCCTCGAGTCGGAACACTACACCAGCAAACTTGAGATGGGTCCTGAGAAGTGGAAGGATCTCAAAGACCGCTGGGTTGCCAACAACTCGTACCTGCAAGCTCTCCTAGCACCAGGCCCAGAAAATGACCCCGACCACAAGAAGAAGCTCGATGCCATGGAGCTCTTGTGTCGCGACGTCATGAAACGAGTCCGAGATGATCGCGCCAAGAAGAAGGGGGTGTTCCGGAAGAGCAAGCCTACACAGCCTTCTGCACGAGGAGATGTTGCAATGACTAGGCGGCCCGCTCCCACTCCTGCTCCCACCACGAACTCCTATACAGCCGCCTTGCCCGCTAATCCGTTTGGCGAGGTGTCCAACCCTGCGCCACAGAATGATTTGTCGGACCTTCAAATCGACCCGAATTTGCTGCAGGTGGCAGACAATCTCGGCACTCCACAGGTCTCGACGTTGACGCCTGTGTACATCCGTCCTCATCCAGAGTCTACCATGTACACTGCGACCAAACTCTGGCTGGGCTCTTTGGCAAATCATACTGTGCAGGAACTTCGTACGCTGATCGCAAATAAGTATCCCAATTCTACCGCCGAACGGATCGACGGAGTGGAGAAGGATGCTGGTGGCAATGAAATTCCCTATCGCATTGACGAAAATGAGGAGTTGGAGGCCTATCTTGATCACGTTCAGACCAAGACCAAGAAGGCCACTTTTGTCGTCCTGCTCAAACGAGTTTGATTAGACATTCACAGGATGGCGGCTCCTTGCTTGATAGAAGGTCGAAGAACAGGACAGCGGGACTCTCAACCGAGATGGCCCCATGTCAGCTTCAGTTCACTGCATAGTTAGCGGCATTCGGAGTCGGACGAAGCTCTTCACAGACATGTTTGTCCCAGCGTGTTATGGCCTTGACACAGTGCTCCGGTGTGAACGGGACTTCATGTTGGCGAGGGTGTGAATATCTAGGTTACCTGACCATGCAGTCAATGAGGCGTCCCTTCGGGGGCGGTTTCATTGCTCATCGCCATACGGATAGCGGTGCGTGGAAATCGGGGACAAGCACTATGCTAGTAATCCTGTATCAGCAATCCAGAATGGATGGCAGCATCCACTATGATTCACGATGTTACTCCTGCCAAGCAAGCTTCAACAGATCCTTCCTGCTGAGTGGAGGCCGTAACGCAATCTCAGCAGATGGATGGGTCTCACTCGAACAGGGACAAGCAACCAACTTCGCATTCGGCCGCCTGGGCAATGGCGAGCAAGCTGTTGACAAATATCATAGGCCCAAAAATCCCTATCCCTTCTTCAGCTCTGCGTCTTCATCGGAATCGTCAAGTAGACCAGTGCGCTCGGTTCGGCCGTATTACATTGCCATCGCCTCCAGTTACATTCGGGATTGCTATGGGTCCTTAGACTGGCTGGCGCTTCTGTCGAAAACACTGTAGCTCAGTACCTCGATCTTTTTTTGTCGATTACCACCAGTAATCAACTGCAGTAATAGACGAACCTTGTTCAGTGGGAACTTTATCGCCGTCTCAACGGAGATGACCTCGTTTTCACGCACGTTGCTGCCATCTGACTGACCAGATGTGGAATAGCCGTAGACCGTAGTTCGTCGCCCAGGAGCCCCTCGTCGACTTACTGGGGTGCGGGGCAGTCCGTCTTTCTGGAGTCGGCAAGCATTACACACACACACTCCGCCAGGGTAGTGATTACGCGCCTCTCAGGGCCAATGTGCACGGGCCGCAGAGAATCCGAATGTCTGGACTCCTGGTAAGATCGATAAGGGCTAGATTGTGCAGGTATAAGTAGGTGTGAGGTTTTTCTCGACTGTCTGGTGTGCTTGCCTCATTTGCTTATCCATTCCCCGCGTACAAGAACCAAAATCAACTGTGAGATACAGATAGACCGTATCATCCGCCATGGCTCCCTCAAAGCTTGAGACAGTTGATTTCAACACCTTCTCCAACATCGTCGCCGGCTCCCCTCGCAGCTCGAAGCAAAAGTACCATGGTATCGACCCCACCACAAAGCAACCCAACTGGGATGTCCCTGTTGCCACACCCGAAGACATCGAAGATGCCGTCGCCGCCGCCAATAAAGCCTATGCAGACTGGAAGACAACGACGTGGGAATACCGCACCGAACGTATCGCGCGCTTCAAGGACGCCATTGAAGCTTATCAGGAGGAGCTCATCGACTTGCTGCTGAAGGAGACAGGCAAGCCCCGCCAATTCGGGGCCGCGGAGGTAAAAGGTGTCTCCGGTTTCATGGACTGGCACATCAACTTGAAAGAACCCAAGGGCGAGACATACGATCTTGAGGATCGGAAGATTGTGAACAAGTTTGTGCCGTTAGGTGTCGCCGCGGCGATATGCCCGTGGAACTTCCCCTTGTTGCTGAGCTTGGGGAAAGTGTTGCCAGCAGTGCAGATGGGGAATGCCATTATTGTCAAGCCGAGCCCCTTCACGCCGTATGTCGAAGGAAGCCCTTCTGCAGTTGAAACGCTGACGTCCGCCCAGATACACCGCATTGAAGATGGTCGAGATTGCAAACCAAGTGTTTCCGCCTGGCCTTGTCCAGGCTCTCGGCGGTGATGACAAACTGGGTCCTGCACTGGTCGACCATCCTGATATCCACAAGATCAGCTTCACCGGCTCAATCGCCACGGGCAAGAAGGTCATGGCCGCTGCTGCGAAGACCGTCAAGAGAGTCACCCTGGAGATGGGCGGGAACGATCCATCCATTGTTCTTCCCGACGCGGATATCTCCAAAGCCGCTCCTATGGTTGCCATGGTACGTGACCCTGCCTCATTCATTCCCATAGTGATCCAACTAATACCACCGCAGGGCGCGTTCTTCAACACCTCCCAAGTCTGTATCGCGTCCAAGCGCATCTACGTCCACAGCTCCATTTACGATGCCTTCTTGGAAGCCCTCGTCAACGTGACCAAGTCGCTGAAAGTCGGCAGCTCGAACGACGACGGCGTCATGCTCGGCCCCATCCAGAATAGCATGCAATACGAGAAAGTCAAGACGTTCTTCAAAGACACCAAGGACCATGGATACAAGTTCGCGCTTGGGGCCGGCGATGTCCCGGAGTCGAATGGTTTCTTCATCAACCCCACGATTATCGACAACCCGCCGGATGATAGCTACATCGTGCAGGAAGAGCCGTTTGGGCCGATCGTGCCGGTGCTGAAATACGATGACGTCGACGAAGTCATCCGCCGGGCCAACAATTCCAAGGCTGGCCTGGGCGCCACAGTGTTTGGTAAGGATCCGCAGAAGTTGCAGGAAGTCGCGGACAAACTGGAGGCTGGGTCTGTTTGGATCAACAGCTTCCCGGCCGCGGGACCTCAAGCCCAGTTTGGCGGCGTGAAGGAAAGCGGCATTGGGACGGAATTTGGCACTCTGGGCATTTTGGCATATGCCAATGTCAAGGCCATTACCACATTCAAGGACGGAGCCACGCCGTCGCGGGGATGAGAGATGTACAACGAGAGATAAGAATATACAGAAACGTGAAATCAACATATCATCGAATTCCAGGACGCGCAATGATTTGAAAGTGGCATTGCAGACGTTCTTTTCCATTATCCTATGTTGGAGATGGCTCACCCTCTTGGACTTGCAAGATACCAGGTCCACAGTCCTCCCCGACGGCACCTTGCCCTTCAACAAACAAACGCTAGAGCTTTGAATCCCTCCCCTTTCCTGCCTTGCCACTCCTTCCGGTCCCGTCTTCTGGCTCGCCACCCTCAGTCACTGGATCCCTGTCGCTCGTCTCGGCCTTCAGACTGACAGGATCTCCTATCATCGAGCGATTCCCTTTCTGCGCCTGGCCCAGATCCTTCTTCGCAACCTCCTTCAAACTCTCATTATGCTTGCCCGACGGCTGCAGCGTGGGATTCTGCGCGCTCTGGTTCGGCTTGTCTGATTCGATCCCGCTGGTGCTCTTGTTCGGTCGATCCTGTTCCGTGGGCGAGGTGTCTGACTTCTCGGCCTTCAGCGAGACAGGGTCGCCCAGGGCTGTGGGGTTGGATTTCGCGGATTCTTTGAGGGATTTGTCGCCAGCCATAGTTGTTGTCTTGCTTGCGATCTTGGGAGTCTTTCGCAGGGAGGGAATCACTGTATCACGCAATGGACGAAAGATGGAGGTCGTGGGAAAGAAGATCGATGGTTTTGAATACTTACTTATCCTTCGCTTGAGACAGTATAGAAGGTATTTATTACGGGTCCTCGTGGCTTGAGATGGAGCTCATGCTTGCGCTGACGTCTTTCATTTTGCAATGACCTCAGGGAACTGACCTCCGAGGCGACTGTCCCCTCCTCTTGGTAATGCGCCGCTTCCGCTGAGCTGATCTCACATTAATTTCTGTGCAAGTGGTCCTTGCATCGTTTGCTTAGGAGGATGAAATGTTGACAGCAGGATAGAGCGATGGGCACGGTACATGCTTGACTCGCTGCGTCGCTGCGTCGATGCCTCGTCCGCTCACACCAGACGGCAAAAGGTCAATCCTCTCCGACTCCTGCGCGTTGCGTCAAATCCCAAGTTCACTCGTTCTTCTAGCCACGAATGTCCCCGTGTTGTGTGCTAAGTGATTATTGAAGGCTATTGAGCATTCTCGCACCCTCAAGACTATCTAGGCAAAACCAGCTATCGCAGATGGCACACATTAGGATATCTGAGCGTGTCTTCGCTGGTCCGTTCCCCGGCGATCTAGTGCTGCAGCTGATATCGGCGGAAGGCCGTGTGCAAAGAGGAAGTCATCCAAACCAAGCCATCTTTCTGCGTTCAGCCGTTCTCGATGCAGCCAATAGGTAAGAAAACTAACCAAGCGGCAACCAGCCGCGTTAGTTGGAGAGTGATCCATGTCTGCGAGCGTTCCAGCCTCCTCGTGAGGCTATCGCCGATTCTGGGCGCGATTCGTGTCGATTCGTATCCTGCCACCTTCAGTCCAATCCTGGTGTACACGTTGCAAACTACCGGACACAATACGAGCACTAGCCTTTGAACAGGAAACCTTCGTCTCCCTACACAAGTCAGAAAGGTTATGTTGACACAATTTAACATGGTCCCAAAACCCAAAGGCAGAGCGTTGTCCATTTCTCGATTGACCACTTTCTTCTACCTCGCGACTTATGCTCCTATACCAGCGGCAACACAATGGTATTCCTGGCAAACTTGGAGGGCGAAGGCCTCGTCTTCACGTATGGACTCTTTGGCGTGCAACATGACAGCCTGACGCCTGAAAAGAAGAAATTAATCTCGGATCTTTACACCTTACTCAGGCAGTCCGCCGGGAGAGTCGATCACTTGCAGGACGAGAGCCACGGTGTTCCCCGCGATGGACCCAGGTCGACCGTTTTCGTGGCATACTGGCTCAAATCCGCAGACTACGAGAAGTGGAAGGCAACACCTGAAGTGAAGCAATTCTGGGACGAATTGCCAGCCGACGCTGGCGTATGGCGCGAAGTCATGACCGTTCCCAAGTCGCGATACATGTTCGCAGCCAATCAGTACGAAAGGTCTGGCCTGGCGACCATGCTCGGACTCAAGCAGAGTTCCGACGAAGGATATTGGGGCGTGTATCGACATCGATTGAGTGATAATCCTGACGAGCACACCGACCCGAACGACACTTTCACATCTCCGCTCGTCACTGTCGCAAAAGCCAATCCGGACTCTGGGAAGCAAGTGATCGATCTTGCCAAAGCCTCCACGTCAACCGATACGAAGCGTGGGAGGGTCAAGATTACCAAGATTCCCGACAATCTGTGTTACTGTCGCGAAGGCCAGAGACAGCCTAACCTGCCGAAGGAGGAGCTCGAAACCTGGAAAGAGAAGCTAGCGCCGCATGCTGTCGCTTGGATGAACCATCTGGACACTGAGCGGAACAAGAACGGAGTCGTCTCCTTCACCTTCAACATCGGCCATGAAAAGCCCAAGCCGACCTTTGAGCCAGGCGTTGACTTGGAAGTGGACACTGATGCCGTTGCCGAGGCGAATCAGTTGATGTACTTCCTCGATCTTGCCCATTTTGAGCTGGCCGGACGCTCTTTCAAAGACCACGTCAAGTTGCGACAGACCACGTTCGAGGCGTATGGACCCGGTGGGAAGCACGGCGAGAATGGCAAACTCTCAATCTGGGTTGAGCTGGTCGTCTTGAAGAAGGGCGACTTGGAGGCCGAATACATTGGCTGTCATGAGGGGACGGGTCTCATGCTGCTTGAGAACCTGTAGAGCAGCAGGTGCCTTAGTTGGCGGGATTATCCTTAGCCTGACAGTTGCCGTTAGAACAGGAGCTATCAGATACCTTCTTGCGCTTTGTTCTCGATAAGGTTGCGACAATCAGCGAGACCAGGTGAGATTCCAGCTCTTAGGAGCGGAAATAGCGCCGTGATTTTGACACGAGGAAGACCCCGCGCTCCAGCGATACGAGAAGCCCGACCACCCCTCTTCTCGTTTCCTCTCAATGTGAACGCCTAGTTGACCGATTAGTACACAATACTAGATCTAGACGTCTGGCCTTTCAGGCCGGAGACTTATCAGCACGAATGGTGCCGCCGGAGCAACTTGGAAGGCCTGCATACGCCTAGGCTCGACACCGTGAACCCAGGGGCCTTACTCTTATCGGACAGCCACACCTACCCACTTAGTTGTGACCTGCTCAGATCGTGAGGCTCGCATCCGCTTCCAAATGCGTTGTTCTTGTGCGTCTTACTGCAGCAGAATCTGTGATATATAACAACATCCCGACGTCTCCGCTGCTCACGGGGAAGGTGAAACACTCAGCAGCCAGGCCCAGTTCCCTCGTCACTTTAACGCAACGGTTTTGAGACAGTCGATTGAAAACATGGGCAGCGCAACACCCGCCCCATCCACCCTCCGCGTGGCAGCCGCTCAATACGAGCCCGAGTGGCTCGACCTCGCCGCCTCCGTGAAGAAGACCTGCTCCATCATAGCCGAAGCGGCCAGCAAAGGCGTCAAACTCGTTGGATTCTCCGAGGCATTCATCCCCGGCTACCCGGCGTGGATATGGTGAGTTGAGCGTGTCTCTCGAGTCTACATTTCCCGTCCGTTCGACAGCCCTGACGACGAGTACAAATCCCCAGGCATCGTCCAGTCGACCCAGTGCTCTCGACGAAATACATCCAAAACTCCCTGGTGGTGGATTCGGCCGAGATGCGCACCATCCAAGCGTGCGCCAAGCAGCACGGCGTCGTCGTCGCGCTGGGCTTCTCCGAGAACGACAATAACTCGGTCTACATCGCGCAGGCCATCATCGACGCCGACGGCAAACTGCTCATGCACCGCCGCAAGCTCAAGCCCACGCACATGGAGCGCACCATCTTCGGCGACGCCAGCGGCAACAGCCTGCTGAACGTCGTGGACACCAAGCTCGGCAAGCGCGTCGGCAGCCTCGCGTGCTGGGAGCACTGTCAGCCCCTGCTGAAGTATCACACCGCCACACAGAGGGAGGACATCCACGTCGCGGGCTGGCCGCCGTTGAGCCCTCACGCGGGTCCCGAGCTGTGGAGTATGTCCAAGGAAGGTACGTCCGCACTACTCCCCCCGGGCTGCCCACTGCACTCATTTGTCCTTGCCTACCTATGTATCTACACCATCGAATTGACCTGACCTGACCTGACGTACCCGCCGTATTTCCTTAGGCTGTCAAAATCTCTCACAGACATACGCGATCGAGACGCAGACATTCGTCCTGCACGCCACGACCGTGCTCGGCTCCAAGGGCATCGACGCCATGGGCACGGGCCAGGCCATGTTGATGAACAATCCCGGCGGCGGGTTCTCTGCCGTCATTGGGCCCGACGGCCGCGTGCTCACGGAACCGCTGGGGGAGAAGGCCGAGGGCCTTGTCGTGGCGGATATCGATCCCAGCATGGCCATCATGGCGCGCAGTTTCCTCGACATCTGCGGCCATTACAGTAGGCCGGACTTGTTGTGGTTGGGCTGCGACACGCGCGAGAGGAAGCACAAGGTCGACACGCCGCGGGGGAAGGCAGAGGCGGAAGAAGAGGCCTGAGGGGTGTAGTTGAAATAGGTTTGCTACGGTAGGGTAAGCTCAGGTATGATATCGTAGGGTACGGTATGGTACTTTTATGGCATGGATAGCTGTGTTTCAGCCGTGTCATCGATCCCTTGCGGTGGTTTCCGTCGCCTTTCCTTTCCTTTTTTTTGTGATTCGTTTTCCTCCTCCCGTGCACGCTTGATTGCCGTCAATGTGTATTGTTATTGTCATTGACTACTTGCACACTACTACCACAAGACCAACCCCACCGTCGCGAGCACACTGATCCCCAGTCCGAGCCAGCCGCTCACCGTAACCTGTCTGTTCGTCAACATCATCCCCGTGTCCCAGATCAGATGCCTCATCCCGTGCACGATATGGAAGCAGAACGGAAATCCAAAAAACGCCTTGATCGCCACCCTCGCGGCCGGCGACAGACCTCCGAACCAGGCGACCAGACTGGTCGTGTCGAGATGCCAGCCCACGATCGGCGAGATCAGGTACGCCGCCCCAAAGATGTATACGGGCGCGGTGATCAGGATGGCGCAGTTCCGCATCAGCGCACCAGAGTACCATGTTATCTGCGGCCTGTAGATCGACAAGTGAGGGCTGACTGGTCGATTGACGCGCTGGGAGGCGAGGACAGTGGCGTGCTCGGCGGCGGTGATGGAGTTCAGACGCAGTGGTTTTCGAGAGGTCGGTGAGGTGGTGGTGGTGGTGGTGGTGGTTGACAGGGCCGCGGATTGCCATCTCGTCGTTGTGTTGTGGGTTTTATTATGAATACATGCCAATGCCACGAATGGCAGAGGACGACGATGGTGGTGAGATGTGTGTGTTGCTGTCGTTCTCGCTCTCGCTCTCGCGCACGACGACGACAATAATAGGTCTATTGATGCCCGTTTGGAGTGTGTGGTTGTGCTTAATAACTTCATGTTGTGGACGTATGCACGTCGCGGTCGTGGCGCGCGCATTGATCCTACAGGTGGTAATTGTAGCATGATGGATGAGTTGGATGAGGATGAGCTGGATGAGGATGCAATGGCGACGCGTCCAAGCAGAAGCAAGCACTGTTCTGATTATATCTGAGGAAGTACTCCCAGTAGTACAAGGTCTGGGTATCTCCGCGGGCGTACGAGGAGGTATGTATATCTATATGTATGTATGTGTATCCTACCTTCGTACCCGGTCACTGGCCGGTCACACCCCCAGGGGAGATTGGCTAGGCTGAATCAAGTTAGCAACCTCATCCACCGTGCGGCCAGCCACCAATCCGGACGCTGCTACCGTCGGTCCGACGATCGAACTTTCTTGCGAGCTTTTGGTCCCTCGCCCACCCTTTATTACCGTACCCAGTACTCGGCACTGTGTACTTTATCCTTGCGTCTGGATTCGGCGCCTGCGTGTCGCTAATGCAAGGCTCGTGCAGACGCGCGTGTGAAGCCTGTCGGGCTCGGAAATCTCGATGTCTACCCGGTAGCCGGGAGGGGACTTGCAGAAGGTGAGTGGGTGTGTCTCCACCAGCATATTATTTAACTCTGGCTGCGCATTACTTTACTCTTGAGACGGTTCTGGAGCACATTGTTTTGTCCTTGGGTCGGTTCTGGGGCTGAAAGATCTCCAGATGCGAACGGTCTGGGCTTACATGCGTGCATCATGAAGTGATTAGGAAGACGGCGCCGCTGAAGAGGTGAGCACACACATAATTACATGAGGCTTCCCCCTCGGTTTACACGATGATGTTGACAGCTGGCAGGGTACATGGTCGATTTGCTCCAACCGATCCTGCCGCTCGGAGGGAGTCTCATGGCACAAGCACCGCGCTCGACCATGCGCACGGTGATAATGTGACACGAACATCAGAAGCCAGTCCATTTACAGAACAAGCGAGTAATGTACCGGCCAGCCTGGAAGATGAGGTGCCGTTCGGCCAAGCTCTGCTTGTGGAGTTAGGAGTTGGTGCGATCGACCAGTGGCCTGCTTGTAAAGGTCTGAAGATTCAGCGCGCAAAGACATTCCTCGATCAATACGTTCGGATGGCGCACGCGGTGCCCCTTGCGATCCAACTCCCGGCTGGAAATCCCCCTGCTGGTACAATGGACGCAAATGGGCTGCTGAGCCGTCTTCTCGCGTCCTGTCCGATGTTCCTCTTAGCCGCAATACTCACGGGGAGCAGCGCCGATCGAGAATTCGAAATACAAGCTGACAACCTCTTCCGGCATGTCCTTGCTGATCGGGTCATCGTCAAGGGACAAACCAGTATGGAGCTCCTCCAGAGCCTTCTGACGTACTTGGCCTGGTATCATCATCGCTTTGAACCGGAGACGCTCCAGGTGTACCAGTTCATACAACTTGCGAACGGCATGGTTGCTGATCTGGGGCTGCCCAGAAAGTTCTCGAGGGCCGAGGTCGATTCAACGCAGCAAGAGGCAGACCCAGATGAGATCCGGGCGTTTCTGCTGTGCTACTACCTCAATTGTGGAGGCTGCGTGCTTGGGTATGACAGATCGGAGAATATGCGATGCATAGAAAGTCTGCGAAATGCCGCGAGGATATTGGCCGTCGTTTCTCTACGACCGCAGGACAAAGAGGCGCCCGCGCTGGTGGAGCTGCTGCACCTCGTGGCACGCCATCACTCTGCTAACAGTGCGTCGAATTGTAATACTGCAACGCCTCCGCCAGCTTCGGGACCCAGCCTGCTGCGCGACTGGGAGACGATATACCTGCAAGCGCAGACGTCAGCGACGTTGAGATCGAGCTTCCATTTCACCACGGCATACAGTCTGCTCAAGTCCTCGAATGCGAAATCCCCATCGCCCGCAGACGTCCAAGTCTGTGTCCATCACTTCCAGGAACTACTTTCGAATATCCTCGCTCAAGAGCTGGCCTACCTCGTTCGCATGGGCATTGTTGAATGGGCACACCTGATCACGACTTTATTTCTTCTCGCTCGGCTTGGATTGTTGTTGGCACCGGCAGCCACGGCCGGTTCAGCACATCCCTGGCCTGTCCACGAGTATATTGCTCGCTTTCGATCTCTTCTGGACAGCCTGACACAATCCTTAGGAAGTGAAGCAGACATCGCACCACACTTGCTGAGCTGGCTGGACAGAATATTGGTCGCGGTCGCAGAGCGGGCAACCTCGGTCAAAGCACCTCGCGAAGTATCTTCAACGGATATTGGTCATCAAGGTTCAGCGTACGAGCTTGTCAATTCGTTCCTCGAGAACGATAATCCTGCATCAATAGCCCGAGCTCAACAGACTCCAGCTCGAACGAACGGGGTGCCAAAAATCAGTGGCGAGGATTTTTGGACCGAGTTCATGTCCGACTGGTTGAATTGGTAGGGATTTATTGTACATACCGTAAATAAGTTGGAATGCTGCGTTGGATCGTCGACGCCAGTGCTGTCATGCTGTTAACAGGATAGAGATGAGGATGGCTAATAACAAGTGCTGTCCGTGGCAATGGCACATGCAGCCAACTTGTGCTCCGAGGGGTTATGCGAGGATTCTCCGGCCGATAGGTTCACTCCCGACCGGAGGCGCAATAGGCTTCTTCTGTCATTCATCCACTGCGGAGACTCAAGTCGTATATGTACATCGAAGCCGCTGGCGCCGCTTGCAACCGCAAACGAAAGCAGCTCCGGCATCCTCGGCACAAACAAATCCTTGTAATATTATTTGATGCAGCAAAATTTCTACTTGAATTCGTCACAGAAAATCCCCGGCCGCGGTTAGTACAATCACTCCACCGCAGCAAGATTGCAATCATGCTAACATCCGGGTTTCTAGTGGCCTAATGGTTAAGGCGCTGGTTTTCGGTTCAAGAAAATCACCAGAGATTAGGAGTTCGAATCTTCTCGCGGTCGTCTCTGCTTTTTTTGTGGATCTTGTGAAAGATTTACTTATTTTTGGTGGCATCGGGCGTTTCGGTAGGCTGGGCTAATTAGTGAGGGGTGGCGGCCGGCGAGGGGCAAGGCTACTACACAGTATCCCCTTATCTGGGAGGGCCGGGCCTTCCTCCGCCGCGGTCGTAGCATCCAACCGCGGCTGCGTACCACAGGCTCAGAAGATGGAGGGAGATTTCGAAGTGGGAAAGTAGAAATTTTCTATGAGGCAGGTATGTAATGTATCTTCTCGTACCTTTTAAGGGTACAGAATAAATTTAGACATGTGCTCGCGAAGGATGGTGCTGCTGGGCTGTAATTAACTCGTGAGTAGTAGCTGGGCTACTGGCTGCTCCAGGGAATTAATAGACTCGCTTTTGAGAATGATTCCCCTGACTCCAGACTCACTCCTGCCTTTCTACAAAGCCTAGTCCACTGACACCGCCTTCGAGAGGGTTAATTCTATGTACTCATGTGTCCTCAGGCCGAGGGCGCCACATGAAACGAGCATGAGACTAGCCGGATGAGGTCGACGTGTTTCAGGCGACGAACTCGACGTCCGCCACAGTCGTGAACAACGACAAGGTAACTACAGCCAAGACGTCGGTTCCTCTTTGCTTGGGAACAGCTTCTGAGCTATTGAGCACGATTAGGCAACGATAGATCTATCGCGTGTCACCGCAAGTGGAATGGATCATCTTCCGACACCGCATGACCCTTTGCCCATTCCTGAGTTTCCCATTTTCGGTGAGGCTGGCTATGACCACGGCCCATTCCGGAGGTATCCTGCTCGCTGTGGCTTTAACTCGATGCTGCTGGAAAGAGATGAACATGAACTCATGTCCAAATGGAAATCGGTTGCGGAGAGGGCGGAATTCGTCCAAAACTGGCTCTATTTTGGGTTTCTCGAGTTTGTTATAGGACAACCTGTTGACGCTGCGTATTTCATCACTCTCAACACGGACGGTCGCCGGTTTCTGACCACGGCGAGGCTTCCGGGACTCCTCCGCCAGTGGGCGACCACGATCCATGGGCTCTCGGAGAGTATGCGAGCAACGCGATTCTCTGAACTACGAGATATAGTGGCGGAAATACGATCCCAACATGGCACTCTCTGTTACTGGCAGCACAAGACACCCCCCTCTGAACGGCTGCCGGAATCACTGCTGCTGTCGATTTCGATCCTCGGAACGACCCTGGCCTACGCAATAAGTCATTTGCGCTTCGACCTGGTTCCGGGATACGAGACGTCCGATGAGGTCATTCTCCAGAAGGATGCTGGAAAATGGAATACTCCTCGGCTGAAGGACTATTTCGAAGAACGGGGATGGTGCGAGAACGACCTTAGGCGATTGCAAAGCTGTGTCTTTGCCACCGGTTACATGTACGCCACCAGGTTGAAACGCGCCGAGACACTAGCCCATGACAACTGTTCGGAGACCAGGTGCGTGGTAAACGACATACTCCCAGGGGCGCCATATCATCCCCGGCATACGTCGCAAGGTTGTAACTGTACGCCCACTGGGCCGCCGGTCGAAACCATCATGGAGATTCTTGACAACGGGCAATTTCCCGTGCTTGAGCTGTCGATGCTGGGAGATGTTCCTGTCCTGAGAGCCGTTCCCTACAAACCCGGAATGAATTTCGTGGCCATCTCCCACGTCTGGAGTGATGGGTTGGGCAATCCGTACGCCAATACGATCCCCGGCTGTCGAGCCGGGTGGTTTTACTATGTGCTGTGCCAGGTGTATCGCTTCACACCGCATGAGCAAGAAGATGCAGAGGATAGCTCTCTCGGTACAGCAACTTGTGAAAGGGCTCATACCGTCTACTTCTGGTTGGACACCCTCTGTGTGCCTGTCGGAGCCAGTTTCAAGAAACACCGAGATCTTGCCATCAGGTGGATGGCGATCACATACAGCGAGGCTCAGGTGGTCCTCGTTCTGGATTCGGAGCTTCTACGGCACTGTTCAAGGCCGGCCTCGACGTTGGAAAACCTATTCCGCATCTTGTCCTCGGCCTGGATGCGCCGAGTATGGACGTTGCAGGAGGCAGTGCTAAGTAGAGGCTTGTTGGTCCTGTTCGAAGATGATATCCTGGACGTAGACCTTGCGGTCCGCCAGCTGCGACGCCAGACAGTCGGGCCCGATGCGCTTGATCCCGTAGCGAATGAGGCGTGTCGCTTTTACTGTCAAGCTCGCGTGATCTTGTACGCCAGCCGGCCGGTTCGCTTCGTCCTAGCGTTCTCGCTCATGCAGGCGCGCCAGACTTCTGTGATGGACGATGAGGCAATTTGTTTCGCGAACATGATCGGCGTCGATCCCTCGGAAATACTGAACGCCGCCAGGGGCGGGATCGAAAACCACGAGGCCGCCCAGAAACGTCAGAGTAGGGCCATGAGAATGCTATTCAGCCTCCTGGACCGCGTGCCAGAACAGGTGCTGTGGAATCCTGGTCCCAAGCTTCTGGAAGATGGCTACCGCTGGGCCCCTAGCAGCTTCCACGGCGGTAGCGTGATCGCCCCAACGCGACATTCTGCCAGGAGAGATCGGAATGGCCTTCAAATCACCTCGCTTGGTTTGTTGCTGTGTGGCCCGTGGACCGATCCGGATATCAGCACGGGCTGTATCTACGAGGCAGGAGAACACAGGCTCCATGTCGAAATCCTGACGTCTGATAGATGGCACCAGGTGAGCTCGCTCGACAGGAATGGCAACCACAAGCTGATTTTGGCCGACCATTTCGATGGGGAGACTCAGCTGGCGGTGATCTTCGACACGAGAGAAATAGATATCAGGGGCGAGGACACGTACCTGGCGAACAGGCCCAACGCAGCTTTGGTTTCCATCAGCGGACGACATGGGATCGCTCTCATGTGTCGATATGAACGCCGTGTTCGTGTGAGATATGCGACCTGTTGTGTGAATGCGTGGAAGGGGAGCCTGACACTATGGCCAGCGCCGCACACTGCGCAGACCGAGCAAGATGGAATACCCCGTACAGGAAGCTGGACTTCTGTTGATCAAGAATGGCATATCATGTGAATTGAACTGAGGGGCTTTCAAGCAGGACTCTTGTTTGCGGCATTTAGCTAGCCCACCCAGTCTGCCGATCTACAATTATCATACGCTCTCAACAATCAATGGGCCGATATGGACTGTGGCTGCGTCGGCAGCGGCGGCGATTTCGTCGAAGCCGCCTTCTCTGCGGCTGCGAACTTGGCTGCCTCCTCGGCCTGATCTGCTCGGATCTTCTTTAGCAGTTCAGGGTACTGTTTCAGTCAATCGGATTAGCAACCGCCTCGTTGGCAACATATATGGCAGTCTAGCGACTTACCCATCTCTCACCAACGTCCGGATGACTCTTGATCCTGTTCATCAAAGTTGCCTCGCCTAACCGACTCCACATTCCCTTGATGAAGGTAAACTCGATATCATCCAGCCTCTGGCCTCCACGCCTCTCCAGGATATCCGCCCTCAGCTTCTTCACTGAATCCGGCACGTCCATACTCTCGAACGTCGCATCGTAGCTCACGCCCTGGAAGAACGGAATACTATACCTCGCCCCCGATCCACGGGGCGGACTCTGCACGCGGTGGGTCGTCGACTGGCATACCCCCTGCGTGAGCGCTTCCATGCCCTGTCCGATGGCGACCACGAACGTGCCGTCAATCGGCGGACAGTCGACCCACCGCCCCTCGGCGTTCTGGACCTGCAACCCGCGATGGTGGCTCGCTTGCAGCAAGTAGCTCGTCAGCATGCTGTCCTTGTGGGGCCCCACACCCTGCGCCTCGCCTTCGACCCCCAACTCCTCCAAGTCAGGATACTTGACGATCTTCAACTTATGCTGCTGCGCGTCGTCGAAGAACTGCGCAAACGCATCCCTCGGCAGCCCGATCGCTTCGGCTATCAGGCTCGTGAACTCCATGCTCATGTCGCCCATCTTGGCCATATAGTCCTCATACACCTCCCTGAAGCCCGGCAGGGCGTTCGGGTCCGGCCACAAGTTCGGTGCCAGTAGGTTCCGGTACAGCGGGTCATCTGGCCCGGGTACCGGATGAGGCGTCGACAAATCAATCTGTTCGCGCCAGTCGGTCTTGAAGCGCGTGATTTCCATGCCTAGCTTGTTGTAGCCGAGGAACGAGGGCGCGTTCTTCATCTCGATCTCGAGCTTCTTCTCCTCCGGCAGGTCGAAGAAGGCTTTGCCCAACGAGATGACCTCATTGATCAACGCCTCGGGAATGCCTGTGTTTTTGATGTACAGGAAGCCGACTTCCAGCAGCGCGTGCCGGAGCTCGTCGAGTAATTGCGGCTTTGTCGCGGGGTCGCGCGCGAGCGACAGATCGAGGATCGGGATGCTAGAGAACGACATGTCGAGATTGATCACCGCGCAGCGGCTCTCTTACTGCGAGTTTCTTTTACAGAGCGGATGTCGTCGATCTTGGGAGTTCAGAAGAGATGCATTTTCGAAAGAGGTGTAGCGTCGGGAATATGAAGATCACGCCATTCGTGGCGAACTACGGCAACGATCTCCCCCTCGGTATAGGAAGCCTGGGTTCGTTCAGCAATGCGGGGATCTCCAGGCAGAGTACCGAGTAGCCACAGGCGAGGTTATCGCGTATAACGATCTCGGTTTAGCTACCAATAAATACGCCCATGAAGTCAATATGACTAAGATGGACAGGCCATTTGGGCTAAGCATCAGAAGACCTGCGTGGACAATGCCCTACAATATGACCTAGATTCAGCCCAGCAAGTTCTGGAGCACCAATCTTGCCCAGGGCCATTCCAACATGTTTACTGTAACTCCAAGTATGGCCATCTCGGCTCCATGAAGAAATTAATGGCGGTGTCAAGGAGGCCGCGTAAAAAAGGATCCCCGTCTCTCTGCTTATGCGATATGGCACCTTTGCAGATTCTGGCTCGATTGCGCTGAGAACAACTAGGAACCCTGTAAGCAAGACGGTCGAGTTGCAAGAGTAGAGCCTTCCACACTCCGTGTTTCAAGAAAGACTTCATTGTTCGCTCTAACATGGGTTACTGTACGACCTGTTCGTCATTCCCTAGGTGCAGCTGTAGTTAGAACAATGATCTCTCGCCGAAGCATTTGAGCAAGTCAGGTGCAGACACATCAACCCTGCTTGATTACAACCGGCGCCGAATCTCGCTCGCATATTCTACCACGGGAACCTTTGCTTGTAGTGGTGCTGTCTCGGGGGACGGCGGGCAGAACCCAGATGTTGAGATACAATCTCAACGTCCTTCGGAGCACAGAAGCTGAGTGCAAGATATCGCATGAGGCATTGTTGCTGATTCTCGGGCGAGATGGTGAAATGTCCGATGCACAGGGTCAGACCACTGGCACGGACAACTAACGGGCGCTGGAAAGTGTTCCTCGAAGAAGTTGAACCACCTTTTACCATGAATGACTGGTGCGTGGGCTTCGGAGATGGAGGGCACTCCGGTCGCATAGGCGAACGCCTACCACGCTCACAGCAGTGTGGATGATTACAGTACAGTAGTTCGATGTTGGCGGAATGGGCGAAAGTTGATACGAGAGTTTCTCGAAGGCTCGGACTTCTCAAAACCTGGGGCCAAGCTGCTCGAAGAAACCTCGGGCAATTCGTCATTTCGCAGGAGGCCCAATTGAGGTCGCAACTGCGCCAGCTTCTCCCACAACTTCTCCGCAATTCATGCCGGCATCTCAATCGCGGCATCTCTGTATTCCCCTGGTCCCTAATCTTGGTTGGATGTTTATAAACCTTCGATAACATCCAAAATGCGTTGACGGGCAGCAGCGAACGGTTCGCGGTTGTCTCACCTCCGGTCCACGATGAATTCACTTTCGCGACTTGGTCGCCCGGCCAGCTCCCTTCTGCGGTGCCTTGAACGCGAAGGCTCCTACAGACCAGCAGTCTCGGCCACACGATCATTCCACAGCTCACCCTTGAGGCCTGAGGAGAAAGGGAAAGGCAAGGATGACCCGCAAGAAAACTTGTCCTTTCGAGGCCAACTATATCAGAGCACGGCCGAGAGGCTGAAGCGCGAAAGAGCCACAGAGGAGAACTATATCAGAGCCCAGGCACAAAGAGGCGGAGGCTCTGCGGGAAGAACACTTGGGCTGAGCTTTGGTATGTCTCTCGTCTTCACGGCGTGTCCACCGTGCTGACAACAATAGTTATACTCTCTGTCGCGGGCGGATCATACTATCTCGGAACAAAAGGCGAGAAAGCGCCTGAGGTATTTTCGACCACCCCTCTGTCACGAGCACAGCCTCCTCAGCACGATACACGAACGTCGAACCTGCAAGCCGCTTGGGTCGACTTTGCGCAGATCGTGGGCAAAGACAACGTCTCTACGATCCCCGATGACCTCGAAGCCCATTCCGGCTCAGAATGGTCTTCCTACACGACCAAGCCTAACGAACGGCCCTTTGCCATTGTGTACCCTGCGTCGACCGAGGAAGTCGCCAAGGTCATGAAAGTCTGCCACGATCGGAAAATCCCTGTCACAGCCCTGTCTGGAGGTACCAGTCTGGAAGGTCACTTTGCACCCACACGAGGAGGCATTTGCATCGACATGGCCAGGATGGACAAAATTCTCGAGTTCAGTCCCCAGGATCTTGATATCGTGGTCCAGCCCGCCCTCGGCTGGGAGGACCTCAATGAAGAGCTCAAAGCCCATGGCATGTTCTTCCCGCCCGACCCCGGTCCAGGCGCCAAAATTGGAGGCATGGTCGGCACTGGCTGTTCGGGAACGAATGCCTACAGATACGGTACGATGCGCGACTGGGTGGTTTCTCTCACCGTGGTCCTCGCGGATGGGACAGTCATCAAGACCCGACGACGACCTCGGAAATCCAGCGCCGGCTACAATTTGACGCAGATGTTCATTGGCAGCGAAGGCACTCTTGGAATCGTCACTGAAGCGACACTGAAGGTCACTGTGCTCCCCAAGAGCCAATCTGTTGCCGTTGCCACTTTCCCCACCATCCATGCTGCTGCTGAATGCGTCGCGAGGGTGGTCGGTGATGGTATCCAGCTTGCTGGAATGGAAATCTTGGACGACGTGCAAATGCGCTGCATCAACAAAAGCGGGATGACCAGCAGGCCGTGGCAGGAAGAGCCAACCTTGTTCTTCAAGTTTGCCGGCACGCCCGACGGGGTCAAGGAGCAGATCAAGATCGTCAGGAATATCGCCAAAAGTGCACAAAACAAAAATTTCGAGTTCGCAAAGAATGACGATGAGGCGGATGAGCTGTGGAGTGCTCGAAAGGAAGCGCTATGGAGCGTCATGGCTATGCGCAAGAATAGTACCGATCACGTCTGGACTACGGACGTGGTGAGTGATATCCTACGCTCGCAGGAGGTTTTACACTGACGAGAAACAGGCTGTTCCCATCAGCAGGCTAGCCGACATTATTCAAGTGACCCACGACGATGTGGCTGCCAGTGGATTGATCGGTGGGATCTGCGGACATGTTGGAGATGGCAACTTTCACAGTGAGTACCTCGAACAATACTGTCTGATCTAGGTGCTGATGAAATGATAGCGATTCTGCTCTACAACGATACCGAGAAGAAGGTTGCGGAAGACTTGGTCCACCGCATGATTCAACGTGCTATTGCCATGGATGGCACGGTCACGGGCGAGCACGGCGTGGGCTTGAAAAAGCGTGAATATCTCCGCGAGGAACTTGGAGAAGAAACTGTCGATGCGATGCGCAAGGTGAGCTTTAATGTACCATCCTCGTTGACATCCAGACTGACCATTTGGTGTAGCTTAAGCAAGCTTTCGACCCTCTTGGCCTTCTCAACTGCGACAAAATTGTCCAGATCGAAGCGGGCCATTGAACGCCGACGCTCGGGAATTCTGTATACCGAACCACCAACGGGGGCCCGGCATGCTGTCGCCGAAGGGGCATCTTCCCGGCGAAGGTTAATTATGTCATTGCTGCAAACCCCCAACCGTCAAGCCCCGCACCACACGAACTGGTGCGCTTTAGGCTAATATCTCAGTTGCTTGTGCTTCGGCTTCGCGACCCCCTCCGGTGGTCACGGTGGTGTGGTTTTGGGTCGTGTGTTGATGTTGGCGTCACAGTTGGGATTTCTCACAGTGGAAGGCGGACCGCGAGTAACAAGAACAGCTTGAATAGCCGATTTCTGCAGCAAAAGCTCATACCCTCAACCCGTCGACCTCCCTGATATATATGTCCTCGCCCGACCATTTTTCGCTCGATTGACGAATCCTACATTTCCTTCTCGCTTGCCCCAGCCATGTCTACCGAAACACAAACAAAGGTGGGTCACGCCGTGTCGCGTATGCGCAGCTGTAAGATTGACACTTGCACAGGAGAACAACTCGTTCGTCCTGCGTGGCGTTAAAGATGTCCTCTTCGAAGACCGTCCCATTCCCAAGGTCACAAACTCTCGCGACGTCCTCCTCCAAGTGAACTTTACAGGCATCTGCGGCTCCGACGTGCACTATTGGCAGCATGGCAGAATTGGGCATTTCGTGGTCAAAGATCCCATGGTGCTGGGACATGAGTCCGCAGGGACAGTGCTCGAGGTTGGATCCGGGGTGAAGAGTTTAAAAAAGGGGGACCGCGTCGCCATGGAGCCAGGTATCCCCTGCCGGCATTGTGTGCGATGTAAAGAAGGAAAATACAATCTTTGCCCGGACATGGCATTTGCGGCGACGCCGCCGTATGATGGCACGCTGGCAAAATACTACATTCTTCCGGAAGACTTCTGCTACAAGCTTCCGGAGACCATGTCACTGGAAGAGGGCGCGTTGATGGAACCGCTAGCCGTGGGCGTACATATCACCAAGCAATCGGGCATCAAGCACGGCGACAGCGTCGTGGTTTTCGGTGCCGGCCCTGTCGGACTGCTCTGCTGCGCCGTCGCCAAGGCGCTGGGTGCCAGCAAGGTTATTGCCGTGGACATCAACACCGAACGACTTGATTTCGCCAAGTCTTTCGCAGCAACTTCAACATTTGTACCGTCCAAAGTACCGGCCGCGGAGAATGCGCAGAAGATCAAGGACGAGAACGACCTCCCCGCAGGAGCAGATATTGCCATCGACGCCAGCGGAGCAGAACCCAGCGTCCAGACGGCCATCCACGTCCTCCGCATGGGCGGCAGTTACGTGCAGGGTGGGATGGGCCGCGACGAAATGACCTTCCCCATCATGGCTGCTTGCACGAAGGAATTGACCGTGAAGGGCAGCTTCCGATACGGTCCCGGTGACTACGCCATGGCCGTGGACTTGACAAGCAGCGGGAGAATCGACGTGAAGAAACTGATCAGCCGGAAAGTCAACTTTGAAGATGCCGAGCAAGCCTTTGAGGATGTGAAGGCCGGTAAAGCAATCAAGGTACTCATCGAGGGGCCGAAGTAAGCACCTAGAGAATGGATACAAAAACAGGTGATGTGGATTTGGGGGAAAGTCATCTGCATTTTTCATCAAAGTGAAGCATGAGCCTCCTGTCACAGCCTGCTGCCCTGGGACGATCGACTACAGTAGAGTACCTTGACTCAGACCCATTCGCGTTCGACCTTCTCCTCGTGTGACTCACGCGGCCAGTATTTGACTGACCTCCTACAGATGTCACCGCGGCACTTGACTGGCTTCAACACTTGACTTCGATACTTGACTGACTCCCCTACAGATGTCACCACACAACGCAACATACTGCATGTTACTACCCTTTTCCTTCTCCCTTTGCCATGCGGTACAGTCAGAGACCAGTCCTTGAAGTCGAATTCTATCCGTTCGTCACCTCACCTCACCTCGCCTCTGCCGGCACTGTGCAGAACTTCCCTGCGCGTCGAACTCGATCTGTTCTGCGGGACGATGCATGACTTCCCTACGTTTCTGTTTCTTCCCTCCCCGCCAGGAATGACTCCCAATGGATGCCTAATTGTTCGCCTGAATGACTCCTGCAGCGTTTGTCCATTCACAGGATCGAATCCCTCGAGTTCTGTGTCATTCCTTTGCCTCGCGAGCAGAACGAAGGACCGCAGCTCTTCATGGATGGGTATAAGTATCCCCCTGTGCCTCCCTCGGTTTCTGGATTCTGGTCGTGCACGCAAGCTTTTCCTTTTCTATATATATATGTACATCGGTGGATGTCTCTCTCTCTCTGTGAGTGTGTGCATGTGTGCGGGTGTGCTTTGTTCTTCGCAGAGTTTTCACGGCTGCATTCCTACGGTAGGGTTCGACCCATACCACACGGTCTGGAGACCTCGGCTCGGCCTTGTCATCGATCGGTGTCCTCTATATATACGAGGTACCTAAGTGGTATTACAACGACGAGACAATGCTAGCCAACTAGCTCGACCTCCTCTGTCCAGCACTACGAAAGTGAAGACGATGAGACAATTCTAGCTAGCTCGACCTCCTCTGTCTAGCATTACGTCAAGTCAATACAAAGATAGCTGGAGGATTAGCAGAGAGACACCTAATCCAGCTCCACTCGGAGACACATCATCCAGTTCGACTCAGAGAACGTCGAGAATTTGTTGACACGGTACAGTACAACAACAACAGGAAACAAGCCCAGGCCGGGCCGGGCAATTCCACGTCCCAGACAGAGATTTTCGACGCTGCATGCGTCACGAGTGCTGACAGGGAAGAGAATTTCGTCCTAGACCTCGAACGCCATCGCCATGGACCGACCTCGACCGTCTCACGAGTCGAAGGATTTTGGCCTGATCTCAATAGACCAGCGTCCGACCCACGGGCAATTTCCTTGAACGTTTCCGTTATGGGGATATCTCAACGGGATCACGTCTCGAAGGTCGTGGGCCTGATCGCAGAATATTCGATTAGGATCCTCCAGAAATTTCCTTGAGCGTTTTCGTTATCCTATGGGCATACTTCTGCGGTTGCACGAGTCGATGGTTATCTACCCGATTTCAGACTGCTGGACGGCGATCTTCTAGCAATTTCCTTGAACGTTTTCCTTATGGGGATAACTCAACGGGTTCCCGAGTCGATGATTATCGACCCGATTTCAAATTACTGGACGGCGATCTTCCAGCAATTACCTGAACGTTTTCGTTATGGGCCTACCTCGACGGGCTCATAAGTCGATGGTTATCTACCCGATTTCAGATTGCTGGACCGCGATCCTCCAGGGGTCGCTAGAAAGGACTCAAAAAGTGTACCTTGGAACACGCCTGAAAGACGACATCCATACCAACCCCGGGATCGCATACGCAGATTCCGCCAGCTCCTCAAAGCTGTACACCTGCAAGGAAAAGTTGGCGGTTGTATTGGCGCTGGCGAGGGCGGACCACCGATACGAGAAACAGCTCGACCCTTTCCTGGAAGTCATCGACATGAGAACAAAGCGGCGTGAAGAGTACGATTACAAGTCGAAGGATCTCTTTCGCAACCAGAGCAAGATTAGATTTCTCCGAGAAGGCGCTCTCAATAACCTAACCTTCCGACTGAATACCAAACATACGACTGTGGGGACTGTGGAAAGTACTTCTACGGTGTCAGCTTCTACAAGGCACAGCTCGGAGATGATGGACAGTGCTTTGCTGGACATGTGTCAACGAGTCCAAGTTTTTGGCGTATCTCTTTGCACGGTTCACGTGGCCGTTGCTTCAGAGTTGCTCTGCACTAGGTCGGAAGGATGGAACAGCATCACCCCCTTTTTGCCCGGTTTGCACGGCTGGTGTTTCGGGCTTCGCAATGGACCAGATCAACGAGGATGGAATAACATCACCTTCCCAGTCACGCCGTTACACCAGAGTCTTCGGCAGACAGCACGTGTGAACGTTGCGACGTCCCGTATGCATGGTATGCTGATTGTCACCGGGCTTTGGGATTCTGTGGCATCTCTGCCACGCAACAACAGGCTCGGACAAACGTTGATGTGCGTGAAAGATAATATCCCAGACTTCCTCCTTCCATTCGGCGAGGCGCTTTTTCATCTTCAAGATGAAGCTGCCATCAGAGCAGGAAAGCCTCCGAATCAACTGACTCGGCAGTTTGTTCAAGTCGCTCGCGAGCACCATGCCGAAGTCCTCAGGGATGATCTAGTGCACGAACTAGAATGGAGTAACGTATCGGCTCAACTCCCCACCGATCCAACGCGCAAGACAAAGCTTTCGCTTTCATCCCCTGCTTGAGCCATTGGGTATCGGCATCCTGGGCCGCATGTATATCGGCTCCGGAACATTCCTCGTCCCCTGGTTACGCGCAAGACAAGGCTCTTGCTTCCATCCCCTGCTTGGACCGTTGGATATCAGGATCCTTGGCCGCATTCGCCGCCCCGTCCTTCGAAACGCAGTCTTGATTTTCCACGACAGCGAATACCGGTCTGAGCCAAGACAAAAAGAGCGGGCTGGTTTCGAACAATGTGTCCCTGAGATTGGCATCTGTCTGCTGGACCTTGACGAGGTTGCTGATATTCCGCCTGCGTCTGGATTTCGGAACTGGTATGCCGGACCTTTTGATGGGAACTACCACCAATTTCCATCTCGTGCAACGAGACCAAAGCAGCCACGGCATGCTTAAACGCCTACCGGCCCCAGCACGTCTTCTGTACGACATTTGTACACAGAACTGCATGCCAACCCTAGACTGGAGGCAAGCAGTCACCTACCATCTGCGACAAACTCTTCGGCACATTTCATCAATATGATATCCAGACATTCCCGGCCAGGGAATACCTCGTGCTCGCCGACGGGTTCGGCCCGTTGTCCACGCAGAGACCGCAATTCAGCTTTACCAAAATCGAGGCGAGGTGAATACCTGTTGTGATCGGGTTTTGGGTTTCGGTTATGGCTCCGGCGAGAGAATTGTTGAAATGCACGGCGTGGGGATCAACAATGTCCAGACCGTCCAACTCGGGAAGCGATACAGTCGCTTCCTCATGCCACACCAAGTCGAGGCCATCCAGGCCCTGTGGTGCGAGGTGGTCGCCGTCCCGCTCGAGCAGGCTCTGGGCCACCCGATGGGTAAGGGTAGGATATTGACGGTGATCCTGCTTCACGAGCTGATTCTCCGTACGGCGAACGGCTCTATACTGTCGCACCAGATTCCGGAGGGCCTACGGCCCGGGAAGCTCTTGATCATGTACACGACACCATTCATCGACAAAGAGGCGGCCGAGCTGAGCAAGATGCACCTGGCCCCGCTGTACGTCGACACCATTATATATATCAAGACCTACACTTATCCTGAACCGAGAAGATCAGAGCGTGGCCGCGCCGTACACTCCCGGCGTCCTCATCCTTAACTATCAAAGATTGGTGAAACTCGTGGCCGCGAAAGGGGAGCTCTTCGAGCTGATTTACGAACGGACGACGATACTGGTACTGGACAAGCCCACGTGCTCAAGCATCTACCGCTAAAGCGGGTCCTCGCTCCTGAACGTCCAGACATGGCGGCGCATCGCCATGACGGGCACACCGATGTCTAAAGCGTCGACGAAATTTGGCTGATGCTGGAAATATTCCCCCCGGTCTTCACAGGCACATGTGAACGTTTGAAAGACCTCTTCGGCGTCCTTAGCGGGGGTCTTTATGAAGGCGCCAGCGACGGAGCGCTCCGACCGACCAACAGGGCCCTGGAACGATTCTGGTTGGAACACGCGAGCAGAATCCTCATCTCACCGAAAGAGGCGTGGAGCCGTTGCGGTTTTCTCTGCCACTACACGTGGTAATTGCACTCGTATATGCGAGCCCCGGCTCAGAAGGATCAGGCGTCGTTCGTCGAGATGAAAGCGATGGAGACGATTGCCCGGCGTGGAGCCGTTGCGGTTTTCTCTACCACTACTCGTGGTCGGGCGCATGTGGACAACCATGATACGGTCGCAGCGCTACCTGGGAATTGAAAAGGCTCGAAAACGGATCCTGTCAAGGTTCCATATCCTGCAACAGTCGCAGACATCCTCCGACCCGGGACCATGAGTCCAGACCCTGTTAAGCCAGCGACAGCACCACCACCCCCATAGACGTCCATCAAGAGGTCACCACTGGCCGTGGCGAGTGCGAATATTCTACGGATCGGACCGTAGAATGTGTAGCGACGTCGAAAAGCGTGTCGAACTCATGCTGTTGCTGCATGACTCTGACGCAGACAAGGCACGCGCACAGATCGAGCGAGAATTCTCGGCTGACAGTTCGCTACTGTATCAGCATTCGGCATGTTTGGTCAGTATGATTCGGCCTGTTCCAGCACGCTGACCAGCAACGAAACGTCGCCAGAAGACATGTTTGCGCCTGCTGCCGGCGCCCCTTCTCACGGTTGGTTTTACTGGAGTGGCCTCTCTATCCTCTATGCATGCATTCTACATCCCTTTTCACTGGGTTTAGTCCCTACCAACATCACCACCACCCACTGCGTGACCACTGTGTGAACATGTTCCACTGGAGTACGACGTCGGATACGCCAAAGCGCATACGTGCTTGTGCAGCGTCAAATGGTGTTGCCAAAGAGATGTATGCTGGTGTCGAAGCAAATCAACACCTCCAAAAGGTATCCAGAATATGTCGTCAAAGGCGCTTATGAACAGCCCCAATAGCCATGGCTTTGGTCGATGCAGCATGCTTCGGGTGTTTCAAGTTGCAAATAATCAACCAAGCGCTCCGAAGGGAGATTGTAGTTTTATGTCCCTTCTATTGTCAATGCACCAAAGTGGTACTTCATTGGTTGGGCTTAAGCGTATCATGACTACCCGCGAGCTGCTTCACGATGCTTATGGAAACAGCCGACATACCAAAGCCGCTCCGAATTTCCTCAAACCAAGAACGCAATATGGTACGAGACGCAAAGGAACGAGGCCTGAGAGGATAGTGGAGTACGGGACGAAACAGCCCAGTACCTGACCGAGCCGCAAATGGCGTGAAGTTGATCCCTTCATCCGACACTTTGCGGCTTGGAAGAAGCGCGGGTTCGATGTGCGGCAGGTCACCGCGAATTCGACGTTCAGTTTTGACACCATCATCAAGGAAATCGCCAAAGGCGCCAACACGAATGGGAGTTGGATGCACCTGGGCACGGTCGGCCGTGTTGGGCTAATCAAGAAGGACAGCGAATGTTTTGCAAAATTCGCTGAGCACGCCAAGGCCAACAAGTCGATCTTCCTAAAAGCCATCTGGGTGGCGCAGGTGTTGCAGCTCGTTAAACGATTCAACCACATCTTCCCCGACTCTGCGAAGATGGCCAAACCAGGAGAGCTTCGCTAGGCCGGGGTGGCCACCCCGAAAGACTTCCGTCGAGCCTTTGTCCTCACGCGGTTCACAATGGCATATCTTGAGAAGCCCAAGATGCCGAATTTCGGCAACAAGAAGGCCGCCCCAGTACGATACCTGATAGACACCGAGTACGACTTCCTCATGCAGGGCGTCGTTACAGTCAAGTCCGAAGCTCTGAACGAGTTCAAAGGGGACATCTCAGTATTCATGGACGACACCGGCCGCGGGCCAAATGACATTACCGAAAAGCTGCTGGTTGAGAAGCAGCTTCATGACATGGACACACTTATTGATAATGAAGACGTGATCACCGCCCGGCTGGATGTGATCACATCGACGCAACCCAAGGCCAAGCAAGGTATGCCCTTCCCCATCCGCGTCGAACTGAAGTCGCCCCAAGCACCGTGTTGTGGCTGTCGGAGAAAGTGGTGTATAGAATGACTCCATTGCAGATGGCCTATCCTGGTTTGGCCAACTCGGAGGTTCCCAGTCTGGAGAAAGTACTGAATCATCATGGGCCGTAGGTCTTCTTGTTAAGCACCGATACGTGCGATCGTTCATCGACCCAGTCCATCAACATACAAGGAGCTGTTGATATTAAGGTACCTCGGGACTGATCCGGGGAAGAATGTTCCTGTCTCAACAGTGCCCACAGAATGACACTGTCTGTTCGTCGGTGAGATCCGATCCAATATGGCATTCACCATGAACATGAGTGGGACGTCCACGAATCAGACTCCAAGCTCAAGGAGCAAACCGGACACTCAGCAGATCCTACCCACGAAGTTGTGGGAGTTCATATGCATGGCATCTATCGATCCCATTACCGTGAACTTCGGGTGCATGAACTCACGGCCTGAATGGTCGGGGTTCAGGTTGTGGTATTTCGGAGGCCGCGTACATCAAATGTGCAAGAAGCTGTTCTCAAACCCGACGCCGTTGATGAAGTGTATTAGATACCACTTTATCGGAGAAACAAACGCCGCATATTCCTGCGGTGGGCTGATCCCAGTTCGTGGCAGTCATTTGGTCCAAGAAGCGGCTCCCATTGCCGGGGATATTCCTCCTTCGAATCGCGAGCTCGATGACGACGGTTAGCAATCAGTCCATGTTGTTGTCCATGCAGAGCCGAACGCCTGGCTGGCTTAAGAAGACAACGGTGCCGTGCAGACACTCGAAGGGAGCTTAGTACGAATCATGCCGCGGTGCAACAACTTCCTTCGCGGTGTCTCTACGAACAAGGGAAACTTAGTCGTTGACACGTTATCGAGCTTGACAACCCCGGTTCTAGGGGAGAGTTGCGTGGGTAGTGTGGTGGTCATCTTGGGTGCTCGTGTGTGTGGGACATGGATTGGTCCTATATCCGGGCCATACAAGGCACTCCACGATCTCCCGGTTCATACCGAGAAGATGATCACCGACAGCTATAACATGAGTCACAAGATTCTTTAGTGGTTCTCATGTCCCATCCCACCTGCTGACCAGGTGCCACAGCTACGGACCGCCTTTCGCGGCATTGATGGCCACCGATCATGGGTTCTGCATGACGGAGACTAGGACAAATTCACCGACCTGCAGATCAAGTGCGGTTTCGACGGCGAAGTCAGCTGTATGGCAAACGCCATCCTGATGATGAACGCAAGCAGCAAGTGAGATCGCAGGACAGTTGGCCACCACGATAGCAACTGGAAACTCGCTCCACGCGGAGTTCGAAGACATCACCAGATGTCTGGAGTCTCTGCAGGCTGTGGACGACTTCAAGCAAAAGGAAGCCAAGGTCAAAGTCACGACGGCGAACTTCAACAACGGAAAATTCTTCTCAGACTTGTTCAGGCTCCGAGTTTCCAGTCCATTTGGTAGACGACCTAAGGAAACACCTTCGTCTTTCAAATCCGTTTTGAGTCCGTGCATCGATCGGATTTGCACCAGTGGAAATCATATCCGGTTTAGATGGGGACCTTTCCCGTGTCCTCGACCTGGGCCCTGGCGACGCCCGTGCCGTCGGCGTGTTGCTGATGTTCATCTACACACACGAGCTTGATTGGAGCGGCCCACTGCGACTGATCAACATGAACGCGACCGCGTCCGACCACATTCCTCGGCGGCTGGGCCCTGCCACCAACGACCGGTCGTTTCTCCCGTGGAGCCAGGAGAACTCCCATGAACTCCCGCTGGCGCTCTGCCACGCGTGGCAGCTCGCGTGTGATCTCGAGTGGCCTGCTCCCAAGCCGTAGCTCGCCCGGGACTTGGTGGACAATATCCTCGAAAAACACCTCTTCCACGACCACACCGCCTTCCGTATATTTTCTGGTGCGCTGGGCGAGTCGAAGGAGAGATGGGCGGCGGAGATCATCGGCGAGATCTTGGTGAAATATGGTCGGTATCAGGAACAACCCGGAGACAACTTCAACCTAGTTTTATCGGGCAGCCTATATTCCGAGGTCTGGCGCTACACCTCCCTCCAATTCGATAAGTTCTCGGACTCGTGCCGGGGTTTCAATATATAGCACCAATCAGAGAGCGGAATCGTCGGCTGTCCACCAGACCTAGGGGAGGAGCAACCAGATTATGTCCTGCACAGGCCAAAAATGCGCGGCGAATCAAGAACACGTGGCTGCAGCGCCTGAGATGCTTGGAGAAGCCTCGCTGGCTCGGTGCGTGAGCTTCAGCCGAGCGAGAGATGCCTGTCTCATGATCATGGGTCGACAAAATTGCCCAGGTGAACCGAGCCTGGTTCCCCGCCACGGAGGTGGGTTTGCCTTCCCCTTTTCACAGAGATCACTTCGCCCGTCTTATGAGCGGCATGCAGCCTCAGCCTGAGGGTGATGTCGATATTTATATATATAACCGAACCCCAGAAACAGTGTAAGTATCTACCCGGACTCCTTCTGTGCCAATCCGCGCCTGGAAAGCAGATACGGGCTGGACTGCCGTTTTTAGGCTCAGAGGCATTGAGTAGTCCATGCCCACGGCCGTTTGGCGGAGCGAGTGTTTATCCCGGACATACGGCTGCCATGAGAATAGCAAACGACTCCGACAACGACGTCGACGTCGATCTTGAGGGAGTACGCAGAAGCGAGTGGATGGCCCTGCTTGATCTCCTCAATGCAGTCATGGATGAACTAATAAAAGCCCAGAAATGCTCGGCGTCGAGAGATAGAGCACGATCCCGAGAAGTTCTGGGACAAGTTCAAGGACTACCAGATAGGAGACGAGAGGGATAAAGAAGAGCTCAGAGGTCAGATACAGTTACTCGAGCGCGAGAAAAAAGTACTGATCGACCAGAAGAAGGAGCTGACTTGGAAGCATAAAGCCGAAGTCAAGGGATGCGTGTTCAGTGTGCACGCATTCCAGACCCATTCCGAGAGTATTCTACTGCGTGCTTCAAGCTGGGATACCGAAACATGGTAGGCCCACCTCTGCCACTGTCTAAACAATTCCGACCTTGATATATCCTACCGGAAACCCGAAAATGCTAGAAGAAAAATATCTGAAGGCAAGATGTTATCGCCTGTAGCGGCGCCCAACTGTTTCAGACACGCGTTGATGGTCGACGGAAAGAGACTCAACACCTCAATCCCACGAGCGGCTCGTGTCAGTGGTATGCATTCGAGCGCGGAGTCAAACATGTCGCCACCAATCGAACATTTTGACCCGACGACATGATCATTGAAGTGCCCCCCCTATGGCAACTCGGTGTTCATCGTATGGGTGCCGTACTGGGACTGGCCGAAGTGTAGGCTGGTGATCGTGTTCGGATTCCGCATACGCAGTCTCTTTAGTATCCTTGTGGCTCGACCGAGCCTAGGAAGCGGAGTCTTCGACCAGATGCAACAGCAAGCAACACACTTCTGATTCCACCGACCCCATTTCCGAACACCACGAGGGACTTGCAATTGGTTATTTGGGTCCGGGGGAAAAGGAGCCACAACGCCCTTCTACATCAACCCAATCGCTTCATTCCAGTTGTGGCACCGAGGGAACGAGTTCACGGATACAATTCCATTCGTACAATGACAGGCAGTTCACTAAGTGGGTCGTGCTGGTGTCTGGCAAGACTACGCCGGAACGCTTTCAAATGGGCTATATTCTACCTTCGATTATTGTTTTTCTCGCTAGCAATTCGAGAATCACGAAGAAAAGACTTGACACCTCGGTAATATCGAGGACTCCCCCTTATGGGTACGAAATTCCAGGTTCATTCATCAGCGACCGGGACCCAAAGTTCACATCGGACTTCTGGAAGGCCCTTCTCAAGAGATCAGGCTGTCGATTGGCGATGACCGCGGCCTATCATCCTGAAGCTGACGGTAAGAGCAAACGACCCAACTGAACAGTCGAGGTTGCACTGCGATGTATGATCGCGGAAGAATTCATTACTTGCAGTGCAACAAAAATCGGCGAAGCCGATCCTGCTAATCCCTATATGGGAGACCGGAACTGTGATGCAATGGGCCAGATGCTGAAGGATGACTGCTGGCAGGACGTGGTCCCTCGCTCTTAGCCGTAAGTTTATCGACTTTATCGTGCAATGTGCACTTATCACTGAGCCTGTACACCGATGGTTATGCTGATCATTGAGTCGGATTCGGCGTTTGATCACAGCCTCAACTACTGGGACTGTCTACAAGTGGCACACAGTCGCGGTTGAGCCCCTGCTTAAGGGCCGCGAAGCGTTCTTCAACATCGCTTTTTCGATGTTTATCGTGGGGCGAAAGAACAAGGCACAAAACCTATCCTACCTGACTGTGCAATTGCGCGGATGGTGGTTTCAGGAATGGCTACGTGGTCATCTCAATTGCTGCGTCGCAAGCGAACACTACCTACCATTACGTGGCAGACTCCAGAAGCGTGGTGTACAGAGGGGACATGATGAGCGTGATGCACGGGGCGGCCTGAAATCCCGTGAGGCAGCTCGAGAGTTCCGCAAATGGGTCCGGCCAACTATGGTGCCAGCAAAAGCCGAGTAATGTGGTTTGGCTCGACATTGACGGAAGAGACAATGAAAAAAGACCAGCATAGCAGCTCTAAGACTAACTACAGCGTGGAACCTCGAAAATCAACTACTATCAAGCTATCACTGCGGTCAACTTTGCCTTTTACTCTTTCTCAAGACGTGCCAGGGAGGCTTCCAAGAGACAACTCCCTTCATCATGCGTTCTCCATCATGGACTGGAGGTATTGCTGAGTTGCTGGCTATAGTGTGGTGTATGCTACACCGTGTGGCGTTCTCTGTTCCGCATCTATCAGTGGCTATATCTTCCTGCCATGGCACTCATGGTGCCGCATCTATGGCCTGACATGAAGATGCTCAGGCATCTATATGAAAGGCTCTGCATACGGACTCAATCTACGGAAAGCGCGGCTGCATGGTGGTTATGTCCTACTCAGAGAACATCCACCAGCTTATGCACCTGTTCGGTCAGGAGCAAGAGCAACCAGAGAGATGGGGGGTGATCTTGAACAAGTCCTACGACAAATGGCTCCAGGCCAGTACGGCAGCTAAGTTTTCTGCTCAGCTTAGCGGCGTGGGCGACATGAGCGCCGGTGACTGACCGATGTTTCAAAAGGGAAGTTGATTTAGGAGGCACCGACCTTCTCCGACCTGGTGGTAGACCTGCTCTTACATCAACTTTCGAACGATCAGAGCCGCGAAGTTGCCGACACTCTTACCCAGCGACTGCTCGGGCAACGCTGCTCTAACCTGGGTCACGCCGAGGTCGGTTGTGCGGTGCGGCTGACATGGGACCACCTGGAAGGTACCTGTCTCCAGGTGACCGGGAACCGCAACCAGCGCGATCAGGCCATGTTCCGTGCTGGAAACCAGACATGCGCACTGGATGGGTCCCTCAACATCGCAATTACCCTTGAGGTCTACCTTATCCAACATGACCGCACGATACCTCAGACACTGGCCAACGTGAGACCTTTTATAAGCAAAAGTGCTTCACAGGACCATCCCAGCTAGCGAACCCTGTGTGGTACCGCAGCAAAACTCACGCTTTCTCCTACTGAACTGGGGTGATGTGGGTCGTAAGATATACTCACTCGTCTCGGCAAGGCTGGCAGAACGGAGAAGCGGTTGAAGCTGGCATCGCGGCATACCGAGGACGTGAGGAAGGAGACAACTTCAATGTCGTTCCGCGTCACTGCTGGACCAAGTTCAAGAACAACGATAAGGCGACAGAGCTACAGTACTGGGGTAATCCAAGCAGTCTGAATATGACGCTGACTATCGTCAACGACAGCCGGCACTGGTACCTCTTTACGGTGTTCCGGGCAGTACACCGTGTTGCTGTTCTTGACTCGCTTATGATCCACTACGGATCTAAGGCACAGCACATCCCCGCTGTGCTGCAATCGTCCCAAAATACATAAACTGGAGAAAGCCAGCTTCAGACCTCGCCCGTTTATCAATTCCAAGGCTTCTCCGAATTCTTGTCACTCGTCTCTTTCCAGGTCTCGTTGGGGAACCGTGGCAGTTGGATGTCTCGCGCAGGCGGCCGCAATACGCCATGGCCAACCTTAAACGCTGGGGAGGTAGGCCGCTGTCAGCACACCAGCGTATCTATGTCCGCGTCAACTACCAAGTGCCACGAGAGTATGGCAGGACAGAGCCATCCGTCCAGACCAGCACCGGCAGTCGCACGGTTCAAGAAGTCGGCACACCATGAGGAAAAAGACACTGCCAGAGACGGTCTCACGGACGGGGAAGCCGCCGATGAGGATACTGTGTACAGTTCCTATCGGGGAGGCCTCTTGTAAGTTCTTCCAAAATGTCAAGGCCCTTGCCGACAGAATCGAAAAAAATCCGATTAGCGTCGTCAATAAATTCGAGCAGGTAGGCTACGTCGAGGATGTTAGATTCAGTGCCGGAGAGTTGACCGGCGACCGCCTGTCCGTTCGAACTAAAGTGCGATTATACCACTGGCATCAAAATCAGGGGAAAAGCAGTAGACACGACAAAACAAAACAAATGGCGGAGGTGGCCTGTTGAGCACTAGCTCGAAGCCGACTCGAAGCCGATCGAGGTCGCACACATTATCCCTAGGCTTGATGGGCTTGATTCCTCTGTCCAAGCCGACCTGGAACAAACTTCACTCAGAAACCCAGGGCTTTACCGGGGTCCTGTGGTTCTCGCTGTCCGCGATTGCAGTTTACTTGCCTTGTGCCGGAAAACGATACTGGTACAGTTTTCTCTAGCGACATCATGAGTCTGTATGGTGATCTGAGGGACGCTGTTACCTGGCATGTCCTGGATCACACCTCATATCGCTGCCGAATACCCTGGCGGTGATAATTCGTGATCACTGCAAACGTGATAGGAGGACAACCAGTTGGGTACCCGCGGGGTGCGGTGGTGTTCCTTGCTCGTCCAGGCAAGACCAAAAGGATTCGCTGAGCCCCTGGGCCATGTCAGCCTTGCACGTGATCGCTACCGACGCTATACGACCATTGCCACGCGAGCTCCCTTCTGGCTTGGGCTTGGGAAGACCCTCACTAGCGGCTGGCTGGTACTCAGTTACAGACACTTATATATATATCTACCGGTCATATCGGCAGCGAGCCTCAAGAGCAGTTCAATCCCAGGTCGTTGCCGGCTTAGGAGGTTTGTGACACGTTCCAAGTGTTTCCACGGCGAAAGAGCCTTGTCAGAGCTCACGTGGACGAGTGCGGGTTTCTGTGGGATAATCCAGGACCTAGCCTTCTCGAAAGATATGGACATGTGCGTCATTGCCAGAACCAACTCACGGCGCGATTCCAAGCGAGCAGCGTAATTAGCTGCCCAACCTGGGGTGATAGGATGATCGAGTCCCTCGTTCTTCCACATCTGCTCTGTGGTGCTATTGTATGGCTGCGAAGGAATTGGGGCACAGCACAAGGATAACCAGTACCTTATCCAGATATCACGGAAGACCAAGCAAGGTTAGAGAGAGACGACCATTTCTGGTCGCGTCCGGGGTCATCATCAAGATGGCAGGAATACACCATCTAGAGGAAGCCGAAGATTCGAGACCAGAAACAGAAGAGCGTGCTTGGCTTGATGGTTCTGCCTGAACGAGGAGCCGGTCTGGTGTCCAGTGCTGTACAAAAATCAGGGGGAGTATTCCAACTTGTCGACGCGGCTGGACTCGGATTCACAGATCTTCTGCGATGACGGAACCGATGGACAAGTCGTTCACCTCTTCCCTTCCTTGGAGGGATTACCGCCTCGACCTTGAATGAAGCCATGGCGCCCTATACAGAGACGCCTCCTCCATCGGTGATCCGGCCTGGATTGACCAACCCCGGAACTGATGAAACCTCCCCCGAAAAGGTCGAAGCCATCCGGCAGCAAATGGCGAAGTTGTGTTTGCCTGTACAGGCACATGAACCGGTCACAGGTACGAATCTTTCATACTGTGTAGAATGAACAAATGTTCGTATTGACATGTGAAACAGGACTCACCATCCTTGAGTATACTTTTCCCGATGGAAGCATTATCAACTTGAAATTGCCAGTATTCGCCGTGTACTACGCGCTATAAGCACAATATTCCGTCGTCCCGCCACATTTCTTCAACAAAATCATCTTCGAGGCCAGGTACGCACTCAATGACGCGTCCGACATTCTCCGGGTGTACTTCTTTCTCCAGGAACTTCAGAAGAAAATGAGGCTCACCGACCCTAAAGACCTTAAGGCGTTACGCACCGTGCACATCGCCTTAGACGACAACACTTCTGCAGGATGTCGCCCGAAGGTGGTGGGCGGGCTACCCCCGAAATTCGCCTCGGACCTCCGGCACTGGTGCGGCAACGACCTCGCTGCCACCACAGAGGCCAAAGATCTCATACAGACAATCGAAGACATGCCAGAAAAGGACGTGGACGTCAAGATTAAGAAAGACCTGATCGCTTTCATTGGCACTCGCCACTATGACCGCCAGCAATGCAGCGTTCGCTCGTGCCTGGACAAGATCCGTTAACCTTGTGGTGGGTCGACATTACACCAGTTCCGCACGAGACATTCCGAAGTGGTGGATCCTCGCGGGGAGAGCGTCAAAACTTCAGAAAATGTCCCGGAGCTAGGGCATTCTTCATGGGGGTTCGGCGGTTTCATCTTTATTGTGAAGCCTTGTGCGATTTACCCGCTCACCGTTTCCAGATATCCGCTGTTTATCCGCCGAGCAGAGCCGACGTGGACGGTGTCCTCGTTTCATTGTGAACTTGAGGTCCCACAACCAACAGCTACGGCGTGGGGTTGGTTCGGGAAGGCTGCTACTTCACAATCTTCTCCCACGGCATAGCTGTTCCTTGAGAGGCGGTAGGGCTCTCCGAAACTCGCGCTCGAATGGAGAGACCCGTCACTCTCGGGGTTCTGTTTGCATTTCAAGTCCCACCAAATCTGATATCGAATCATGGTTACGGATCCGGAACAGCGGAGTGACTGATTACGCGAAACACTATGCATCAAGACCTGAACATGGTGCCAGCTGTTTAGTGGCATCTGGTTTCCATGCTGTGGATGGCCTGATTAAACACCACGGGTCACGGAGGTGGCTAACTTTGGTGCATAACGGGCATGTCTCGCCATTTACGCTCACATTTGATATCTCATAGGAATTACAGGTACTGAGACGTTTGGACCACCCATGTTCCGAACGTTGAGGGGCAGAGTCCTCCAACTGCCAACGGCCAAAGCACAGCACGATCATGGCTGAAGCAGACTGTATTCGAGATAACAATGCCGCACGCGTCCATGCTGCAATCACACAAGAAATCACACAAGCCCTTACGAGTAAAAAGCTATAAGTGGCTTGAGGAGGGCCTACGCCATGGTTGTAGACGAAAAAAAAGGATACGGCAGTGTCCCAGTATCCGCAGCAGCCATTTGTGCAAGTTCTAGGAGCCGCAGTGGACAGAGTGGCTGGGGGTTGCGGTTACCCGTCTCAACATGGACCAGATACAAGTTCTAGGAGCCGCAGTGGACAGAGCTGCCAGGTTCGCGGTCGCCCGTCTCAAATGGACCAGAAGGGATTAAATCAACCACTACGCCTTCGAAATTTACTTCGAATCGGCAAGTCCGGCGGTGGAAGAGAACAGTGTAGACATCGACGACCATTCCGACCGATATTCGCGGAGTCAAGCGCCCATGCCTATCTCGATTCGAGTTCCGCTTGCGACGGAAGCCAGGCAAGACACATATCGTGCCCGACCACCTTTGGGACTGCCAACAGGTCCACCAAACAACCACCACAAACATCCTAGGAGCCGGCCCCGTGTTTTCATGCTGAAATCATCGAAATGTCGGATGAATTCTACAAAGGAATCGTGGATGGTTACCTCTGGAGGATCCCCTGAATTTGCAAGCCTCCACCGGTGTCTTTCTACTAGATCCTCGGTTCAACCTTTCAGATCGGCCCGGCCCACTGGCGTGGACGTCAGAGGGGGATTATTTCGCATCCTTTCTCTGCCGAGAATTCCCGTGGAAAACGCTTGTTCAACACTCTCTCAGAGACAACTGCACGGCACGGAAGAAGACTGACCTAATTGCAGTCAGACTGGACGAAAGAGGGATCAGTCGTCAAAAGAGGCAGGGTTTTATTGCGTACTTAGTTCCAGCATCAGCAGTGGACGCAAGGTAGACCTTCTAAAGCCTCGAAGATACTGAGGAAACTCGAAGCTGAAAGCCCCTTGAACAGAATGAGCGAACAACCCAGAGCCTGAACGGTATCCATCTAGTGATACTGAAGGGACAGGAGGTACGACGTGGTGAGTAAACCATTCACCGTTGACGGGGACTTCGAAGTGCGGCAGAAAGGAGCTTGCTGAATCCAGAATTGGTGCTGGTTAATACTCAGCAGAAGTTTGGCGTGGGTTCTCAGACTCAGGGTGACTCGGGAATCCAGTACGCGGGATACTGTCTATTCTCGTGAGCTTTGCTTTCTGGGCCATGCAGAATCCAGGTTATGGAACATACGAAAACAAGGATGAAGCTCCTTTTCAAGAAATGGAAGAAGCTCCCTTGCCCCAACGTTGGTGGCGGGCGCCACATAGTCCCGAGTGACTACGTGCCCAGATACCATATTGTGACTGTTGATCTGCGATTTGATCGATTAGAACAGCAGGAGTATAATGACATATGGGCCGACCTCCACACGCAGCTACACAACGCCGGCGCCGGGTCAAAACAGAACGCCCTTGTGGCCAGCACTGGGCTTCGAGATATGCGCACACATCGGACACTCAGCTTGGCTACCTTCGATCTCCGTCTTTATAGATGGGTACAGATTAAAGGTGCCAAACTACAGCTTGCTAGTGCCGCCCCAGGGGGCAAGAAACGCCAGACGGACTACGCATCATTGGGAGACTCCGACGATTACGGCTTTGCTGACTACTTTCGCGCCACGCGCCTCGAGAACCTCAGCACTGGGTCCAAAATAAGCTGCTCGCTGTGGAAGAAGTTCCAATCCATGACTTCGCACACCTCCATAACCAGGTCGAGCCACTTTTTCGACCTGGACTTGAACGGAACATGGTTATCTGGAGTCAGGCCCCGATGCAGCACAATATTCAGTATTGATTTGGCAGTCCATTACTTATGGAAGTATCGTGGGAGTTCCATTCTATCGCACTCATCAAGCTAGGTTGGCCTAAGACTGGACCGCCGCTACCTAAGGACGTTATTGGGCGTGGTTTGAATATCCAGAAGTGGAGTGCACAGCCAGATGCCACGGAATAGATACCCCAAGCATCGTGCCGGTTGTGCCGTCGATAGCCTTCTCCTGAGGCTTCGATCGAGGAAGACATGGCCAATGCTATGATCGACGGACTGACCGACAAGTGCAATTCCGAATTCTTAGCTTCGCCCGGCGCTACAGTCCCTCCGCAGAGGAAGTGGCCATGAACAACTCTCCTCCGCAATCACACAAGCACAGCCTCAGGATTGCATCCTCAAGGTTATTCGGGTTACCTGGAATGCTTCCTCAAGAGCACACTCAACAACTCCACCAGCGACCAATCACAATCCTATCCCTCCTCATCTCCACCCGTGCCCCATCATGGCTGTATACACGGACCTGAGATTCGAAAGTGAGCTTACTGATTGCATCGAGGAACGAATCAATCTCACCGTCCCTTTAACGAAGGCGATATCCACACCCGTAGAGGAGTAATTAGGGAAATGGGAGAGACATTGATGCATCGCGAATTTAAAGTCGAGTTACCTTTTCACGCTGTCGACATGTTTCTCGGGGATACCCCTCCTGCAGTGGCGGATTTCGAACGCCTACCCAGCGTTCTCGAAATATCCGAAGATAAGCTTACAACCATTACATTGTCTACGCGGTGGTTCTCAAGGAAGCCAATCACACCACATTCATCTATTGTGGTTCCATGGCCGGTACAAACGACGGGTCTGGAGTGCGTGCATCCCAGTACAAGACAGTCTTTGAATTATGTCTCGACGATGTAGAGACATGGATGAAGCACTGGATTCCAAGTTCGATGCTGACGAGCAGGTCCTTGGCTTAATACACTCTGTTTGGGAATCAGATGCTGAACAATACTCAGCAGTGAAATCAATGACATTGCACGCTGGTGTCGAAATTCTTCTAAGGTGGCGGCTCTGCAATCCAGATGCTGCCAGAAAGATGTCTCTCTGCTGTGATCCAGCAGAATGACCAGAGCAGCGGGTGCAAAACGAAATTTTCTTACCGTAGTCGACGATGCGAGTAATGACTACCTATGAGCTCAACCAACGCCTACGGAAAAGCTGACTATCTCACTTCAGCAATACCGTTCGGTACTGCACGATCAGGCTGGCGCAGAATCCAGCAATGGCAGGATTATATATATAACTTCGATATCCTGTTCAGGAGCCCGAAGAGCCAGTGGACAAATAGTCCAACAGGGTTATCACAGGGAGACACTTATTCCATGCACCAGAAAGCGTTGCGACTACTTTTAATAAGGAGATCATCCGGGGCGATTTATCCCTGAGTCCAGAAGAACTCGAACTCGCTGCAGCTATTCGGAAAGCACGGCGTAAGCAAGCTCAAAGCTCAGCGACATCGCGCCAAAACACGCGAAGCAGAACTCGTTGGCTATCGAGCAAACGTCACGCAGAGAAAGAAATCCTGTTGCTACAAGAGCCCCGACAGGCTGCTCAAGACTGCCGAAAAGATCCGCACCAAGGCCAAAGCCAAAGCCGACGTCCGGTGCCCCTGCGACGATTGTCAACAGAATTCCTGAACGGGGCGACAACTTCAGAGATCAGGCGTGAGATATCACCGCCCTGTCTTGCCGCCTTTGAACGGGAGTTGTGGGCGGCACCTTGTTAGGGCAGTTATTTATATATCCTCGGAATCTAACGACTTAGAAAGACCGGATCAATCACGGGAGAAAATCCGCGACGAGTTGGCTGCGCCTGAGAAGCTCACGGTTCTCAGTGACTCTCAGATGAAAGCGGTTATGGCGCGCTCCATGTCATCCACGACCGGCTTCGTGCTTGTGACCAGTACTTGTCCGGCGCTGACAAGCAACTTCAGACGCTTATGCTAGGCAATCGCTTAGATCTCTTAGAGCCCATTGATATCTTCGCCTCCATTCGCGATGAGGTCGCTGCGCTTGAGAAGCTTATGATTTCAATGACTTGCAGATGAAGGCAGTTACGGAGTTCGCGCCTGTCGCGCCATTCGGTGTGCTTCTTTGCCATGGGCCCCCAGGCTCTGGCAAAACCTACTTCATAAGTCAGCTTGTCAAGGCAGCCCTCAGCCACTCTTGCAAGAAGAAAATCTTGCTCGTCTTGGATGAATACACCAACACGCCGCGCCTGTGGCCCCCGAGGTGAGGAGAGTAACAGTAAAGCTGCTGGTACGTTGCTCAGCTCTCACACGTCAGCTGGCGGCGAGGACGGACATTGGAAAAGCTATTGTCCTCAAGACTCCAGTCGGACCGTTTGCGGTGCGCGGTTTCCTTTATTTCCATCACCTCAGAAGTACATCAATGGAAGACACGGCCCTGGTCGCCAGCCTGTAGACAGCTGAGAGTTGAGAGCCGGTCTCTTCTCGCTACGTGACTTCACCAACGCCGCCCAGGTTACACTTTACTCCCTAAGCTGCGTCGCAATGTCAACGGGGAATCCTAGATTCTGGAATGGGATCACTTCCACCACGATCGGGTTGTGCAGATGCCAGCGCATTTAGAAGGGTCGGTCGTCGACGTCCACCACGGCCACCAAAAGGCCCACATCTACTTTATGAACTATCGGATCATATCGCCAGGCACTCCAACTCGTTCCCACGGAGAGGAACCTGTCAGCGGCAGTTGAAGAGCCTTCAAAATCCGATTCTTGTTTGCTGAGACATTGCGTAAGCTTCGGTGACCATGGTTGATGCGGCCTGGTATAACCGAGGAGGAGACACGGGAGTGGGCGATCAATGGCACACACTTGGTCACCCAAGTAGCCGCCATTGGCTGTAGCCCTAGAGGAGGGTGACACGCTCATCCTGCCGATGGGCCGTGTCCACTCTTACCTCACACTCACGGAGTCGCTAATGACAGGTAGGATGATGTGGCTCACGGAATGCCCAGGTGCCGATCGCCAGGCAGATGTTAGCAGATATACAAACCCGTACCGCCGCGAACGAAGATATCGTGCTTGAGTGCTTTCAAAAGCTGGATGTTGCTACTACCGACCGTGGTTGGACCTTGCAGGAGTCGACGGGCTATTGGAAGTTCGGGAGTGCGGAGGAACTCAACGAATTCAACCGTCTAATAGAGGTAAGTCGCGCCCGTTTGTCTCGGCGTGTCGGAGCAGAAGGCGACCAAAGCCGTTGACGCCCTCGCTGCAGCGATCGAACTTAAACGGACGCCATCGCTGGCACGTTGCCACAACAAGACGTCGACACACGCCTGCGGTATCAATTCGGGCCTTCTTGCTCCGCCAACTCATGCGCGGTGGACTGTACCATTTTTGGTGCCGTCATGCTGGATATCGGTCGAGTGTTGCAAGTCGCATGAAGCTGGCGGCGTCAGCCGAAAATCTCTCCCCTGTCGCACAGCAACTTTTCCGGGACTTCGGTGAGCTGATCAACTTCGAAGAATTCCACTTAGGTTGGTCTCCAGAACAAGTAACGCGGGCGACATATCTGGTAGAACGCCAGGTAATGAAGTTCAACGTGTTGAATGGCCACCATACTCGCCAGATCTGAACTCGATTGAACACATCTGGCGTTACTAAAAGGCGCCTTCTGGAGAACCACTACCACCCTCGCCATCTCCATGCCGGGGCTGTCGCAAGAGGACAATGACGAGTTTGCCAGAGTAATGGTGATGGAATGGGAGGCACTGGATCAAGATATGATCAACGAGATAATAAGGTCGATTGACAACCAGGGTTCGGTGTTTGCGGCGGAAGGCTGGTACACACCCCGGCTTGTGACAGGCACCGCGGTTATTATCAAAAGTACCGAAATAAATAGCATTTTGAGGGCTTCAAGAAGATCTAAATAAGGGTTATTCTAATGCGGTGGTGGCGCTGCAATAATGGTTACCAAAAACACAACAGAATTGTGCATAGGGTAGAATAGGTGTGGGGCGTGAGAACTTTTACCAGGGGACTGTCCCTCATAGATACAGCGAATAAAGCTGAGAAGGCGACCGCAGGGCGCGAATAAGGACCATTCGTCCTCTTCTCCGGACCAGAGGTCAATCATGGTACGAAAAAAGCGATGTGGCGCTGGCATGCAAGCTCACAAAGTTATCCCGCACTCTGGTGAAGCATCTTGAGCCGTAGCTAAGCACTCCCGAGCCCGACTTAGCAGATATGTTCAGCTAGTGGCACAACTTCCAGCGGACATTCCTTCCTATCGGACGGCCTTGGAAGTCTATTTGATAACCTTGCACCCATCCCCGCTAGCAAGCACCAGCGTCAGAGCTTGCCTCTCAGTCCCCGGTGGCTCTATTGTGGTATCCGGCGGCAATGCTAGGTTCGGAAATGCTTGAACGATCCGCGCGAGTCCGTATGAGGCCTCCATCAGCGCCATGTCCATGCCCAAACACACCCTCGGCCCGCCGTTGAAAGGCAGGTAAGCCCATTTTATCCACTTGGACTCCGTCAGCGCACGATCTGCCCAGCGCTCGGGGTTGAACTCAAGTGCGTCGTCGCCCCAGAGATCGCGACGACGATGCATGTGGTAGGGCGAGTATGTCATGGGCATTCCCTTCCTGATGAGGACGGGTGCGTTGCCATCGGGACCTCCGCCCCGGGGCATAATGGTCGCCTTATTCGCGAAACGGAGGTTGATTGGGACTGGGGGATATAACCTGAGCGTCTCGTTCAAGACGTGTTGCAGAAATGTCATCTTTTTTATCTGTGCACGGCTCATGTAGACTTGGTTCCCAGCGACGTCGAAAATCTCTGCTTGTAGTCGCTTCAGAGTGTGTGGGTGACGGACCAGCAGCCGGACGGCCCACGTCATCAGGCACGCGGTAGTATCGCGACCTGCTAGAAGCACGTTGATCAACTGGTCGCGAACCTTCTCGGGGTCTTTCAGTTCATCGAACAGGTCTGTGATGAAAGCCAAGTTCTGCTGCTTATTGGACGTGGCTTTCCCCGGGCCTGCTCTAACATCGGACAACGCTTGAGCAATGAAGGCGCCAGCGTACATCTTGACGTCTTTGCAAGCCTTGACAAATCGCCTCGGCGTGTGAATCCAGTAGAAGTCGCCCAGGCGAGCGCGCATGGCCGTTACATTCGCGGCATAACCGAAACCCTCAGAGAACAAGTCACGTCCCTCGTTTCGAAGAGCAGAGACCGACTGGTTGAAGATCAAAGCAGTCGTAATGTCGAGGGTATACCTGAAGAATATCGGCTGCAGGTCGACGATGTCCGGTGCTCGCTTTATGACGTCGACGAGATTATCAACGTGCTCATTGAACACCTCGAGGCTCTGGTACTGCATGCGGACGAACTGCCGTCGTAGAATCTCACGGGAATGTTTCCAGGAATTGCCATCTTGCGTAAATATCCCGTCACCCAAGAGAGCCCAAAAGGAGTTACGTCGGGGCCCTAACCCAATATCTTCGCCGTCGTGTAAGTATCCTTATCAATATCAAGAGCCAGGGCCCTACCGTCAAACCGCGAAGATAATATCGCTTCTACGTTGACAGGATCCATGGTAACGAACCCCGTTGTTCCAAGCAGGGACTGCTCAATATTCGGTCCGAGCGTGTCGTAGAATTCGGAGAACAGGGACAGCAACCGCTGTTCCGAGTTGGCTTTGAAGCCGTGATACACCAAGTCAAGGGATAAAGGCAAGTAGTATGGCGCCTTGGCCTCGACGGGAAGGCAACCATTGTCGATGCCGAATTTGGTCTCTTTCTAGTTGGTGATCGTAAGCTTGCAGTCCTGTCGTGTCTTGTACTACGGTGTTGCAAATACTGACCCTATATCGTAATACAGCCCGTAGGCGCTCGAGCACCAAGAGTAGGCATGAAAAGAATAAAAGCCCGTGAGCAAGGCTGATGCGCCCGATAAATACGAGCAAGTCATGGATTGCCGTCATATGAGAGCGAGTTGGAGGACTACTAGTATTGCTACTTCAAAATAGCTTCGGACCAAAGACAAGCACGTATGCATGAGATCAAGCCACTTACTTGCCAGCGGGAAGGCCATTGAGACCCAAGCATTCCTGCACCCCCCGCTCAGGCCAGTCGGTTTGAAGACCGCCGAGTTCATCCATCCAACATTCCAACGATATTTCCTCCTTTTTGTGTCACACACTGGTATTCACGAGGAGTGACAACATGGAAATACCATTAAAGCCACAGCAATGCAGAGACCTGGAACAAACATATCTGACAATGCTTCACTTGAGATCGCCGAGACAGACTCAGCACGACATTGTTGCTTACACCTAATGTATGATTGAAAAGAAGAGCCAGGTTTTCCAGAAGCATACAAGACATCTCCAAGTAAGATATCTTTGAGCGCCTGATTGTTGCAGTTGTGTGGACGTGTGAATGTATATAGATTTCGACCATAACGGCAGTGTAAACGTCAAGAAGCATAAAAGTCTGTATGGAACGTGTTCTTTCTTTGTGCCTCTGAATCCGCCAATGTGTGTCCATTTCCATCCAACAGATGAGTTCTCAGCAGCTGCAGGCAGCAACACATGGTCTCGCGCGCTTGGTCCAGCCACGGAGGCAAAACGCGAGATCCAAATGTTCGCAGCGATACACAACAATCCGACCATGCAATCTGGTTAGTCGTCCGACTGTCAGCGTGCCCAAATCTGATTCAACAGGCCAATAAACTCTGGTTAAAACCTTCTTGGGAGCGATGTTCGTCCAGCATCAATCGTCGCCGGCGCAAATGAGGCATCCTGCTGTGAAATGTATATACGCTCACTCTTCCCAGTTGAGGTGCATTTCTTTGCATTTCTTTGGAGTCTCCCAGGCGTTCTCTCGGTCGAGCCAGCCATAGCGTCGCAGCCGGAGTCGTGAGACGTGCGTCGTAGCATCATGTTCCGCAATCATAGTGTGTTTCAATCAGTCGCTATCTTCTTGATCAGGATGCTAAAGACGAGCCAGATGCTTGTATGTCCATCGTCCTCGCGGCAGGTTGGTGATGCCACTGCTAGTGAGGAACCGTCTGTCAAGGAGGGTATGGCGAGCGACGATGGCCTGAATGGCAGTAAGGCCTCAAAAACTGCCTCATTTGGAGGGGAGTTTGGTGTCCGTGAGCAGATGACCAATGTGGCGGTCTCTTCGCGAACCATTATTGACGTCCAAGGTCATCATGGAATCTGAATGTGATGGATATTCGAAAAGAGGGATATTGGCGGTCGATTGCGACTTCAAACTTGGCCAAAACCGTCATACCGTCCAAGACTAGCCGGTCTTCTCTGCTCCCATAATGACCAGAATGGTTTATGAGAAGTCTTTCCATTTCCACCCCTCTAGCCAATCTGGCATGATGTTTCTCTAAGTCGTGAGGAGCTAGAAGCTTCATCCGTAGCACTGATTCACGTCCCAAATTCAATAGGAAGGGTCTGGAAGGTTGGAAGGAACAGGCAAGATAACAATATCTTTCATTTTGCCGAGAGGATCCACTCAGATCGCGTAGTGACACGTAACCTACGAAGGGCTCCCCCATAGTTATAAACTCTTGGTGCGCTGAATTCCAGTTCTCGTGTGGAGTTGGTGCTTCGATGGCATACCGGGAGTAGTCTCTTCTGCCCTCCTCATAGCCGTTTATTTCAAACCGGATGGCATGATGGCGACAGGTATGCATTTGCTTCTCGATGGAGGCTGAAATTTTGGACACTATGTAAGCGTCTTCGCTCCCGAAGGAGATAAAAACATCCGGGAAACTCAGAGGTATGGCCCTGCATTCTTCCAGGGATAGTGCAAGTCTCACGAAGACACTGGGCCCAATCTTCTGGAGGACCATTAGGCAATTATAATCCCACGTACCATATATATTCTGCAGGTCCATAAGATAATAGCAAGATGGGTGATCCCCCCGTTTCGTCACGATATTGAATTTAGCGGTCGCAAAGCGTACGCCGTTATTAGTCAGAGCAAAGTCCCGTTTGAACCCGGCAGCTAAGGATCTGGGAATAATGTCACCAGACTCAGAGAAATCCTTTGGTGCTGTGGCAAAAAGGTCTCGGCCAGGGTAAAACTGTTGGAGGGCCCCGACGCGCAATCCTGTGGGCGCCAGACCCTCGATGAATCCAGGTGATGTGCTTGGAAAGTTCCAAAAGATCGAGAGATCATTCGAGCGTTTGATAATCTCCTCCTGTAGACGGATGAAAGCTTTGTCCCCCTCGCCGTATAACAAAGGCATGTTGACGTCGAACATGCCAAGCAAGCAGTAAGCAATGTCTTCAGTCCTCGTTGTCGTACGCTGAGACGCCCAGGACATTCTGCGAGCTACTGGAATATCTTGTAGGACGGCACAGTCCTTGAGGACTAGTTGATCGATACCGGTGATTGCACGCACTATCGACTTCAAGTCACTTTTGGTGCCAACGAACTCCCAGATTCGATTGTAAAAGCGCAAGTTCTTAGGTGCAATGAGCTCCTGTAAGGTCCACCCGCGTTTATACCATCTGCAAGACTTCATCGCATCCTCAACATCAACTCCTGGCTCAAGGTCTGATAGAAAGACATAGCAGACTTCCGCGTTGCGATACCACTTGAACATTGAGTTGATGGACTCGCTTAGCTCCGCGCTGCTGGATTTGTCTATGCTGCAGGTGTCGACCCAGACGTATTTGATGTTGTGGCGCCGCGCCTTCTCACAAGTGGAACGAATCTTCATGTAGCCGGATTTCAGCCTAGCGGGGTGTCGGCGATCATAGGCTATGGCGGTCATCTCTTGAAAGTTGACTTCCTCGTCTTCGGCCCACGTGTGAGACAAGATTGCATACTTGGGAATGCTTTCTCCCACAAAGACCCTCATTTGAAAGGTGGTGGTGTCAATCAGCCTGATCGACATCTTGACTCGAAGACAAGCTCGAGCGGTACTCAAGCACTCGAGATGCCTAGGAAGGACAAGAAGGTCTTTGAAAGGCGTGCTTTAGTCCACGCCAGGAGAAGGTAAAGGATGAGAAAGTGCGACCGAGGAATAAAGAAAGCCAGCTGTGAAGTTGAAGAAAGGCAGCGACTTTTGAGGCTGAGCAAAGTCCAAGCCTCGTGGCGCTTCCATAGCCACTTCCTGGGTGGGAGTTGAGCCAATCGGATACGTAGGTCGCTTGAGAGTCGTATTTCATCATGAGCCCTCTAGCATACCAGTCGAGACTCGAGTTTGCCCGCCGATGTCACCGACCTCTGAACAGAGTGCACGTTGCGACAGGTACAGCGGCATTTGTATTCGAGCAGCGGTCGATATCCCGGCAGCTAACACCGCTTGTTCCGGAGCTGGCTTCGGATTGCCTGGCCGCCTACAACAACATGTCTAGCACACTGTCCACATCACGTCAATCTCTGACCCGTTATATTCCACTCCACCTTGCTGATACCATTGTTCCCCATAAGCCATAAAGTGGTGAGATTCTCCCCAGTCCAGGCAAAATTCTGCACAGTATAATTTGTCTGGATGCGAATAAGAAGCTGTCCCACATCGTCGAGGACATCGACTCCTTTTCCGGAGCCGGTCAGCACAAGACCTTCCTGAGACACCTTCAACCCATCTGGAATCCAGTCTTGCGCAAGGTAGAAGCTACGCCTGTTCGAGACTCTGGTGCCGTTGTTCGTGACATCGAATGCATAGACGGCTCGCTTTCCTGTGGTGTTGAAAGTAGTGCCCTGACTGCCAAGCCTAGGGTCAATAGGCCCACTTACAGCACCTGTGTCCGAAATGTAGAGAGTATTTCCATCCGGGGTGAAGGCAATACCGTTCGGCTGTTGTAAGGTATCGTCGATAAGAAAGGTGGCACCAGTCTCGGGATCAAAGCGATAGCTTGCGGTGCCCATTTGCGGGGCGGTATCTGTCAATGCGTTGAACCAACTGTATTGAGGATCAGTGAAGAAGATATCCTTGGTGACAGGATGGATAGCAACGTCATCAATGGTGTTAAAGTAGTAGCCAAAATAGTTGTTCAGAAGCACCGTCGAGCGATTGGTGGCAGGGTCGACCGTTCGGAGAGAGACCCTTTGTTCTCCACCTCCAATACTATCATTGCCGCCGCTCGCACCGAAGACAATGAGGCCATTACGAAAACTGCCGCCGTTGGGGGCATAGACAGGAGGATCCGGGATATATTCGCTCAACGTCGGTGGATTTTCGTTTAGGTTGACCACAAGCTGAGGTAGAGTGCCCGCAGGAGGGGCTAACTGCGATATGAAGAGCAAGTTCTGTTCCGGGGCATAGACCGGAGCTTCATGCACTGCCGCCGATACTGAGAAGACAAATTCATAGCTTGGGTTGCTTCCAAGGTACTGCAGGCCACGTTGCTGATCAAAGACGACGAAATTTGCCGCGTCGAGGAGGTCGAATGTCGAAGCATTTCCTACTGTTGTATTTCGATAGTCGAAGTCGGCAGCATTGCTCGAGATGGATCGATTGAAGTGATATGGCAACACAGCGCCCTGCATATAGTGAGTCGGGGTTCCCTGAGAGAGATTGAAGGCCGCTGACATATCGGTTCACGCAAACCACCGTTCCATTAAAGCCGCAGTCCTCAACGATCGGTCTGGTCACACCCGAAGGCTGGACCTGACCCAACACCGTGGCCGCTGAGAACAGCGAGACAAGAGCAGTGACTTTGATCATCACGAACCTTTATGCTGTAAGGATAGCAGCCTTCGAGCCGCTGTTTGAAGCGGCCCAGGAGTGCCACGCTCATCCTTTCATAGTATTCTCTGTGGGGTATACCAGCTCTCGACCCTCGGACATTCTCCAGGACGTGCGGAGAACAAACATTTTGTGAAGCGTCATAGCCGGCTTGAGACACGAAATGCAGTAGATATCTGTCGTTCACTACTCGTGTTCCTGGAAACGCGAGGCCAGGGGAGTGGCGGATCTGCAATGCATCCCCGTAGCCTGGAGTCTAAACGGCAATTGGCTAGCGGGCGCAGAAAATCTGCGGGGAAGCCTGAAAAAAAGCCACCGGGATACTCGCAGAAATGCCGCTCGGTGCAATGCCGGGCAATGCCGACATCACAAGGTAGAATTTGGAGACTGGTAGGATTCTCCCTTGCGAGAACGAGTATAGAGGGAAGAGACCGGTCCCAAATCAATGTCGTGCTTGCAGGCCTGTAGCATCTTCAATGCCGGCATTTGAGGTGGAAGTTGGGTTGAGTGGCTCCCCCGCAATGTTGGCAACGATCTTGGCTTTAGCTTTCGCCCTTGCAATCCGATCATCAAATTCCGTCACAGCTTCGTCCGAATTGTCTTTGGCAATAGTGGACCCCTGAGAAGCGGCGTGCAAGCCTTCAATGTGCCTCTGCAGTCGGCTACTCTCAGACAGTTGGGGAAGGGCCCGAATGATGCCTCCAAGACGTGACACCTCCGAGGAGATTGGATTCAGAGATTGGAGAGGCTCTTCTGCGTGGTCAGATCGAAATCTCCCTTGCCACAATAAAGCGCGTCCATGGAGCTTGCCGAGGTCCAAGGCTTTTTCATAACCTTTTTCGATTCCGAAGACTTTGCCTTCAATCATGCCAGCATATGTGCTATCGGATACTCCAGCGTCATAGCCTTCTTGATAGTAGCCATTCTCCAGTTCCAGAAGCTCGTCAAACGGATCCGTTGCCATGGTTGATTGCCAATGGCTTCCTCCAAGAGGGTGCCTTGGCCGAGTGATGAGGAAGGCGTCTGAGAAGCGTGACTAGGACTCGCACAGTACGAGTAAGCTTCACGTCAGAAGAGGGTAAAAGATTGGTGAAGCAAGGCAGAGAAGCCGGTGGAAAATCTCAGGAAAGAGGCTCAAAATAAGCTTCAATTTAGCGTCTCGGCGTCTGGCTGCGGGGAGGATTGTGACTCCTTCGCCGGCGGCCTCGATATGCCACAATCCTGACCTGCAGCCAATAAATACATTTGATTCAACAGGAAAATATCTCTGTCGCCACGTCCTCTGTCGAAGCCGTCACCCACGCCGTCTGGGCCCTCTCTTCTGAACCCTCTCGTCCACCTCGCCCACAATGGACTCTGAGAAAATCCTGCCGCAAGAAGGCAAGAGAAACATCCTCATAACTTCTGCTTTACCATATGTCAACAATGTAAGCTCCGCTGAATACCATGCATGTTCGTGCGGCTGACTTCGCGCTCCTTCACAGGTTCCTCACTTGGGCAATATCGTAGGGAGCGTGCTCAGTGCCGATGTCTTCTCACGCTACAACAAGGCCCGGGGTCGGCCAACACTCTTCGTCTGCGGAACCGACGAGTACGGCACGGCTACCGAGACAAAGGCCCTAGAAGAAGGGGTTACGCCCGAAGAGCTGTGCGCAAAGTACAACAAGATCCACGCCGAGATTTACGAGTGGTTTGAGCTGGGCTTCGACATCTTCGGACGGACACCCACGAGGCAACACACCGAAATCTCACAAGATATCTTCTTGAAGCTCCACAAGAATGGTCATCTGACAGAGCACACCAACAGACAGCCATTTTGCGAAAAGCACGGGAAATTCTTAGCCGATCGTTTTGTCGAAGGCACGTGCCCCAAGTGCGGCTACGACGATGCGCGCGGTGACCAATGCGACAAGTGTGGCAGCCTTCTAGATCCCTTGGACTTGATCAATCCTCGCTGCAAAGTTGACGGCGCGACCCCTGTCACGAAAGAGACCAAACACACCTACATCCGCTTGGATGAGTTACAACCGCGAGTCGAAGAGTGGTCGAAAAAGTCAATCGAAACGGGCAAATGGTCTCGAAGTGCCAAAGTCATCACCGAGTCATGGCTGAAACAAGGTCTGAAAGAGCGAGGTATCACTCGAGACTTGGCATGGGGTGTCCCAGTGCCACTTCCCGGTTACGAGCACAAAGTCTTCTATGTCTGGTTTGAGGCGTGCATCGGATACCCGTCGATTACTGCCAATTACACCGAAGAGTGGCAGAAGTGGTGGAAGAATCCAGAGAATGTCCAGTTATATCAATTCATGGGCAAGGACAATGTCCCCTTCCATTCCGTCGTATTCCCGGCTTGTCAGATGGGAACAAACGAAGACTGGACCAAATTGCATCACCTGTCGTCAACCGAGTATCTCAATTACGAAAACGGCAAGTTCAGTAAGAGCCGCGGCGTCGGCGTGTTTGGCAATAACGCAAAGGAGACAGGTGTTCCTCCAGACGTCTGGAGATATTATCTGCTCAAGAACCGACCAGAGTCGGGTGATACTCAATTCGAGTGGCGGTCGTTCATCGATGGGAACAACTCTGAGCTCCTGGCCAAGCTCGGGAACTTTGTCAACAGAGTCGTCAAGCTCGTCAACTCACCCAAAGCTTATTCCGGGGTCATCCCAGAGTTCGATCCCAACAATCTCCCCGCATCGTTCAAGGAACATCTCACCGAGGTCACGGATCTTTTGAAGCAATACCTCGCAGAGATGGAGGCGGTGCATCTTCGAAACGGATTGCTTGTCGCCATGAAGATCGCAGAAGCAGGGAATGGCTTGATTCAAGCTCACCGACTCGACAACGCACTTATCGCCAGCGATCCTACTCTCGCCGCCGCCGTTGTGGGGACTGTTATCAACCTCATCTACCTCTGCTCGGCCATCTTCGAGCCCTATCTTCCGGCAACCAGCGCCTCGATACGCAAACAACTCGAAGTTGGCTTTTTGCAAATTCCGTCTGAGGAAGACATAGACAGTGGCTGGCTGCCCGAATACATCAAGCCCGGTCACAAAATCGGCAAGGCGGAATATCTGTTCTCGAAGATTGACGAAAAGAAGGCTGACGAATGGAGGGATCATTTTGGTGGAAATCAGGCAGAGCGCGAGCAAAAGCGGAAGGAAGAAGAAGCCGTTGCCGCGAAGAAAGCTGCCCAGAAAGAGAAGACCAAGGCAAAGAAGGCCGCTCAGAAAGCGGCCGCTGCAGCTGGAGGTGCAGGAGTTGAACAGAGTGCGAAAGGTGGCAAGGAGGGGAAGGAGCTGGCTAATGGCGTGCCTGAGGTCGGGGAGGATGCGGCAGTCGCGAAGGTCGTTGATGGCGTTGCACAAGTGACGATCCCGACGTCCTGAATGGTGTACTTGCGTTGGGTTTTGGGCCAAGATCTGACGAAGAATTCAATGTTTGTGATGCTATGAGATCTGTAACGATAGAACGAACTGGAGAGATGTGGGCGGCACTTCAACGGCCGCCTGAGAGATCTGACAGCTCAGAGTAACGATGTTGCCGATATGGCAAAGAGAATAGACAGATCTTGCTACAAGTCTGATGGCTTTGGAATGAACTGCTCATGGCCATCTCGGACCACCTCGGCATTGTACAGAGATACACCTGCTCGAGGCTTTGAAGAAGCTGCTCCTCTCGCCAGGTGTTTCGGAGGCGCGTCTTTGCTCTTTGCACCGTGTCGCCACATGGATGACCATCAAACCCCCCAGCACACCTCACTTACACAGCCCATTTGTGGTGGCCTTGTCTAGCATGTCACCATCTTACACATCACTTCCTACAGTCTCACTCTTGCTTCACGACTGTCGGTTGTTCACCGTCGCGACCTTCTCTATCCCAGATATGTCCTCCCTCGGCTCAAAATCTGTGACTACATGCCCATTGGTCTTCTATCGTCGAGAGACGAAGGCTGAGCACAGCCAGTCTGTTTCAAGAGCGGCATCCTTCCTTTTGTAGCAGTCCAGACCGGAGAAGGAAGCGCTTGGTCGATACTGCCAAGGCGGCTGTTGATGGGGAGGGTTCGCCCAAACACCAACAATTCTTCCGACTGGCTCGCTTGCAGTTGAGGTCCAGCACAGCCTCTGCTTTCTTCACATCAGCTTGCCGTCTCAGTACTCAACATGCAGTAACTCAATGCTGAGACCGAGTTTGTCGTCTCTGCATGTCCTCACGCGTCTCGTGGTGGAGGTGGCTGTGTTCTCTAAGCCCGAATCATCCATCGTTTGACATTGAGTCTGATTCTTCTGGCGAAGAGTCTCGATCGAGCATACTTGTTCCTACAAACTGCCAAGCTCAAGCATCGCCTAAGTATCTTGCGCCATTGACCTTTTATCGTAGCGACTAAGCATCATTGAAGAGTCTAAGCCCAGGTTTCACAGTTGCAGGGCCACAGTTACTACGTGGGTATTGCATACTCGGCCATCGAAAACTATGCCTCTTAGGAAAGAAACTGACCACAGGCGAGGTTCTGAAACAACTATATTCTTTTTGCTGCAGCGTCGGTCATCATGCATGAAGGGTGGAGCTAAAGTCCGATGTCATTTCTACGTCCAGTTTTGCGCCTTGCTCTCTGAGAACATTGGTGCAGGTTTGTCCGATATGTGCTCAAGGACACTGTAGAGTGTGCTTGCCCTGTAAGATGGCTTTGCATTGGCATCTTGCGGCTCCTCGGTTCAGTTGATGTTGCGTGACCAGCAAGAGGTACGGTGGTGAAAGAAGTCAACTCTGTGGATCTCGCCTTTTTCGAAACTTATGGAGTCACATTGTACTATCGGCACTGCTAGACGTAAGCGACACGCACAGACAGTCTACAGCTCATAGGTATCACCACCTTAGGCCGAAAACTCTAATCGGAGGTACTCGCTGAGCAGGTGCCGACCAAAAGCAGTAGGCAACACTCGAGAGTAACCCTGTTGATGCTGTGGAAGTCTCCGGATCTAGACGATTCCAGCATAGGAAGAAGCCTGCCTACCACATCTGACCATTTCGAAACCGCGTGAGTGTCCAAGAACACTATGTCCTGAGTATTCTGGTTCTCAATCCGCCAATCGCGGATCAACAGCGACTTTGACACCCTCGGCTTCTTGCTCATAGTTGCCCACGGCAGCAGGATCAGTCGACGATGCAGAACAACAACAAGACTTACACCGCCTCGTGCGAGTTTGAGTCCTATTTCAAATCGAGTTTCGACTCAGCCTTGTCCGCATGCAGTTTCTGTGCTTCAGCTTGGAATGAGTGGACTCGATGCATCGACCCGGCCCTTACTCCGGGCTCTACGACAATTATATAAGTGATAGGTCTCAGCCAGCAGTGGACAACGAACAGCTCATTCATTCAGTCTTCAGTCATCTATCTCTCCATCTATCAGACATTCTCTTCTGCATTTCAAAGGCTGGCCCTTTCTGTTTTGACCAGTACATATTAACAATCGGACATCATGGTTGTATACTCATCCTTGATTACTTTCGGCCTCCTCGCCGCTGCCGAGCTCGTTGCTGGTCATGGAGCCATCATTGCTGCCACCGGCGATGCAGGTGGGCAAGGAAGTGCCCTTGGAATCGACCCTACCACTCCCCGAGACGGAACTCGACGACGTCCCTTCCAGCAAGACACCACACGTTTCCAAGGCGACGCTGCAGACACTTTCGGAGAGACCCTGGAAGGGGGCGACAACGACCTCGAGACCGGCACTGCTGCCATCTTGGCTCAAAATGGCGGCACGCTACCACAAATCACTCCAGGCGGAGAAGTGCAAATGACCTTGCATCAGGTCAACGCGGACGGTGCCGGGCCATATACCTGCATGGTGAGTCCACTGTACAATCTGCGGCCTGCAAATATTAACGTCGAAGCAGATCAACGACGACGGCACAGGCACGACTTGGACTCAGGTAAGAAGAATACCTGCTCACTGTAGCATTGAAACCGATACTGACGCCCCTCCTAGATGACCGTCACCCAGAACGTCCCAGGCAGACGAGGCAATGACCGTGATGGCGCCGAAACCGACTTTGTGAGCAATACTCCCTCTCCTAGCTCAGTTGCATCTTTCCTGGGAACTTACATTTTTCATCCCTACAGCCACTGAACGCCGCCGTCGCAGCTGACCAGACCTGCACCGGCACCGTCGCTGGCCAAGATAATGTCTGCCTGGTCCGATGCCAGAACCCCGCCCGCGCCGGCCCTTTCGGCGGTGTCGTCCCCGTCCAACTCGCCAGCACTGCAGCCGCAAACAGTACCGACACAGATACCGAGGCCGGAACTGAAACTGAAACTGACACCGAAGATACCACTACAGCGACAAATTCCACCAGCACGGCCGTCACAGGAACGGCGGACGAGATCGCCGAGGCAGACGGTAATGCCGACAAAGCAACACCCGCGCAGAAGGCCGCCGCCGACGCCGCGGACCAGAAGAAGAAGAGAAGAGTGAAGCGATCGTCGCGCGTCGAGCAGCGATCTGCGGCCGCCGTGTCCTACCGACATGGCATCAAGTTCAGGGTGTAGCCTGGTTATACTGGACGAAAGTCCACCCTGTCCTCTCTGACTGTATTCAACACTCTCTGGACCAGTGGACATTGAGGTCTTGGGCATCCGATATGAAATGGTCAAAAAGGGACCATCTGCTCAGCCCTCGGAGCTTCAACTCCCTTCTGGTTTCAGGCAGTATGATAGAAAAACGAGACGACAGCAGGGGATGAGGCCGAATATTCTCTCGTGCTCGCGCGCGCACGCAACAAAGTTACGGATCTGCTGGCCTCTGAACGAAGATGAACGATCTCTTTTGTCCCGTCATTCCTTTGAGCATGTGGAATATGGGTATGCATGTCCATGTGCATGTGCGGGTATACTGGATGTATAGGTGGAAGTATGGATGTCATGACCCGATACACTCCTTATTTATGTACAACACTTCTCCTAGCTAGCTATGTAAAACACGCTCCTTAGAGCCAACCTCAGCGTGGACGTGAGGATCTGGGTTTGGCTGAGAGATGAATTGGGTCCAATGTATGTTGTGTATGCACGAATAGGAATTGGCAGATACTGTACTGTACTATACTGCACTTATTACTCTGCTCATATGTATATAGCTTAATTATTGAATGGAGACTGGGGAATTGTCGAATATTGAACGGGAAATATCGAATAGAGAAATATAGTATCGAACACGAAACATCAAATTGCCAACTACTACATATTGGTGTAGACACATCACAAGGTACTTACAGCGATTGTTGACGCCGTATCGTACCTTATCTAGATTGAACATCTCGTACTGTACATACGATGTCACTACTCTCGACGAGACACCACATGACCGGACTGGCTGGCTGAAGACGAGTCGACGAGATACCTAGGTAGGCATGCTCTACTACAGGAGGTAGATTCTGGGTTGAGAAAAGCTGGCTATTCTGTCTGTATCTATACTTGACTTTGCTCTCCTATCATGTATGTACCACACTACACTATACCATACTGTTCAATACCGAATTAAGATCCAGTCAAAGTCAATACCGAGTACGTATTCGATCACACTCGCCAAGGAGGATGACGATCAGTATACAGTAGATGATGAATGATGCATACCAGTACCTAACCAGTCCACGGCGCGCATCTATGCCGGTTCGCCCCATCGTACACCCTATGTCGTCTGTGCAATCAATCGGTATAAGTACGAATACTCCCAGTCTCGAGGTGACAGACGAATGATTCACTTGAATACTTTATATGCCTCATGTCGACCTGCCTGATGGACGACGGTAAACATGATCTGAATCGTCCGATTATTTGACCGATCTGATTTGTAGCGGACATTAACGGTTCTTTGTTCCTAGAGCACTGATTACTCGTTACTAATTAACGGTCGAGCCATCGATCGTGCTTTATTTCCGAGTGAGGACGAGAAAGCATCCGCATCTGCATCTGCATCTGCATCTCCGGGGACAGACTCGGACTTAGACTCAGACACCACACCTGGGTCTAGGCCTCGGGGCCTTACCCAACAATGCTTCAGACTGGAAATCATGTCCTCGGTGCAGAAAAACCGACCTAGCACGACATTCAACTTCTCCCACGCAACATAGCCCGGAAATTTTAGTTTCAGCAGGTCCTGCAATCTGTTTGCTTCTTTCGAGTCCACTCCATCAGTGGCTCTCCAACTTTCAATCAGGACAAGCCACATCCAAATCAGACACTGTTGCATCGTCTCCTTCACGGGCGCTTGATTTTGATTTTGATCGTGATTTTGATCTTGGTCTGTATCTGTTGGGTCCATACCCTCTGGTGGTGAAGTTGAGATATCGTCAGGCTCGAACGCGGGCAATTCCCTCGTCAAACATGCCCGCGGTGTGCGAAAAGCCGTATGGCTACAGGCGAGGTATTTCCTTCCATTCTCTCCCGGTGCAAATGCCACACTCACGAACAAGAGCAGCGCGAAGACGAGATATTTCTCAAAGTTCGGCCCAGGCACGAGGAGACAGGAACAAGCTTGCCAGAAGTCTTCGTGACGCTTCTTTGCACGTAACGCGGCGGGAGCAGGCATGTGTGTTCGCTTTTTGGGAAATCGCCAATACCCATCATATGTGGTCCAGGTGGCTCCGATGCTCTCTCCGTAAGAGACGATATTGGAAAGAACATCTATTATGTCCGTTGCTATCTCGCCTGACTGCGCGAGGCGGCTAAATCCTGGCGGGAGACGGGCAATGAGGGAGAGGTCATCGGCAGACAACGGTGCTGACAGGTACCTCGGGTTGTACGTAGGCTTGTATGAGTCGAAGACGGAGGTGTCGTTGTAGAGATGTGTCCACCACGACTCGAACCTGCAGGGGTGTAAGTCGAGGGAGCAAAGGAGCAAAGGCAGCGTTCATTCACATACTGCAGGACCGACGACTTCACCATTCCGTCCAGGCCAAGGGTATCTAGACCACCGCGGGAGTCGACCATCGTCTTAATGCCCTGGCGATGCGTGCGAAATGCTTCAACGTCGCTAAAGCCGTTCTATTTCATGTACACCTCAGTTAGTGAGATGCCTCAGGCCGTAGACGCCGGTAGAGCTGGCCTCAAGCAGACTTACAGCAATGTGCCCGAGGAACACCGCGGCAATGACCGCTGCATCGTAGCTTCCAGAACCGTTCCGCCGTCCTAATGCGTCACCCTCTACTGACGAAAGATAATGGCGCAGCTTCGAGATCGCTACCTGGTTCAGGCGCAGCACATGCGGGGACGGACCGGTGTCATGGAAATCTGGGCGAAAGGCATCCCGGACCATGTTAACAACAGCAATTCCCGCGTGCAGTCCAACCTCGTGAGTCGCCAGCTCATAGTAGCACTATTTCAAATGTCATTGATCGAGCCGCAGAGAATTCGGAAGCTCGATTAGCAGGTTCAACCTAACAGCAGCCGAAAATGTGGCTGTTCGTACCTTGGCATAGAAATACAATTTCTAGCCCTTGGTAGTGAAGATGGGCAAGAGAGCTTACCTTTGCAAAGGTGTTGTTCACGTTGAAAACATGAAAGACGGGCGCATGGACAAATGATGGGTTGATGCCGCGGTCTAGGTCCCACCCCGTTGTTAGCAGACTGTGGTCATATTGTGCGTGGAACTTACGGAACTCGGCCGCCTCAGCAAAGCCGGAAGCACTCCGGTGCGGCACACCTGGAAGCACATCGACTGGATACAAAAGAGGTGTCAATTTCCAGTGTACATTCTGTGCGGCGTCTGCCGTGGTTGCGGAAGGCTCGCAGCGTCGCGACTCGACTCCATCGTCTTTTTCAAGACTGACTTTCGGCTGAAGGACTCGGGCTGGACGGGTTCTATTGGGCTCAAGTTCCCTTTGACGTCCTGTTGAATGCCTTTGGCGGTGGTAAGCCATCGCGGCGTGAGAGCGGGCCTCGGAATTCAGTAGTTTAGGTCGTGACTTGCCCGGTCCAGGATATGTGCCCGGTGTTCTGATTAGGAACATGAATTCCGGGTTCGCCATACTTTAGCAGCGGTGTAGCTTGGGGATGAAGTTCATGACTGTTAGGTTGTTAGAGAAAGCATTTCAGCGGTAGGCATCCTTTGCATTGGAAGGCAAGGCGACCCGAGCCATCGATGCGTGTGCCATAACTTTCACGTAGGTGTCCTCACAGTGACCGATAGATGCCGGCCACAAAGATGGCACGACAGCGCGCTGTAGGTCGATCGAAGCTCTTATGAAGGTCAAACTCAAGTCAGTGACGATGTATACAGTGTGAGCGCCGAAAAGGGTAGCGTATGGCTCGGCCGCAATTGGCGGGAGGCTTCATGCAGAGCACCATCCCGTCGACAGCACGGGTCCCTAATCTGAAAGCCAAACATCCACAGCTCATCTTCTCGTATCGGCGTCAATATCAGGGTTGCCACATCCAAGGCGCCTTGGCAGCTCAGAAGGCGCAGAGGCGTCACTTTCAATTGAGGCATCCATCAGTCAGCTTCCCATTGCTCATTTGTCGGAGCTCGAAGGTTGCTTTAGTCAGCCTGTAAGTTCGGAGGAAGCGAGCGCACGAGTCAAGTAAAACTTCGGAGAAACAATTCCGCCGCGTGCACTTGCACGGAGAAAATGAGCGCGGGCGGATTATGGAATGGGTGCAGGAGAACTCGCGTGACTGCAATATGATAGTATCCTCTCTTTTGATGCCTTCCTTCGACCTCCCTCCTTCCACTCCGGAAGCTCCTTATCTTGTTTGAAAACACGGCATGGGTATCTGAAGCCCAGAACTCGAGGATGGCAATGACACCCCAACGCCGATGCTCGCTATAAACCTTCAGGATGCCTGATAAATGAAAACATCTGCCCGTGTGAAGGGCAGGATGACCAATCTATGTCTGGCCAGCATGGGCAGACGGTGACTCGAAGATGACCTGACAGAACGCTGCACGTGTCAGGCCTGGCTCACTCATTGACTTGCCGTCCGTCTTCCGTGCGCATGTCCGGTGCCGTTGCCGTTTCCATTCCCACTCCCGTTACCGCTACTACTCCCATTCCCACTCCCGTTCCCACTGCCATTACCGGTAACATTTGCACCTCCATTTCCTCCAGCTGAGGTGGCTCCTCCCGTCCCACCAGCTGGAGCAGGACTACTGCTGTTCATAAGAGCAGCAGCAAGGCTTGCGGCAGGGCCATGCTGCCGCACAGCCCTTCGACTACCTCCAAGTTGGGAGTTGGCGCCCTTGAGGGCCTCTTCGATGTAATATCCAAACACAAAGCGGTAGAGATCCCTGAGCCAGCCAAAGCCATAGACGCAACTGGTCATGCCGCGTACGGCTCTGGCAAGTTCCACGGCATTGACACGGCCTTGCTCGGCGATCGTGCCAGCAACACCTAAATTGCGAAATGAGGAGTCGTTGGCGACGGTTTTCCGGTAGTTCTCCAGTAGAGTAACCTGCCAGGCTTGACTGCCGAACGCGGTATCTGGCAAATTGCGGACGAAGTTGGGTAGGGAATTGACGTTGGGATCGGCGGACTGGCGAGTGAAACCTCTGCCGGTAGATATCGCAGCTTTCACAAACAGCGTTTTCAAGAGAATGAGCGTCGGATCTTCGCCCGGTGTTCGGACCGTGGAAACCGTGGTGGCAGACACGGGATTAGGACCTCCTTCCGACACTGCAGATGCCGGAAGAGAAAGCACCGAAGAGCTTGAAGACCATCTGTGGTTGACTGCAGGGTTGGCGGAATGGGGATGACGTTGAGCGGGAGGATTGGGGGAGAGTTGTCTGCTCTGGTTCGGTGCGGGAGTGGAAGAAGTAGACGAGGCGGAGGACATCCTGGAGGCTTCTTCTGCGCCAAGGACAAGGATGTTTGGGATAGGTGCTTCATCTGGCGAGATGGTGGTTACCGTATCCTCGAAGATAGTGGTAGGTGTCTCGGGAAGTAGCCTAGGGTTGCCGTTCTCGTCAAGTGGTGCAAAGCCAGATCGTTTAGCCTGGTGGAATGCCTGGGTGAAGGTCGTCTGGCTCGGTCTCGGGGTTCCCCTCTCAGGCCGGATCTGGGTCCAGCCTTCTCTGAACAGGTCGCAAAGCTCCCAGCAGGCTTGGATAGCGGACCCAAGGAGTTCCGAATCAGGCCGTTTCCCTTCTCGGCGGTTCTGCCTCAGACTGAACAGCATCTCTGCCAACGACCAACAAGCTCGGAGTAACGAGTCCGTCTCGTCGGCCATTTTCGACTTCTGTTTCATCAGCCGATGACACAGAGTGATATAGAAATCCAGCGTCCTTTCGCGGAATGCTTCTGGTAGACTCCGGTCATGGGTGTTGAATAGGTGATTGTTCAGCTCAAAGCTGACTCTGAGCACTGAGTCGGCCGTCTCGTTGTCCCGGACTCTGACTTCGAACAGGGCTTGACAAAAATCGCGACATAGGTCCAAGGTAGGTCGGGAAGAGTTGTGTGAGAAAGAATGCGAAGCAGGATCGTCTCTGGTATCGTAAAGATTTTGACACAGCTTCCAGCAAGATTTCCATGCTTGTTCCTGCATGTCACCGCGGCCCGAGAAGTTGAAGATCCTCTCACGATGGATGTGGCTCAAGCTAGCTAGGGTATTACATAGGGTCCAACACTCGGAGAGAGCGTTGCGCAGGGCATTGATTTCAGCTTCGGCGTCTTGTATGAAACGCTGACCAATGTGACTTTCAGCCCCTGTCTCGTCGCTGCTAGGATGATCCGTGTCGTCACCTTCGAGGATACCTGCCATGTGTCAGTCACAATCGAGCTGAATGTCCCAAGACATGCTTACTGGCAAGGCTCGAGCCAGGACGGCTCAAGGAGCCTAAATCTTGTCGAGTCTGTGCTCTTGGAGTCCGGGACCAGTCGTGGAGTGGAAAGGAAGGCAGGCTGGTTTGTAATGGAGTCGGAGGCATGGGGCCGTCATGAGTCTGTAGAGGTCAGGCCAACGCGAGTATAAGGACAACCTTCAAAGCTCACTCTGGCGGTTGGTTTCGGGAAAGGAGCAGCAGGTTTAGTGACAGTTGCTTCGGAGGCTTTTGAGGCGGCGGAGTCTGCCCTTGCTCTCTCAAGCTCTTTGCTCTCCTTTGTCTGGCTGTCTTCAGGCTCGACTTGTGGTCGAGGCGGCCCTTCTTGTCCGGTGAGAGGTTGCGAGGCCTCTACGTTTGGCTATGAGAGCGTAAGTAGGCTGCAGAAGATCCTAGACAGACGTGGCATACAAATTTGCCAAACCCAGTTGGTATGTGAATGACCGATTGAGGCTCTTTCTCCTCCTCCAATCTTGTGAGGAACTTTTCGTCGAGAGCAGGACCCGTCTCAACCTGGACGTGTCATCAGCTGAAGATCATACTTCGATCGCCTTGTCATACTCTTAGCGGAGTTGTAATATTTTGCAGGCCCTCCTTCAACGGAGACGTCACTGAAGGTCGTTGTTGCGCATTGAATGCTGCCGCAAATTCAGCCACCGACCCTCGCTCTGTTCCCTCCTCTTCTACTTCTTCGTCCACGTCCTCGAAGTTGGTGACGTCTGAAGCAACCGGCGAAGGCGCTACGGGGTCCTGCGGAGAGGTAATATAATTCGCAGGTGGGGGCTTGAGCTGGTTGTCACTCGCGGTACTGCTCTTGTCGGTCCCGGACCTGGTCAAGTCAGACACCGTTGCATAGAAGGGAAAGCAAATCTATCATACATAGGTAGCCCCGAGTTTGCGTTTGCCCGAGGCCGGGGTGAGTCAGGATGATCTGAAAAGGGCGAAAATGGAGAGAACAATGGGTTTGTCGAAGGACTGAACCCCAGAGGAGCTCTGACCGCCATCATCTCCGCAGACGTCAACGGGCTGCGGCACACTCGACCACAATTCTCGCGAGGGCAATCTGCGCCAGCAGCAAAATGGAAAGATGCCCTCTCGTTTGCAGATGGAGGGGCGGAGTGAAGGCGCAACAGAGGACGGACAAGGCAGACTACTGTAGAGCGCTGCTAGACTGCCCGATGTTTGGTAGATGCCGCAAACAGTCGCACGGCTCTGTTGCGGCCGCCGCAACGGTCGCGTGCGGCAATGCGGGTTGGCACAGGGATGTCAGTGTAGAGGAGGGTGGTATAGACGGGGGAGTGGAAGGGGCCACAACGCGTCAGATCATGGATAAGCAAACACGGAAGAACACATAGTTAGCGAGCAATAAGCTGGCAAGAACGTGGTAGAGAGTAATTGGAAGACGAGTATACGGGTGAAAGATAGTGTATGTCAATAGAGAGGCTGTCGGAGAGGAGGGGAGTTGGAGGGCGGAAATGGGTACCTGTGGTCTTGGTGGAGGCCTGATGTTGAGCATGCGCGTATGGCATAACAGGACGTCTGCCAGGGTATGGAGCTCTGGCGTATGATTTGGGCAATCATGCATTGTCAGGCCCGCAGTGCCAGCTATGCCTATGCTGGATTAGAAGTATAGCTGGGGAAGACAGTACCGATGTGGTGGCTGGATGAAAACCGGCGGAGGATGGATCCAAGCCGCCAGACTTCACCGAGTCAGACTCGCGCCGCGCCTAGCTTGTGAGGTGTACAGTGCAAATGTGATTCTAAGCTGGTGGCAGATGGCGCGGCGGTTTCAGGAGGAGCAGCGCGTCGAGGGAGCGACGTGACTGGCAGGAGAGCTGGACTTGACAGAACTGAGAGTTTGGGTGCGGATGCGAGATTCTGCGGATGGCCCACTCATTCCTGGTTGTGGTACGCCGGGGAATTTCTGATCCAGCAGCTTGGACCCAGATGAAGCCACGACGGGGACGCAGGCGGCCTGGGCCAGTAGAAGAAGGGACTTGAGGAAGAAAAGCCCCAGTCTGCCACGCGACAGAGAAGAGCTTGAGAGCTTGGACGGTGATGGAAAGGACGTGAGGTGCAGACAGAGTGCAGAAGCGTGCAGAGCGATCACCAGCGGAAGAGAGCACGGCCGTTGCTGATTCGACAGCAGGGAAGGGTTGGTCGCCAGAGTGGATAAGAGTGCGGGCGTCGAACAGAAGATAAGCGCCGACTGAAGGGAAAAGAGGGTGCGGGTGGTAGGGCGCCGGCGGTCCTAGATTGGAGAGTGAAGTTTGAGCTGAACCACAGAGGTCGCAGGGAGGCCACCTGTTAAGTGCTGCCCGCTCTGCCAATCACATCCCAAGGCGAGCTGGTTCAGCGCTTACTTGCAGCTGAACGACCAAGAACGAATCGTGACTGGCCGTTGGAAAAGTGCCTTGGCTGGACTACTCCCATAACATGATGAGCGGAAAAGCACATCAAGGAAAAGGAAGGCAAGGAAGAGAACGATGCATCAGGAAATACCAGTTCTCATTCGCAGTACTAGTGCTAGGTATGCTATGCTCGTCAACCCGGCACGAGAACTACCGAGATCCAAGGAGAATCGTCTACACATCGAGGGCCGACTCTGGCAAGACAAGAGCCTCATCATCATTAATGACCTCCCCCCAAAATGCATTTCGCCCCAACACCATGCGAGAACAAAACCGCAGCCGAAATGACCTGCAGCGCATGCTATCGGATGGTCATTTGCTTCGCCATGGCTCCCCCTTTGCCGACGCCGCCCTCCCTTGCCGCTGACGCGCTGACGCCTGCCTTGCGTTCGAAGACCTTCCAGAATTTTAGACTTTCATCAGCCGCTGTATTGCTTGTTAGCTTGGATCGCTTAGGATCAAAGGAATCTGGCAGACTTACCGGCCGTCGCCAACATCTGCCCGTCCGGGCTTAGACAGCTGTGCAGGACCCGAGTCTCGTGTGCTGGGATTTCCACATTGCGGACTAAGGTGGGATAGCTCCAGATGCTCAACGAGTTGTCTGGGAAGCCGCTGGAACTGACCAGTTCGCGGTAGTGATTGCTCCACTTGAGGCTGGTCACTTGTGATCCGGTGTCGATGCTGTTGACGCGTGCCCCCGAGGTCGTATTCCAGAAGTGAATGTGTCGGTCGTAGGAGCCGCCACCAGTCGCAAGGAGGTTCAATTGCCAGGGGCACCAGCTAAGGGCCTTGACGGCAGCGCGGTGATTCTTTTTGGCGAACTTGGGAGCGGCCAATGAGCGGGCGTCCCAGATTGAGACCAAGTTATCATTTCCACCCGTCGCTAGTTGCGCGCCGTCACTGCGCCATTCCAAGCCACAAACTTCCGACGTGTGGGAGACAAGCTCGGCAACTTTATGTTGAGCAACCCGCACGTCATGGTTGAAGACGAGTCCGCTTCGTGCCCCGGTCGACAATGTGTGCTTGTTCCATCCCATCACACCAACACGAGTTTCATGCCCGAACATGCTTCGGAGCTTAGTGCCTTCTTCGACATCCCAGATCTGGACTTCCCCGGAACCAAGGCCCACACCAACGTAGGCGCCGTCGCCCGACCATTTGACGCTGCTGATGTATGTATCGGGTGATGTCTCCAATAGGCAACTGACTGTGCCACTGTCGGCAGACCAGACATAGACGTTTCGCTCCAAGCCAATGGCAACCTGGTTACCCGAGCTCCAGTCGAGCAGGTTGAGGTAGTAGTCATCGACGAGACCTGGTGCATCCAACACTCGCTCCGGTGCCGATTGAATCCGTCGACGGAACTGCGCTGACTGAGCATTGGCGGGCTTAAGAGGTCGGTTGTATTGTGATCGAAGATCAATCGGCTTGGAGGATTCGGGAGGCGCAGGCTTGAACTCGAGGATGCGTTGACTTGTGGAGATGCCACATGCAGATGCTAGTGATGATTCATAAGCGGTGGAGTCAGAGTTGCCTCGAGTGTAGGAGGTGGTGTTGTCGTCTTCAAGACCGAGGCCTTCTAGTGCGGTGGCGATGTCTGCATCTGCACCTCGAGCGGAGATGTCAAAGGCACTGGCACTGGCAGCATTGGCAAGGACGATAGACCCATCTGCAGTACGAGGCCGAGTGTTTTCATCAGGCTTGCCACAACCAGCAGTAGCGAGACCAGCACTGGCAGTCCGGTTGGGAATGAATCTGTCTGCGGCGTTGTGTGGAAGTCTGATGGTGGTCTTCCCAGCTCTTGATCTCAATGCAGTCTCCTTTCTTGATTTTTCTCTTGATGGGGTGGCAGTTGTGGTTGGCCCAGTCCCTGTGAGTGTCCATTCGGAGACGCCGAGCTCTAGCTGCTTGGGAGACTGTCGCGACTTCGCGATGTTGGACTTCGGTGAGTTGGCGTAGGCAAACTTAGAGACCGATCTTGAGATCGACTTGGAGAAGAATGTGGGATCGGACTTGTGGATGGATTGCTCTTTCCGCAGAGGAGTGGAAGGGGATGAGCTTGCGGAGACATTAGACACGCTGACGGTCCTCTGTCTGGGAGACGGCGTGAGGGGCATCCGGCCACCTGCCGTTCTCGAGGAAAAGAGGCCATGGTGGCTCTTGAGAGGCGTGGACAATGTTGATGCTGTAGCCATTGTGCCTGAATGTGTGAGAATTTTGATCGAATGGGCAAACAAATGTTTCGATCGGTGTCAGCTGTTCAACCGAGAATCAATCAAGAACTCGGAGGGGTTAGTGGTGGGTGTCGATTAAGCAATCAGAACTTGTCGAGAAAGTGTCTGTGCCTGGAATCCAGCAATTCAGTGATGGTCTCAAGATTCTCAACTGAATGGATCCTGAGAAAGCTGTTGGTAATGGTTGGTTAGTATGTCTCTCAGTGGTCGCTGATATTGTTGGATTGATTGGATAACCGAGCAATGGTGCGTGGCGATGGCGATGCAGTCGGGGGCTCGACCAAATCTAGCTGATGCAGGTATGATCTAATGGACTGTATGCTATGCACACGCAAGGATGTATGTGTAGAGTGAGAAGGAGGTGGAGGAAGAGGTAGAGGAGTTGCGGTATATAGAGAAGAAGAAGAGATCTTGACCTGCAACCACCGAAGTTGAAGCTGAAGTACTTCTGATGTTTGGCCTGCGAAGCTGCACGGCAACCACGGGCTCCACCTGCACCATGCCGCTTCAGGGTTGGACCCGCCCCTCGAGTTTCATCGGGTCAAAAGATCGGGGGGCGACGGAATATCATTTCTCCGTCCCCGGATTCGCCAGCGCCAACTTGAAACTTCATCCGTCGATCAATTCACTCTTACTCTTTCTCCTGTCCCACTCACTCTTCACGGACCGAGTCGAACTTCCATCTATCTAATCTTGAAATTCTCAGCCTGCTTACCACCACATGTGTAGGCCTACAGGGTCCTTCAGACCCCAATATCTGTTCCCTCTCTGCTGAGATCGTGAGACGGCGCACTCTTTTCGCGTCTAGTGCTCCTCCGTAATCTCCGTGGCCCCAGGGATGGCCCAACCGTCAACTCTACAATCATTTCTCTCGCCCGTACCGTCCAACGCCGTTCCCTCGTGGAATTCGGCCCCTTCATCTCGAGCTCCCGGATCGGGCGCAAATACTCCCACTGGCAACACCTATCTCATGCCGACCAGCCCGGCCAAGCACGCAGCCGGCATGAGGGACGGCTCCAAACCCAAGATTTCGAAGACGACTGGACAAAAACCAGCTTGTCTCGTCAACGCATCGGTCACCTACTGCGGAAATGACCAGATCTACGCATTCGGCGGTTTCGATCAGTTCACGGATGAAGTCTACAATCACGTGCTCCGCCTGAATCTCAAGACGCTAAATTGGGCACTAGTGGATAATTATGGGGACATTCCTGGAGTCCGCATGGGCCATTCAGCCTCCCTCTACGAAGGCGACAAGCTGCTCGTCTATGGTGGAGAGAACGAACATCGAGAGTACCTGTCGGATGTGGTGATACTCAACCTGAAAGACCATCACTGGACCCAACCCGATGTTCAAGGCCCGATCCCCAAAGGCCGAGCACGACATGCTGCCGTCGTCTACGAAGACAAGTTATTCATTATAGGCGGACTGACCGGCGAGGCGAACTACATTCTCGACGATATCTGCTACCTAGATCTTAAGACATGGACGTGGTCGAAAACATGGTCATTCGTCCAGAGGTTTGACCACAGTGCCTGGATATGGGGTGGTCGACTTTGGGTGTTGGGTGGACTGGGGGCAGACATGGAGCGTCCATCAGAGATCTGCTGGTTGGATCTCAAGGGAAGCCCTGCTCTGTCTGGCTCAGGAAGACAATACTCCACCATCGGCCGCAACGCTTCTTCCAGATACGACCCCTGGTTACACCCTAGCAGAGCCGACCGGGTTGACACATACGCAGCAAATTCAGGAAGCGTGCACATTCGCTCCACAAGGCGGGAGAAGCCAACTGCCCCAGGTGCGATATCGACGCTCAAGTTTGTTTCAGGCCCGCACGTCCCGCTACAGTCCTCCGGGTCCCATTTCCACGTCTGCTCGTCGGGGGCGCTCCTTGACTTTATCACTCCATCGTCAACAATCCGTCACATCGAATGCAACTTATCATCTCTAGAGCTGGACTCATTGAGGTGGCAGAGATTGGTGGAAGGTCCTGAGCTTTTCCAACCCGGGTACAAATGGCATTATTGCACCATCAACGAGGACGGCACCAAGGTCTGGCTTCTCGGATCTCCCGGCGATGACACCGCCGGCGCCAATCAAGAGCTCCAACTGAGTGAAGTCCTGGCTGTCGACCTCAAACGATATGGCTTGCTTGGTAATCTCGATCCCACGCTCTCGGAACAGAATCGTATCCTCGCCTCTGAACGGCAGACAACCCACGCGGTCGGGGGTGTGGCTTCTGGTCTAGGCTTTGACCTCGCCACAATCTTCGACCAGGCTCCTGAATCTGGCAGCATGAGCGACTTCACCATCACAGCGAACAACACAGACGATGATGACGACGACGACGACACCGTCTCCGTAACCGGTTCTCAGCTCCGCTTCTCCACCAACACGACTAGTAGTCAAGTCTTTGTGTCCGAAAACTCAGCAGTCTCCCAACCCATCTACGTGCACAAAATGATCCTGCAAGCCCGCTGGCCACACTTCAAGCGCCTGTACGCTTCCAAGATGCTCGAGTACCAGACTTCCCGTCTGCACATCCCCGAACCATACTCTGTCGTCCGCGCCTTCTTGTACTATCTCTACACCGACAGTATCGCCCCACACCAAGAATTCTGCCGTGACCTAACAGACGTGGCCGGCATGCTCGTCATGGCGAACCTCTATGACATGCCGAAACTGCGCCTTCTGTGCGTGAACCGCCTGTCCCGCGAAATCGACATCGAGCACGCGGCCGTCATCTGGGAGCGCGCAGGCCGGACTGAAGAAGAGTGGCTTAAAGCCCGAGCGGCGCAGTTCTGCATGAAGAATTGGGGCCGCATTGTCCGGACCGAGGGCTTCAGGTCTCTAAGCAGGATGAGTCTCATGGAGCTTTGCGAGGTCGTAGGCATGGAGGGCCGTGTCGTAGATGGGGACGAGATGGAAGAAGGCGAGGCCGGGAGCGTGCTTGGTGCCCCGGGCAGGTACCGCCGCAGGAGTCACAGACCTAGCGGCGACGCCGAGGAGACCGAGGGCGACGACGAGGACGGCATGGATATGAATTGAGGTTCCAAACTTTCACTAAGGCACTGCGATGCAAGAACAGCGGCCTTGACGTTATCCACTCAAGAAGCCAAAAGAAAGTCGGAGACGACGAGAGCCACGCTTGGCTACATTTTGCAGCAGACATCGGGGCCTAGCATGGCATGGCAAACCCCGAACTCGCTGGTCATGTCACGCGGGCCAGTAGTCTACAGATTGAGCCTGCTAATGAGGGAGTTGAGGATGTACGAAAACCAGCGACACGATTCCTAGTCTGAAATGCACGAGGTTTAATTCGGGCCCAGGAACAAGGAACAGCACAGCATAACACAGGCACAATACAACACAGCACAGCACGACCAACGAAAAATCTCGACCACAATTTGCAAGCGGGTGGGCGTATCGGAATGGGGCTTGTTGCTTTTTTCCCACGAATGGCGCTGGAGTACAGTCAGTATCAGCGGCGTGCATTCTCGGCACGGCACGGGCGCGAAAGAACAAATGGAACAGGGCAGAGCATTTCCCGCGTGTAGAAAGTACAGTTTGACATGAAAGCGAGGGCGTGCAATTGTAGGGAAAACTTCGGACTTGTGAATTATCAGCGCAGAGGCAGGGGTTCTTCGACCTCGAGCTCATTCTTTGTGCCCTGTCGATCTGTCGATCGGTTTGCGGGCTATCGCCGTCTAGACGCACAGCCATATACAGGCTTGAGGCCTACCAGTCTGCTTATTTCCCTTCTTCAATGACTTCAAGGCCACCCCATAGCGTCTCCGGAGACTATGCCGCAAGTTTGCTGGTCTATGGCAGGGAAAGAGCTCCGAAAAAGATTTCCACGATTGTCTGTCTTGAGTTTCCTTTCTCCTAGAGTCGTGTCCCATCCTCGAGGAGGGTTCTGGCTACACGGCACATTTCACGTGTGAGCCGGGTCTCTTGATTCCTGCAATGCAAATACCGAACAGACATCTCGTTGTCGCTTTGCATCGTGGCCATCCTGGTGTGGGTGATGATCGTCGTGGTTGCTGTCTCGGTACCTCCCCGATCGCCTTTATCCACATTATGTCTGTCCCCTTGCACATCCCGGGTCACTGTTCATGGTCCGACGTAGGATGCATACTGTCTGGTGCGAGCTTTGAGTTTCTCATCATCTCTTCTTGCCACCGGGTCTCGGCTTCACCTCCTCGGGTTGCACACCATGCAACATGATCTTATTGGGGTTCTGCGGTGTATTCTTTTGGTAGCCCTGACTCCAATCATAGCACATTGCATAGGCAAACACAGTGCCCTGTCGGTTAAAGGCCGTGGCGGTGATAGGCGACCCCACAGCAGGATATCCCTTCAATCTGTGCTTCGCGTTGCCGTCCCAGAAGTGGAATGTGCCATCGCTTCCGGCTGTTGAGAATGTGCCGTGGATGGGGTGGAAAGAAATGGCATTGACGGCGTAGACATTTGCGACGTCTCGATTGGGACCTGACGTCGGTGTATCCCGGTGGCATTTGAAACTGAAATTGTTGTCTGCGGACTTCTCTTCGACGTATTGAATTGCGCACCGACCCTCGATACTGCCCACTGCAAAGCCCGTCGCATCGGTGAAGCAACTAACTACCCTCGTCTGGAATTTCAGCGGGCTCTGGACTGTCTTGTAGAACTTCGAAGGGTCGTTGAAGCCAACGATGTTGATGTAGCGATCCGCCGTGGCGATGACAAGCAATTGGTTCTTCACGTCCATGGAGTAGACTCGATCTTGACATTGCAGTGTTGCGACAGGATTGGGTGCTCGTAGGTCCCAGTATTTGACCGTCTTGTCCCAAGAGCCCGTTATCAGCACTGAAGAATTGTTGATTGTGGCGAAGCGGCAGCATCTGACAGGCTGTTCGTGGGCAACGAGAGTTGAGGGAGTCGTAGTGCCGGAGCCCAGGTCAAGGAGGCGGAAGGTCTTGTCGGCGCCGCAGCCTGCCACTTTGGTTCCGTCCTGTTCATAAGTCAGCGTTCTGTTTCATAGATTGAACGGCGATGTGCCCTACATCCGACCAAGCGCAGTTCAAGACTGGTGCCTCGAAGTCCATCGAGGCCTTGCCTTCACTCTGGCCCTGCTCATTGACCTGATATATCCGCACTTTCTTGTCCCATGACGAGACCGCCAGAAAGTCGCCGGTAGGAGAAAACGCCAGATGTGAGGTGCTGTCTTCAGGCGGTTGTACTAACGCGACATCCTTCGAGAGGTCTCCGGTCGTGCTTGTCGTAGCGGACGGAGCCGCGGTACCAAAGAGCCCAGACATCTTGCCGGGATCAGATTGCCCTTCTGAAGGCTTCCACTCAGATGACGGAGGAGCGGCAGAGCTGCTGAGATTGCTGAGATTGCTGAGATTGACGGCAAGACGAACTAGTTGCAAATATCATCAAACGCGGAGGAGGAGACAGACGTGACAGGCAGAGACAGAGGCGAGCAACGCGCGACTTCACAAGTTTGATGTCGTGGCTGCAGCTGTAGCCTGCCGTACTCGTCCCGCCCAAACTTCGGCGGAGCATTAAGGCACAACGCAAAGTGTGGGGACTCGCTCGACCTACTACATCCAGCACGTTTCAATCTGGCTTGGCACGGACAACGGGCATTTGCACCAGATTTTGGTCTGGTTGATTCTCAATCTGGACCTCCCTCCCTGTGAGACCGGGCTGCTAATAAAGAGCGGCTTGACTATGACTGACTCTGGCGTAACGAACGACACATGGTTGGAACATACAAAGCATCCGTGGACCCAACGCTCTCCCTGACCCTCAATTGCAATTTCACTTCCTCGCCTTCAGCTTCGGCTGGGTCAAAGCAACAATGATGACCGGCAACACACTCACCATCTCCCCAAGGCCCGCATACGCAGGCGGAATGCGGACCTTGACAAAAGCCCCTGCCGCCAGCAAGATGGCTAGCACGTTATACACGGCTGACCATATGAAGTTGAACGTGATACGTCGAAATGCGGCCTTGGACACGTCGAGCAGACTGACCACACCATCGAGATTGTGAAGAAGAACAACGTCTGCCGTGGCACGGGTGACATCTGATGAAGACTCGATCTGAACGCCTACGTGCGCCTGTGCCACGGCGACCGCGTCGTTCGTTCCATCTCCACAAAACAGGGTGATCTTCCCGGCCTCCATAAGCTGGCGCACATACTCCTGCTTCTGCCCAGGTGTCCTTTCTGCCGCGACGTTCTCCAGAGGAACGCCAATTTCGGCGGCGACGCCTTCGACTACTCGGCGAGCGTCGCCGCTCACAATATGGACGGCAATATTGCGGCGCTGAAGTTCTCGGACGACCCCTGCCGCCCCGTGGCGAAGACGGGCCTTGAGGCCAAATAGTGCAGCCTGGTGATTGCCAATCGTCACGCACAGCATTGTTAACCCTTGTGCTGCGAATTCCAGGACTTGAGATGTATCGCCGATATTGAGCCACTTCGCGTTGCCAGCACGAATCGTTAGTCCGCTCCATTGCGCTTCGACTCCGCAGCCAGGAATGGAAGCGAGCCCTTGAATTTCAATGTTCTGTATCCCTCGTGTCTCAAGCGCCTTGGCCACTGCTTCGGACACAGGATGCTTGTTGCTCCTTACCATAGCCATAACGATAGCAAGCACGATATCTTCGCCAGCCTGATTGGTGGGAGTAATCACCTCGCGCACGACTTCTAGGCTTGGTTCCGTGAGCGTGCCCGTCTTGTCGAACACCACATCGGTGACTTTGAAGCCGCGTTCGATGACATCTGCAGTCTTGATAATCACCCCTGCGCGGGCAGCTACGCCGCCGGCAACCACAAGCACCATCGGCACGGCCAACCCCAGCGCACAAGGGCAGCTGATAGCCAACACCGCGATAGCATATCCAATCGCAGATCCGATAGCATCACCAGCAGGTTGTTTTCGAACCTCCATAATAACCACGACCCAAATCACCAGGACAATAAGGGCTGCCGTGCACACGACCGGGATGAAATATCCGGCCACCTTATCAGCCAAGTCCTGTATCTGCGGTTTATAACCCTGCGCCTGCTCGACTAAGTTGGCGATATCAGTGATCGTATTTTTTCCTGGCAAGCGAGAGACCCGTGCTACCAACCGGCCGCCACCGTTAACGGTGCCAGACACAAGGGATTTTCCGACGGCCTTAAACACGGGGAGGCTCTCGCCCGTAAGCATTGACTCGTCTACCTCGCTCGTCCCTTCAAGCACCTCGGCATCGGTGACGATCCGGGAATGCGGCAGTATTTCGATGTTGTCCCCATATTGAAGTAACCGGGCATCAATCTCGGAGGCTTCGCCTATTCTGTGGTCAATAAGCATCGCCGTTGATGCTTGCAGAGATTGCAAGGAAACTGCTTTCACCGCTCTTTTGCGAGCCCAAGCGGCAAGGAGTCGACCAAGCAAGATTAACGTAACCAGTAAAGTGCTTGTCTCGAAGAATGGCCTAGTCTCCAGCTCGATCCCGGCAAAGAAGAATCCAGTCGCGACGATGGAGTAGAAGTATGCGGCGGTAATGCTGATGACCACAAGCATATCCATTTCCACCACTTTGTTGTATATCAGGGACGATATCGCAGGAATATAGAACTCTGACACGGCAATCGCTTGAACCATGGTGGCAAGGATCACAGCAATTATCAGAGTAGTATGCTCAGAAACACCAGAAGGACGTCCCCATTCGAGTACAACAACAGGCGTCGTCAGGACGAAGGCCGCGGTAGTCAAAGCAAAGACCCGAATCAGCCTCTGCTTTCCTTTATCAGCAAGGGAATCGCCGCGTGGAGGTCCGAGTTGAGCATCGATACCGGCAAGGATATCTCTCGCACCGATAATGCAGGGGTCATATCCGATCTCGTAAGTTGTCTTTGAAAGCTTCTCACAGCGTTCGACCCCCCGTGGTAGGTTGTCTCGAAACTTGATTGCCTCTATCGCACTCATAATGACGTCGATGCTTTGCGTGTCGGAAGCGATTGGCGTTAGTTTGTAGCGAGTGGCTTGCTGGGCACGGCGAATCACGTTGACCAGGGTGTTGACGTCGGTGTCGAGGTCGAATTCAGCAGTCCCGCTGATGAAAATGACCCTCACGTTCTCGGTGCCCGCCACATCCTTAAGGGCTCGTGTCAAGCTGTTCGCGCAGCCAGAACAGTCCATTCCTGTGACTTTGAGGAGGACATGTGAAAAGCCTGCCGCCTTCTCGATGTCCATCGGGGTCGCTTCCGCAGCAGCCTTACGCTCGCGTGTAATGTTATCAACATTCTGGCGACCGCCACAGCACTTGACTTCAGGCCGTGCTGATGCCGATTTCGCCGATGGCTCCTTCAGACCACGGCGGGACAAGACGGACTCGCTTTCTTTCAGGCCAGGTTGACGGCTCCGCGAAGTGCTGAATGCCGTGACGCCATCAGTTGAGGGCTTTGGGTAGCAGGAGGTGCTGAATGCAGTGATGCCACCACCAGTAGAAGGCTTTTGGCAGCATGACTTTGACTCAACTCGTGAAGCCGAAGCAATAATACTGCGACAGATGCACCGAGCCGACTCGAGGTATGCAGCATATTTCTCCATGGCGGCATTGAGGTGGTCATTGCAAGGCTCGTCAGAATGCTTCCCATTCTCTCCGTGAGCATGGTCATGTGTTTCGTTGAGGGGAACGAGGCTCCTCGACTTTGGGTCCGGACCGTCAGGATCAGTAGAGTTGCACCGAGTACTCTTCTCGGTTTCGTGGCCGTTTGTCTCGCGGGAGCACACCTCCTGCTGATCGGCGCACGCCATGGAGCACTCCAGAGCTGCGGCGGCCTTGATGCAGGTTTCTGTAGATCCGGTCAGCGGAAGATCACTTCGAAATGCTATGTGATTAGCTCATTACCATCGCATCGAGCATCCCCGGTACAGTAGTCTCCCGTGTCTGCGTCCGGTTTCGATTCTGCCACTGACGAGGTTGTCGAGTCACAACATCCGCCGCCGCAGCCGTCAGCATCAGGTTTCATTTCTGTCATTGACGACTTTGTTGAACCACAACATCCCCCGCCGCTGACAGCACCACCACCGCCGCAGCCACCAGCATCGGATTTTATTTCTGCTATTGACGACTTTGTCGAGTCACAACACCCGCCGCCGCAGCCGCCAGCATCAGGTGTCATTTCTGCTATTGACGGCTTTGTTGAACCACAACATCCCCCGCCGCCGCTAGCACCGCCGCCACCGCAACCATCCAAGGTTGGAAGCTGTCGCACCGAGCCACCACAGCAGTCACTTGGACCGCTGACCCTTTCGCCCGCACAGCAGGTCATATTGATGAGGAACAAGTTCGTCGAGTCTATCAGATAGCCAAAGAAACTATGACAGTAATTAAGGAACGAAGGTGATGTTGCGGGGGATTAAGTCTCCCGCCGGTTATCGGACATGATTGGGCGCAAATATGTGCCTCAGCCGGGCTTGGCCACCACGTCGTATGTTACACTTGGCATCGTGATTTGACATTGTGATACAGGGACTTCGACATCGGAATCTCGATATGAGGACTTTGCATTTCCGTCTTTGCACCTGAGACGTTGCTGCTTCAGCCTGAGCCGTCCTGAGTAAGCCCTACATGTGACTGACCGTGATGTCATTCAGCCTGAGGAACAGTCAAAGCGGGCCTCCATCTGGGCCAGGAGTCTTGTTTCCGGCACCCGCCTATAGTTGCCACTTTACTCTTCTAATGTATCGGCCAAGACTACCCAAGATTCGGGACTTCTAAGTTCCCCTTTCTCTATACTCGGTACTAATGTTCTTGTCGCTAGTATCCTCGCCGGCACGGATCGAGGCTAGCGACTGAGGTTAGTGGATCAAGTATAAACTGTCTTAGGCTTATAGGATATGCCGCTTTTATAACGACTTACCCTCCCTCTCACCTTTACGCTTACCCTTCACTAATCTCGTATAGGCTCTGCAAAAAGTGTTGTAGATATTTTGATCTAATGCGACTTTGAACACTTACGCCGCGTAAGGGACGGAATATGGCGGGCTACTCCCGCACACGGCGAAATACCAACGCTGGCCAAGGGAATATGGAATGTAAGAGCCCACGAGCGCCAGTCCCCTATAAAATCGCAAACAAACAAAGATACCAACCCATCTGCTCTGCGTTAGACGCTCCTGCTTTCCCACCCACAGTTGACTTCGTCTCTCCTCTCTTTCTATGTCTCCCCCTCTGCGAGCGAGTCGTCCTACTACCGCCAGCAAGAATCGGCTGCAAGCTGCAACCGGCTCTGGCTATCGGAGGAGTAGACGATTGCAAAACAAGCCTCCATTTTCCTACGCCCAAACTAGCCACCGAAACCGCACTAAACAACCGCACTCTGAACCAACGCACTCTGTGGAATCGGAACTGGAATCTCCAAAACTCCCGCCCTCTATCCATAGCCTGACGGAGGAGAACCTCCGAATACTCAACGAAGAAGGGATGGCCAAGAGAAAAAGGATCGGCGAAGAGACCATGACAACCACAAAGCGAACCCAAACTCAAAGCAAGCAAGCGCCTAGCACTAATGGCGGCTATCGCATCCACCGTCTCAATGTTGTTAATATCTTCTTTGATGATGATATTCCAGACCACTTCCAAGGTGAGATCGATAATATTGTGAAAGCAAAAGTTCTGTCCGAGGAGCGCCGAGCTGTGATTCACAACACCGCTGAACGGTTCTACAATTGTTGTCGGGAGATCAGTGACAATAAAAGTATGGAAGTCAGTTTTGTTGGTCTTTGTCGTGATGCGCTTCGAGATATGTTGAGACCGAATATCTCCCTTCAACCTGAAGCCGATTGGCGATATGAATTCAAGCCAGGTATATCAAAGGGCAACCCGATTTTCCGAGATGACCAAGGGGCTCCTGCAATCAAAACACCTTGTCCGGATATCACAATTGGTATTGGCCGAAAAGCGTTCTTGGACTCTCTCTCCTCACCAGTTTTCTCCCAAACTCAGGCCCAGGAATTTCTTCGAAGACTTCAGACAGAATACGACTCCCTAGACCAGAACGAAGAAAAGCTACTCCTAACGGTTATGGAAACTGGTCGCGTCTTTTTTCCATTTGCGACTCTTGAGGCAAAGGCTTACCTAACCGGAAAGCAAATCTCCGAAGCACAAAATCAGGCCGCCGTTTCGGGAGCGAGTGCCCTAAATTTTCAGCTTCATCTTACGGAGATGGCGAAGAGCGCAGCCTCGGAGTTTGACGATAGTGAATATCAATATCCTCTCTTCTTTTCCATTTGCACCGAAGGACCCTACCACGAGCTGTGGGCTCACTACACCTGCGTCGAGGAAGGTCGGCGTATCTTCAACATGAAGCTGGTCAAGATCTGCAACGCAATGCTGAAAGAGACCATCGAAGAATTCTTCATTGCCGTGGAGAATGTGTTGCGCTGGGGTGCTGACACGTTTCTGAAATCGGTGGCAGACCAGATGCGATTGGTGGCAATCAAGACATTGACCGAAGTCGACGGAACGAACTGAGACGCCTGCACTTCGCTCGGTTGCAGAAATGGGATTTGAGAGAAAGAGGAAGAGGACGAGGACCGGGACCGGGACCGGGACCGGGATCGGGATCAGGAGGAGGATGAAAGTGAGGACGATGACGACCCCAAGGACGAGGAAGAGGACCAGAAGGACGAGATGGATTGATGGTCGGATATGGCCGGGGATTCAAGAAGAGGCGACGCAACTGGGGAAGAGGGAATAGGTAAGAAGAGATGGATTGACAAAGGCCGAAGATTAACGCTGGGGGATCAAGAACATTGAGATTGGTTCACAGAACATGGTCGGATATGGTTGGAACTTGATAGACTAGATACCCCCGTATTGATGCCCCAGTATGTTTGTAAGGCTCTACATTCAGTATCTAATGTTGTCAATGTCAAACGAATGTCAAATGCTGGGCAAAGGCAGTTTTTTAACCGAGTGGTGTCTACTACTTGTCGTCAGCAGGGTGACCTAGCCCAGCCGGCCCTGAGCCGACGTTGAGCCGGACGCGAGCCGGCCTGAATAAAAGCGGCGCAGGGTCACGTGGAACAGGAGGGAGGGAGGCGTCGAGATTCCGGTGGTGAAACAGGTAGTTCGACATCGGAATCTCGACGAGGGCGGCTTCTGCATTCATCCTCCAGCCTGAGGAGTCGCTGCCTTAACCTGAGATGTCCCGAGCAGTGCATTGCCCCTAGCTGCCCCCCGGCTAGCCTCTCTCAGCCCTACTTCTCGGCCTGATTTGGGCTGCCCGTAACAACTTGAGAGCTAGACTTTTGCGAACGTATTTCGGTATCCTAGGTTATCCTACCGGAATACCTCATCGGATCTTATAGTCATGTTACACTCTCAATCTGATCTTCTGCATATCCTACACTGTCGACCGTACGATCCGCTTTTTCGCACTAAGAGCTTTGAATCAACGCGACCTCCAAGGGCACGAGGGTGTCAGGCAAGTGCGGTGTTGTACCCTGTGTCAGAGAGGGTGTCTACGGTATGGAAGAACTCGCCTTCCGATTAGGATACTGCAGAGCATAATGGGGAAGTAAAGTTGTTGTCCAGGAAATCCACCTTGGGATCAGGTTAGGCCGTATGTTGGGAGTCGAGATCTTCAAATGCAACCCTAAAACGCAGTCTATCAACTACTGGGTTACACACTAGTTATCCTAGGCCAATACACCATTCACTTATATAAACTTCGACCTTAGCTGGCTGATTAGTCGTACGTCGTTCTCTGAAGGCGCTGCTCCAATGATGCTTTCCGCCAAACCAAGAAACTCTCGTTCCCAGTTGGGCACCTGCGGGTTATTGCGCAGACTAGGTACTCTTGTCAAAACCCAAAGCAACCCGGTGAGCACGAAGCTCGGCGCAACAACAACAAGATAGTAGAGAAATCTGGGCGTGATTTTATTCCCCAGCTTCATAACCAACTGAAACCCTTCCCTCGCAGCCCCAGTTCTCAGCCCTGCTTCAGCCCATGTCAATCCCGAATTCCTTTTGGAAGCGGCAGCGATCGCGCTCATGATGCCCACGACCATGACGGCATGTGTGCGTAGCCAGCTTTGCATATCGGGCTCGTGGACACAAGGAATTCCTGCGGCGGAGAAGATAGATCGCCATGCGGGTGATGAGATGATGGTGATTTGTCCGAAGCCGAGGAACTGGTGCACCAATGCCCCATCGTAGAAAGATGCTGTGATCGACGGAAAGCCCATGATGCAGCGTTCCTTGCCCAGGACGTCGAAGTACTTATCCAGCGATGCGAAAGTATTGAACATGAAGAGGATCTCGGTTCTTTGGGGACATGCTTTAAGGGTAGCGTACAATTGATCGTCAAATTGGTGCTCCGTAATGGTCAGGAGGATTAGGTCCCAGGGCTGTGCGGTATCGAGAGATCCGACCGCTCTCACCGGAGTCTTGGAGATTTCCGTCGCTTTTTCCGACTTCTTTGCCAGCACGCCGCCGTTTTCCTGGAGGGTCGCGAGGCGTTGACCACGGCCGACGATTGTGACGTCGTGTCCGGCCTTGACGAGATGCAGTGCAAAGGCACAGCCTACGGGTCCAGCGCCAATGATGGCCACCATTTTCTTTTCTGTGGCCATGGTGGTTGAACGTAAAGTCAGTTGCGGGAGACGGGGGCCTTCGGTGGATGTCGGATTTCACGGGTGGTTGTGTCCCAACTTTCGATTGAGAGTAAAGTGCTGCGCTCTCCAATTTACTGGACGTAAGGTGGCCCTTTAGGATGGCTGGGAGATATTATGAACAGAAGGTTTATTTGTTCGTCTCCGCATTGTTTGACTTGAAGCCTTGAAGCCTCGAACAGCATCGTGCGAGAAGCAAGCAGCCTCCAGGCAGCAATCAATCGATTGTGCAAGCGCACTAATACTCGAATGCAGGGTCCCCGGATCTGGCGGTAGATTCGGTATCCGAGGGGAATGATTCCCCGCAACATAGCTTGAATCGTAAAAGATTGTCCGTGTCCAACCCATCACGTGACAGTGGGAGAGATCAGACTGCCCCTTGACTATCAGTCGTAACAGGACCCCAAGCTTGAGAGACGCAAGGTGCGGAGGGAGAGAGTAGACGAAAATGGAGGCAGAAAACCAACGAGACATTGGAAGGGATATGGGACTATTTCCGGGGACTCTCTCGAGCCTGGGACACAAGGTACGTCGTGCGAGGCCATCACGCCTCATGACGACCGACTCGCTTGGCCAGGGTCGAGGAGGGAATATGCCACGGTGCGTTTCCAGGGAACCCCCCTAGAGCCTCGTCTGGGGTACTCGTTAAAAACTTAACAGTCTGGAGGAGGGACAACCTTTACGCTGAGCCGAAGTTAAATCGTGCCCAAGCCGGCCTGAGCAAAAGCTGCGCGAGGTCACATTGGCCAGGAGGGGCGACGGTGTCGAGATTCCGGTCGTGAAACAGCCAATTCGACGTCGGGATCTCGACACGAGGACATGCATTCCATTTCCATCTCTGCAATCAAGCGTGGCCCTGAGGCTCGCTTCTTGAACCTGAGATGCTCCTGCGCGTGACTGATTATGGTGGCATTCGGCCTGAGTACCGAGTAACGGATCAATCGCGCCCACATATCCTATACCGTAGGCCTTCGTAACTACGTAGTCAGGCGTCGCCCCAGACCCCTTTGAATCTATCATGTCCTCCGAATCAAGTCACAAAAAGGGCGTGACGTTAGCCTCCAGGGCTCGTCCGCCGGTATATAAAACAACTGTCCACTCTATACATCACGGTAAAATTCAAGGTAAGCCGAAGCGAAGACTGTCGGAAGCAACCGTTGTGCACAGGGGGGGTGCATGTACGGGCTGAGACGCCCCCTCTATAGGCCACAATTGTCGACAATCTCCCTTGCCTGCGCTCTTGCCTGGTGCTCTTAACGAGAAAGGCTCGATGTGTCTTGTGTCTTGTCCTGCAAAGACCAGCTGAGAGGAGGATTGAAAAGGAGATCGTATTCGACCTTTCGAGTCTCCTACTGTAACAAAAGTGGTTCCTGGGAATGATTATCCCTTTTTATTCAATGCTAATCAGCAATTTCGTCGTGGTTCTCCTCACTATTGCGTGATGAGAGCATCCATGGAACTGGAGATTTGTGTATCGTCAGCTTCTCACACGTGGGTGTTTCGGTCATCCTGCAGAAGCGTAGAGGAATCCTGTCAGTCAGACAGAAGTCGCGAACAGCGCAACCGAGAGATGCAATCGCTGTCAATGCGAATATTAATATACTCAGCATCGAATCTTGACCTCTCCATAGTCCATTTCCTTTTTTTTCGACCTGAAAATCGCGCTGTTTGACCTGAACCATAAACTAATCCAATTTTTGAGCTGTGGCAGTGAGGGTCGTCTGGTTTTGGAAACGCCGACGGGGCCCTCATCTCGCAAGAGGTACGCGTCTCCTCCGAACCCACTTGCGATCTGACTTCCATACCATAGCCGTCTTCCAATTGGTCTTTGCAAGCCCGGAAGGAGTAATGGCAGCGGGAACCATCACTCCGCTTCATGGGCAGCACCCTCTAGGGATAGGACAGGGCCGAAATTACAAAACCATGCTCCGTCTGTGCAGAGATATTCGAAGTGTCTCGGTTAGTATTCATCCTGATCATCAATTCAGCCAGGTTCGGGGTTGCGCTGTACTTACGCAGCTCAAACTGTGCCCAGTGATAGGGCCCATCTTCGTCCCAATCCTCCCACAGTTCCTGAACCGTGCTCTGCAGGGCTTTTGCCAAAAACACAGACGAATCGCTCTGGCTCGCTGTGCCGTGTCCTCCAAAGGCGTGTGCGTAGAATCGGGTGGCAAAAGCTCTTGCGTCTGATGTCTGAGTTGGCCACAAGGTGGCAATGCAACTGGTAGCACCGGCATAGAGGAACGCAGAGAGCATGCCCAAAGGGTCGTCGTTGGGTGCAATGTCCTCCTCTCCCGAGGCGCAGGCGAGGAGGACCACGAGAGCAGAGTCGAGCCCTAGGTCGAAGATATCCATAGTGGTCAGGTGGCCATTGTCACTTGTGGAGAGAGACTGCTCTGTCTCAACGACAAGGGCTCTATTCTTCCGCTCTGCAGCTTCGAGGTAGGCGTGGCCATGATAATGTAGAATATTTGCACCTTTCGCCAACTCCATGAACTTAGTTCTCGTCACATCTCGTCCGGCAGTCACTTTTCGGTTGGGAAAATATTGCATTGTAGACGTCGTAACTTGCTTAATCCTCTCCTCTTCTCGAGGGTCCTCTGGACCCAGTCGCGCGAATGCAATCGCCTTGATATCGTCCCGATTTGTAGCGCGAAAGCCGGCGGCTTTTGAGACACATTTCCAAAGAAGCGTGCTACTAGCACTATAGATGACCGGATTAGTGATGATCAACGGTTTTCCTTCTGGCCCAAACGGAATCGCGTGTAGGGGGATGGCGTGCAATATACCCGCAGGGCAGAAGACAACCAGATCATTCGGATTGACGAAACCTTCAATGGGCTCCAAGATAGGTCGCAGCTGATCGAGGGTCCTTGTGCGCATCAACTTTTTGCGGACAACTTGCCCTTGCTGGAGACCTTCAACGCCCAGGTTGTCCTTTACCCATTTCTCTATCTTCCAGTAGTCGTACTCGACTACTCGTTTCCGTAGTGCTGAGGTAGTCCCATTCCATGCTGCAACGAAAAGTGTGTCATGGTAACGAACCCAATCCACGAAGACAACACTGGCCCCTTCGTCGAGGTGTTGTTCCGCAATTTCTGCCATCGCATAGATATCGTCTTCGCGGACTGGTTCAGTGGTCGAGAACTGGTCGAGAAGCTCGCGTGCCTTCTCGCTCGCTTCGACAGTTGGCAAATTCACGTCTTCGACTCCCAGATCCTCACCATCTTGGTTTTCAATCGAAGTGATTAACCCTCTGGACATCACTTCGACTAAGGCGACCGCTTTCCATTCCTGCATTGCTTGCCACAATGGGTATGGATCTCCGGTCAGTCTGGAAAGCGACATTTCAAGGCCCATATGAGTCCAGTACAATTCTTCCATTTGCTCGAAAAAGAAGAGCCTACTATTTTCTAGTGCCTGCAATGCAGGCATCGTGCCAAGTTGCTTTCGAAGTCTAAGCCTATGCAAGGTTCCATGTCAACACTCGCCAAAAGAGACGTGGAGTGCGATTTTACCAATACACTTACATTCCATTGAGACCCCTTCGCACAGACTCTTCTGCTCGATTGCAGAAGCTTACTAGCCTGTCTCTGTTTGTTCTCTGAGTCTCGCTTAGACTGTCGATTTCTGTGTCTTCACCCCAATCAATGTCGTCGATCTCATAGTGAACACATCTTAGGTGCGATCGGGCATGGATCATGCTGGCAGTAAGAGCGTTTCGGTAAGATGTTTGCTGTGTTGTTTCAGTCCAGAAGAAATCTTCTGCTGCTTTGAGGTAGGCCTGACAGTGGGGCAAAAAGTCTGCAAATAACACTCTCGCCCACCATAGCAGGGAGTCCAGACGTCGACCAATCTGCAATTCGAGCTCATGTGCGTCAATTTGCGTTTGACTGTGACCACATTGCCACCTGGCGCTGTCATAGAGTAATAGACATAATAGGGGATTCCCGGCAGCTTCTGCAGCTGTTCCGATTGCCCGTAATGCCTTTCCCGCATGCATATCTCTGAAGCCCTGAGGAGCCAGACGGAGAAGACTGCAGACCAAGTGTAACGAAGCCTTCAAAGTCATTGTAAGCTGCTTGGTCTGGAGCTGTATGGAATTTTCTTCGACGTTGCAGGAAACCGTATTTGCCAGCCATAGCAGAGATTCAACCGGCAATTCTGACCACCGCATTGTCGAGCCAGCCACCTGAAACCTGGCCAGAAATAGTTTGAGCTTGATGTATATCCATCTATCCCAGATTCCTGCCAGATTGGTGAGTTCCTCAATGCGTGCTGGATCTTGCATGGCTGCAGTAACATTGGCAAGCGCCTGTAGAAAGAGCGTAGTCGCCGTTTCTCCCGCACTAGCGTCTCCGCGAGACACGGCATATCTCAGACATAGAACTGCATACGCATAGGCTTCACGGAAATTGTTGTTGGTTGTATAGAGCATGCACAGGAATCTGGAAGCAACCAAGGCAAGCTCGTCACTCTGAAACCCGCCTCTTGGATGAAATGTGCGCTCGCAAGCAAGGATTAGTGTTGGACTTTGAAGCCAGGATTGCATGCTCTGCAGCTGGTTCAACCTGAAGGCCAGTTCGTTACCGGCTCGTTTGAGCACAGGGAGTAACTTTGCACAGACTCGAGGGCTTGTTGAGTTTACCCTCAGATCACCCCCATCAATCTCTTCTGCAGCTTCGAATTTCACTAAACGCACCAGGCCATGAATGTAGTCGATTTCTTCGAAAGAATGTTGAACAGTTCTCCAAGTTTCACCCGAAGGACAAGTTTCCAACCGAAGGCGTAGCCTGAATAAGGATACTTGGGTCGCACCCAAGTGTGACCCAGTCTGAGAGAAAATAGCATCTGCTTCTGTCAGCAGCTGCTCACACTGGTTTCGCCATCTCTCAGGTTCAAGCGAATTGACGAGAACTTCAACGAGAACCAAACGTACGAACCCACTGATCATAGCATCCTCAGGGGTGTCGGAATTGTTCTTCTCTGCATGCGTGGTCTCCGTGATGAAAGTTTGGCACAACTCTTGAGCCTTAATAGGTTCAATCACATTTTCAAGTTTGTCAACCAGATAGTCGGATGTTCCAAGTTCATAGACGGTAGCTTCCACCTTGTGCATATCCAATTCCGTAACGAGTGTGTCAAAGGCGAGATCCGATCTCTGCAGGTGCAAAAACCGGCGACGGAGACAAGCTATTCGTTCAGAGATCGACGATGTTGCATATTGGTTTAGCTGTCTCCCTAAGTCTGCTCTCAAAGCCGCCAAGATGCGATGGCAGTATATTTCCGCCTGATCATATTTTCGTGAGCAGAAGTTCTTAACGCTAGGGAGACTCCAAGACCTACCGCTAGCAATTCGAACGAATCGTCGACAGCTAGATTCAGCAAGCGAGCAAATATGATGCAAACTTGTCTCAATGCTTCTAGCCAAGCGCCGTCCGTGAAACATTTGACAAATGATAGTGCTGCTGTCAGCATGCACATGGCTGGAGTCGTTGCTGCAATGTCGGAAACTGAGGCCCCCGCTTCCTTTGCGAGCCTGAGATTGCCTTGCCTCTCGTAAATGCGCAGCTGTTCGAAGCGTTTGGACACAATTTCGAGATTCATCTTTTCGGAGAGGTCGACTGCATTGTGGAAATTGCCTGTAAGCATTTCTAATCGACTTCGAAGCTGTTCCCTGGATGTTTCGTCACGTTGTACCATGTCTGACGAGCTTGTTGCAATTCGTTCCTCGCACAGACGTAGCTGAAAGCAGTCATGAGCAAAACCGGTCAATGTGTAGAGATAGAGGCTGATCATACCTGCTGATCGGCACAGAGTTCGTAAAGGTGGTGAATCTGTATTCTCATGGTTTCATATTCGAAGATTCGATACCGCTATGATGCGGTGGAATCCATTCTGATTAGTGATAGCTTCTGCTGGTTTGTACATTCTCTTTGCAACTTACTTCGCCACCCTCGTTGAGCTGTTTTTGAGATTGGAGAAGGGCCTGCACATCCTCTGGTATGGTCAATTGGACTCCATCTGCCTGAGATTTCACTTAGAAAGAGCATCCTTGTCGAGAGAATTGACTCACCTTAGACTCTAATGCTATCAGTCTAAAATACCGACTCCTTGCCGACTGGTTTTCGGTTGTGCAACCGGATACCTTGGCCTCCCATTCCCCTTCTCGCTGGGCACAATGGGACCTAAAAGCATCTGCAATGTTGCAAAATTCAGCCGGTCCCATCTGATGCTGCAAAAGCTTCTTCTGAATTTCGGTGCCCTGCGTCGATGAAGTGGAACCCGGGTCCACCAAGTCGTTTGCCAGCCCCTTCCAAGTCGACGCGAAATATTGGGATGCTTCTGCTCGCAGAAGTTGGATGTCCACAAGATCCTTGACCTCATTTCTGAGCGATTGGTACTTCCAATGTGCACAGGCACACATTCTAATATACTGGTCTAGGAACAGCTCGGCATCGTCTGGATCGAGGCCCTCGACGGCAGCTTTGAGATGTTTCCTGTGTGTTTCTTCATCCACTGTGCCAGCGACCAGCTTCTCGAAAGTCGATGGGTTAAAAATCCAGGGGTAGTGAAGGTAGAAGCTTTCGGCCGAGTCATCTTCGTGGAATCTTCGCATTAATTCAAGGTCTTCGCCCCAGATCGGAGGCACATCCAAACGGCGATACTGTATGCGATAGAAACTGTGGGTAGTATCGTGTAAGCGCTCGCGGTCTTCATAGCATGAGGCACAGAGATCATAGTCTTGGCACACAGTGCATCGGTAGCGGGCGGCTTGAATTTCCTTGGAAAGTTAACGCTGCTGGTTCCGGAATGGAGATGACCAACCGAAAGGCATCCATCGCACTGAACGTCTGCGTGAATGTAGCGTTCCTCGACAAGAGCCTGGTACCATGGCTCAATCATAGCACCTAGACTCTGGGGTTTGTCCACTGCAGGATCGTCCTCATTGGCATGATGATGCTGCTTTGCTGGGGAGGTGCCCATCGCTTCGGCCTGACCGGTTATGATGTCTTGATTTAGGCACTAGAAAGCTGTGGCTAATTCCATTGTCGTATAGCTGTGAGATACAATCTCGAAGAGTTCACAGTTTGGAGCCTTGCAATGAAGCCATGCAGTCCAGAGGCAACTAAGATAGCATTTGGGTCCAGCGACGCCCTGGTCTGGGCGTTGCCTTAAGGTTTAGGTAATTCTAACCGTTTGATCCAATCACCTAGAATCACCCCGCGACATTCCCCGCAACTGCATATTATTTCCGGCCGACTCGTAGCTTTCGAGAAGGTCTGTTCTCAGCTTTCTCATCCCTTGTGCATAACGATGCCCCTAGGTTTGAGACAGAACTGAATTCCTCGCAAGGTTTCTCGCAATGGATTCCATTGCCCCCATTGAGCTCCACCTCGAGCCTGATACAGAGCTGGCAGACGCCGATACAATACCTTTCGACGCAGAAGAGATCCGGAACTGCAAGATCGTGACGAGCATATCTCGTGCGCGATATGGCAAGTTTCGGCAAAGCGATGCATGTTTCCTCGTTATCCAGGTCGACTTCCTACCGTTCTACGATGTTCGTTTCAAGTACGCCGAAATTGAGTTGCGCCTCGTCAAGGCTTCTGGTCTGGCTCAGGGTCAAGCTCTGTCCCAACAGCCGGCGGTGACAGCTTATGCCCCTAAACGCTGGCAGGGCCTGCAAGGGGCTAAGAACATCCAGAAAAGTATACACACGGGTGTCAACACAGGCATCGCGACGCAGGCTGTGTCAGGAGTCAGTGCTGGGGCCGAGGCAGGGGTAGACCGCACAGTCCAGTATGCTGAGCTGCGGCGTGCGTGGGTCGAATCCGAGCTCGAGCAGACAATGGTCACTTGGAGGCTATGTGAAAACGATGTAACTCACGAGGGCATTCCTAAGCCTTTTTTTGGCGCCGTCATCATTTCTGCGACGGACAATGTCGCGATCCGCATGAAGTACTACGTCAAGCTCTCCAAATCTGCGAATCCACTCTCATGGACAGCGGGTCATGCCCGGATGTCCAAACCGCTTACGCTAGATCGAGCAACGATTGGCCAAGGCATTGGCCCCGATGTCGAAGGCATTGGCGCAATGGAGCAAGATACCTTCAAGCTCGAGGATTTCGCTCCGACGAACTGGACTTTGTGATGGGTATTCCCGACCGTTTTCTCGTGTAAGACCTCTTTTGCAGTCCGAAGACTGACATCTTCCGGGCATGCATCAGAGGTTTTCAGTCCTCGCGTGCAGGAATTGTAAGGAGAGTATCGCTTGGAAGGTGCATACGAGGCTGAGAGGAAGGAAGACTGATCTCACTGCAGTCTCACTGCCGCCAACCGCTTGACTAAGTCTCTTCATGTCGCTGTCCATCGTTACCCTTATACAATGCCCAGTCTCGTCTCCTGGCATGGAGCGAGTCCTCTTCCAATTCAAGAACGCATCATCTCCAGTGTGGGATTGCTCCGGGGGGTGGGCCTGCTGACACGACCCTGCGACAGTATCGTCGACGCTTTGTTCCATCTATTCGGAAATCTACCCTGGTGTTGACCGACCGTCTTATATCCGGTTCTTGTCTGAAGACTATCGCTCGCGTGACCGATCTCCGGTACCCGCTTCAAGCATCCAACTTCCACTTCAGCCTCAATTGTTCCCGGGTGGTTCATTCGCATCGCCAGCGCCATATCCGAGTCCTGCAATACGCCCATCAATCGCTCCCTGGCCTGTTGAACGGACTCTCCTCGGTCGACGACAGGCGACACCCGGTGATGGTGAAACAAACAGGCAATGGCCGCCGTGTGCTCGACCTGACTGAACTTCTTCCCGGGGCAGACTCGCGGACCACTAGCCCAGGGGATATAGGTGTTCTCTTTGGGCTGCACGGGAACCTCGGCGTCAGTACCACCGGAATCCTGTTGGAGCCAGCGTTGAGGGCGCCAAATAAGCCTGTCATCACCCCAGTGCTGCGCATCGGACTGCACGGCAGCATTGTTGACGAAGACAAGGGTGTTTGCAGGAATGGTGTATGTTTCTGAACCTAGTTTGAGGTTCCTGGGTAATGTTCCGGTACAACGTGGGATGCCGTTCAAAGGGGCATAGATGCGCAGTGTCTCATACTATATCAAGTTCGTCAGACTCCCCCGTCCATGTGAGTCTGGGGATTCTCCTTACCATAATCGCCATACATCGCTTCAGTCTGGGGAACACTGCCTCATACTGGTCCTCCTGGACATCTCCAGCTCCAAAAACCTCCGTTAGCTCTGCTTTGATCCAATCCTGGAGTTCCGGGTTGCAAGCGAGAAGCCCGATAGCGTATGTCAACGTGCCAGCAGTGGTGTCATGACCAGCAACATTGAAAATGAAGAGATTGCCCACGAACTCCTCGTCCGTGAGACTACCTCGAGACTTCTCGTCCGAAGCGCGCACAAGAGTCGACATGAGGTTTGCGGCGTTTGTGCCCTCCCCTTGCGAGTACAATGTGCGCTCTTTGTTGACGAGCTCGCGCATGTACGCTTTGAACTCGTCGATAGATCTCTGCACTTTCTTTGCGCTCGCGGGCAAGAAAATGGAGAGCCCGCGGACTTTGACGATGGCGTAGGTGATGAAGATGTTGCCCATGACTCCCTTGAGGGCCTCGCGGTAGCTCATCGTATGTCCCGGGTCTGGCACTTTGAGCGGGCTGTCGAAGTCATAGCTCCTGCCGAAACCGGCCCCCGTGAGGACGTGCAATTCGAACATGTAGTTATCTTCAGCTGTGGATGTGACACCCAATTCCTTCTTCGATACCCAGGTCGACAGCATTTGCCGAGTTTGTTTGATTGCCTCTTCCCAGACAAGACGGTTGTTGCGCTCGTTGAAAGCCACGGCGGTGATTTTCCGCTGGCGCTGCCAGGCATCTCCTTCTGCAGTGCCCACGTTGGGGCCGAATGTATTCAAGGGCTCGTTGAAAGCGGCATTCTTCGGCCATTCGCGATAGTGTTTGAAGATTTCATTACATGCGTCCGCATCTCCCACTATCAGTTGGTTCTGTCCAGGCGTGACGATGATATATGCACCACCATACAGGGCATGTAGACGACCCTTGTCCTTCCAGGCAAAACCCAGAAAGTTGTAGTCGGTGAAGCTGCCCAGGCCAAAGGGCAGGGAGGAGAAGATCGGGTTGATGTAAGAGCGCAGAAGGATCCAGAAAGGATTGAATGGATTGACTGGGCTGATCAGGATGGGTAATCGGGTAGTGCGTGCAATATTGTAGTTCTGAACAAGACAAACCAAACCCCAGAGGGGCAGAACAAGAACAGTCAGGGCGACAACATAGAAGGAGAACATCTTGGGGCAACGAGAAGGGAAACCTCAATGCGCGACAGCAGATGGAAGGCCAGCGTTGCGTAAGTTGTGCTTCGTGCGAGACTTCAATTACCTTTATAGTGCCGCGTCCGTGCAACCAAAGCTCATATTGTTTACAGTAGCACAGCTTCAAGTCTCTAGGTCAAAAACAGAACGTGCTCCGGTCCAGCTGACGATCTCGTCGACGCCGGACTGAATTTTATATAGACCTGCAGGTGGAGCGTTCAGCCAGACACATCAGCACAATGGGTGAGATGTCGTCGTTCGACAAGATGACACAAAAAATAATATGGAAACGCTTCTTCAAGGGATGAATAAAGATCGGGAAGTCCTGCCGCTCGTCGAATGTTTCTCCTTGCGGCATAGTCAACCACACAAAGCTTGAGGCCAGCCGACACGAAACGGCTAATTTGTAGAGCTGTTACGATCAGATCGTACATTTGGGAAGACCCCAACAAACGGATAGGGACTGAATTTGGTGGTTGCAGTCGGTGAGCAGCTCCCTGGTGCTCAACTAGATTCTTGATGCTTGCAAGCCGACCGGATTGGTATGGAATGGCTGATGCGTTGCTTCGTCGAATGCTTCCCAGTCGCGACAGTCCCGGGCGACACGCGTTATTGGAAACTCTGCATTAACCGTGACGACAATATCCACAGTCGCAATGGGATAAAGCTTTCCAGGTCATCTCCCTTTGACGCCGTGAGTGCAAGAAGGAAAGATTATACCCACCTTTGAGTATCCAGTATATATTTAGCACTGACTCCAGAATCCTGCTGGCGACCCGTCGCAGCGTATGGTCTGCCAGAGGGTTGCCCACAAGACGTGGGTTTTTTCTATTTCACAGCAAATAGAGTCTGCATCGGCCTGTCGGGGACCTGGATCTGAACATGAAGAGAATAAATCAATCGATAGGCAGGTTGTCTTCCAAGACAGACCATAAACGCTCAAGAACCCAAGTACAGTCCTGACCAGCTTTCATGGGCAAAAGTGAGGCCACTTTGCCACCGAACTCGTCTCCAGGGATTCTAGCTGTTGAGTAGGCACCAATTCGTTCAAGGACGGCCAGGCATAGCGCCATATATAAACTCTTCGTTGAAGGCATCCTATTTCAATTTCGGAGTCTGTCAGCACACTCTTTCAGGAACAGCATCGTTTGATTTGGGCCGGTTTCTTCCCATCGGGCTAGGTGCACATACAGATTTGAGATCCCACGCGAAGAAATGCCTTAGAGCCTCCGCAACGGCCGACAAGATTATACCCTCAACCGCTCCCGTAACGCCAAAGCCAATTAGTGCTGTGTGTGCCACGCCCAGGAGTATTGCTGCGACATCGCCCCCATATGTTGCAAGTAGTGAGTCTTGTTTGCTGTGTCCTGCATCTTGCATCCATCTCTTAAACTTGGTGATATATTCTGGGATTGTGATGTATCCACTCATGTACTCTTGGTTCAGCTTCGTTAGAAAGGAGAAGGACTCGAGGGCCAACATGGCCGACGTCGCTTTGAATGGACGTTGCTCGGTTACCAGTTCTTGCTGGATCTTAAGGGGCCCGGGTGAAACAAGAGAGATGGCCTCGTCCATGATATGTCGCGCCGTATAGGTCTCATTATCAAGACGCATGACTCTGGCTCCGCCCCTAATCAAGCCACCCCAGAAGTGCGGCTGTGTTCTGAGCTCCGTCTCTCTCATCCTCGCGACCCTGTGGTCGATCTCGTCCCACCGAGTTGTGGCTAGGACCAGAGATGGGTACTTGTCACGACCGATGATCTCCCGGAAAATGGAAATACTACGAAGTGCCCCTTGTTGCAATCTGACATCGGTAATACGGTGGAGGTATATCACGGCTCCAACAGTTATGCCGGATTTGTAGAGATCAGCGAATGTTTCGGCCACGTCACGCAGGATTTCCTCATCGCCCCTGTATGTGTCATCGAAGCCAGGCGTGTCGATCATGTAGAGCTGAATGAGCTCGCCATTCGGTAATTGGTGTGTCCAGGGAGAAATCAGAGTATTTGGAGTACCTGAGGACCTTTTCAGCCGAAAACGAAACCAACCGTCGGTGTGGCTAGCATACATGGCTCGAGACCGTGGCACACAGGTGCTAAGTTATCGGAATCTAATCCAACAGCCTCCCGAATGAACGCGCTCTTGCCAGCACCTGTCAAGCCCATGACGGCGACCCATGCCTGGGGCTTAGAGGGGTCGACTTCGACGCCGCGTCGGGGATTTTGACCATACCAAACGGATTTCGCAAGGCACAATGATGATCTATGTGTCCTCAGTCAAACAATAAAGAGACGTCACCAAAGGGTCAATCGTACAGCAGGCCTACGACCGCGGTAAGGTAGAAGTGGCTCTTCATCTCCTTCAAGACGCAGGCGCCCCCGGACTGTAGCTTGTCGAATCGAATCCGGTTGGACGGAAGATTTGGAAGAAAAAATGGCAAGCGTTGAGCAGTTTCACACGTTCAAGTCAGGTGTGAATGTGCGCCTTTGAGCGCTGATGAGGCTGAAGATATGTCTTTCCCCAGAAGACTCTCGACTTGCCCCTCCATCGTATTTGACCGGAATCGAACTAGTTCACCGGATCTGGCGGCGTGGATGATCACAGCACAGTCCGATGGCTTGGAGCCTTTTCAGTCGCCAAGCGGTACCAGCGCACATGATCTCCCGATTTATTGTGACAGCCTTACTAAGTGTCTAGTAAAGAGCTCCAGGCAGCGAACCTCGTGTTCAGCGCGGTCAGCTTCACCGACCGGAATTAGGTATGTTAAACTGTTGATAGTTACGCTTGAACATCCTGCCAAAATGATCCTGAAATTCTCTTCTCCTCCTATCATTGGTGTCTTATCGTGGATTTGCAAGTATCTAATCGCCTTTTCGGCTGTCTCGACGCTCGCTATCACCACTGAAGCCAGCGTCATGAGCGCTTTTCCATACCACCCGCTTTCTGAAGGCCAAATTCGAATCCTCGAGATTGCACCCGGAGGCACGTATGATATCCTTGACTGCTGTCTTATCTACGCAAACTTGGGTGAGGAACAGATCACTCCATACGAAGCTCTGTCATATCACTGGGGGGAAGGCAGCATACCGATTGTGGTTGATGGCCATCAGTTCAATGTCACGGCGAATCTCTACTCAGCGTTGATTTATCTACGCGACACGACGCAGAGCAGGCGGATATGGATAGATGCTATCTGTATCAACCAGAACCTACCTGATGAGAAGAGCGAACAAGTCCAGTTGATGAGACAGATATACCAACGCGCAGCCCGAACCATTGTTTGGCTCGGAGAAGGGTCAAGTGCAAGGTCGTGGGGATTTGCCTTAATCCCTCGTCTCATCAACGCTCAGGTCCTCCGCGAGCAAGCTGGGGAACGGCGGCGCCTGGGAGACTTCGATTCTAGCGAACGGTCCTTCTATGGTTTGCCATCGCAGTACGACCCGATATGGTGGAACTTTCTCTCCATTTTTACCTTGCCTTATTTCACCAGGGTTTGGATCATTCAAGAAGTCGCAGTATCATCCAAGGTCGAGGTTAGCTGCGGGTCTGAGAGGGTAACGTGGGACGATCTAATGACAGCTATCAGCTCGTGCATCGACTTCGGTGTTCAAATACTGTACGATATGAGAAACACAGAACACCCTCTCTCTATCGAAGCAGCGCGGATCAGTACCCGAGAGGGCGTGGAGTGGGATCTGTTGGAGCTTCTTGTAAGATACCGGTCGTTTCAGGCTTCAGACCAAAAGGACAAAATCTACGCCCTCTTGGGTCTTGCCAACGCCCGACACGCCGTCATGCCCGATTATCGGACAAGCTTCACAGTCGAAGACGCTTACATCGCGGCGGGGAAATCTCTCTTGACGACGAGCCCTCACCTAAATCTCCTTGGAATACCACGAGCCGCATCATTGACGCAGTCCAAATTACCCTCTTGGGTACCAGACTGGAGGGCTGATTCTGATGTCTCCCCTCTTCTGGACTTCTGGATGCCCGATGAGATCAGGTCAACCTTCTACGCGACAGGTGATTCCAGGAGTAAGGTTACCACCAACACAACCTCAAATGAAGTTGAAGTTCACGGCCACGTTGTTGACATTGTTGACTTGGTCGGTGAAGTATCAGTGGACACAACCATCCGTTGGCCATCCGTCGACCACCAAATAACATTTGGCCAGATCACCTCCGCCCTCGCCGGCACTCTTAGCCTCCTCGTAGAAAACGCATGGACGTTCATGGACTGGGAAGAAATCACTCGCGCACGCTCCCGTGCAACGTACCTGACTGGTGAGGACATGTTGGATGCGTATTGGAAGACATTTCTTGGAGGACACACCGTTCGAAAGGATGTAAAGGGCTGGGCGGAAGAAAGAGCACGATGGGAACAGCTAGTCGCGGAATACCGTGAACCGTCCAGGTATCAGCTCTTCAACTCGAAGGTGATGTATGGTGCTGCTTTGGGCTTCTCTATCTTGAAAAAATCGCTCGTCGGTGCATTTGGGGATTTTACTTCCCATGAATGGCCTCCTGATCTGCGAAGCCCCACCGCGCCTCACACGCTGAACCGGAGAATGTTTACGACAAGAGATGGGTACATCGGCCTAGGCCCTAAAGACATGCAACCAAGGGACACAATAGCTCTCTTGAGCGGCGGACGACTACCATTCGTATTGAGGCCTGACGGGTCAAGTTCCAGGCTAGTTTGTGACTGCTACATCCACGGAATGATGGCTGGAGAGAGATACGACAGTGAAAAGTCCACTATGATACGCCTTGCCTAATCCCCATATAGAGTCATGGTGAATTAGAAGAGCCGAATAACCCCCCCTTGAGCTTCAGCGCCTTTTCCCGTAAGCAGTCCGGCACCCAAAATGCCACGAAATTCCCCCTTTTAGCCTTCTCAACCTCGAGTGTCATCAGGCACCAATCAATGTCCGATTGTTCTGCAAGCTCCTTCATGTTCGCGTCGATTGGCGGTTCCCTCAGTGACGAATAGCGTGTAGCTTCCAGTACGGACTTCTCAAAAAAGGGGTGACCGACTGCTTCGATAGGTGATTCGGAAGGGGCCAATTCTGTCTTCAACTCGAAAATGTATCCTACTTTGCTCCGGTGATCTCGCAATATTCGTGCTCGATGACTCGAACCGAACACATCTTCAAGAATTGGAGAAGATTATGCTCACCAACTTGCAGCGGAATATCCTCGTTTAAGTCTTGGAATACCAGCGAGTAACGTAATAACTTCTTCCACGGTGAACGTTTCGATGGAGTTGGTTCAGCAGGTAACGATATGGACATTTCTCTGAGATTGGCACACACGGACAAGTTAGGGGGGGGTTAGTATTTCTCAAGTTTTATCATCACGACAGAGATTATTTGTGTAGGGTGACGGATGGCGATGGCATCTTGCTCGTGAACGAGATAATTCGAATGTGGTCAGGTTGGATGGTCGTGTCAAGTCTTAATAGTCCGCGGCGGCGCAGCGGCGTCCAAGTATCTGCGCTGACACTCCCCTTGACATGACGTAAAGGTAGGTCTTGAGGTGAAATCATGTCGCAAAGCGACAGTCATTCGCGCTGCAGGTCTAAGATTCCCGGAGCTGAATGAACAGCCGAACAATTCATGGGGCGACGGTGTGAGTCGAGGAGAGTCGGTGTCGCAACCAGCAGTGTAATCCGCCGTAATCAGTACGGAGGACCGTAGCACCTTGCCCTTTAGTCTTGACGCGTCGCTCTTGCTCACTGTCTCACTTGCTTGTTTTCTCATCAATCATATTCCACCGAATCCGAAATGCTTTATGCAAGTCGAGGTGTGAGACAAGACCACCGCCAGAGCGAGTGCTCTGCAACATGACTTCAGCCAACCATCTAAACACGTCAGAGCTTCATTGATCTAAGCAGGGCTACAGCTTATCCTACCCCCCGACCGATATGTACACCCTTCGTAAGGGCTGCCAAAAACCTAGAGACCTACAGCACCCCTAGACGACATGGCATAGCCTCACTGATAACAGGAGAGAATATGTGGATTGGGGCGAGGTGCATTACTTGGCTGCTTGGCCAACCCACCCGACCGTATCAGCATGCTTGGATCGGCTTAGGCGCTCTCGGCCCATGCTCTCAGCCTTCGAGCCTTGGGCAGCATTCAGCCTCACCGCAGCAGCCCCCATAAATTCATTTATATGTCAATCCCTTTCAGCATGAAGTCGTGGAATGCGCATAATGTTCCTCATCAAGCCCGAGATCCCCAGCGAGCAAACATGTCAGCTCTCGAGTTGTCGCAGTTGTCACCGCAGGACAACACCACACATTACACGACAGGCTGGATGCCAGAGCCTGACACACGCGGGACATGGGGTCTTCTGTACAGCTGCCTCTTCACACTTTTTCTCTGCGTATACTCTGCCATTCACGTCAATATCCCTGCTCATGGGGAGTCGTCGTATTCTCAGTTGCGGCGCAAGGCCAAATGGATTTTGATCGCAATCTTTGCACCCGAGGTTGTTCTCTATTCTGCATGGCAGCAGTACTACACGGCAAGACGCTTCTGCCACGACATGTACAAAATCAAATTGGAACAAGCTGGCTTGCCAGTGCTTCCGATGGAGACCCACTGGCAGTGGCTCGCAGGTCTTATCGTGCGGCTTAAACCCGGAAGTCGAACGAAGGCGGAATCATGGGAGCCCAAAATAAGCACCATGGAGACGCATGCGCCTACACCTACTCCTGATTCAGTAACAGTGACCCCTACGAAGCCTTCCCTCACATATGGTTTCTATGTCTGTATGGGAGGCTTGGTGGTGAATGTTGCAGACATATACGACAATTTGTCGCGAGTGACGCTGACGCGTGCTGGTGTACTGCATTTTGCCCAGAAGTCACAATGGGAGCGCTTCTACGTGGCGGATGAGACCATCAGGGATAAGAGCAAGGCTGATAACTTAGCCAAAGTCCTGGTGTTTTTCCAGGTTTCTTGGACGCTGTTGCAATGCATTTCACGAGCAGTGCAAGGCTATCATTTGACCGTACTGGAAGTTCATACCCTGGTGCATGCAGCCTGCGCAATGCTCATGTACGCATTTTGGTTCCGCAAACCACTCAATGTTGGAGACCCATCTCTTGTTGACTGTGTCTCTGTCGAGGATGTAGCACTGGAGTTGATGAGATCTGCCGGCTCGGCTTACGAGCCTTTTACCACTTTAAGACACGAATATCGATTCCGGTCTGCCTATAGCGAGGATACACGATATCAACAAAACTACAGGGCTGCCAGTGAAGCAGCCTTCGTCCTCTTCAATACTGAAGTTCTGCAAAATGACAGCGAAAATCTCTCCTATGGTTCGGTGCTACCTATTCTCGAGAAGTTGGATGCACAGGAGAAAGCAGCATCGCCTGACCAGACTGCACTTATGCCTAGGTCTGGTGAATCCACTTCCAACCATGAAAACAGGCATTCAAGATTCAGCGAAGGTGATTTTGCGACCTTGGAAGCTCAATCAGCCACCAGCTTGGATCGGCTTCAGGCTGCTCTGTACCGCGCTCAATTCGACAACGTGGACGAGGTCAAGTTCTTAGCCACTGGACAAACGCTGGGGACAGGCATTGGACCCACAGCATTAACGATGTTGCCTCTGCCGAAAATGCGCTTCACAATGCCGTCACTGGTAGCTAAAATAAAGGTGTCTCCAGTGCCAATGCACAATCACGAGGTTGACCCCTCCCTCAGAAGGATCCTGGCACGCCTCGAAAACCAAAGACAAAGAGAAATGACTTACAATAAGATGGCTATCTCGTTGTCTCAAAAAGATCTGCTTCGGTGGAATCGCGCAGGACTTGCTTATGCTCGGGAAATAAGAGCAACTCTAGACCCAGAACACACACTCTCCCGCGATGCCGTCAGCTCTTCCACTGGCCAAGCCGCAGACATTGTTGAGGACGGCGGACTTAGCCACGTTCAAACCACGCTGACAGAAAACACGTTCGATATCCGATTGAAACCACCAATTCTGCGAAATCTGATGTTAAGAGCACAGAAGGAAGGGGGGCCCATGTCCACACCCAGCAGTTTTGTTCTCCGGGCGTCCAATCTGGCACCGGAAATAGTGCCCGAGGCATGGAACCCTGACAAACAGATCATTCTGGATGTGCGAACGGGCATCTCTTCCCTGGTCATCTCCGGTGCTTATGCCGCTGTCCATTTAGGGCTATGGAATTATGAGTTTCCCACCGAGGTCGAAAGTCTTCTGTGGAAGATTGCAAGCTGTATGCTGGCAGCTCCCTTCGGGTTGTATTGCGCATTTGCGGTGGCGGCTGTGACCGTCGCATTCGTGGGCGTTGCTTTTCACCTTTTTGTCGTAGGTCTGCCCCGGCATGCCCTGCTAGCACTTTTGGCCTATCTTACAACCGATCCATCGCATCCGACCACGGCCAATGGCGAGAAATCAGCCCCAACCATCCAAACCGTCGACAATGAGGTACTCACGGTTACAGCGCAACGCGAGTCTCTGGACGGGGCCCCGAACGGCGCCCAGTCCATTCCGGAAGAACGTGGGCTTCGTCGGGCCTTTCAATCCCCTGAAAATGTTGAGCAACCTCTCGGCACACAATCGGCACTGTTTGAGGACTGGCACGGTGTAGATAACACAGATCAGATGACCGTCAGGACGTCATATCCACCTCGTTCTGACCCAGGTCCCGCCTTGGGAAACATTTTGGATCGAGCCAGCGTGGTCTCTGATGACGCGCTGGAGCGGCCCGATCGGACTCACATCTCCGCGATGGACGAGGTCATTGAGTCCACGTTAATGGTCATTTTCGCGGCCGGATTCTTTCCTTATTTGCTTTCAAGGTTCTACATCGTGATTGAGGCATTCGTGAGCCTGAGGCGTGTACCAGTGGATGCGTACGATAGACTTACTTGGGCACGGTACATCCCACATCTCTGAGCTTGTCATGCTGCCGGATCATCAGATGGATGACGGAAGAGACATGTGTTCCGTCATTCCTGGCTGCAGATACATCTCACTCTACGCTTTGGGCGTCCCGGAGTCTTGGGTCTGCAGCTTATTTTCTGCTCCTCCTTGTTCCTTCCATGGGCAAGAATCGAATAATAGCAAACTTGCTCTCCACTTTAGGAATTGCCGCATCTTCCAACTTCCCAGCAGCATAACTGGTACAGGCCGCCCTCCAGGGTTCCGACGATATCTCTAGCCACCTGCCGAGACCTTACTATAGTACAACCCTTCCTATTGCAGTCTAGTCCTCATCACGCCCATGGACATGCTCCTCACCCTCGCTTTCTGGTCTCGATACTGACTCGCAACAAAATCAGACAGCGCCATCAACCCGGTGCCAAACCTTAACGGTGCAATACATCGCCCTACTTCAGATTCAAGCGCTTCAATTAGACCCGACAATCCCACAGCATCCGGGTATCCTGTGGTCAGACTGAATCTTCGAAGCGAATGGGGAAGTCAGGGTGTTCGAAAACCTCCGTAACTCGAGGATCAACCAGTTACGGCTTTCGAGTTCGTTCATCCATTCAATGGGTCGAGGAGAGCGGTGGACCATTTCTTCAAGGACCTCGAAAAATTACCTCAGTGGTATTGATCTAGGCAGTATCCTCGACCTTTCGCTCTATTTGCAAAGGCCGAGCTCACTCAGTTGTCGAAAGAGTTCCTCTCTCGCTCGATCCGGCATAGAGAACTCTGCCTAGCTGGCTGATCCGCCGGGTACTGTGAGCATCACTTCGCGGGAGAGGAAGACGTTTTGTTCCCGCTATCCCTCGAACGACGAATACGACAGATTGAGGACGCGTACGAAGACGTGCGTTGCCAGCAGATAGGACCATTCCGCACACCATATCGCAACTGGAAAACAGGCAGAGTCCACGCGCTCCTCGACCGGCTCAACGCAATACTTGTAATGTTGGCTCCGGGAACATTTCGAGGCAGGTCCTCGAACACAGCGGATGCCTTACACATTACCATCATCTGCTCAACAGAACGCAGTCAATATTGTCGTTCTACAGCCCTACACTATATCTTCTTCTTCGCTTCCATCATTGCTTTTGCCAAATTCTTGCATCGGCCGAACTAAATCTCCTCGTGGTGATGGTCGGCTAAAGAGGCGTCGATTCCGAATCCTGCCTCGTTCCCAAGACCACAGAGGACTTATACTGTAGGTCGTACGTACAGTATTTTCCGTCCCGACACCTTCGACACAATAACCTGTACTTGTAGATAAGTCCTGAGCGGCACCCGTCGTATGTACTCCTTCAGAAGAGACAGCCATGCTGTTTAGTTCGCTGGGGGCGTGTGAAGCTAAGGTTACGGGGTACTCGTATACGAAATAGAGAGCGCGAGAGACCAAGACATGATCATCATCATCATTGTAGAGGCAAGGTCCGATGATATGAGGTTCAAGTCAAGCCAGGGAGGGCTGCTTGAATCTGTGGCACAATCAGTGTTGGACTGTCTCCTGACCACTTATCAAAGCTAGTGACATTTATATGTCTCCCAGCAGCCAGTAGAGTAGAATTGGGATTGTCTCCCATCAAAACGTGCAGATCTAGTCTTCACCTCCTCGAAAGCGATCCTCTCTCTCTCTCTCCTTCTCCTTCTCCTTCTCCTTCTCCTTCTCCTTCTCCTTCTCCTTCTCCTTCTCCTTCTCCTTCTCCTTCCTAATCTGCGTCACATCCCTCGCACGCTGTTATGGCAAAACAGTCCTTGCACCCCCCTTTAACCTTGAGGAGTACCCCCGCGCATGAGTCTGCCGCCGCCGTCGCCCCCCTCGCGACCCGGAGCGTGACTGACACCCTCGAGTTCCAAACCCCCTTGGTCTCCGGGGTAAAAAGCAATAGACCACGAGGGACGAGGACGAAGCTGAGCACGGCGAAGAGATATCCAGGATATACGAAGAAATGAAAGAAGCTCCCAAGCACAATAAAGTCCCAAGTCGTGATCTTGTCCTGCGAGATTCGTGTTGGTTCCTTTCCATTCTCATCCTCCTCCGCGTGGAGGGAGGGCCGGTGGCGACGGTACGCGATATGTACTATCCACGGGGAAGACACTGCGTAAGGATGGGGATTCCCATCTAACAGTCTGGCGTGGATAGATCTCGCTGAAAAAGTCGGGCGCAAGGCCCGCAAGCATTCTAGACCCAGTACCGAGTACCGAGTAGTTCTCCACTCGAGGGTAGGCGATCTGCAAGCGGCATGAATCCCTACTCGCAGGGAACGAAGTGGAACAAGTGAAGACGCGCGCTAGGATGACAAGCTCGTCTGAATACAAAGCATGTATGTAGCATAGCCAAGAGCAGCGCGTCAGTAAGAGGAACCAGACATCGGCAAGGTTTAGTGTCGGAAGGCTAGACGTGTCCTCTACCTACTCATACTCTAAGGATCATGAAAATGTTCTTATTGTTTGCAAAAATCTCATTGTGGGTATGATGGTAGGGGATGCTGAGGTAGATGGCCCCCAGGCCGTAGATGCCAGCCTTGAATCTCCTTTATTTTGTGCTTCTTTCGTGTGCGTAAGCGGCCGTCGACATCATCTATGGCCACTCTTCGCCTCCCCAACCAGGTCTATGTGCTCTTACTCAGATTTCTTCCCTTCTGCTTCACTCTCACATCTCTCAGCCTCTCGCTCTCTGTGCCGCTCTGCTTCTCAATTATTGTCCACTCCCGCTTCGCTCCAAATGCTCCGGTCGTCCAGCTAGTCGGTTGGGGTACGTAAGAAAGCGTCATTATCGCCCCATTCGCCATCAGAGACTTGTCCCTTGTTGCATTTTCTGATGGGGGAGGAGGCAAGTAAGATCGTGTCGATGTGTAACGCGCGTAACAGCAAGATTCGATATTTTTGGTCAAAAACGCCGGATATGAAACCGTCAGGAGGGGTTCCCGTGTGTATGATCCCGAGCCATGGTCGTGCAATCTGTCGCCGGTTGAAAATTCGTCCATTTCCCTATCGTCCTCGCTTGATCAAGTGTTCGGCTCCTCGTGCGTTTGCGAATCTTTTCGTGAAAACTCTTGCAGTAATTGGTCGTCGTTCGGTAGGTCGTGAAACGCCAAAGGTGGCGTGGATGATTCGATGCAATTTGCCAAAAAAAAGAGTCAAGGCATAGCAGCCTCGGTGGTATCGTTAACATGACGGGGAAACATTTCAGGTGCTGAACGTAATCAAAGGGCATAAAACGCGCAAAGGATGCAGGGTGTTGTGATCGGAAAGGACTGTCTGAGTGCCGCAAGTGCTCCATCAAGGGGCCAGATTCAACAGGTAAGAAAAGGAAAAGAAATCCGAGCTGATTTGCTCTTCTGCTTGAGTGTTGATGCTCAGGCTTTATGCGACCGCGGCGGCAGTCGCGGCAGCTTCAGTGGCATCTGCGGCAGGAGCAGCTGGAGCGCTCTCAGCGGGAACCCCGTTCGCAACAGGCGCAGCCGACCCATTGGCTTCAGCGTTCTGAGGGCAGTCCTTGCTGATGTGACCGGGCTGTCCGCACTTGTAGCAGGTCTTGCCTGCAGCGTTCAATGGCCCGCCATTTGGAGCTGTGCAGTCACGAGAGATGTGACCCTAAGAAATAGTCAATCGAATGTCTTGGAAACAACTGCGGGTCACATACGAGTTTACCACAAGCATAGCATTTCATGGCTTGGGCTTGACAATCTCGAGCATAATGATTAGGTCCACCGCATTTGTAGCATGTCGCTGCCCGGTTGTTGGTCACACCGTATCCCGGGCGAAAGCCACCATAGCCGCCACCACGACCACGGGGAACAGGTGGTCCTTGGATATTCGGAGTGGGGCAGGTACGAGCCAAGTGACCAATCTGGCCACAAGAGTAGCAACGACCGCCAGTAGGCCCGCCATTGATGCGCAAAGTAGGGCAGTCAGCTTGGACGTGGCCTAGTCCCTGGCAATGGTAGCATTGTTTTGCTGTAGCACCATCCGTGAGCTTTGGAGAGACCTTTCGATATACGATAAGAAGGGTCACTTACTTTCGGTTGTGCGTGGTAGAGGGCACTGATTGGATTCATGGCCCGGCTGCTTGCAGTTGTAGCACAATCTCTCAGAGGAAGTGCAGACTTCCGCATAGTGGCCAACGTTGCCACACTTGTAGCATGCGCGACGAGAAAGAGACGACATGCTGGCTATTTGTTTTGTTCTTGTCCTCAATCCCTGTTCTGGACATATCAGATATCATTCTCTTGAGGGCAATGCGTGCGACGGCAAGTCGGAGCGTAAGCGTATTGGTCGGAGCGGTCGATCGATAAGGCGAAAGCGCGGGCTTGGACGGAGACAACACGGTGACATACCTCTCGAATTGAACGTCGATCAAGTTTCCCTGTCCCGCAACCTCTGGGTTGATGTTAGCCACCGCAGGACTCAAGGCTTCGGATACGTGCAGCTGCAGACCTCCTGAGCGAGCGCGAAGAGGGGTACAATTGAAGGTGAATTGAAGCAGAGGTCCAAGAGCACGGATGACGGTCACTTACAATTGGCGCAACTTCCCACTCGACCTTTCCAACGACTTCCAGCCTCCTTGAGACCCTAACGACGTCCGAGCAGCACCAACTGATGGAAGAGAGAAACGAACTGCGCAACAAGGACCTCAAATTGTCCAGAGTCGCATTCAGAAAGAAACGTGCCAAGGCCGACGCTAACCACAAATCACACTAGCTGTCATTTAAAACATATTTCCCGGTCTCCTGTCACGCCGGTGTAGAAGCACATCGTGAACAAGAATTATGGCGATGGCCATTAAGAATCTGTCCTATGCTAATGCCAACTTATTGGTCGCCTCTCGTCTTTGTAACTGGCAAATACAGTGATGTCGCGGCTCTAATTCATAACGTTCTCGTTCTACATGCCGTCGTGCCCACATCTGCCTATTCCTGGGGGCTCCGTTCAATCACAGCCGGGGCTTTGATCTCCCTACCCTTCAAGTAGCCAAGTCCCTCGCCGCCCTGTCGCATATGTTAGCACAGGCCCGGAAATAGATTGGCTGGGGGATAAGACGTACATAGCTGATGAGAGGAGACACCTCGACACCCTTGGCAGTGCCCTCAGACACCACCGTAGCCCCAGCAGCTTGAAGCCACCGAGTACCCTGGTCCATGATATCTGCTCTGCTGGTGTCCGGGTTGTCTTCAGCTGAGCCACGGGCATTCTTCAGTGGTGAGAACTCCTCTTTGCGGTCCACCTCGAGGCAAGCGAACTTCTCCATGGGTACGAAGGGGAAGACGTCGAACACAAATTGCTCCAGTTTGATACCATTGGGCTTTTCAGGCTTGACAGTTTCACCGGTCTGCGTGTCCATAAAGGGGATTTTCTTCTTCGCAACATGGTGAGGAAGCTTGTGGCCCCATTCCTCGATGGCTTCGAGGAAGCCGAACGAGTAATAGTGGTTGACAATGTTGGCGGCTCTGAACTTGAGACGGTCACCGGTGTCCTTGGCCTCGGCCATCTCTTGGTCTATCTCGGAGTATTCAACCACGTCCGGCTTGCCGTTCTTCTCTACGATCAGGCCGACAGGTTCGTTAGCAGCTCGCTTCCGGACCACCTTGGTGCCAATGTCGGCGCCCTTGGTGGCGGAGAAGCCAATAAAGACAGGATCAGCCACCTTGACCAGACAATTATCCACGCAGTAGGCATGGACATGCTCAATGCCGCGCTTTCGCATGTCTGTCCGGGCTTCGGAGAGCACCAAGGCTTGGTAGATGCCGCCATTTCCGTCTGGAGCAACCGCAGCCTTGGACTTGCTCTCCATGAGGATCTTGCCCTCATTGGATATGCATGGCAGCACTCCTTGCTCGAAGATGACCACGTTCGCCTTGTCCAATCCAAAGTAGTTGTGCTCCTGGAAGAACTTCTCTGTAGGTGCTCGCGTAGGGCCGCTTGTCATGACATACCAAGGCACAACTGGTGCCGTCGAAGCGGAAGCATGCTGCTTGGCGAGTTGCTGCACCTTCCAGATGCGCTCTGCCTGCATCTGAAACAACGACTTGTGGCTGGGGAGACCAATGTCAAAGCAACCCTTGGGATCAGAGCTGCCCAGTCTTGTACCCTGCCCACCTGCCATCAACACCACCGCCACCTTGTTCTGTGCAATGCGACTGAGCCCCTCCTTGTACCATTTGTCTCTCTGTTCATCTGTGGTCTCGAGGAGGGAAGCCGTAGCTGACTCGGGGAGAGGGTTGATGGCAGGTGCTTGATCAGATTCCTTCGGAGGGTGTAGAGCCTTGTCTGCGAGGATATTGATATGGTCCGGATCGAAGCCGGAGAGTTGCTCGAACAGAGCACCTTTGCCATCTGTGTCTAGGTCATCGTAGAATGCAAACACGTGTTCTTGGTTGGCGTTTTCGTACTTCTGGCGCAGCGCCTTCAGCTCCTCTTCGGTCGGCTCCCGAGCTGGTGCACCGTGATCCTTGGAGGTCAAATGGAGCTTCTCCAGCAAATTGTTCACCATGTTTGCGGCCATTGCTCGATTTGTGTTTACTGTCAATTCGGGTGGTGCACGACAAGGTGGAAATCTCAGAGAAAGGGGGAATACGTGTCAAAGAAGGAGTGTACCACCTTGGAGAGACAAAGACAGCTGCTCACTCCTCCCAAAACAGCAACTGCCAGTTGGGGCCAACAGCTTTCAGCTGCGAGGACTGGCGAGGAACGGGCTGATGGGCTGTTTGGTGCGGTGAGACAACAGCGTTTCGAAACCTCTCCGCATCACCTCCGAAATTAACAACACACGAAGCCTTGTGGTGACGTATGACGAAGTCTCAATTCCTTGCTGGCACGAAATAGAACACCGCCGAGGGGATCGACACGTTCTGCAGTAATGTCACAATCATACCAAAGACAGCGATAGATAACAGGAAATCCTAGCCGGCTGCATATGTCGCCCGCAGGAAGAAATAGGGAATTACTGTGATGTGGCAGTTTATTGTACAGAACATTCCTTAGCTCTACTGGAGAAGGTTGTTGGGCGACTCTCTCATCGGTCTCTATCCCTCCTTGACGAACGATAGGGATCTCCTCCGCTCTCTCGTCGTCCATCTCTGTCTATCCCTCTGCCACTATCCCTACCTCCGCCTCGGTAGTGGTCCCGTTCCCTCCGATCTCGCCCATCATATCTGTCCCTGTCTCGATGCCGGCGGTCATCTCGTGTTGCGTCTCTAGGGTGATATTGTGGGCTCCTACTTCGTGACCTTCTGGATTCTGTCTCTGGACGACTGTCCCCCGTGCGGCGCACGTCGTCCTTGTCGAAAACCATTCTGTACCCTCGTCCGTTCTGCTCGCGGGTAAATTCATCTCGGTAGTGTCGTTTCTTCTCGAGACTAGCAATTCCACCAAAGCCGCCGGCCTGCCGCTGTCTTTTTGAATTGGTCGCATCTCTCCACGTGTCTGATAGCTTGGAAACGCTTTGCGAGAAGTCCACATGGATGCGATGGTCGTCAATGAGGACGCCCTGCATCTTGAAGTACGCCTGCTCACAGTCCTTCTGATTCTCGAACTCAATAAAGGCATACTGCAAGCTGTCGCCGGTGCGTTTGTCCCGGATCACCTCGCACGAAAGGATCTTGCCGAACCGGCTGAAGATCAACTCGAGGTCCTCGTCATGGGTAACGGGATTCAGTTTGCATACGAAGAGTACATTCTCTGGAGGTTTGACTTCTGCAAATGGGAGGTCACCAACCATTTCGAGCGTCAGAGCTTGTGCTCTAGCCTCGCGTTCTCGTCGAAGCTTCTCCATAGCGGCTTCATCAACTTCTTCATCAAGATCTTCATCATCAGCAATCATGACGGTGGCTAGCTGCGCCTTGGTTGGAACCGGACTTGCGTCAGGCACAATGAGCCCCGGAGGGTCAGGATATGGATCTTCCAGAATAATCGTGTGGCGGATGCGGATGTCCTTGAGCGGCCTTCCATCAGCATTTGTGAAGGCATCGTTTATCTTCTCCAGCGTGTCAAAGCCTTCGACAACCATTCCAAAAGGCGCCGCTTTGCCATCCAAATAGTCAATGTTGTCTCCGAGGGTAATGATGAACTGGCTCCCAGCAAGGCGCTCGTCAGGATCACGTGTCGACGGCACTGTTGCCATGCTGACTGTCCCACGCTCAGTGTGTTTCAGCTTCGGGTCGATGTCAGCAACGAAGCTCTTCTTCGAGGGACCTGAGAGGAGGCCCCATATCGCACTACCTCCATCACTTTCGGGTGAATCTGGCCCGAGTGGATCTCCAGTCTGACAGGTGAAGCCTTTTTGCACGCTGTGAAACGGAGAAAAGTTATAGTACTTCACTTTGCAGAGTTTCAAGAAGCTTAGTAGCAAGTCAGCGTCCCGTTCAGGGCCAGAGAGGCGATAGGCAGGGTCAAACTCACTTTTCACAGCATTTTGGCGCGCTGTCGACGAGCAGGTCGATGACAATCTCGCCCAGGGAAGTTTCGAGTAGCACGCTCATGTCGGATATCCCTCTCGGGCGTATTGAATGTGCAACTGTACAGTCTCACTTGACTCAGCCCGCATCCTATCGCTGTAGCATGACGACTTGCATCGGCAAAGGGTTCCGAGATCTTTGGTGAGAAGATGTCTTGACATGGAGGGTGGCGGGTCTCATACCAGGCGTGTTTTCGAATCTGCAACTTTCAAATGACCGTCATTCATAACAACCGCCAAGGCGGCTCCTGCCTTGCCTAGCACCAACCAGAAGCTCACTGCTGGGTAGCGCCTAATCCTTATCAGGCTCGCGTCTTCCGGGCGGTCTAGGCGTTCAATCCAGGCATCAAGGCCTCCTCAAGCCCAGCTTCGCCTCCTCCCTACGAAGGACAAACTCACTGATTATGAGCCTCCATGAGTTATTATCTGTGCTGAACTTCTTAGGAAGAGCGTCAATAGCTTCGCTTCCGCCCTCTGATCTCAATGCTGTGGCCAAGGTCAAGCTTATTTCTGAAGCTCAATAGTTATCGGCGCGCTCCCAACAGACGATGAGACGCTTGTCCAACGGAACCCGAAAATCAACAATAGAACTGGGAAGAGCAGCTCGATTTGACCGGCCTTGTTGCAATGGCGAATTCATTGGTGCCTCAGCCCAGCCTGGGAGAAGTATACTGTAACAACGCCCGCCCTGCAATTATCCACGTTGCCAGTCCTTCTTTACACAGTCATACAGAAATCCCCCGATCTGCCACGAACCGTCGTCTTTCATGGCTTCCACCCGTGCTTCGATGACAGGTCCAGCCGTGCTGCCCTGGTCTCGCCATCAACCTCCTATCTTCTGATCGGCACTGCTCTGCACAACGTGAGCTTGCACAAGGGAGATAAGCATTTGGCGTGGATCATTTTCAAACCACAGCTGGTCATCCATCATCCATGAGCCATACAAACTATCACCCGTGCAAGTCTTCAGCGGTCGATGTGCCCACCAGCACGAGTTGTGCAGTTCTCCTCGGGATCGTCCAGTAACCACGCCACTTCCTGCTCGCGGGCGCCATTCGGCCCAGCTGAATTGGTGGTATTCGGGGGTTGCTTCTGAAGCCTGCTTCCTGCTGCACGCACCCGCGAGGGAGGGTCTCCCTGTTAGCCCTCAGACGATGGTGGCGACAGCTCAGGCCTTGCCAGGGCTTCATTCTTGGTCCAATGCACCTCTGTGTTACCAAAATGGACTTGAAACTCATTCTCTGATTTGTCAGGTCCTCTGTAGGTTGGGCTTAGAGAGATGGGGCTAACCTCTCGACATCTTGTGTTACCAAAATACCCTGTGATGTTCCGCAGGCTCTTTGCAGCAACGGTGTAGGGGCTGACCTTGCGCACAGGGTACAGGTGAGCTCAGGACAGCCCATCTCAGCCGTTGACCTCCGCTGTTGCCTCTGTCATGTGCGCCAGTCCTGTTGCCAGCTTCCTGCATCAACTGTTCCGCGGGTCCCGAATCCTTCAAGTGTTGAGATGGCAGGCCTCTCAGCCAGCACCTGTGCAAGAATTAATTCGCCATCAGCACCCAAGATGCAAGGTATATTCTATGGCTTTCGATACGGTCGTTGTGTATGAGCCACGCGCAGTTTCCTCGACAAGGCTGTGCAATCGCGAGGCAGAATGTTAGCTCCGGGGCCACGCCTCTCTGTGCAAAGAGTCAACCCCTGATAATATTGCTCCATACCCGGTTGTTCCTTCCAGCTGCGAGTTTGCTCGAAAAGAAATGGGGCATCCGATGCCACGTTCATTGCAAGGATTTGGAGCCAAGGCTTGCAGCCAATCAATTTCGATAGACACTGATAGCAAACAGAGCGCGCTCCTGGGCTTTGTTTGAGGCCGCAACATTACGATACCGATTTACATCCCACCCTTTCAATATTTGCCTTTCAGAGACGTGCGTCACGCGTCCTTCTACAGGTGTGGCTCAGAAGGATGCAGAACTTGTCTTGTTTCCCCACATGGAACCTATCCAGACGGGATCCAGAACCAATTCTACGTGCATTCATTGCTCCAAGACGGTTTGCAGGTTGGCCTCTGGAGATGCGTGGGTCTCTGATTGGCCTAATGCACCGAACCTGTTTCACAGCTGATATGGCAGGCGTTCCATAAGCTCGTCGACGACTGGCTAGTCTTCTGTGGTCGTTGAATCAGGTTCTTGCAATGGACCAAGCATCAGCGTCACACAGCGGATACCTGCAGCAAGGCCGTTACAAGGGAATCTTACGATCAGGTTTCAAGGACAACTCCGAAGCGCGACTTCTTCGGTGCAAGTCCACAGCGAAGCCATTCGGGTCAACGTCGCTCATGATATGACATATCTCGTCAATCTGGTGTGGACCGGCTTTGGGGATATTAGATCTTTTCTCCTATTGGAGTACATCCTGGACGTGCCTCTGTTCGACTGATCCTGGCTTCTTTTCTTATTTCTCCGCCGATGCTCATTGCTCAGGCTCGATCACAGCACTAGTCGAAGGTGCTGGGACTCTCAAATAGGACCTGGTGCCAACTTTGAGCCATTGGTCGGCGAAAGGCTCAGCCTCCTCGACGTCGCTGATTTTCATGCCTGAGTACCTTTGTTTGCTGATTCTCGCTTCGGTTTCAGGCGTGTTGTGCATTATGGTGGGCGAAAGTCCCCCGGATGTTGTGCATATCTCGGTTAACAGACGAGGTAGATCATGACACGGCCGCCATACCCGGACCTTGAGTTCTTTAGGCGCACCGAACGAGGAGTTCACATGCCACTGAGTCAGACTTCTCATGTTCACGATCAGTACGAGACCGGAAGCCACCTCAGCAGCCGCACTACACCGTCATCAGAACCCGATAGCAGAGCGCCGAGCGGCTCGAGGAAGCGTGTGCCTGTTGCTGTACGTCTGGAATGGCTCATTCCGCAGATTGTGGAATGGCTCGCTCACATGCTGCAGTGCGAACGATGTCGAAAACGCAAAATCAAGTGCAGCGGCAACGAAGGCGATAGTCAGGCTTGTGCCAACTGCAAGAACTCGGGGTTGGAAGACTCATGCCGGTTTCTTCGAGCAAGTGCCTCCTTTGCCTTCACGGATGCAGAACTGCTAACGTTGACAAGGTACAATCTGTTGAAACCAGCCACCTTGGCTTTCCGCGGACCTATGCACCTCGATACTCTCCGTACGGACTCCCTACGCATCATCGCCTGAATTACATGTCCGTGCCGTCAAGATGCTCTCCGCAGAGTACTCTACAATATCACTCCCTTCCCAGCAGCGTTGAGTACAGCACGTACCCTCATCAGGCCACGAGCGTTGACTGGAGGCCGCCATATGTTGGACAAATGAACCCATATTCACCATATCCCGATGACGAAGAGTCAAGTCCCTTGGTAACGCAGCCGCCTTCCTACATGCTTCCTAATACAGATCCAATGGCGACGAATAACACCTTCTACATGCACGGAGCCGGAGTCCGACCACATCCTAGTTCACTCTGGCCAGAACCTCAGCCCTATGTGTCTCAGCCGATCTCACAGCTAACGGGCATTCCCTACACTATGGCTCACGAGACGTCACAGCCCTTCCAAACGATTGGAACCGCTGGGAGCCTCGCTTCGGACCGCATCTTACCACAGCCCGTCACAGGACGTAGCTATATGCCGACGCCAGCAAGCTCAATTGACATGCCCGTTTCCACTCCAGGTCAGCGAACACACAACTTGTGGCACAGTGATATCAGCACGCCGGTCCACCAGCTGCCCACTCCGGTGGAGGCGAATTCAAGGCAAGAGCAGAGCACTGGCAGGGAGAGTGTCTCTTACAGATTACAGGACATGACGTATGGCCAGACGAACTTGAGTGAAGGGCTTTCTGTGACTCCCGCATCGTCCGGCACCTATCTTGCGATCACCGAGGCACCGGCTTCCAATACGACAGGCCCGACCGAAGATGCCACGTCTCGGCAGTCGACCTTGAGTTTGATCACTCCCGAGAGTCAGAAATCAAATACCGAGAGCATTGACATTACATATAACTACAACTCGATGGGCAGCCACATGTCACAATTGAGGGGTGCATCTGGCGAGCTTCGACAAGGAGCGTTGTACTGCCAAACGACGATGCTTCCCCCACGAGAGGCTGGGTCCGATGATTGCAGTCCGGACTGCGCCAGCTGTCAGACCGAGTCCACTCGAACGTCGTTTACGTCGATGACCAGCACGTCCACCGGGTGCTGAGCGAGAAGTCATACCTTTTCCGACGACGGTCGGGTTCATTACCAACATTGTCTGACTTACCTGAACTGCGTCAAAAGCGTTCTGTCATTCTCCCTCTGCATTAACATCATGTGGCCATACTTCAACCTGACACGAACAGCATCACTCTAATACTGGACATAGCCATTCTCACGGAACTCCCGGGAGCACAGGATTGCACCCCTACAGGAGATTTGGCATGTATTTTCGGGATTCATGACGGTGGAGGTAATATTGCGGCTCTACTTCTCGCACTTGTCTGCCTTGGTGCCTTTTGCAGTCCGGGAAAAGCTGGTGGGAGAAAATGTATTATGGAGAGGCCAAATGAATGAAAAGTCATCGGTGGAAACTGTCGAGCCGTAAGCAAGGGGGAAAAGCACTCATATCCTAGGCGGTTCTTGTGTTGGCTTTCGCTGAATACACTGTTTTCGACGTCGGGATGGGATTTGGGCCGGATAATGTGCCGCTGTGCCAGCGTCAGCAGGGGGGACTGGTGTGCGAGGAAACCGATCGTGTACTACAACTTCCGTACCTCACCGACAATCTCGGATAAAGAAGCTCAGCACTCTAGCTAGTGTGAGCATCTCGACCATCCACATGATCTTGTAACATTAGTTGAAATGAAATGAAATGATCGAATGACTTCCAATCATGGTCGGCGTACATAGGAGAGTCGATTTGCGGCACGGGGAGCAAGCATCTTCTTCCTCCTGTTAGGAAAATGTAAGATCAAGCACTACACTCAAGTGTGTGAGTGACCCTGCCAGTTGCAAGTCGCACTCGATTTGATGCAATTTTCATATTGTTTGTCATTTGCAATGCCACAGTGCCGAGTGCTGGGGCGTTGGTCTCATTTTCTAGCAGATCGTTCGGCCTGCAACCGACTAGAAGGCACATTGTGGAGTCCGTTTGACCATGCTTGAGCACCATTGTTGCTTCTCTCTATCGGTGCAAGAGATATGCCGGCCTTTTCATCTCTTCTCCACTCCAGGTGAGCAAGTCCCTCAAGAATACAAACGCTTGCACCTTCGAACGTGAAGCGTTACACCCACTGTCACCATCACCGCCGCCGCCGCCACCACCAAAGCTCCATGACAACCACACGCACTTTCCACTTCCACTTCCACTTCCATTCGTTCCCCCTTCAAGAACGGCCGCCGGCTTATTTACTTCTTCTTATCCTTCTTGGCGCCTTTCGTCTTCGCGGTGCCTCGGAACTCCTTACTCCTATTCTTCCGCTGCTTTCTCTGCTGTCGACTGGCCTTCTCGATCTTGGTGGCGTGTCCCACTCGGACCAACCGATAGTGGGGCTCGAATTTCTTCATGGCCTCGACCGAATCGTAGATGAGAGCAAAGCCAGTCGACTTGCCACCGCCGTACTGGGTGCGCATGCCGAAGACGTTGATTTGGTCTTTGTTGGACTTGTATGCTTCGGCCAGCTTGGCGCGCAGGTCATCCTTGCTGACGTTGGGTCGGTTGGGGTGCAGGACATCGCTGAAGAGAAGAGGAAGGGGTCATGTCAGCCTGAAGACTCTGGGTGATTGGGAATTTTGAGGTATGGGGAGACTAATGACTTGGACTTTGACTTACACGACAAACTGCTTGCGCGAGAGCAGTCTGTTGGTGATGAACTTGCGGGTTCTGATCGTGACCGCTGAGTCGGCCATGATTGCGACGGGCTGCGGAGAGTGATCGCAATCGAGGTTGTCGAGATGGAAAGGAGTTGTCGATTGTATCTGTCTCTCGCTCGCAGTTGATGTCGATGGATGTGCAAAGATTCGCTCACCCGCGCCAAAATTGTGGGCTTGGCACGGCGAAATCTTGGCGTCCGGATGAGCTAGTCCCGATCGAGGTGCCAGGTCGAAATCAATCCACCACATCGAAAAACTTTACCAAGTCACTCACTGTCACCACTACGCTGGACCGATCGATGTTGTGTAGAGCCTGGTAGCCCGCTAGATATCACTATTGCTGGTGGCTGCTAGCTTTCGCACGGCATTGACACCGAAGCTCCTGCAAGGCGTGTGCCATGATCATGGATATTGCTCGAGCTGGCGTGGAGCCCGCGGTGGTCAAGTTCTATCGACAATACATGCAGCAGATCAATGAGCTGAGTTATCCTCCTGGCTCTCTGCTGCTCACTCCAGACGTCCAGACATGCTTGTTCAAGTACTTTTTCGATGCGAGCCAGAACAAATTCTTGCCTCCGCCGCGGTATCAGACCAAAGTGCTGCGCCACGTCATCAGGGAGATTGAAAAATCGATCAAAGACCCCGAAGAAGATGTAGGCCTGCTGCTCCAATGACTTTCCACGCCCCCTGCCTGCTCATTAAGATCGGCTGCCTCCAGAATACTCATGCATTACAATACCCTGGACTGTGTTGGTGCAGCTGAATATCTAATCCCCGCAACAGCAAGTCTCAGACCAATTATATGAACACCTAGGCTACCTCTCCGCCATCCCGCTCCAGGACCCGTCAGAAGAAGCCCAGCAACTTCAAGTTCACTCCTACTTCCCGCCCCTTCCGTTGGACGAGCCCGGGGTCCGGCCAGTCCTGATCAAAGAAGCACACAACCTTCTCTCGAGGGGCAACAACGTCGGACTCCGCACCTGGGAAGGTGCGCTGCATCTCGCGTGGTATTTGGTCACCCAGCGCCCGGAGCTGGTCCGAGGGAGGAACGTGCTTGAACTTGGGGCAGGAACTGGCATTCTGTCGCTGCTCTGCGCCGGACACCTGCATGCTTCGTCCGTGCTGGCAACAGATGGCCTAGGTCACGTCTGTGAAGGCTTACAAGCTAATATCGACCTGAACGTGGTGAACAACACCCTTCAAGACGGCCGCCCGCCCAGCGTTCTGCAGCTGGACTGGACAGACCAAGAGGCGATCGATGAACTAGTGGAGAACGTCAAGACCTCAGCCACAAGCTATGACCTAATCATCGGATCGGATATTACCTACCACCCTGACATCCTGCGACCGTTGGCTCAAGTTCTCAGCACCCTGAAGGATTGCTCTCCCAACGTGGTCATTCTCATCTCGGCAGCCATCCGAAGTGACACTTTCTCCCAATTTACGACAATCTGTCGTGCGGAATTCGGGTTCGGCGTTGTGGAAGAACAGGTCAATATCCCTGACGGACTCCAGTACTCAGGCTTTTTCCATTCCGTCATCACGCTCATCAAGGTTGTTTCTCTCCAGCGGAGGACGGTAGAACCAATCCACGACGATCCAAGCCACAGCGGCGGACCGGGCGCGAACTAACTATTTAACTTGATCCGAGTCGTCTTACACACGCACAGAGTGGAAATCCAGTGGTGAAAATTGCGGAGCTAGCGATTCCTTCACGTGTAAATCCTTCAAGCAACTCTAGCCCAGGGGATAATCACTGAACTGCACACTTTCAAAATATGGTTCAGTCCATCAGTTGATAGGGTCCGACTTGATCGAGTTTGGAGGTTCACTGTCCTCACGACGGACAGCGGATTATGTCGAATATGCCAAACCATATCCATGCATTGCAGAGACATTCCCCCCGGCCTCGGAAATCTACGTAGCAAGACTGTGGAACTGCGGAGACAGACCAGTGTCTCAGGCTTTCAAGTACAATATGTCATAATGGCTTTCGACGTCGTGAAAACTAGCTCCAGTAGCGAGGTGTGCCGCAGCCAACAGTCTATGTCGACGAGTCCATGTCCTTGCTGGAGGAGTATTAACCACGGGTCTGCAGACAACAGACAAATCGCTCAGACGGATTGGAGGAGGGCAGAGTCGGTGATCTACAGGACATTGCCGGTCATTGAAGTTTTCCCTCTCATTCTGAACTTCATAAACCAGGCCGTTCAACTAATTTGCACGAGCAAACTGAATTTCAGCTAACGTTAATTTAGCCTCAGCTGATGTGGTGAATGAACACCTTTCCCTCAGCGCGTAGAATTTCGGCAATCAGTTGAAGTGATCGCTTCGTTGTGACTCACACTGCCGTGGTTCATTCATTGCTTCATCGCGGCATGTCTTCTTCCACTTGACACAAATGAACGCAACATTCTTCCGGTGTACCGCTTGAACTTCTTCAGTTAGGATACCTGAATTCAAGTGCAGAATTTCCCGCATATTCCTTCATGAGTCGTCTCTCCTTTCTTCTCCCCCAATTTCATAATCTATTGATCGTCGCGGGAATCGTTATCCGTTGCAGCCAGGCTCATTGAATCCCGAAACCAAGCCACCTGGGTGCATCCCGTCGTGAATGGTCCTGCATAGTATGAGTATGTAAGTACTCTTCCGCATCAACCGACCAGGTTGTAAACTATCCCACTAGCCATGTACAAGGAAGTCCATGTAAGACCAGATCAATATGCTGTGTCGAAAATGGGAAAGGGCCACCGTGAGATACAACTAAAACACGGGAGGACCCAACATTGCTAAGTAGTTGGAACCTATCAAGTGTGTGTGTGCGTGAGAGAGACCAGGAAATCGAACACACCAAGGACCGGTAATTCCGAAGTAATAGATGCGTAGATAGATATAGATAAATTCAGTAAAAGCTCCCAGCTCTGCCCACGACTCTCTCTCTCTCGAGAATAATAGTACGAGTGCAAGTGGCAAGTGCGAGTTGCAACCGAACCCACACTATCTACACCACACCACACCACAGTACACTTCCAAAGAAAAGGAAAGAGTTGTAATACCAGCACCAGTGCGATTGAACGTAGTCGTCGTCGTCGTCGTCGTCAACGCCAGCCCATGTCCCGGGTTCGTGATAGATCTCGCAAGGAAGCATTACCTACTGTACCTAGGTACACAAATCATATTAAGACACCTAGTGCTGAGCGACGAAAGATTGATGGGTGCATTGGATCGTGGAGGTCCTTCATTGCGGAATAGAGTCGCGGGGTATGTACTGTACTGTATCAATGCAGTGGCGAGCGCAGAAGACGAGGTGAAAAAATGAAAACGTGGAATGTGGAATGTGGAATGTGGAAGAAGATACAATACATGCGTGAGGTCGGGAACGATATTGATGGTAAGTTTTTCCATACTACCTTCACGACGACCGCGGCGAATAGTTTTAGGTTTCTTGCGTCCTGAAGTGATACTGTAGTAGAGGCGAAGTATTTGAACGGCCGTGCTGAAGCGTTTCTGACAGCGTTCAACCAACTACCTACTCGTACTGGGTACTTGAGAGAATGGGACGCTGGTGACTTTAGCATCGGCATGGCTCTTTCTAGAGCTAGCGTGCAGCCACGAATGGGGGAGAGCGAATTCGAAGCCGGCGGCGACGGTGACTTTCCTTCGCGAGCGGCAATGACCATTTCACTATTCTATTCAATGTATCCTATCATCTGCAAGCTGCATGCTACTTAGTATGTATCAGCAAAATACATGAAGTGGTGCTGTGTCGGACTGAGAGTGCTCGTATACTGTTGCGGCTTCTACTCCGTATCGTGACTTGGAATGCTCGGTTACCCAGACTCCATTCCAATATTGTAGCCAGCGGAGGTTAACACCTACCTATTTACCCTGTCCAGAGCTATCCTTGTCAAAAGACGGCTCCAAATGCTAAAATCCCCTCTCTTGCGCTGTATGCGTGAAGTGGAACCCGAAAGTCGGCTGCGACGGAGAGCTATTTCTATAATAGCCTTGTCGGCCCCGGGGGGAGGTGAAGCCGAATATGCTTGAGAGTCACGACTCAAGACACTTCCCTGACTAGCGGCTTATACTGGCCCAGATCTCCATCCTCGTCCTCGTCATCATCAACATCAAATTCGCTCGGATGCGCCAAACCACCACTCCCCCCAGAGTGCAACTGATCCATCAGTACATTGACGTCCATCTCTGCGGCTGTCATGCCCACGTGATGTTGATCCGCGCCTCTTCGTTCCGCATCAAGCACGGCACGTCGGTGCTCCTCGGGCAGCGGCGTCCTCAGGAACATGATCAACAATCCTATGTCATAGATGATCTTCAGACTTGCAGCGAGTTCGAAGGGAACCCACCACCGCTCTTTCGTCCACAGCATGCCTGTGACGATGGGGCCGAGACAAGCGCCGAGAGTGCGCACAAAGTTCAGCGTGCCCAAGACTTGTGTTCGTTCGCGGGGGAGGAACACCGCCGCGACAAAGGCCTCGCGGGGCGCTTGATCCATGCTTCCTAGCACGGCGTCGCCGAGGAGGAGGAAGACCAGCAGATGCCAGCCCGACACCACCAGCCCCAGCGGAACAAGGGCAAGGAACACGGCGGAAGGTAGGTGGGTGCAGACCATCGCTTTGACCAGGCCCAGCCTCCGTGCCACGGCTGCGGAGAAGAGGTTTGACAACGAGGCGACCAGCCAAACGAGTGAGAGGGCGTAACCGATACGGTGGGTCAGAAACCAGCGACTCCGCCACGACATGTACCAGGACATAACTGTGAGGGGGAGCATGCCGGAAGCGAAGGCGTTGAGGCCAAAAAGACAGGAGAGGCGCAAGAGGATGGGCAGGGACGAGCGGGAGACCTTCCAGGGCGAGGAGAGCGAGGTGCGCAGACGGCCAAAGAATGTGTCTGACGTCGATCGCGGAGGCTGAGAATATGATGATCCAGATCGTATGCTGGCGGTTCGGGTGATGTTTGGTTGTTTTGCAGTTGATGACCGCCGTGCTGTGCCATCAAGCAGGGGTCTTGTCTGTTCTGATGGAGAGGCCCCTTCTTCGTCTACCTCTGCCATTGAGGTAGTTGTTGGAGCCCAGGAGTATTGTCCTGCGGCCTTTGCTTCGATATTTTTGCTCAGGAGGAGGGTGACGAGGAATTTGATAATGCCAATTATTGCATACATGCCGAAGACTGGAGGGTATGTTTCTTTCCAGTCAATTCCCAGGTATGTCCGCTGAGCGTAGGTAATCCATCCCGTCACGAACAGGCCAAACGCCATAGCGAGGGTAGAAGAGACAGCGAACCAGGCGAATATATCGGTCCGCGCTTCAAGGGGTGCGAGCTGTGCGAGGATGCCTTCCTGTTGAGGCGCCAGTCAATCAACCGAACGCTGCACATGAAATGGGGGCCGAAGGGAGCTGTCAAACCTACCTCCACGGCGCGGAATGGTCCAACTTCGTGCGCTCCAGGAGATATGACCCCGAAGATCGCCGCGAACAGAAGCAGATAGTAATTCTTGCTGAATGCAAACACTGTGCCGGAGAGTGTCATAAGCAATGACCCGATCAGCAAAACCCGTCGTCTTCCAACTTTATCCGCCACGATCGTCAGACTATAGCTGATTGCGGCATCGCCTAGCAGCGTCAAGGTCATGAATGTCCCTGTCTGCTTCCAACTGACACCCGCCTGTGCGTAGAGGAAGATTGCCAGGACGAGGGCGGCGCCGCCATAGGCAAACATGCGGAGGAAGCGAGTCACCAAGATGAGGTAGATGTCTCTGTTGCCATATTCGCGGACGGATTGAAGGCCCGTCTCACGGTTGAGCCAGTGGATGAAGGCGGAAATGGAAGCCATCATGAAAAGCAGATATCTGCGATAACGAAATATCGCGAGGCTGGTCTGCGGAGCACTGCTCTCGCTGATGAGACAAACACAATCTCGAAATGAAAAGAGCAATAGCAATACAAAAGACGGAAATGAAGCAGCAGCACGGTCGTCAGGACCGCATGCTGAGGTCAGGGTCCGTCGCCGGGCGTCTTCCAGAATATATCGCGCGGGCTCACAAGTCGACACTGCAACCAACCGATCACTTACTCTGACTGGCAATATTAGATAGACAGAAGTTCCCCGCACCTCGAGCAGCGAAGGCGACGATTGGAGTCGAGGTGCGGGATGGAAGCAAGATGCATATGCGCGAAGAGGCCTTACTCACAAATTCCGGCACCGTGGTTCGTCGCCGTCAGGGATAGTGTGGGAGTGGAAAGGGCGTGTTTAACGAGCGACATGCATACTGATCGTCATTGATATCAGAAAGGCTAGGGTGTGAGAGGTCGATGGTTGTCTCTAGCTTGGAGTTCGATGGAAGTAACTGCCGCCATCGCGAGTTGCACCAATTGAAGAGGGCAGTGCTTGTCAAGCTTACAGTAGCTGCTGCGACAGACGAGCTGCCGTTTATCCTGTCCGGAGTGGTGACGGTGGTGGTGCGATCATGCTATATACTTCGCCGTAGCGCTAAAAGCCTGCCGTCCTGAGAGGATTGAATGCTCCACTGTAGCTCCACCCTCGGCGACCGTTGTGCCGTTGGACTGAGTACTCCGGCACAACCAGTAACTCATCGGCAGATGGACAGGGCGCCTACGAGGGTGATTAGTCGGAGACTTGGTGAAGAGAGATTTAAAGTCGTTACAACTCCGCATCGCTGGGCTAAGTAAAGCGAGGCCCGTAGCCACACTTGTCTCGCTCACGTGCTCACTCCCATGACACCACTTAATGCCGCGAACAAAACAGTGACTATAGAATGATTGATTCTCATATTTAGACGAGATTCTCGACGATGCCATCCAGAGACCTGGCCCTCGCAGAAGTCAGGAGTGTTATATTTCCATCCACCAGCAAATTGACCCGGCTGTTCGGATGTGAAGAGCAGCCCGAATTTGCATCGCCGAACCCCCCAAACACCATTGTGATGAGGTATGTTGATACCGAACCTGTACTCCTCATACCATGGTCCATGATGCATCTGCCCAGTTCTCGCTACCATCGGGCTGGAATATCCAGGAGGGCCCCACAACTTGGGTGCCTCCACCTTGAGGTACCCACAAGAAGCGTCGCCTTGCCGAACAGACGGTCAAGACGAAAACGTTGCTTGCAGATTGACGAAAGCAGCAGGGCCACCCTCCTCACTGAGGACATCGATCAGAGCCTCGGTCTGCTTCCATGCCGTCTCCAGGGCAGCAGAAGGCGACCGCCCGAGAGAGACTGCAGAAGTTAGCGAGTCAGCAAATATCGAAGTTGCGTGGAAGACAAACCTAAGATAGCAGAGTTCAGCTCTTCTGCAACTGCCGTTCTGCCAGATGTGTCCAACAGATGCCCATGTACGCTGCCCTTGGGATCGTTGTAGGCTACCAGGCTGAATATGTCCTGAAGAGCCTTTGCGTGCTCCCCGTCCTCATGCTGAAAGTCTCTATGTAGTTCCTGGCCGTACAGCATAACTTCCTGGAGTAGCTGGTCGTGTTGCAAGCCACTGCTGTCGGCCGGCGACTTGCCAACTCCATTAGTATGCGAGTCCGTATCAAGTTCCATGTCGTGAGCAAGGTTGTCGTCCATACTGGTAGACTGCTCAACGCCGTTACTGGACGTGCGGGTATGACGTGTTGTCGGCTTGCGCGTGTTAAGTTCGGTAGTCTTGCTGATTAGCTCAATCCATTTTCGACATTTCAACCGGAACACTATGTCCGGATTTCCTGCGAGGACAGTGGGAAATTGTTCATCTGTGATTTTGAGAGCTTCATCAATATCCCCGGAGAGAATGGCACGCCGTATCCCTGTATAGTTAGCATGACCCTTTGCAGAAATAATTGAGCCAACTTACTTTGCCGATGAACAGCATCGGTATCGTCTCGGCCTGCGACAGTAGGCGTATTTGCCTGAAGAGCATTGCTCAGAGACTGTTTTTCTCTTCGAATTTCCTCCGCGAATGCTTTGGCGGTTTCAACGTAACCGTCGTGGCCCAAGAAGTGTGCCACCAAACCCTGGATAAGGCTGTTCTCATCTCGTTGACCCTGTAATGAAGTGATTCTGGCTTTCGAGATTTCTCTTGAAACGTTGGTCGTCTCGGATAGCATCTTGCCGTCGATATCGAATACAAAAGGCCGTTGTCCGAAGTTGCCCGTCACGAGGGCGCCGGAGTGTTTCTTCATTCCGATTGTCGGGTATAGTTTCATGTCCTTCTTGAGTTCTCTGAAGCAGATGCCGAGATCCTGACCATTCTTGGTGAAGAATGCCTGCCAGGTATTGAAGTTGATGCCACAGCCGATAACGTCTCCAGATCCGAAAGTCGGACCATAACTTCGACCCGAATGCTCACCGAAAAACATCTTCCCGTCGTCACCGTGATAGCCCCATGAGTGTGTCTCCCAGCCAGGTAACCGCTCCAACGAAGCATCACTCGTAGAAAATCCGACCGCGATGGCTGTGTCCTTACTCTTCTGCTTGATTTCCACCTCAAAATAGTACATTCCACACCCAAGCGGCATGGCATGATTTGTCCTGACAGACGCCGCTTCAATGTCCGCCTTGCTCGCCGATCCGCTGTATCTCAGATCTTGTCCATCGCTCATGATATCAAGCCCCGGGTACTTGTCCTGCTCGCTCCATCTGGAGGGCAAGGGTGGCAACACTTCCTCCTCTTTCGGAGGATTGCTCTCGATGATGTCGTATGTCATGCCACGATGGGATGGCGCCAATCTCGTGGTGCTAGGGCTGGTGGAGAACGAGCCCAACGCAGAAGAGCCCGACGGCTGCTCGCGTTCTCTCTTGAGCTTCGCCTTGTGTGCAGCCTCCAATTTCGCCATATATCTAGAATGCCTGAGGTAGGAGGGAACGAAGAAGGGATTTGGCTGCATGGTCCCTGTTCCCAGGGAAGGGATATTGGCAAACTTCCTCGAATAGGACGGTAGGTGTGTTGGCTTTCGCCAGTCTCTGGCTGCTAGCGAGTCTTGATCGTGCTCTGAATATCGTCTCTGGTACTGATGTTCCGCTTGATATTGAGGCGGGTACGTGCTGCCTGGAGTGGAAGCCGCTAGATGAGAGAAAGCACCAGACCGTGTGGGATGGTGAATGTTCTGTGACGTTGCGCCTGAAGCGACTGAAGCATACGACAATCGTCGAGGCGCGTTGCCACCAAACGCGCTTGGCCGGCTGCTACTGCCTGGTCCAGTCCCATCCGTCATGCTGATCGAAGAAGAAATCGCACTGAAAGGGAGAGGAATTCGCGGCCGGGTCACGATCGAGCTGGTAGATCTGGTTGATTTCGGTGCTCTGTCTGGGTAGTCAGGTTGGATTTCGCTTTACGACATGTTTCCTGCCACTCGGTCTCTGCGGGATGGCGGATTTAGGGACTGAAGCTGCTATTCTTTGGTGGGAACGGATGAGAGAGCATGCTGGGTGTCGTTATCGTGCTGATACCCGGTTCACGGGGGGTCATTGATGGCAATACAGGCCTCATTGGGCGGCGGTTTTGGGGGTGGCAGGTGAGCATAGCAGCCTGTAGTTAAGCAGTTGCGGGGACCGGAAGGAGTTGCCCATTCAATTCCGAGACTAGCCCTGTCCAAAGCCCCATGACTCTATTACTGCTCTCTATCGAGTGCAATCAGGTTATTGCACCATTTAGTGGAGCGAAGAGGTATTCAGTTGGTCGGTGACACCGGGCCTGCATTTTGTTCTATTGTTACAACATATTCTGGGCGAAGCTGCCTGGGCATCGCCATCTCAGAAACCCATCCGCCTTTGAACATGTGCCCAGAGGAGCCGTCCTTCCAACCCCATGATGTTGATAGTACAGAGTCCCTGATGTCGATTTCGTGATCCCCATGCCATGCCCACGAACAACCAGAAGATAAAGATGACCCAATAACGCCATGCTGTATGATCAAGTGCACTATGTCGGGTGTCTACTAGACTGTGCCGAGCTTTTCTTACCCAGTATGCTTCGTACGGGCCCGAAATGTTCTGACCTGTTCTCGAATTGAGAAGAGAAAGGTCATTCTCCAGATGCTGTGGATTTTGTTGTGTCAGAGGTTGTGACACTGTATGGCTTTAGCCTTACAGCTGACTGATGTCGGCAATGGTCCAATCAACCTTGGGCGGTAACAACTGTGCTCGGTGGTGGCATCGGCGCTGGAGAGCTTGCTGGAGGTGTGGACATAATCATCGTGTCAGGCCTATCACCGGCGTTACTATCCATAGCGATGTCGCTTCCATTGTGTTTAGCCTCGCTGCTGCTTTGTTGCGAGACATCTTTTGCGTCACTCGACTCTTCGCTGTTGAGGTCTGGTTTCGGCTTCTCTCCACCTCTCCATGAAGGTATTTCCCACACAACACCAGTGAAACTTTTTACCGTGAATGCCTTCTTGTTCCATTTACGACAGGGAGTCCCAGATCGGTCGAGAGCACGGAGGCCAGCGTTGATAGCGCCCTGATTCGCTTTCGGACCCAGCTTGTGCGAGGCACCGATGGCGTTGGTGTTCGGTGCCCTGGTAGCGTTATGATCAATGGTGCCGTCTTCTCTGTAGAGAGTTAGTATCGTCGGGGCCTAGCATAGCCGGGAGTACGGTGATTTGTAGCCAGATACTTACAGTCGTGGTTTCTTCTTGGGGCCTGGCTTGCCTCTTGGTTTCGGCGTGCCACTACCTTCTGTCATCTGCCCCAGACTTCTTTTGGTCCCTGCCAGTGAGCTTCCTTTACGCTTCTTGGAGCCATCACCATTAAGGGTTTCGACTGCATCTGTCCCGGCTGGTGCAGGTGTTGATGCGGACTCGGAAGCGTTGTCGTTGACCTCTGGGGCCTTCAAAGTAGAATTGTCGTCGGGTGCGACAGGTGATGAAGCTGCAGAGGGTGAAGACTGATCTTCTGACTTGACGGAAGTATCTTGGAAGCGGCGTAGGAGTTTCGGTGACAGCTTGAGGATAATTGCCTTGCTCTGCTTTTTATTCTTGTCTGCTCGAGCCGAGGACGAGGGCGAACGTGTGCTTGAGGACGACATGCTCATTTATTGGTTATGGTGTCGTTGTGGGACGAGGTGGATTTTTGTTGGTCGTGAACGTGGAACAGTTTTAAGTAGCCGAGCATTCAACTTTCCGTGGGTTGCGTGGTGGTGGCTGTTGCTGGGCGGCTGAAATTGTCTGCGTGTTCCGTGCGTTGCTGAAAGGGAGGGTCGTGGTGAGATACTAAGAGTGTAAGCTATTCAAGTCGGTGGCATCGGTAATAGTGAAATTCATGGAGGCTGGTGACAGGTGTTCATTTGGTGGGTGCAGAGTGATGAGGGTGTGAGGCGATGATGAGTAGTAGAAAATTGAAGAAGAGGTGGGCATGATTGCTGAAGGGGATGAGACAAAGACGGTGCTGGAGCTGGACCTGGCGTGTGATTGTGTGGCCGGATCATTCTGGATGGCATGGCTTGGAATTTTGCGTGGTTATGCTTTGGGTTGGCTCAGATCAGATCGCAGGTGCAGGAAGTGAAATCGGGCTGATGGGTCACGGTTGTGAGGCGCGTGTGACGGAAACCGGAGAGGCGATGACCAGGGCGACTTTGCTGGTCTTGTCGCGAAGGCAAGAGAGAGAAGGAAGGGCCGACAGGGTTTGTTGGAGTTGGACGCACTAAGCTAGCTCAATGCATTGCAGTTGGCCGAAACGATTCTGAAAAGACAAGAGCGTGCCTTGAATTAGCGCACTAAAATACTGTAATACAGTGTAAATTACACTTATTTCCAGTAATCAGGGGCCACTAGTCAGGACAAAGGTTCGGAAGCTAAGCTCAATGCTGTATGGTGTTTTTCCCGGTGCCCACCTGTCAGTCATCTTGCGTCTTCTCATGATTCTTTGCTTGCCAGTTATTTGCCGCTCACTTGACAAACTCTCGTAACACCTAGAGAATCCTTGACGCATCACTGGGGGGCTCTTGCTAGGTGTCGAAAATCCAAGTAATTCCACTCCCACTTACCACCAAAACAAACTGCGCATCTGGTCATCAAACCGGCCATCACCCTCTGTCTTCTCCGCATGTTCCGCAGCAATTACGCACCCAACAGACCTGATAGTGGCAAGCTAATAGCACAACAAAATTGATTCAGCTGGTTTTCTCCACCTTCAAAGGATATGCATCTGGCCAAGAGAAGGAAGCTGGACCAGCCTCAGCCATTCCAAAACAAACCTTTCCGCTCACCGCTTCGTACAGTTTCCAAGCCTCAAGGAGAACGAACAACGGTTCAACCTCAAAACCTAGAAACGTCCACTGGCGTTGTATCTCAGCTGACGCCATTACTCAACAGTACAGACAGTCCGAACACGTCTCAAAAAACTCTTGACTTGGCTCTTCCTGTAGAGTCTGCCTGTATTAAGCCTGCAGACCTCCAGAAACAATACACTGCATTATCCCTTCGACTCACTCAGCTGCGGCAGTCTCTTGAGAATGCAGATCAAGCTCTTCAGATTGAGGAGTCCGGTGAGGGTACCGAGTTGAAGCGGTTGATCACCAAATGGCGAGCGGTTGCTCAAGAGGCTGCGGACGAGCTTTTCGCTGAAGCAAGGGAGAGGGTCGATGCAATGGGCGGTGTCGGTGCATGGCGGCGGCGAGCTGATGAAGACTCACAAGGTTGGAATAACGACACAAACGAGTCTCTTGCACAGAGACATGTGAAAGGTGCAAGTAGCGTCGAACATGGAGAGGACTGTCTGGCAACTGATGGGCGCGGGCTGTCCGAACGCGAGAAAGATGACGACGACAATGTAAGTTAAGGTTGGTGACTCCTCTCCTGAGCGCACTAATCTTGCGTTTGCACAGTCTTTCACAATGGAGATGATGCTACATCAGATGAACATCGATTTGCAAGCTATTGGCTTTGATAAGCAACGAGAACGGTGGGTAGATTGAGGATTTATTGTGCGGCAGGCTACCTCTTTACCATTCATGGACCCTTCCACAGCTGCCACCAAGAGGCGATCGATAACCACGGCTGTCCTTATATGGCAACACCACCTTGCCGATTTCAGTTGTACTCCAATGAGAATCTGTCACAAGGCTGACAAAGCATTGTCGCCTGTGGTTGGCATCCTTGGCTTTCAAGCCTCCAAGGGACAACTCGCATGCGAGAATTTCGGACCTGCATATTTGTGTTACTGGTCGGCCACTTCAGGATGTTGTGTGTCAAGGGCACAATGAAATGAGACGCCTGTGGGTATTCCGCGCTGATAAATATTGCAGCGGGCGTTAGTCCAGTGAGTATTGAGAAGAAACACTGAGAACAGGCATCGAAGCAAACCGGAATATAAAGGTCATATCCTCAGCTCGAAGCAAGCATGGATCGTCACAGGATCCTCATTGTCTCCGTCTCCTCACGACCCAATTTCAATCTAAGACTCTCCATTCACCGATTTCGCGGCTCTTTTGCAAGGCCTCGCCTGTTCTCCAGTTCACATCGCATCTACCATACTCCCATTGTGCCCCTCTGCCCCCTTTACCCCTTCCCGGCGAATCCAGTTTAGAAACGCAACGCAACGCCAACGCTCAAAATGCCCACTACCCTCGTAACTGGTGCCACAGGCTTTGTTGGCTCCAGTGTCGTCGACGAACTTCTCCGCCAGTCCCACGCCCTCGTTCTAGCCGTCCGCTCTCCCTCTTCCGCCAAAGCTCTCATTGAGAACAACCCTTCGTGGCCAGCGTCTGCCCTCACAATCTTCCCAGTCCCTGATTTCACCGCCCCGGGGGCGTTTGACTCGGTCTTTCAAGAACATCCGGAGATCGAGTACATTGTGCATGTGGCGGCTCCCATGCTTGATAACCCCGCGCACACAGACTTTGTCGAGCATTTCGAGAAGCCCAGCGTACTCGGAAATTTAGGACTTTTGAAGAGTGCGAAGGAATACGGCAAGAATGTCAAGGCGATTAGTGTTACGGGGAGTATGAATGCCATCACGACGGGAAGTCAGGAAGATGTGAAGAGTCGAGTATTTGGGAACAACGAGTGGTTACCACTGGGGAGGGACGACGCCATTCAAGCGAATCACAACTATGTAAGGTCTTTCCCTGTCCTTCGTTTCTTCTATTCCTCTGTCTATCCAACTCAAAGGCGAATGGCTATGATCTTGCGGCGAGACACTAACGACTCCTGCCGGCATCTAACAGATCTCCTACTGTGTCGGGAAAAAGCTCGCCGAAGAAGCAATCTGGAAATTCATCAAGGAGGAGAAACCTTCCTTCACAGTCACAAATTTCATGCCCCCCTTGATTTGGGGTCCGATGCTGCAGCCGGTAAAGGATGTTGGGAGGATCAATTTCAGCAACTCGCTGATTGGGGGGATCATGGATAGTAAGAGCTCGGAAACTGGGAAAGTGCCGAGTACTGCGTTTCCGGGATGGGTGAGTGGTCCATGCCGTTGTTTTCTTGACCGGGAATGGATGTTTGAAAGCTGACCAATTTCTGCACCGTCATAGATCGACGTCCGTGACCTTGCCAAACTTCAGATCCTGGCCCTCACCACGCCAGGAGCAGCAGACAAACGCTTCGTTGTCGGTCAGCCCATGATCTTCAACGAAATTGCAGATATATTGAGAAAAGATGCCCAGCTGGGTTTGGCGGAGAAGATCGGTGAGGACAATGATGAAGCGGGCAACTTGACTTTGCCGAGAATGGATATCAGCGAGGTGGAGGAGGTGTTTCAATACAAGTGGACTCCATTATCGGAGACAGCGAGGGATGTGGCTGCTTCTTTGCTGGAAATCCAGAAGAAGGCTTGAGCAGACCCGACAAGGTCATGCGTGAGGTTGTTCTGTCTTAGCCGGCTGAGGTTGTAATCTTGGGTGCGCGGTGCAACTCGATAGCTCGTAGATTTCATCGCATCATACACGGCGTAAAAGGGTAATGGCCTCAATACTTGGGCTCTTCATCTCATGACCGGAGGACGCGTCTCTTTGTTCCATACAACTCGGCTCTTGACCCAGTCGACGGCTTCCTTCACTCCGGTGCCTTTCAGAGCGCTGACAGGCAAGACTCGACTATCCCTCACCATCCCTCCCTTCTCTCCTTCAAACACTTTCTTGATGAATCCTTCCTTGATCCGTACAACCTCGAGGCAATCCTCCCTGTCCTGCTTATTCGCCAGTACCAGGATCGGAATCCCTTGTGTGTCATCGTTCTCCAAAACACTTTCCAGCACAGCTCTACACTCATCCAACCGCCCCTGCACGGCCGCCGCATTGAAGAACCCTGGCGTCATTGGCGTCATTGGCGTCCACGGTGTCTCCGGCACTTCATCGTCCCCCGCCTTCCCGACGTAACTCTTCTTCCGCCCATGCCACATGGCCCCGGGCGTCTTCGGCGCCTCTTCAATCTCCCCACTCCCTAGATCCGTGCTATCCACCACAAAAACAACCGCATGGCAGCTCTTGAAGTAACTCGTCCATAATCTCCTCAGGCTCATTTGTCCGCCCACGTCCCAGATCTTCAAGTACATGTCGGGGAGGGAGATTGTGGCCACGTTCTGACCCACAGTGGGGACCGTGTTGCCGGCCGTGGTAGAGGCCGGGGCTTCACCGATGGCGCCATTTGAAGGGTCGACGGTGGTGTTGAACAGGGCTTTGATTTGGGTTAGGAGTGTAGTTTTGCCGGCGTTGTCGAGGCCGAGGAGAAGAATGGAATATTCTGCCTAGATGTAAGCCTCATAGGAATGGAGTCGTGTCTGGACCGCGGACGTACCTGGTTTACTGGTCGCGTAGAGATACAGGGAACGGGCGAGGTGATACATCTTGTGAGACTACAAATGTAGGGCTGGCAGCCAGTCTAATACCGTGTACGAAGATTGCAATCAAGGGACAAAGGAATAGTGCTGATAGCCGGACGAGAATCCTGCCACATATATCATCGTTGCAATGGCCGTAGTTTCCACAGTGAGCCGCGCCGATATACAGCGAGAACAAAGAGCAAGCGGTAGCGCCTTGTAAGCTGCATCAACTTTGCCAGCCTTCAATGAGGACTCTGTCTATCGATGTCAGATGCAAGGGCGGTTCTCGCAGTCGATGACCGGAACATCATTCTTCCGGACAGCAAGCACCGAGCAGTATTAGATTCACAATTGCAGTCACAATTCGCTCGCTCCAACAACCTTTCTTTTTGCCCTACGCCTACTTCGCGATGCGCCTTTGTGAGCAAGCAGTGAAAGCATGCCGACGGCAGTGGCTGTGTGATGAATGAGGCTGTCATTGGCCGACTCCTCTCATGCGAAATCCTTCCGTTGCCTTGCATGAGAAAGTTTGCTGCGCAATTGGTCGGTCAACACAGCCTACTGCTTCTTCTATCATGGTTCAGACGCCCTCATGAGGCTGAAGTTTGCACAACGGTGTTCGGAAACTTTTGAGGAAGAAAGTGAAGACCAATAGAAACATATTCGTGTGCAGCCGTATGGATGGAGCTAGGCGACGAAAGGCGACGAGAAGTAGGCTGTTGGGCCGCGCTGGGGAAATCGTTAATCACACTCAGGACGGTGTCGTTTGTGAATCTCTCCCGTTCCATGATCAAGGCACACATGTATTTTCTCTTAAGGATGCTGAAAAACAGATACTCGAACTACCGCTTACTTTGAACACCATCTTAGCTTTGACTGAAGAGTTCGTCAGTGATTTTCAAGTCAAGAACAGAACAACGGCGCCGGAGACGTCAAAATGGCCCCATACATGCCGTCCACAGCGAACACTCCGAGTTACGAGACGCTGGCCTGGGGCGTCAGGGTGCTAAAGCGGTTGAAAGTGAAGAAGCCTCTCCGTGAACCAACCCAGCCTCCGGACCGCAAGTCCTGGATGGTGCCCAGGATGTTCAGTACGCATGAGTCAGATGCTTTTAAGCGTGCGACACAGGTGTCTGATTCCGCGGACTCGGGCTACTATAGCCAGAGCGATTATGTTCGTTCGCCGTCGCCGTCGCCGCGGCTCGCGAATCCATCGCCTGCGGAACTCGAACCAATTTACTTCACTGGGGAGAATCGGGAGGCTCTGGTGGCTCGGTTCAAGCATGCCAGCTCTGCTGAGACAGCAACCGGCACCTCAGATCTACTGGACCAAGATCAAGCAAAGGAAGATAGTGCTTCCGCGTCTTGCCTGGCGAACTTTGCTCCACAACGGGTCCTGAGTTATGAAGAAGCAGCGTTCGCACTACAAGCACAAGTGTCCTCGGGACCCGACAGGAATTGGAACGTGCAAAACAAAGACAGTTACGAATTCTATCCACCATCATACACGGGAGCACAGCAGGCACCAGATACGGGCCTGCACGAGCTTTCCGGAACTGATGTCCAAACTCCTTCAGGATACGTCAACCCCAAGAATGGGATGGTACCCCCGTCCTTACGAGTTCTTACACAGACGGACAATGCAAGTTTCGCCCAGTTGGCCACTGGTGAGGGACCTCTGATCAAGACTGCCACGACGAAGGGTCCACCGTCAAATCGTCTGACAGATGGGACTGCTGAAACCATCAGTGAGTGGCTGGTTAAGGTTCAGATCAACGACGGGCACAGCCCTTCTGTGGTGGTGGACAATAGTCCATGCCACTCTTTCCAGCAATCAATGTCTCCGATTTCTGAGTTGGCACCACCACAACAAAGATCCGAGGCGTGCTCACCCGCAAGGTTATCGGAGCCATCTGTCTACGAGTCAGAAGGTGAAGCTTCTTTCGTGCTCGGTGAAGACCCTATCGGCTGGACAACGTTGGAGGAGTCTGCAGAAACAGCGGCATTGATATCCGCTTTTGCTAAGGCATTTACTTCCTCCTACCTGGCCAAGGCAGGTAGTCCCGCAGATGGTCAAGAAACCTCTTCCCAGGGGAGTTCTGCTTCCAGTAGCTCCAGCAGCAATCCAGCTGACAAGAACTCCAGCCTCGCGACAACTCCAACCTCGGTCAGCCCCGGATCGGGACAGAAGAGGCTCTTGCCTGGTGACAACGAAGAGGGCCCCCGACGGAGAAAGGTGCCGAGGGCGTCCACCCCGCCAACTTCAGGTACTGAGGCCCGACTCTTAGCCTGTCCGTACTCCAAGTTCGATCCTCGGAGATATTCTGAACGGAATGAGGTCGAAAAGAACTATCGTGGATGCTCGAGCTGTTTCCTGAAAGACATCAACCGGGTCAAGCAGCATCTGTACCGCGTGCACCGCCGGCCGGAGCACCATTGTCCCTACTGCTTTGCCTCGTTCGGCTGTCGAAAGACTCTGGATCTTCATATCGTGGCCCGCACTTGCGAACGGCAACCCTCTCCATTTGAAGAGAAGATGACTCCAGATGAACTCACGGCCATAAAGCGACGCGACCTCGGCAGAGACCGCTTGGACGCATGGTTTGACATTTACAAGATCCTGTTCCCTGGCGCACCACTGCCTGTTGACCCGTATGTTGATAGTGCGCACACCAGCGCCGTGCAGCAGTTCATGGCATTCTTCGAGGACGAAGGACGAGAGTTGCTTTCGTCCGAGATCAATTGGAGGATGTTTGGACACCCACCGCTCGCTCCGGAGCATCAACTGTTCGTGGAATCGGTTCTTACGGCGTCAATCGAGGTTTTGATACAGAGGCTCGAAGGTCGTTTCAGGGGAACGTCGTCCTGAGTTCTTGATCGTGTCTTTAGGTGACCTTGAGGTAGGCGGCATAGGATGATGGTATCCTCTTAATTCGAGCGTTTGTCACTTCAGAGCTGCTGGCGGCCCCTTTCTGTAAACCTTATCGCCTCGCTAGGTAGCCTGCTGTTCGAGGAAGAATGCGTCAAAAATGCGTCAGGCTTACTGTTCAAACCGTTGACAGGGAACGTAATTTCACTATGTATGTCTTTAATTTAATCAATCACGGCTGGCAATATAACTAGTTGACACCCGCCACGCGATATGAACGACACTCAATGCATGCCAAGCCATCCGTCATGGTACTGTGCCAGGAGAAGATCGAGGGAGGCGACCTTTTGCGCACCCCATTCAGGCGAGCACAATGTCCAGCTTCATCTCCCTCAGGACATCTTGCCACTTCACATCCGTGTGCTCATCAACGAGCGTCCGGCGCCGCCACACCTCCCTTGCTATATCTTTGCTCATTTCCAGGTTCATGAACCCATGCCTCCTCTTGCACAGATACCAGCTTAGCATCCTCTCCTGGGTCTCCTCGTCGACGCATTCGCACGCCACGACGAATGGCGGCCAGACCAACGTGCAGCCTATACTATCGCCGCCTAAGGTTTCGATGTCCTCGAGATGTTGGACCGCGCTGGTGACAAGAGCTTGAACGGTAGGCGAGCCGGGATGGACATTGCGAATGGTGCGGTGGAAATGGATCAGCGAGGCGTAGTAGAAGACGTAGGCGTGGTGGACGGTGACGCTGTGGGTCAGGGGCGTCAGGTCTTGGGACGAGAGATCGAGGTTCGACGGCGATTGGGCGTACAGTTGGCTTTCAAGATTGTCGAGTTCCTCTGCGGACGGGGATATCGACGACGCGGTGGAGATGCGTTTGATGAGCGAGTTCATCACGACAATGTGTTTGAGGATCGGCCGCGTGAGGCCGAAGAAGCGATCGAGCACGTAATGCCTCGTGTCGCCGAGGAAATTCTCGCTCTCCACGTCGATCGTCGAGGGAAGGTTGATGTTGCAGAGTGCCGCGATGGCGAGGTATCCCTGGTAGACCATCGATGAGGACTTGTCCCGGGTCCATGCACTGCCTTCAATGGTTGACAGCCATGATGCGCCACCTTGCAGATGGGTCCGCCACTCGCGGGACCGCCCGGTTATCATGTCCATGGCGGAGAACATCGTTATCGTGGCGAGGATGGAGCCCCTTTGGAGGTCGACTTCGTGGTTGTTCGGATGCTCCTTGAGGCTCGTGAGGCTGTGTCTCAGGTGCATGATTGCCAGATTGTAGTGCTTCATTGCAAGAGTGAGCGAGTCGAGGTCGTGGTTGAGCAGCTGGCCTCGACTGAATGCCGAAGTGGCACACAGGGCGTGAAACAGCGCGACCTGCCCGTTGGACTGGCTTGACGGTGAGGTAAGCCCTGCAAGCGCCATGGGAGTGAATACGCTGCGGAATGGGTTGTCCGGTCGGTCGACCGGAACCAGGTGCCAGCAGACGAAGTTTGTCCAGTGGTGCACCAGCGCGCGTTGCTCGGAGGGACGCGGAAGTAAATCCAGATGGCGTGTGGAAAGTGGCAGAAAATTGGTGAAGGGTCGACGTTGTAATGATAGGTCGGACTGCGATATTGGTGAAGTAACCGCCGCGACACTTGGTGAGACTATTGTCTCTATTTCATCGTCTGCTCCATAACCTCCGTCCGCACTCGCATCAGTTTTGAACGGGTCAGTCGAGAACGTTTGGAGAATGTCGTCGTCGACGAACCCTGCAGAACAAGCTGCACTAAGGAGAGTCTCATCAACTTCTGGACTGGGCCGATGACCATGGACAGAGAAGACCGAAAACGGACCGCGAGACAGGCAATTGCCCTCCGCGGACAGCCTCTCTATCTCCTCCAGAGCCCCATCTAAGTCCACTTGTTTGAATGGCGACTCGTCGTCATAGATCGCGGGGTTGCCTATCGCGCGTCGAATATTTTGCTCGCGTCCTGGATCGTCTGGGTTCCAGACGAGTCTTACGCCATAGCCCTGGCAGTCGAACCCGCCCTTCAGACACCTGGCGCAAGCAGGCCGGCCTTCATCGCACTTGACGTGGCGTGAACGACAGGTCCAACAGCCGGAGAAGGTCTTGCTGTGCTTGATCGGAGGTCGGTTCCTGGTCGCTTTCCGCCCTAGATGCTGACCCGGCTTCATCTGCACCCACGATGCATGTTGAGGCTTACAACCGGCCGGATTGTAGAACACGCCCGCTTTATCGCTTAAGCATTTCCGTCCATGGCCAAACTGTAACCAAAAGGTCCACCGCGGTTTACTAGTAGAGTTGGTGTCCAGTGGCACAGTCACAGTAAAAGCGTTTTCGCAATAGACGTCGCAGACGCCCGGTCGGAAAAACCTCTTTCCGCTCTCTCCACCTTTTCCAGTCGCTGATCGACGTCATGGCGGGATCTCGCGCAGCTCGCGCTGCTCAGCCATCCGCCGTGCTCAGCCTCACCACGCATTCATAAAAAGTGCAGTCACGCAACCAGGCATCAGATGCCCCTCGTCTCCGGCACGCCCTGCTCTCCTCGCTGACACTTGGTTGCCCTGATGCCTGGTCCATGTTGGATCCATGTCGGTCCGCATTCAGTTTGATCAGCCCGAACAAAGTTGCTATACCAATCTCGACTTCGTCTCGGGCAACGTTATCCTTATCCTCCCGCAAGATGCCACCATCGCTGCGGTCACCGTCAAGCTCGAAGGCGAGAGCAAGACTCGACTCGCCGCTCCGAAATTCCCTGACAATGAACGCTCAGAAAAGAAGAGGAGTGAGATAGAGGTACACAAGGTTGGTGAGGAAGCTGTCTCGGGACTGCGACTTGCGCTTACCCACGAGGCTGCAGCTTCTGTACAAGGTCATTACCGTCTTTCCAACCCCCGACCTTTCGGAGAAGAGTAGCGGCTCGGCCTTCACGCTGCTGGCTGGCCAGTATCTCTATCCTTTCAAGTTTAAGGTGCGACGCTCCTACGGTCCAGGACGCCAGGGTTGATGGTTAATGTGCTGGGCAGTTCCCATTCAATAATGATTGCCAGAGGAACCCCAGTACCTTTAAAGATCTCAAACTCGGTCATGTGAATGTTCAGTTTGCACCGGACACTTTGCAGCATGTGAAAAAGACCCTGCCTCCATCCTTGAGCGGCTTCCCGGGCGAGGCAGAAATAAGATACTATGTCAAGGCAACAGTCGTCCGGCCAAAGTTCTTCCAGGAAAACATTAGAACAGTATGCTGCTGTCGGGCCAAGCTGTAGTACAGATGCTGACTTCTGTCCCAGATAGCCGATATCAAGTTCTTACCAATTGAGCCCCCGCGGCCGCCAGCCCGTCTCGAGGAGACATTTGCACGGCGGAAAAGACAATTCCAGAGGTATCCAGCCGAGCCACAGAAGAAGGGCCTTTTCGGCAGAAAATCATCGACGCCATTATCCGCGGAGGACGAGCCGCCTGCCTTCCAGGTTGATGCCCGCCTTCCGAGTCCCGCCATAATCACATGCAACGAGCCTCTGCCCATGCGGATCCTGGTGGAAAAGCTGAACGACAGTGCAGCAACTGCCTACCTCAAAATGCTGCAAATTGAGCTAATCGGATATACTCAAGTGCGAGCCCACGACTTGGACAGGACTGAAACGTTGACGTGGGTTCTAATGTCCCAGGCCAACATGAACATGCCTCTGGGAAACCCAACAGACAAAGGTTGCAAGCAATGGAAACTGCCTTCGCGGCTGTGGGAAGATGTCCCGATCCCGAACACTGTGTGCCCTTCCTTTGATACCTGCAACATCTCTCGTCGTTATGAGCTGGAAATTCGCGTTGGCCTTGCACATGCAATGGCTAGCGGCGTGCGACCAGAACTCATCGTGCTGCCGCTGCGCTTGCCGGTGTTGGTATACTCTGGCATTGCTCCGCCGCCAAAGCTTCTAGAAGCGATGGCCAGTAACCCACGTCCCCAACCCCTACCTGCACCGCTCGGTTTGTCTATGCCGCCCAGGCTGCCGGTGCCTAACGGGATACCTTCGCCATCCGACACCCCACTGGGTACACCATTGGAGACACCTACAACACCGCTCTCTGAAATCAACTCATATCCGGCGCAAGTCGGTTCTTACCATCCCGCGCAGGAATCCGATATCCCTGATGTGGCCCCTCCATCTTATGAGGACGCCATGGCTGAAGATATTGCGCCCGTGGACGGTCCGCGTCGAGATTATCAGGTCCCGTCGGAGACTGGAGTTCAGCGACCTGCATTCAATCCTGATGCAAAAGGGAGCGGGCTCGGGAGACGAGTTAGCGAGCGGCTGTTTTCGAGTAGTGGAATGTCTACTCCTACGAGGACAGTTTCGATGACGAGTGGCATGGGAGGGCTGTCTATCGCCGAGGATGATAATACAGGCTCTCCAAGCTCTCCCACCAGCTCTTCACCTGCAGACACCCTGGGGAAAATGTCAAACTGGAGGAGAAGCTTCAGCGGGAAGAAGGAATAGGGGATTCTCCCGTCATCTAGGCACAAGAACTTGAGGCAGCAAGTCAAGCAAGCGAGGAGTTGGATATAGGCAACATTGAAGGTGCAACAAACATCCTGTGATTTTGAGTGTGACAATTGAAGCTTCGTACGACTCGAATCCTGCTCAACTCGATTCAGATGGGCGGCTGGGCTCGATAGCGCTCGTCTTGTCGCGCGCGAGGTCAGTCTTAAAGTGCCCAAACCTGACTTGTGACGTCACGCTGTGACGCGACGATGGCCAACTAGTTAGTGGAGCCTATTCTTCTTCGTGTCAGTTAATACTTCGTTCCTCCTTCCACCACTTCGACAACAACACCACGTTCTCTATCCGTCTTCTTGCTACCTGTTTGCAGTCTGCGGCACCAGATGGTTGACTCTTCGAGGCTCCTTGGTCATCGGAGTTGATGCAAAATTGAGCTGGCGACATGGACGTCATGGAGGACAAGGTGAGAAATGTCTGAGCTTAAACATATCCTTTTGCGGTAGATTACCTCTGCGTCTTCCTCCGGGCTACAATATAACTCGTTATCCGTGGTCGCTGGCCCTCAGTGGCTGTTTGATTTCTGGAAGGCTGGCCCCAGTTCTGGCTGCGGACGTCCAGCGTAACTTGAGAGGACTTGCGACTAACGTACCTTGAAGAAAACAGGGTCTGGCAGCCATTCCACCTCGTTGGCCGCGATCGCGGCGGCTTTAGTTCCTTCAGCAATTACAGCCGTGATCTTCTTGGCTGCATTCCTGTCTCTGCGATGGAGGTATCGAAACATCTACGCACCAAGGACATACTTCCGGACAATCAGTCGCAAGTCAGTATTTCACTTCCATTGAGTATTCCGGGTTGACAATCCACAGAGATCGAACCCCCTCGTCCAGCCACGCACTCGTGTCTTGGTATCATGACTTCCGGGTCCTCGATGACAAATTTGTCCTCCGCCATTCGTCGTTGGAGGCATATCTCTTTTTGAGATTCCTTCGCATGGTTGTCCTGATCTGCGTCGTAGGCTGCTGCTTGACTTGGCCAATACTCTTTGCGGTCAATGCTACTGGGGGTGGCGGAGCTACGCAACTTGACAGGATATCGTTAAGCAATGTTGCTGACAAGAAACGCCTCTACGCTCATGCCATCGTAGCATGGGTGTTCTTCAGTATGCAGAACACAGTTCCTGCCTTTGGTTCGGTGCTGACTTGGCTATAGGTTTCATTGTCCTGCTCATTACAAGAGAGAGGCTATTCGTCCTAGGACTCCGTCAAGCATACCTGACTATCCCTTCGAATGCAAGCCGGCTTTCCTCTCGAGTGGTGTTGTATCTCAGTACCCCTCCTGAAGCACTTCGGGAGGAGAACCTTCGCAAATTCTTCGGAGAGAACGCCGTCAGATCATGGGTTGTTTCCGATTTGAGTCACTTGGAAAAGATCGTCAGCAAGAGAAACAGCAAAGTTGACCACCTGGAAGGCTTGGAGCTGCAGCTTTTGAAGAATGCTAACGAGGGTCAAAAGAACGGTGCAACTCGCGGTCAGCCGAAAGATCCCCGCCCGACGCACAGAACCAAATACCTTCTTGGAGACGAGGTCGACAGTATTTCTCGAACCCGCAAGGAACTTAAAGACATAATATCTGACCTGGACCGGGTGCGACAAGCCGACTCAAGCGGTCCTAGTAAACACACGGGGGCCATATTCGTTGAGTTCAAAGATCAACGCAGTGCGCATCAGGCCTTCCAGTTGGTGCAACATCCATCTCCGCTTACATTCCAGCCAAGATACGTTGGTGTCCAGCCGCGAGAGGTAAACTGGCAGAACCTTAACCTCGATCCATCCCTTCGGATCACGTACTCGTACGTGGCCGTGGCAATTGCTGTTGCAATCATCATCTTCTGGTCAATTCCGGTCGGAATCATTGGAACAATCTCCAACATCAATTACCTGACGGACAGGTTAAAATTCTTACGCTTCATCAACAAACTACCGGGTCCGGTTCTCGGATTGCTCACAGGATTGGTCCCGCCATTGCTCCTAAGCACCGTGGTGTCTTACGTGCCGTATTTCCTCAAATACGTGGCAAATCTATCCGGGCAACCAACGACGTTCGAAATATCTAAATGGGCTCAGCAGTGGTATTTTGCGTTTCAAGTGGTGCAGGTCTTCCTAGTCACGACGCTTTCGTCAGGAGCTGCAGCGGTCGCCGCCAAAGTCGCAAACGAACCAACATCAGTGCCCACCCTTCTTGCCAAAAATCTCCCCAAGGCTTCAAACTTCTATCTGACCTACTTCATCCTCCAAGGGCTTGGAACGGCGTCCAAACAGCTCCTGAATTACAGCGATCTGTTCTCCTTTGTGTTCTTTTATAAGGTAATGAGCAAGACTCCAAGACAAAAATTCAACACATACACGCAGATGAAGGGAATCAGCTGGTTCAACGTGTATCCCAAATTCACCAACCTGGCTGTCATTGCGATAGCTTACTCGTGTATTGCACCGCTTGTGCTGGGGTTCGCGGGCACTGGCGTGTTCCTCTTGTACCTGAGTTACCGCTACAACCTGCTGTATGTGGTTCAGGTCAAGACTGAGACACGAGGAGAAAGCTATTCCCGGAGTCTGCAGCATCTTATGACGGGTGTCTATCTTGCTGAGCTGTGTTTGATTGGCCTTTTTGGAGCTAAAAAGGCATCTGGCCCTTCAGCTCTTGCCACGGCTTTACTGGTCGCCACAGTGCTCTACCATTTCACTGTCAACCGATATCTGAAACCTCTGGAGACCTATGTGCCAATCGACATATTCTCAGGCGAAGAAGAGGAAAGGCCGTTGCTTAGAGGTGATGAGGACGTTGATGGACCGCATAGGACACAAATCGAACGCTCCCGGGTTTACAGACTGGGCTCTGGGAAAGTTCCTGCCATCTTACTCGACCCGCTGGCCACCTTTTTGGAGCCACGTATCTTTGCTTCCCAGGAAACTCTGCGACCGTGGCTGCAGGATCTCGAAGGTGAATCAGAAGAGACCGTCACGTACACCGATGAGCAAATTGAGAATGCATATTTGAACCCGGCCATCACGTCAAAGACACCGAAAATATGGCTACCAAGAGACAAAAATGGGCTGTCCAAGACTGAGGTTGAAGCCAATGAAAAGGACGGGCTGCCCAGTACGGATGAAGGCGCCGAACTCGATCCGTCTAACAAAATTCGATGGAATCACGAAGATTTCAGTACGGTGCCCATTTTCAAAGAAGCAACACGTTATTGAGTCCAATGGTTCTTGCCAGCCCATGTTTGTCATTCAAAGGGGACACGAGGCCTCTCCTCACATAACAGATATATACAGTGAATCTAAGAACGGAAAAAGAGTGCGCTCCCTAGCCCAGAGTTCGAATCATTTCCGTTAGTGCGGAAGGTTTCATGACCGCGAGATTGTGTCCGCTGGTGGCTACCTGAGGTGTTCAATCCTGCCCAACATGGCTTCCCAGTGACATGCACTCATGTGGATGCTCCCCATGATCTGGCGGCAATGTTGACTATTGTCCCAGCCCAATGGTGTCAAGTTCAACCAATTGGTCCCAGCAGCAGCATAAAGGCCATCCATTATTGGAAAACGCAATGGATTGAAATTGGAACGGCGGATATCCAACGTATTTCGGTTCGACCTGAAGCATCCCTGCGCTAAGCCCGGTTCCCTGTCGAAGCAGCCGACTTGTGGTTCGGGCATGCCAGCTGCTCAGCGCCTCCAGAGTCCCCGCGCGACCGCGCCCAAACCCAGCTGCGCCAATGTGTAGAAAGAAACTGCAAACGCCATTCGTGCAAAACACTCAAGTAAGCACCACTCGGCTACAATCATCCTTTCCAGTCCAGACCTCGTTACCCATTTCGTGCTGAGTGGCTAGCCAGCTGCATCACCCCCGGACAAAGGCTGGCTGAGCCTCTTTGTAACGCTTTCTATTTCCACCGCACTGTAACCAGAGCCCCCGGACTCCTCGACACAGATCCCGGGCATCCATTTCCCAATACGTTTGGGTCGTCCCGACAATGCGAACTGGTGTTTCGTCGACCTCACATCCGGTTGGATATTTTTCCATTTCCGACTCAGCCTGGCGTTCACAGCCCCCTCTGGACCAGGTGTCAAGATATCAGCTCACTGTATACCCTCGTGCTGCGAGTTCGGTTGCTAAGTCGTAAGACGATGATTGGAAAGCAGCCACTCGTTGGCATCGGTGCGGCCGTCAGAACCAAGGACTCATCTCACCGTAGTAACGCTTACTGCGGACCGTATGAGACTCAGTTATTATGTGGTGGTTGAGGTATAAGTATGTATACCCTTTGGGGTCCATTCAGGCCAGGAGTATCATCTTCATAATCATCAATCAACTCAACCTACCACTCAAAGCGTTCCACACAAAGGCCAGATCGTTCCAGTCTTTGATTCAAAAGGCTCGTCCTAGACCAGCCCGACATCATCATGTCTACCATCGCCACTACACCAAAGAGACCCTCCATCTTCTCCCGTCTCTCTTCACGGGCTTCCATCCGCTCAAACTCCAACTCCACCTCATCCTCGGCCACAGAATCCTCAACCCCAAGAGGCTGCCGCGACTACAACCGCTACGCCAAGGACGGCAAGGGCCATGACTTCACCCTGACCTATCCCTACGCTGGTGGCAGCACCTCTTCCAGCAGCGCGTCCTCTTCTTCCTCCTCCTCTTCCACCTCAGAGTCACAGTCCGAGTCCACTGCCACGTCGAGGTCCGACATGCCCGTCGGAGCCCGCGACTTCAAGCTCCGCTACGCAAAGGACGCCAAAGGCCATGATCTTAGCAAGACGTATGCGTACGGGCCGGCGAATTCTTACTCCATGAGCCTCCTGGGCGATGTGTATCTCGTGTCCTCTGTGCCTAGGGGAGCTAGACACCTGGCCAACAAGAACATGAGGTATGCGTGGCATCAGGGAAGACAGGCGTCTTGAAGATAGAACGCAGGACTCAGGTCTCAGGACTCGAGACTCGGGATACTAATTCATGACTTTGGGTTCTCGCCGTGTATAAATGCGGAGGTTAAAGTTGAGGTTGTGATGGAATTGGAGTTGGCGTTCGCATTCATCGTCGGTACCCTAAGTAATTATGTGGTACTTTGTACTTTTGTACTTTATAGTCGGTGGCTGGTACTGCGTTGCTTTGTATGGTATATGGTGTATGGTGTATGGAATACGGGAGAGCACCAGACCAGACCAGACCAGACCAGACATCATTCTCCTGAAAATCTCCTACCTACATGTATCCATGCCTTGAATCATAGACTAATACTCTGCTTACATATCCTACATATCTACATATCCTACACACCATCATACCATCATCAACCTACCTAAGTAGTCAGCGTCTGTAGTAATAATCTCGATCGTCGAGACCGGGAAACAGCCGGCTTGCTTGCTTGCTTGCTTCGCTTGCCTCCTTGCGCCTTCGAAGTTTCCTTTCCTTCGCGGTCTGTCGCAAAAAAAACTTATTAAAAAGAACGGGCTCTTGGCTTGCTCGCGTTGCGTTGCGTTGCGTTGCTTCGAAACCAGATTACTGTGTTGAGTAATGGGTGTGGAGCTCTTGTGTGGTGGGGTGGGGTGGCACTTGTTCGCAGTTGAACTACTCGGTATCTGTCCGCACATACCTAGGTACATAGTACAGTGTGCATGCATGCATGTAAGACATGGATGGCGTGGAGTGGAGTGGAGTGGAGTGGAGTACTGCATTACAGTAACATGGCAAGTACCTCGTAAACAGTAGTTTGCAATGGAGCGCTACTTCACTCCGTACGAGTACCCGGTACTGCCTGAGGTTATCAATTTCGTCGTCATAATCATCATCATTGACATCGTGGCTCGTTGGCACTCTATTTGCAATGAAAGAGGTGTGTCCCCCAACCGAGAATGGAAGAGACGCCGGCTGCTTGCTTGCAGCGGCGTAACGACGTTACGACGATGCCCCCGTCAATTCTGTCAGTCTGCCGATGGCGACGGCGCCTGCCCGGTCGGAACGCCGCCTTGGCCCTCTGACCCTCCCCTCCGATGGCCATCCGTAACGCAGACGCCGACGCCAACACGCCCAACGCCAGATCTTGCTGCCTAGCGCGCACAAACAAACGCCCGCCCACTCCTCTTCCATCTACTCAATGGGCCTTACCGTTGACCTTTAACAACGGCTCCCTCTCCACGTCCACCGCGGCCTTGACTTCTCCCCCGTTGGCCGTGGCGCGCTGTTCACCCCGATTGGCGCGGAGCCACTCCTGCACCACACCGCGGTAATCCGGCCCCATGTAGGGGCTGAACAGCTCGGCGAAGATGTTACCCTTGCGCCAGTAGGGCAGGCCGAGGTCCTGAAGCAGGGAATCCATGTAGGGGACTTGATCGAAGACCAGGTCGGGGAAGAAGCGGCCGTGGCCGTACGGGGCTCGGTGCTTGGCATACTGGGCCAGCAGGGCAGTTTCGTCAAAGACTGTCTCTGGGTCGGGACGCTGCGAGAGGGCGTCGTTCAGGTACGCGTACGCCCACAGGCATTGGAGTTCCATGCGCGGCGTGTTCGCCAGGTTGCTGAACATGGAGACGAAGGCGAGGGAGTTGTCGCCAGCTTTGGTGAGCCCCGGGGGTGCCACGGCCCGGTAGAGTCGGAAGGGCGTGTAATTTGCTTCCTTGTCCATGCCGGGGTTGAAGGGTTGGACTTCGCTCGAGGTCGGGCTTCTAAACGGACCGGCGAGGAGTCGGGGGAAGGAGTCGCCGATTTTGGCGTCGGCTTTGGCGTTCAGCGCGTCCCAGAACTGGTGCTGGGATGTGGTGTAGTCGCTCGAGGGGATGCCGAGGTCGGAGTGGCTTGTCGAGGGGAGGAACTTCAAGGTGGGCTTGGCAGAGAAGCCGGTCGCGGTGACGAGGGCGTCTGCCTTGATGCTCAGTCCGGATTTGAAAGTGATGGCATGGTCGGAGAGTTGGTGCACGTCTTCGCGGTGGACGCGCACTTGGCCGGTCTTCACCATCTCGTAGATGTCCTTCTCGAAGCTGTAGATTCCGGACGCCGTGCCGTACCAGAACGGACTCTGCTCGGGTTCCAGGACCTTGGTCCTCTCGTCCTTGAGCATGCCGCAGTCTTGGAGCGTCGCCTGGTGCAGATTCGCCCAGAATTTCTGCGAGATGGCCTTGCCGACGCGGGTGAAGTGGAGGAAATGTCGGATCCAGCCGAAGCCGTCGTTGAACAGGGACGGGCTGAAGAAAGAGACGATCCGTCGGGCGGGCAGTTTCTCTCGCACCGCCTGCAGCGGGCCCATGGTGTGCGCTGGGAAAATCCACTCCGGACCCTTGCCTGACTTGCGGATGATCCATTCCACGTTCTTACCTGCTTTGCCTGCCAGGTGGACCGCGTCGTATGCGGACTTTCCTCCCCCGAGAACGGCTATCGTTTCGACTTTCGAGTCATCTGTAAGCGCTTTGCCTTGCATGCCCAGCTCGGCAGAGTGCATGATCGGTCCACCGAATTCTTCGGTGCCATTCAGCTGGGGTCGGTTGGGGACATTTGTGACGCCGGTCGCGATAATCAACTTGCGGGTTTGGATGTCCGTGCCTGCACGGAGTTTGACGTTCCAGCCTTGGACGCCTTGAAGTTTCGAAATCTCGGCGACGTGGCATTCGAAGTCGATCAGGCTCAGGAGATCGAATTGTTCGGCGTAGGCGCTGATATACCGGTGCATTGCCTCGCCTGAGACATGTTGACCTGCTGGGACGCCGAAGCCATTGTGCATGGGGAAGTCTGAGAAGTCGATGCCGCCTCGAATATTGTTTGTTTTCAGCCCCGGGTAGATGTTCTCTTTCGACCAGACACCACCGACGGTTTTATTCTGGCACGCCAGCATGTTAGATATCGTTTGACGCGACGCTCGTTTCGCTGGCGCAAGGACCTACCGAATCGAGAATTTTGACCCGTGCGTCAGGTTCACATTCGTGTATCGTCTTTGCAGCACACAGCCCCGATGGCCCTGGAAAGTGGTAAGCCTGGTGCGCGCGCGCAGGGGTGGACGGTTTTTTTTTTAATACCAGCGCCGACTATCAGATAGTCATACATCTCCCCTGTCGACATCTCCAGCACTGGTGTCGAAATGTTGTCGCACTTTTGTGGTGTAAAGCTCAGCAAAGGTGCAGAAGCGCGACAAAGGTTTCCAGGGCCATCTTGTAGGCAGAAGCTTGAGGTCAGGTTTAAAAGGTGAAGGATTGTCACTTAGGTCTGGCAGTGAGCAGTAGCACCGTTCCAATCAGCCTGGGCGGCAACATTTGACTTATCATCTCTACTGGAAATCCAGTGAAGGCGAGGCGCGTGTGGGATTCGCCTGAGTAAGCCCCAGATCCGTAAGCTGATGTCGAAGGTGGTCAATTGCTGCCCTTCGTATCTGGCTTCCAAGAGCGTCCGGCGCTCGCAATCCAGGCCAATGCACGTGCCGATCCTGTGGATGGACTCTCGCCTATTGAGGCGACGTGGTTGGATGTCCAGACACCTCCAAACACGTTGCCTCGAGTCTGATCGGTTGCCGACTTGGATACGGGCGTCGGGGCCTGGTCTTATCGGCCCACGTATCCGAAAACCGGGCGCCATCACATCTTCTGGAACGCCCAGTGAGAGACCGACAAGGTGGCGTGCGTAGGAGGGGCCCTTTGGAGGTCAGACCTCAGACCTCAGCCGCACATTCCGTCGGTAGCAATCTCACCACTCACGGCTCTCCAGCTCTTGCTCTAGCGCCTACTGCACTTGGTGTTCGAGGGTTGGCGTCATGAGGCTTACTTAAGAGACCACCATGCGGGGGGAGGAGAGCTGTCCCTGCGTGAGCATGGCTATTGTGGAATTGTGAAAAAGACGATGCCAATGCAGGACAAACAAACATCAAACAATGAGCTGTTCAAAATCAGTCGCCGGGACGGTGCCTGCCTGCGCTGGGCAAACATGACAAACGCGCCGGGGTTCGGCGGCATGAGCACCCTAACCTCTGCAACTCCTGGCAGTCCGGGCTTCTTATCGTCGATGGGCTCTCCGATCTCTATAAGTTCGCGGTCGGGAGGGTTCTTCAGTTCGAGGCCGCCTCCTCGTCGCTTATCCGTTCCTTGAGGGTTAATAATATCCACCCGGCTATCCCCTTACCTACAGTAACTAAATGGGATCTCCGAGCCCTCATGGATCATCAAGGAAGATAGTCAAACCGGTCGAAAATTTGGAGATACGAAAAGTGAAGATGGGAGACCATAACAAACAATAGATTGCAATACTTTGATTCTTTTCGTGGCACCCCAGGCGAGGTCTCGGCCTATTTGATCTGCTATTAGCGTGCATTGCGTATGATGCATTGCTCCTTCAAAGTCTCCCCCTGCTGTCGTCCCTCGGTCTCCCTCCCGGTCTCCCTCCCGGTCCAGGAACATCTCAGGCTGGCTGGCCAACTCTCACATGTTCCTCGTCAAGCCTTCAGGGCATGCGGACCACGGTCCCCGGCGGTTACTTTCACTCCGTCATCACTTTTGGCCTTGATCAGACTTCTGGCGCGGATCTGGGGACCCCAAATCATCAGCACTGCGATGGGGATGAAGGATCCGGCGGTGAAGAAGGCCATCATGCCGTATGCCCAATTGATGCCCACGGCGTCGGACCAGGGGAAGATGAAGAAGGTGACGGCGATGCCGAACAGCAGACGGAACAGATTGACGACGACGGCGACTTCGTTGGGGTGGTCAGTGAAGCACTCGACGAGGTACGCAAGCACGACCGACACGCCGGAGATGGACGCGATCGAGGCCAGGAATACCGCGAGCGCCAGAACCATGAAGTGCAGGTGGTAGTAGAGTGTGGCGCCGACGAGGCCCAGGGACAACGGGTAGAGGAAGAGGCTGGGGAACCAGAGCGCGTGGAGCCGGTATTCCGGTTTCCAGGCGCCCCCGCGCCGGCGGCAGATCCACAGCGCCAGTCGGTCGTTGACGAGGTGACAATATGCCTGCGAGGCAAAGACGCCGATCCAAGAGGTGAATGAAACTGGGCGAGGGAAAATCATTCCCGTCAGCTAACGTTCTGCGGGACACACATACAAGCGAGCTGGACGGAAGAGACATACAGTAAGCATTTTGATATGGCGTGAATCCGTAACCTCCCTCCTTCACCGGTGTTTGTAAGTAGATAGATGTGTCCGTGGTGATGACCACCGCCCAACTAAACGTGGCGGTCAGAACGACGAAGATCAACAGGCCGACCGGTGAGATGCCGATCAGGACGGGAAGGACACTGGTGAAACCCAGTTCTCGACCTGTCCGTCGAGGTGTCATTCTCCGTGTCGACGCATAGACCGCCCGCTTGCGCTGAAGATAGCCCTCCGGAAGGAGCGGTTGGTCTGGGTTGTCTTCCCTCGGGTAGGCCGTCTCATCCAGCAGCAAAATGCAGCAGATGATGAGGAACACTTCGAAGCCGACGTTGTACCAGTACTGAACCGTCCAGCTGGCCGTCTGCACGATGAACCCGGACAACGTGGTGCTGACAATGATCCCGAGAAGGTTCATTGAGGTGTAGATGGAGAAGCATTTTCCTCGGTCGTGAAGGAAGAATGTTTCCAGAATGATGTTCGCGCCAACTACGTGTGTGACGAAGAGTCAGCCAAAGGGGAAAGCTCCCAACGTCTCACAGATTCGAGTCCGGGGTACGTACCTGTGGTTGGAGCAGCGCCGGCCATACTTGCCAGGAGTCTCGACACGACAAAGGCATCGTACTGGGTGGGCTTGGTCATACACGCGGACCAGATATTCACGCACACCGTGAGACACAAACTGGCCACGATGCATCGAGTGGTGCCAAATCGCTTGGCCAGAGGATTCCACACGAACGGGCCCACAGCCAGTCCGGCAACCGCGGACGATGCCTGGAGAGAGCGCGCGAAAGAGAGAGAGTCAGCCAGTTCTGGATCGATTCAAGGGAGCGGAGGAGAGGATAAGGAGAGGTTCATCGGGAGACGAGAACGTACACTGTATGAAAGTTGGAGGGCGGTCTTATGGTAGGCCTCCCCCTGCACAAAGAAGCCGGAATTGTTCGCCACAGCTTGCAGACACGTCGCGAAAGATGCAGAGGAGATAAGGCCCAGGGTGACGATCTTTTTGGTGGTCGACCAGTTCTGTCAAATTCATGTTTTCGGTCAGAGAGAGCTTTGTCGATGAACATCGGGGTTACGACCAAGACACTTGTCTCACCAGAGGATCGTTAGGGTCATCGGTAGGCTGCGGCACCAGGATCAATCCATCCTTGCTTGTCTTCAGGGCATGATGCACCGGCTGAGGGTTGCCGGGATCCTCGCTGTGAGAGACGCCCGTTTCGAGCTTTTCCATTGTCGTTGAGTTGCGGTACGATAGGACTTCAGATTCTATGCCAGGCAAGGGGATGTGAAATATCACGGAGGCCGGATGTGGGTATGCATCTCGACGTTTGCGAGAGAGGGATAGAGGTCATATATCGTGTCACCACCGGTCGCTCCTCCGAGCAGGCTCTGATCTGGGGAAAGCATCTGAATCCGGGGTCGGACCTGTGGGGTTTGGGGGTTGCCGATACATGGCCCCTAATCTGAGCGTACTCGGTCTGTATCTCGTCAATTCATGAGGGATTCGGCATGGAGAGATGCGGTGGGTGTCCAGGCTAGTACGGAGTTTCTAGCCTTGGCTCTTCTGTAACCGAAACGCCGTCGAGGGTGGTGGAGGCGGAAAAGAATGGGAGGACTTCTGGGCCAGGGATCCGGCCCGAAGAGCGGTGTTCGACGGACAATTATTTGTTCGTCGTGAAGTTCACCAGTCTAGTGACGGCGTTATTGCAAAGGCCGCCGCGGGGTATCGTCAATATAGGTTGACATACTCCATCACTCCTCACGTCGTTACAGTGTCGCCTTTCAGCTGTGTAACATGAGTTGGATAGGGTTTGTTCTTGGAAGACTGGAGTAATTTTGTAGCACCGAGCCATCTATATTGATTCTATCAGAGTGTGTATATGCAGGCAAGACATGTATAAGGTACCCTCACCACTTCTAGACCCGGACGATTAGAACAGGAATCACCTCTTCCTAGATACCCTACTCTTGGTATAGTTTGACTCGTTCCACGTAGCCGACGTGGTGTTGATAGTAGTCGACGGGAGATTAGTCGTGAAGGGACATGTCATATCGCCTTCGATACAGGTACAAATCGTCTAGGCTGGTTTTGAGCATCGCATTGCATCTGTTGAGCAGAGGCGCTATTTGCAGTCATATATGTGTATGCCATTATGCAGCTGTCTGTCTGCTTATTTACAGAGGTCTTTGCGCCTTCTTATATATCTGAAAGACGCCTGTGCCTCTCTGCCTCAACACCACCGCCGAGGCACTTTTAAGGCACTCAGGGACACTCTGAGGCGCTCTTAAGATATAAGTACGCCGTTATCTTAAGAGGGCTTATTCACTACGGGGCGTTCTCTCCGTTGCCTTCTTTACCACCCGAGGCTGTGTAAGGCTGACTTTTGGGTATACCGGTGCCGACGAGGTGCCTCGGAGTATGCTCGGTTCAACAGCATCCCTTTGGTCATCAATCAAGCCCACCAACCATGGCCATCGTAACAATTCGCCCACAGCCAGTTCCCCGCCCTGTGGCTGTTCAGTAGTGCGGCCACCTCCTCATCAACTTCATCCCACACCCCCGGATCTTGATACCTCACTTTGACCTTCGCCAATGACCGTTCACGACACGCATCATTTGTGTGCACTCCGTCCCAGTCCAATATCGAGCAACACCTCCGTCGAACGACAGCGTCGTGAGGGAGCGATTGAGATCTGAAGGCAGACCTTCTACCGCAATGGCTGTTCAGGGTGCACCGGCTATGACTCTGGCAGATGCCAGCCTCCACGTCCATTACTCTGCCAGGGCATGCCGGGAATGCCACAGACGAAAAATAAAATGCAACACTTCCGCCACGGGCCTGCCGTGTGGAAATTGCCTACGCAATGGGACCGACTGCGTGGTGGCCCCGAGAAAGAAGTATGCCCGACGTTGATGATCTCTGATAGTACTTGTTATTGCAGTGCTCGAGTAAATGTTGATTTGTTCCAGGCGCACGAAGACGGCTTGCTCAACACGAACAGCAACTCGCAGCCCACTCAATTTTGAGCCTGGCGACCCTGAGCTGGACCGACTCACGCCAGGTCACCATGAGCCCCAGGGTTTCATAAACCCCCATGAGAACTCCAACTCATCTGAGCCCGCCTATATACCTCAACCATCCCATGACCCCGCATCTCAGGATGGGCCCTGCAACAGAGATATGGAGCAGGATGGTGCTTATGGTAGTGCCGCTCTTGCGACTGCGATGGACACTCAAGTGGCCTCGGGGGAAGATACAGTCCCGTTTTACTTCGGTGAGGGCCTTCATGGACAATGGCACGGGGCCATGCAATTAACTGGTTCATTCTTACTTAGGCGACACACAGAATGGCAGCAATTTTGTCTTTGATCTGTGCTCGCCCGGTTTTTCGCAACAAGCGAAGCTGTACTTCATTCCGCACCCCCGTTCCGGCAGGATGCTCCCACCGGAGGATCTTCGTTATCTGGAGTCCAAAGGGGCATTGTCCCTTCCTCCACAGCCGCTCTGCGAGCATTTTCTGCTCTCATACTTCCAGCACGTTCAACCGCTAACTCCGGTCTTGAATACCAAAGATTTTCTCAAGCTGTATGGGTCCGAATCCCCGCAGAAACCCAGCCTGCTATTGCTGTATAGCATCTTCTTCGCCGCTGCCAATGTGAGTGAGAACACTCCGAAAACGCAACTTCTTAAAGTCTCATGGATATCGCAAAGTTTACAGAATCGTCCACCTTGGAAGCCGCTGGCTATCCTTCCAGAAAGGCGCTAAAGAGAGCGATGTACAGGCGAGCCAAGGTCCAGCCACGTTCTCTTCTTTATTTACTTCGTTGGCTAACCACGATCCTTTTCCAGGCTTTGTGGGACACGGAATACGAAGATGACAAGATATCCCTCGTCCAATCTGCGATCCTCCTCAGCTTTTGGTATGCCGACACAGTGGATCGAACAGGACCATGGCACTGGGCAGGTGTCGCCGTCAGTTTGTGTCAAGGCATGGGTCTCCATCGCTCTCTGGAAGTAGTGGTGCCGGATCGCCGCCGTACTCCGGCCTGCCAACGGTTGTTTCGCCGGCTCTGGTGGAGTTGCTTTTTGCGAGACCGCTGGCTATCCGTTACTTTGGGTCGGCCCATGCGAATTAACCTGGACGACTGTGACGTGCCGATGCCATCCGTCGAAGACATTACTCAAGAATGGGCCGAGATCCCTGACGCTGACAAGGAAAGGTATTTTCCATCCGGATATCACCTTCTCGCGGACTGCTGGATCCATCTCCTCAAGATAACCGTGGTCCTGGGCAAGGCCGTAGCCGTGCATTATCAACCAAACCGACCACACCCCGACATAGCCACATTAGAAAAGTGCGAGGAAGACCTCCGTATATGTGACCAGGCCTTTCGTGCTATTGAAGAACGACCTGATTGGAATTTCCGGCTGTATAGGCATCATCTTCAGCTTTTCCATGAGTATCACCCCCCTCCACCAACACTTTAACGCCATCCTTCGACATCGAAGCTAGCTAATGCTTGAACACAGGGCAGTGATTATCATCTCGTATCGCAACTACATCAGCGGCGTCCCCGCCAGTTCTCCAGCAGAGGAGTGGGAATGGTGGCAAATGAAAGCCCGCCAGAAATGTCGAGCGGCTGCCGATCGTGCCACCTCTGTGCTTGAAGACCTGATAGAATCTGATATGATACAATACTTGAAGCCAATGAGGTACAACCTCCTTAGTCACCTCCATACCCATCCCCATCCCTATCCATACCCTCAGCCGCAGCTCATCAATCAGCAAGCTGACGTCAAAATCAAATTCAAGTACCTCCACCATTGCATCAGCAATGGGCATCCACCTCTTGGACTGGATGTCTTCGCAAAACATGCCTGCCAAACACCTCAGTCAAGCCAGACTGGAAATCTGTGTCGAGGCGTTGACCAAACTGCGTAGCACCTACTGGGGGGCCGCTTATGCGTGTCTACTTTTCGACAAGGCCAGAGCAAGGATTCAGGAACAGGCTCGTCGTACAGCCATGACTCCGGCGTCTGTCGTCGAGTCGTCCACCGTGGACACAACAACCGGGCAAGAAGAGAGGACACATGCCCGCGATGAGAGGTGGCTTGACAGCAGCCTTCCCGCGTTGATGACGACGCCCGATTGGAACACTTTTAGCAGGTGAGTTGCCAGCTGCATGCGACTCCTTCAGTTCTTCTCGGTTGTGCTAAATAAATATGCGTCCCAGCCAAGCTCAGGAGATGGAGTTTTCTATGGAATTTCCCATGGACCTGGAAGGACTACTGTTGAGCTCTGAAGACTTGCGGAATTGTTGGTGAAGGGACGAAACACTTGTCCATGTTGACGCGAGGAAGGGTTACAATAACCGCTTCTAGGCGTTTCCTTCCCAGCACCGGGCACTCATGAGATGCAATGTTTTAGCTCTGCAAAGCTAGTCCGGCCTTCTTCGAGTTTTCTCTGTTCGAAACCCGTCCCACCTCTCGAAGCCATCAGTACTTATGTGGAACGAGTCCAGCATCCTTCCGACACTCTGATCAATCATCTCCTCGAGGCTCTCGGGTCTCGTATAGAAAGCGGGCACAGGCGGGAAAATAATTGCCCCTGCCCTGCGCAGGAACAGCATATTATCCAGATGGATGTCACTCAGGGGCGTCTCTCGGACGGCAAGGAGCAGGGTCCTGCCCTCCTTCAAGGTAACGTCGGCCGCGCGTGTGATCAGGTCATCTGAGTAGCCGATGCGGATCGCGGCCAACGTCTTCATGCTGCACGGCACGACGATCATGCCGTCGTGCTGGAAGGAACCGCTGGAAATCGGCGCCGACAGGTCCTTGGCCGTATAGTTGTGGGTGGCGAGGCTGCGCACCTCCAGTTCCGAAAGGGACGTCTCGTACTTCATCGTCGCCACGGCCCATTTGCTCATCACCAGGTGCGTCTCGATGTCCAGCATGCGGAGGATCTGGAGGATTCGGATCGCCAATACCACCCCCGTTGCGCCCGTGATGCCCACGACCAGCCGCCGCCTCTGGGGTGTAGGAGGAGGCGTCGTGGTGACCGAACTGGGACATGCGAGCCGTGCTGGAGTAGCACTACTCTCATTGCCACTTGTCCCCGTCCGTCGACAGGGCGTCGTGTGCAGGTACCGCCTGGGTGGTGGCCGAGTTCGAGTCGCTGTCTGGCCATGGCCCTGGCCGTTCGTGTCCATCGTCCCCTTTGGCCGAATAGTACGACGTCCCACCCAATGAGTATCGTTTTGGACGAGACTGCAATCCCGAATTTCAATCCCAATCCTCCGAGTACTGTCAATTTTCATCAGCGAGGGAGAGGAGGGAGGCATGGCTGGCCTGGGGCCCAGGTTGGAGAGGGCGAGAGGGAAGACGAACCTGTAGTAACGCACCATGTGTCTCCAACATTGCATCTTTTCCATTGCCATTGCTCTTTTCCCTTGCTTGAAGGAAAACTTACCATCAAAGAAACAGAACTGTTTCTTTTTAAAGGAGGCATCCAAGACGGAAAAAACAAGTTCGCGAGTTTCCCCCTCTTTTCTCCCTCCCCCCGGTTCAAAAGCAAAAGTCGACACAGGCGATCATCGAAAACAGTGCGAGAATGGTTCTTTGTCTCATCCCCGCCGCATTGGACCCAACTGTCCTCTTGCATGCCGGGATGCACCGAGTGGACTCGAGAGGGCCGAAACTCCGCACGCAGATGGAGGCAGAACTGGAACCAAAAAGGTCGGGCGGGGGCGGCGCCTTGGGGATTTGTGGGCTTCGGACTTTCGGGAAATCCATCAGAACGAGAGTTTTGTGAAAGGTGAGACCAAAAATGAGGGGAAAGGGGCAACTTTGGAGGGATCAAGCGGTGTTGTTGGGATAAAGGCGTGTAAGTTGTAAGTTGTTCCTGGATGACCTCGGGGCCAGGTATTGCCATACTTAAATATTGGTAACTATGTAGTCCTAGAACCATGGGGAGAAGAAGAAACAATCACTTGGACAAGAGTCGAATTAGAATATCCAAAATTACTGGCTCCCCTTACCCGCTAAGTAGTGTAAATCACTCACTGATCACCATGAGATTCGGCCGGTCATGGTCAAAGACTTTCCCGGCAACTCCTTTTTGCTTCCAAAGGGCCCCAGGTAGATGATTCGTTTTTACCTTCGAGGTTGGTCGTGGTTCTGCGCAGACCTTTAGGACATGTAGTACCGAACATTTTCGTAGACCAGAAAAGTCACCCATGTCGAAGGCAATACGCGAGCGAGGCTAGGCCCGAGTCTGGAGCATAACAAACCTGTGAGCGAGGACCTTTTCTCCCGCATGTCTTTGGCTTTTCCTTCCCCAACAGGGAACAGATATATTCGGTGCCGTGGACAAAATGACAACACGGCGGAGTCGAGGGCCGGGAGTACGTACCCCTTGTAGAAACCTCGCAGCCCTTCCCGCCTCCAACTCACGTTGATGACATCTCTCATGCGCCCATAGCGTTTGTCGGCGTCGTAGGACTGAAGCCGGGCGCGTACGACCTGGTACGGGTACGTCGCGACGGTCGAGAGCACCTTGGCCAGGCCGGACGTCCACAGGGCCTCGACACTGTCCAGCTTGGGCCGAGTCTGGCCTCGTGCTCTGTGCCGGCGGAGCTGCCGGCCTTTGAACTCCTCGTACAGCGTGAATTGCCCGGCACCTTGGAGGATGCCAAAGAGCCCCGTGAGAGTGCCTCGATAGAAGCCGGCGAGACCTTCTTTGCGCAGGATTTGCCGTCCACCATCGATGAGGCTGGTGTAGGCCCCGGGGGCCTGGCGGCCGCTGGAGAGCATGCGCGTCTTGATCACCCATATCGGATTCGTACATGCCGTGGTCAAGGCGCCTATACGGGGGACCATGAGCTCTTGTCAGTCTCACGAATCACTCAAAGTGATGGAATTCGACATGGAGAGGTTGGAAGTGGAAATCTGGAATGGATACCCCGTCCCCCACGCCTCGTTATGGTTTGAATGACTGGAAACACGCACCCGCCGTGGCCGCGGCCAAGAAGTTTTCAGGTGACGAGAGTTGGTTTCCTCCAAGATCCGTCGAGTGCGCTCGTGCGAGGGCTTTTTTGATGTTGTGATACCTAAAACTCCTGGTATCAGAATTCGGAAGCATGATCAAGGAAAAAGGGGTCGAATTGCCCTCGAGCAAAGAAAGCGGAACACTCGCCAAAGAAAATACAAGGCCCAGGCCGTGGAACTGCCCAGCACATTCGCCGTGAGGCCGCGGTAGAGCGCCCTGGCGCTGCCTTCCGACCGTGCAACCGTATACGCGACACGAATTGAGCCATATCGGCGGATCTGGGCACTCGAGTCGACTAGGATCCAGTCGCAAGACCGAAGTCATCAGCCGAGATCTTCTCCCCTTGACGGGGCTTGGGAAGGATATGAGATGAAGAAAATGAGCGGGTAGGTACTCACGCTGGAGTCGAGTCTTGACAATCTCGAGGGGATGAGTGATCAATGCTGTGAGAACCCCGGCACTGAAACCGGCAATCCCCTCGACGGATGAATGAGAGGCCATTGATTTAGGTGACCATAAGGTGGGCAAGTATTAGATCGTTCAAAAGCCGGGATTCGACAAACGGTTCATCCTGTTTTGAGCTCGTATTATGTCTGTTGGAGAGTGAATGAGTGAGTGAGCCCGGCAAGTGGGCGGAGACAATCAGAATATGATGGCCCAAGGCCAGCCACTGATCGATCGCCTGGGTTATTGTGAAGTACTGAATAGAGGGATTTGGTTCACGAGAAGAAAACAGCGTTGTGGACTTGAGACGGATACCTTTGGGGAGGGGGACGGGGGGAGGGAGGAGGGAGGAGAGGGGCATTCGAAACTATGAGCGTGATGGGCCGACGGAGAATAGCCATACATAAAATGTCATCAAGGCTGATCCTCTCTGGGAAGAAGGAGGGCCCAATGTCGACGAATCGATGGCCAAATGCATCTGGACAGTGAACAGGGCTTAGATAAGGTGAAAGGAGAAGAAGAGAGCTCAGAGCTGTGACCAGAAGGCTCTGGGGGAGAATGCTGACCTCGACTCTAATTAACCTCCACATTACTCGATCCTTTTGGATGTGGGTGTCTGTGTAACTACTCATGCAACGGTGACACAAATCAATCCTAGTCCAACTCATTTGGAAATTTTCAAGAAACCGACAATTGTAGCTTGTCATTTCCTCGGTCCCCATGGTCTTCAGAGTCCCCGCTGGAGAATTACTATAGTATAGTAGGGCTAGTCCTAGTACCACATGCGACGTGAAGTGGTCTATCGTTTGCCTTGGTCGATTGTTATCAACAAGATCTCGTCAGTATTCTTTCACTGGTGATGTCTGTATCAGACCCATTGATCCAAGACCCTTTGTCGGAGGTCCTCGGGGAAGTTGTGATCGAAGTCCGAGAGGCTTTTTAGGTCCCATCCCGCTGACCGTAGGCAGTTCAGAGCTTCGATCGTACCAGTAAACTTCCAAGTGGCGGTGGTGGAGTCGGCGATGAAGGCGCGCATTTGGTCAATGACTTCTGGATAAAACGGGATGGCAGGATTGATAGGCTGGTCGTCGATGGCTATCCGTCCTGTGGCTGGATGACATCTGGTATTCCATGCCCACATCAAGTCGCGATGGTTGGACAGCTCGATATCGTCGTCGCAGACGAGCACACGAGTGAATCGCTGCGTCCCGTGTATTGCTTTGGCGGTCACGGCAATCTTATGCACAAAGTCGTCTGCGGAGAGGTCTACCTTCTGATACCAGTCCCGAGGAACGGATATGGCGAGTAACTGCTGAGCGGCTTCCGGCGGTCCCCATGCCGACGTGACAGGCAGTCCGTGGTCACGTAGCTCTTGCAGCACCATTGCTGCACCCGACACCCCGGTGATGGTGTGGTCCTCATCGACCGGCTTACCGGCGGATGTGACGGGCAGCAACGCGTTCTCACGGTGAGTAATGGCACTGATTTCATAGACGGGCTTCTGGATGTTTCTGTCCGTGATGTAACCGTGGAATTCGCCCATCGGCCCCTCTGGTGCTCGTCTTGTCAGCGAGACATGGCCTTCGACGACAATCTCTGCCTCCGCTGGCACCTCGAGCGCGACTGTCTTGCAACGGACGAGTTTGAGGGGCTCGTTGAAAAGGCATCCCAGGTAGCCCGCCTCGTCCACGCCGTCCGCGAGGGGCATGCCTCCAGCGAAGAGAGAGGCAGGCTCGGCTCCTTGCACGAGGGCGAATGGCATTGGCTTCCCGATCTTGCGCCACATCTCAAAGATCATCCCGTTGTGCTGGTACGGTGCAATCACGCCGGACATGTGTTTTCCATCGATGATCATGGCTCGTGCAATCGACCAGTTCGTCCACTTGCCGTCCGGACTGCGCACCACCCAGAAGCCCAAGGTATTGAAGTAGCGGCCGCCGTCTCCGGCATGGATCAGCGGGGTCGGGAACTTGAGGAGGTCAACGTCGTCACCGAGCATAATGTTCTCATGGACCGGCGCATCATCGACAATGACGGGAGGAACGGGTGGAAGCTTGGTCGTCTTTGCCAGAATTTGCACAATTTCGGTGCCAGGGGTGGCCGGGTCCAACCCCAGGGTCATGGCTATCCGCGCCATCCGCGCCTTGGGAAGAGAACTGTAGGATAGAGGAGCCCCGACCACGCGAAATCCCGCATGGCCTCTGATATTGCTGAAGATTGGGACAGGCGCAAAGGTTTCATGGCTGCGTCTGATGATGGCGCCGATCTCAAGGTGCGTATCGACCTCGCGCTTGATCTCAGCAACATCACCAAGTTCTGCCAGAGCGGCCAAGAAGGCTCGCAGGCTTGTGTAGTGTTTCCCCTTGGGGAGTTCGGGACGGCCAAGGGAGCCCATTTTTGCGAGATTCAGCCGGCAATGTGGCCGATTTATTTTGAAAGGTGACCATCTGAAAGGCAGATGCACTGAATAAATAACCAACCTTGGATACAGAGCCTGTCCGTATACTCCGTACTCTGCGTGTATATTGACCGTCCTCTGTACTGTAGATGGCGAGCGGGGAGACTCCGCTAGTGCTAATGCTAGCGACTAGTGACTTAGTGTCCACGCTAGCGCAACAACCAGCCTGTCATGATTGGACCTGATTCCCTTTAGGTACGGTGCGGACTTTCGGTGTTTCGGAAGACTTGCCTGCTTGGGACGGATCCTGATTCCTCAGTGCCTCCGCTCCGTTGCCAGATACCGCGGAGCATGCTACCTAGGTAATTAGTATGTGGTGGAGGCAGGATGTTTTCGTCCATTGCGTATGGATGGCTGCTCGCTGCTCCAGTGGAAAGCGGAGGAAGAATGGAGTGATTGCTCGCTCATGGATCCTCTCCTTCCTCGAAGACGGTCACGTCGATATGTCCGCCTTCTTTGACCGCGCGGGTCACGCAAGCGATGGACCCGACGGGGCCGTCGATGAACAATTCAAGCTGCCTGTAACCGACTGGTCCTTGTCAGCCACATGACCAGCGCCGACCGTCAAGCAGATACGATGAAACACCACCTTCGCACAGTCAGATGGGCATCAGCTGTCGTACGCACGCCGCCCTGAGACTTTTGTTGTCTTGTGTCCCTCCGCTGCAACGTCCTTTTGCAGATCCTCGAGATCAATTCCTAGTCTTACATGTGTCTCTGATAAGCTCGGTGGGATACTTACTTATCATGGCCCCCGGTTGAATGATGCGGTCAGAGGGCTTGGATAAATGAGTTCGACAGAACTGGTTTGTATGACCCTGCCGGGGAGAGGAGGCCAAGGCTCACCATATCTACAGATCAAATGCAACTTGGAATCTTCATACTCGATACTCGGTTAGCAAATACTTTTCTAGAGGATTGCTAGAGGATCACCAATAGAATCTGTCTGCGTAGCGAGCAAGGAGAACGAGGAAATCGAGACCGGGCCATCCATCTACCTTGTGTGAGTGCGCGCCAACAAGCCAATACCGTGAAATCATTCTTTGCGAGATTCAAAGAACCGTACACTTCGACTCCATTCTTGATCGAGATGGGAGTCGGAGTCATGATTTCTCTTCGCCTCCATGGTCATTCAACGAGGACTCGGTGAAATCAGCCTTCTGACCCTCGGAGCTCGAATCCGGCCATGTCATCCACTGCATATCCCAGTCCAGGCCATCTTCGATGGTGGCAGATGAATCCACGCCGCCTTCCAAATCGATGAGAGCCGCAAATTCATTGGGCGTCCGCTCCTCCACGCCTCTGAGATCTTCAGGACCCGGTTCCTCTTCTCTTTCTTCGGGATTGTCAGTCAGCATTGCTGTGGCGCGCCCGTTCACAGGAGAGTGAACCTTCTCCGTGGAAACCGCAGCGCTCGAGACAGGGTAGGCTGAGACAATGCCAGCGTCGTCAAACTGCGGAACTCCAGAAGGCGTCGTGACGAAGGGTAAGTTAGCATGCCATGCATTCAGTTCTGGGGGATCATTGTCGTGGCGGAATGTCCTCTTCATCACGGATCCTCCGACCGGTGCTGGGGAGACCTCGGTTTTGGTCTGTCGAACGGCGGCGTCGAGGAAGAAGAATGCCGAGTCCGCCGAGGCGTACATCTCTCGTAATCGCTGTAATGCTTGCACACAAAACCAGAACTTGACTCTGGTGGCATCCCGGGTAGCGGGGTTGGTGGATTTCAGGTCGAAGAGGTGAACGACGAGGGCCGACAGTAGGCACGTAACACCGATGTTAGGCAGATATCGAAGGAGATCTTGAGCTTGTAAATTCCTATACACTTCAGTGATGTCGTCTGCTCCCTCACAGAGCTTTCTCCTAGAGAATTTGCGTAGCTCAGGCGTTATCGTCAATTTGGCAGCCGATGTCTGAACCTGCGGCCGATGAAGCGCGCTAACGGTCATAAGATAAACGCCTCTTAAAAGAGCTCGATGGAGGTCGACGGCCTCCCCATCACCACGGTCACTGGAATTCAGGGTGGGATAGTGAAGGTGGCCTGGTAACTGCTCGAACCACTTGTCCAGCTCGCCGTCGCACTGAGTGATATCTGACGTTGTTACCGTCGATTTCTTGGGAATCAGTCTCCTGGTCGTCTCCTGAGTGGTGGCTCCAACCTTTGGACCCAAGGCGGAATACTGCAGGTCGAGAACTTGGCCAATACATACGCATAGTTTAGCAAGCTCGATATATATTTGAGCCAGCGTGACGCGCTGAAAAGTGTCTTGCACCCCCGGACAATCTCCTAATATTGGCGAGAGCTCGGGGGGCAGAGGCTCAATATCAAAATCGAATAGTTCGAGCATGGGGACGTTGAAGTCTCTCCTCTCGATCTGCAGGGGTCGGCGCATGTTCAGGGCGATTAATCGATCCCGTATAAAACAAGACCACCAGACTCGTTTCCACGGACGTCGCTGTTTTAAGTTTGTCGGCGTAGTGTTCAAAGTGTCGCAATTAAGCTCAATACTTTGGGCGATTGAGACAGCGACGCCTAACCAATGCCAGGCATCCTTTAAGTCGTCGGGCTTTTCGTAATAGGACGTCATTAAGAGTGCCGCCTGGACTATAGCCACGCGATCGACTTCAACGTCGAAGTCGTAGAGAAGTTTGACTCGTTCAAAGAAGGACTTATGGGCCGCTCGTCGATTTGGATATCCCCGTGTTATTAAATAACACCTGTCAATATAGGGTATAGCGGCGCACATGACAGCTTGAAAGAGTAGAAGGCTGACGGTATCATCAGTCTGATATCTCTGAATAGTGCAAAGAAAAGCCCGAAGATCGATGATAGGGAGAAAAGGGTGAACGAATTGCACAAAGCACCGAAGTAATGCATTGCGTAATTCGTCGTCGGGAATGAAGAAAGCCCCTTTGGTCTGCAGGAATTCGAGATCTTCAGTCATAACTCTTCGTGAGATCGGGTGGATAAAAGGTGGAAGAGTAATTTTAGGTCGACTTGTCTGGCAGGGAGAGTAAGTCATCCCCGCAAGCAATTGAAGCGGTGACGAGAAGAGCCTGTTGTTCATTGCAGCTGCTGGGCTTTTCTGTCTGTCCTGGTAGGCTGACTTCAGACCTGAGAGATTGTTATTAGGAGGCCATCAAGCAAAGACAGCGGGCAGCCTTACAGAGGGAATCTCGTCAAATTAGTGTGGATTTCCAGTGTCAAGGTCAAGACCGGGGTATGGAGTCTTGGAGGATAGCGCCCTCAGCCCGATCGGAGTCATTACCATGAGTAGTATGCGTGTATTTGATGGGCTCTTATCCCCGATACCACTCGAGGTTGTTCCAGACAAGCTTTAAATTACTGTCCTCGTACAGGCGGTGTTTCGGCATGTCGGCGAAGGAAAGTTTCGGCCACGGCGGCAGACCAGCTTCTAGGTGCCAGGCGGTTGGTTTACCAGCTGATGCCATCAACCAGGATTTCCTGTCGTATAGTACTGTGCAGTACTTCGTAGGACATCCACCAAAACTTCAGGACGGCTTTTCTTTTCCAGCCTGTCGTCTTCAGCCGCGCCGTTCGGCGTTCGCGGAGTTGTTCATCACTCCAAGAGTACTAGTAATGCATCCTCCATCGTGACGATGTCTCGGCGAAACGTTCAGCTCGAACGCCTGGAATAAGTCCGCCTCGAGGGGTGCTAGGTATCCTTCAGCCTCGGCACTTTCCCCACCCCCTCTTGTTAACGATGTACGCGGTAGAGGAGGCTTTTGAGGATGAAGTGTGAGTGGTGAGCTCGTAGCAGATTCTTGGAAGCTTCAAAGAGACTAGCACGCAAAGTGATTAGTCAAACTGGTGACAAGATTGCCTAGAGATTGGCTCTGGTATCAAGCTGCCTTCCCCGGCCAAAACCATGTGTATTTTCTGCGGTGCCCACAAAATGAAGAACGTCTCGAACCATAAGGTAACATCGCAAGATTTTGATGCAGCTTCGCGGTGGACACCACCGGGCAGAGTATGATCGATCGTGGAAACAGGGATGTGTTCTTCCTTCTTCTTTTCTGTTCCAAAAATCCCGAAGTTGTCCGGCTCGTGGCTTGCCTCCGTTGGCTTTTGATTCGATCATAAAGGTTGAGCATCAGAAGGGGCATATACTGAATCAGCCTGTGTCACCGAATCGGCTTCATGCTGTAGGTACCCGCAGGATTTGGAAGTGCGTTATGTCAAGGCCGATGTTGCCACCGTGCTGGAGCGAAACAGAATGGAGTCTGTACCGCAGACATTGTTGAGAGCAAACATTTCCAACTCAAATTCTAGGTTGCGCGTGACGACAGGTTCTGATCTTGCAGGAAGTCCTGGCTGGGTAAGATCATGTACGAGACTTGACAGATGCTGGGTGGGCTGTGGCTACTGGTGAGGTTGATCAGGATGTATGCTTGGAGTTCCACAGACATGCAACTTTGCGAGATGGCATGTTTCGTCCTCAGACAGCCCTTTCCACGTGGGCACTTCCAGTCATCTGTGATTTTCTCAGCGAACAAGCAAGGGCAAAGCTGTCAAAGCAGCAACTTCATTGGATTGCTGGGAGAGGACAGGCTTGCACATGGCAGGGAAAGGAAGTGCGAAGACTGAACACGAGAGTGACAGACAAAGAGCACAACGGATGATATGCTCGTTATGGACTGAGTGGGAAGGGCCATAAGAACTTTCATGAATGGAGACGCTCAGTGAGTAAGTGACGTTCTGCCTGCGCCTTGGGAAGACTGTAGGTGCGGCAGCCTTCTTCATAAATACTGGGGAGACGGTTCGCACATGTCGTTTTTCCTCATCTCTCACCACCGCACCACTACCGGCAGACTAACCGATCGCCACCGCAGTCTCGACAGCGGCTTTCTCATTCCCGAGAATGACTTCCCGGTGGCTGACTTGGCCGTGCTCATGGTCTTTCTCGCTGCCTTCGCTTCCATCCTCCTTTGCAGCCATGGCCACGGCGGCGACGGATCCCACACATCTGTATGTGCGGAATTTGCGGGCATGAAGGCGGGCTTCGAACTGTGGGTGATAAGAAGAGTAAAAATTAGCCAAGCAAGATCTATGCACACACTCTTTCCCAGAGAACAATTCTTTTGGGGGACGGTTTTCCCTCTTCTGGAAATTTGCAACAAGCAACGCATTGGTCACTTACCATTTCGTCAATCTCCTCGAATGTCCGGTTCTGCACCTCAGGCAGGTACAGCCACGTCCACAACGCGCCGAGAAGACACGACGGGAACCAGATGTAGCCGTACTTGGGACCCCAGTTGAGCGAGTCGGGGTTGATGAAATAAGGGGCTGTGAAGGTCGCGAGCCAGGCCCCCAGGAAGCCGATCGAAGCCGCCAGGCCGAACGTGTAGGATCGAAGGCGTTGGGAGGGGAATTCGCCACCACAAAGCCACGCGTACGTCGCGACCATGCCGTTGTAGCCGACGATGTAGACGACCGAGACGCCGACAATGACCTTTCCGGTCGAGGTGCTGGCGCCCTGTTTGTCGTACACGACCGCGACGATCAGTTGCGTGATGCCGCAGAGACACATGCCGACGGTGAGGAAGACGCGCCGACGGCCCCACCTCGTGATGATGGCGCTGTTGATCAAGATTGCGACGACGCCGACGGCGACCAGGATGCACGAGTTTTCGAACGCGGACCCGACTTTGGCCATCTCGAAGAAGTATGTGCCGTAGGCTGTACCAGATTTATTAGTCTGGAATTCATAGAAGAAGAGCGAACATATCCTTTGGATACTCACAGATCATGTACATAGCACCGGAGGCGGCTTGGAGCGAAACGGCGCCAACGGCCAGGAGCGTTCGTCGTCTATCCACGGGGTTTTTGATCATGTCGAGAATGGCGGCGTTCTGGGCCAGCGCATTCTCGGCTTCGATAGCCTCGGTGATTTGACTGACCTCGCCGTCGACAGTGTCGGGATAAGGCCTCAACCAGTTGAGAGCCTTTCGGGCCTTCTCGGTCTTGCCGTGCTGAAGATACCATCGGGGACTTTCGGGGATGAATATCAACCCGACAGATAAGATGGCCGGAACAATGTAGATGATGGCCAGCGACACAATGTACTGGTCCTTGCCTTCGAGTTTGACCGTGAAGTTGTCGATGATCGTGCCGACCAAAGTGCCAATTGACGTCCAGGACTGGAACAAGCCAATGACCAGACCTCGGTATTTCGCCGGCGAACATTCTTGGAGGTAGAGCTGGGAAAAGGTCATGAGCATGCCGTTCGCAATGCCGATCAGGAAACGGGCGAAGTAGAGAGCTCCGATGCTCGTCGTGGTCATCATGACAACATTGGCGACAACGCAGAGCAGAGCAGCAATCCAGATGGACACCTTGCGTCCCGCGAATTTTGCAATCGGACCGGCCGTCGAGGAGCTAATGAAAGCTCCCAGGATCATCAGGGATGAGATGAGCTGCTGGCGTGTGTGATCGATGTTATACCCGATAGGCGAGACGGATTTAGGGACCTCCGAGCCAAAGACCTACGGATTGTCAGAACTCACAGTATCGACCAGAGCATCGTGCAACCATACCTTCAAGAAGCCAGGCATGGCTTGGAGACCACCAATGATGCCAAAGTCGACACCATACTGGAACGGGCACATGCTAACCAGCGTACATGCTGCGATGCACTTCCAGTGGGCTTTCAGATTATCTGGCCTTGAGGACGCCATGGTGGACGATTTCCTGATTGTCGACACGGTCCAAGGCAGAGGATCAGGTGAGGTTGAAGGTGATATTGAACTGCCTGAGACAGAGAGTTGATATATCAAAGGCGTTGGTCCCAGCAGCCGACATGTTCAAAGCTGGTTGGGAGCAACCAGTACAGTTCTGGTAACGGCATGAGGAGAGAGCAGGTAGCCCCACGACGGAGGCAAAATGATAGCGCATCACGTACCTGTGATTGGCAGAAACCCATCGCAAAGCACCTAGACTGTGGGCGTGATTGGGGATGTCCGGGGTAATGCTGGAGCGAGCTAAGCCCAACGTCGATAATGACCCACTGGCAGGTAATGGGTAGTCGACAATGCCTAGGCTTGGCCCGGCGTCCGAAGCTTGCGCTTCAACCAGCCTCGCTCAGGGCGAGACCGTTGATCCATTGCCTCATCAGAGACAAAGCGATGATCCCCGATCATCGTGTTGACACAGCTGTCAAGCTTTTAGCCGCGAGCAACGACTAGTTGATGCCCATCCTCTTCTCCTACGACATGGTGGTTGTCCAGCGTTTCTCAACAATCAGGAGTGATGCTGTAAGATGCGATACGCAGTCTCAGTGAGACAACCCGTAGAAGACGTCGGGCTGATTGAGTTTCGCCTGAGTATTCGAGGAAGCTGGGCCTTGGAAGCGCGGGAACGCACTTCCGAAGAGCTTGTACTCTATGGGAAGGTGGATTCTGTGGCCAAACCTTTGCACGGCATGGACCTTTCTCAAAGCACCGCTTTCGAGCTTCTCCAGGATCTCCACGTTTTGACCTTATGATCTGCAGATCGATCCTTTTCGATATGCTCGTGGCAATGGCTGCTGGCAGTCTTCTCCGCAATGCAGGAGCCCCAGCGTCCAGTGCTGGGGACTCGGCCATATGTTTGTAGCCGACGTGCGGGGGCAGGATGGCTTCGGCTTTCGCACCTTGCCCAAATAGCCCCCTGGATGAAGCCACGAAGGCGTGATTCATTTTCCTAAAAGGGCGACCCCGACTGTAGTGCAAGCCACAACGAGTATGTCCGATAGGAATTGCACGTGTTTTGCCCTTGAGAATTCACATACTCAGTATCCCCGCTGTATAACCCCGGCTTTGAGCTAGAGAAGCCGAGAGCGTCGTCAAGGTACCGCGCAGTCCGGGCTCCGTACTCGTGCAGCTACAGCAAGAACCGCAGTCGGGATATCTCAAGTGCCTGGTACTTACCCGAAAAAGGGCCCTTCAGAGACCGGAGTCGGATAACGTTCGATCAGGGGAAGAGTGTGCCGCATCCAGAATTTGGCATAACTATATTGGCTCAAGCCGGATAGTACGGCTCCATGTGACAAAACAGTCACAAATATCACACCAACATAGAGACCTTGCCGACCATGTTCACCTAGGACCGCCACTAAGCGATTGATTGTCTTCTAGCGAGGACTTTGGTCTGACAAAGGCACAGTCTTATTTGAATATCAGGTTCTCGACAGTGAGATATACAAGAAGGCGGGGTGCCGTGATGGAATTCGAATCGCCACACAGCTTCCTTGATGCCCTGATGCAAGCGAGGACGCAGCAAGTGTGGGCAGTAGCTAGCAGAAACCGAAAGGCTCTGGGATGGCATGTGTGAAGTACCATCATCACACCTTGGGGGCGGGTTGCGAGTTCTCACTGTAGCTCGCAGACGGGCGACGCCGCTCATGATGTTGCTGAGTCCTTGCCGATGCGTCAAGAGGCCATTCTCCATTTGCAGCAAGTGCAATTGGGCATTTTCCACACCTGGAGAATGACTCGGCTGCCCTAAACTCGCGCCATGTCTCTTGATCGGTCAAGACCACCAGCGAATCTATCCCGTTTTGCCCTTCGAGGGTCCATTTGGCGGGTCTCGAATCTAGGCTCGCCGGTGCATAATTGGGCCAACCTTGTTCTTTGACACGGCTTTTGCGGGCCAGCCCAATTGATAGGACCCGTACTTCGCTGTATCATCAATGCTCTTCTGATCTGCGCTGATCGGTTTGCACCGAGGGTCGAGGCTATGGCCTCGCCATGTCTCGCCGCACCGGGAGGTACACCCAGGGACTTGGGACTTCGCCGGGATCAAGGAGATGTCGCTGTGTTTATTGAGGGTTGGTACGTGGCCAATTGCTCATGGTTCTTGAGTCGGGTGCCTTTGGTACGACCTGGCTGATCCCTCCCTAGCCAGCAGGGTGATACTCCGCCGAGCCTATCTTATCAGCTGCCAGCTTGCAAATCAGACAAAGCTGAGGAAGGTGACATTGCAACCGGACCGACCAAGCGATGCCATGATTCTGGATAGTGGTAGGGGCAAATATATCGTTCAGTAAACCATAGGTCACTTGCCCAGAACAGAAATTGACGTCCTCTCGCACCATGAGGATGTGGCCACTTATTTGTTTCGCAGCAACTGAATTTGTCAAGTCGTCAAGCACTGGTATGAGTCAATGGATCTAGGTTGAGGGCTGTTGTATCTCATCTGTCGCATTCGGAATGGGCGGACGGAGAGCCAGGTTAGAAAGACAGACCAACGTTGGGATTGTGCACTTGTTCGAGCTGTTGCTGTAGTGATGCCAGTGCCATGAATCCTGCAATCCAAATGCACCTGGCTCTTGAACTGAGCGAGATTAAATCTATCTAAAGGTTTGTTGCCGTAACTGTCGGAGAGCAGAAGGTACTTAGGCAGAAGGCACATCGACACGCGACTTGGTGATGCCAAGTGCCAAGACCAAAGCTGCACTAGTCTATATGTAGATTAGCTGGTAGCGCCCAAAGTGGTCATGACCTCAATCGTGCTTGGCGCAGCCTCTTCGTTCACCGCTGCCTAGAACCGCCCTTTCCTGCCTCCACCTCGTCAGAATCCTCCTCGATTTGATGTCATCTGCAAACTGCTCATTGATGAACTCCCTTTGACGGCAGAGTATTGCACAAGCTCTCCGGGTCCGCAACCAGGAAATTACTAAACCAAACACAGCTTTTGCCTCACAAGCTGTTTTTGGTATTATGCAATGTATTCAACAGGTCGACTACAGCGAAGAGCTTGGATGCCGCGATCTGAAGACGACTGCTGTAGAATGTGTCGTTCATATTTAGCTCTGATAGGAATGCAGCAGACTGGCGCCCAGGCGGTCATGGATTTTCATAATATGCGGCAACTTGTGGATTCGGCTGCTGATGGCTGCCATCTGCGCAGCCTAATCTTATTAGAGATCGCACCTCCGGAGCAGCGTAAGTATTTGGACGAACTGGATCGCGAGGGAGAGAGCGAGCCACAAATCGTGGCAGTTGTTTGGTACTCTGGAATCCCGCTCGAGGGCCGTCCTGCTATGCCTCACCTTAGCTTCGAGGAAGCAAGACCGAGACCACCAGTCATCAATCGTGTCATCATCTGCGAGTTGCATTGCCACCCACTTGAGGATGAACATCAGTTGAGTATGTGAACTGCTGCACTGTTGCCGGTACATACTCACGGTGCTTTTATCAGAACGACTTCTGAAGCGCGTGCAACCTTCTACGGGGTCCTGGGAGACATTCAACGACATCCATTATTGGCTAAGGGAATGTGAAATGACGCACACGAGATGTGCGCAAAGAAGGTCGGAGCGACAATGCCAGATGCCTACTCGCTTGCTACAGGTGGGGGCTTTTGACCCAGGTCCTCGAATCTATCTACGACACTCTCATCAGATACCTCGAGGTTCAAAATACGCGACTCTGAGTCATTGCTGGGGTCAGAATATGCCTCTGAAGTTGGAACAGAACAAGTTACAAGCTTTTTCGGGGGGTATTGATATTGCCTCGCTGCCACGGACTTTTCAAGAAGCTGTCGGGCTCACAAAAGCCTTCGGCCTGGACTACCTATGGATTGACTCCCTTTGTATCATCCAAGATAGCCCGGATGACTGGGCTTCCGAATGTGCCCGTATGTCGTCTGTTTACATGGGGTCGTTTGTCAATATTGGGGCGAATGTATCTACGGACTCTTACGGAGGTCTCTTCTCTCAGAGATCCTGGAAATCGGTAAATGCTCTTGCTGTACGTCTGACATACGCACCTATAGGCTGGCGGCGCAGGCCAGTTGTCCTATACCCGAATGGACACGGCAATATTCTCGACCATGCACCACTTGGAAGCAGGGCTTGGGTTGCCCAAGAGCGCCTTCTTGCGCCACGCACTGTCCATTTTCTACGGCATAAGGTGGTTTGGGAGTGTGACGACTGCATCGCATCCGAGTCAGATGTAACAGGGAAGCTTGAGGGCAAGTTTTTCGTGAAGAGGACATATCTGGCCCGTCCCACGGTACCGATTAATAACCCTGACCATGCAAAATTCCTATTCTTGCATCAATGGGCCGAAATCGTCAGATTTTACAGCCAGGGCAAACTGTCAGTAGAGACGGACAAACTCATCGCAATATCTGGTGTTGCAAAATACATGCAGAGCATGCTACGGAGCGACGAGCCATTGCAATACTATGCAGGTCACTGGAACCACGATTTCGAAATGCAATTGACGTGGTCCGCATCCCCCTTCTGTGTTGGCAATCGGCAGCCGACATACATTGCACCCTCATGGTCATGGGCATCGTACAACGGTGGAGTCATATTTCCATATCCCCATCGGAGACAAACACTATGGGCAAATCTCATCTATATGGATATACATCATGAATCCGACTCATTTGGCGCAGTCTCTTCGGGTTTCATTCGCATGCGGGGTCCTTTATGCAGGGCCGTCACCGCATATGCAACAAACCACATGGATCAAGAGGGCCCGAAAATACTGAGATTGCTTGGATCTGGTGTCGAGATTGAGTGTGTTGACCTCATATTCGACGAGGACAACGAAATGGAAATAATCGAGGATGGTGCTGAGCAGCAAAATCATCTCGTAATGTTTGGGATCGTGCAAGGTGAAGATACCGACGACAGACCATTCGAAGGAACCATACTACGGTTGACTGGACTGCAGAGAGGCCAGTACAAGCGTATTGGTGCCTTCCGAGTTGATGATCTTCTTCCACGTTCATTGGAGGAGGAGCAAAAGCAAAGGCAGCTATGTACTATCTTCGGCGGCGATCCTGAAGAGCTGGAACGAGATAATTTTGGTCCTTTGAAGGATGCATTCGATGCCATGGACATGCCTGAAGTATTTTTTGAGAGCAGAGGAGACGACTGGTACGAATTTACAATTATTTAGACGGTACCGTATGGTAGGCATGAAAGACACGGATGCTTGATTGTGGCCTGCCATCCCATAAGCTCGACGGACAGACATCGTATGTCTTCAGCACCGGCCTAAGGGGAAGAGCCATCGTCACCCGATTTCTTCACCCAATAGCATCGACAGCCAGAAGCCCGATGTCCCCTGCTTCATGTTACCATCTGCCAGATACAGAGACGGCTACGTTCCTTGAACGCTAGACTGTTGCCCAAACTAATTCCGTGGCAGCTCCCTCCCTTTTGCCAGGCTCGTCTGGCAGCGAGTAACTCTGTTCAATACAGTAGTGCCCCCAACACAACCACAATATGTATAATTTAGTGGCTAGAGCCTAAAATAGGATTTCGAAAGCATTCCAGTAGGACCTTTCCGGAATTCATATACAGTAAGAAAAGCCTCCCTCCAATAGCATTCAGGATAATCAGGTTGCTATAAGATAAGATACCAGGAGGACAGTTTAATAGTGACTCCTTTCCCAGGAATAAACAGTAAGTAATATCATCAGTACTTACAAGGTTGCTGAAAGTCCGAGGGCGAGGAAGGAAAGTTTCTAACCCTGGTTTGAGTATGTTCTAGAGGTCTGAGACTGTCTTCTGTGTATAGCTACCTCGTATATTGGCTGTGTAAAGCGACAGGGGCCCACAAAGCGCGTTTCATTAGACGATTTCAAGGGTAGACTGCAGTAAGCTGGGACCGACATGGCATGCTGGGCTAATTCCGCTCGTAGACAGTAGAGGAGTGGAGCCGCATGCCAGGCTACTTACTTCCGGGAGGCGTTGCTGACATTTCCAGGGGGCGTACCACAGTAGGCCGGTGTTTCGAGCCTTGCTGAAGCATCCAGGATGCAGGCGGGAGCGGCATTCCAGGTAATCCCCTGGCAGTCGTGATGATCTGCGATTTGGCTCCCAGCCACCTCATCAGCCACCTACACAGTACCTCTGGCGGATAAGACCGTTTCAACACAGCTTGTATGAGGTAGACCCAAAAAATATATACATGATAATATTGTATATCATAGATATCATACAAGATTTACAACCGAGGTGTCACCTCGATGCCCTCATTTACAGTCGTCTCCAAATGACGTTCGGGTCTGTCGCTACAGGAGCGTGCAGACGTATCGTGGCCGTTGAAGTCATCTCCTCATTCTTCTCGGATATGTTTCGTGATCCATTGTCTCCCAAGCGCACTCGGTGGCTCGACATGGAGTGCTCTATCATTCAATCACGCCTCGTGCAGTGAAGTCGCCCGTGTCCTCAGTACTCTGAGACACGTACGGTTGTTGTCTTGGTAATGGCGCCGTGGACGGGTTGGGTCGTCCACTGACTGTCGGTGCTGACGGCGTGGAATTCTTCTTCTAACATGATCTTGTCGCTGTTGTCATCACCCGCAGTCACCGTGCTGGTAACGCCTCCCATTTTCGTGCTGGCCCCGCGATGCAAGTCCCCTAGCTCCGTCGACTGCCGGGAGCCAAACTGATAGTAGTGGCTGGCTGGCTTGCGAGTAGAGCGCTTGTCGGTTTTGCTTTTGCCGTAGGCGAGCCCGTCCTGATCATAATACTGGCGTGGGTTGCGGCTGTTGTTGGATGTGAATCTTGACGTGGCGCCCAGAATTTTCGCAAACAAGGGTCGCAGTGAGGGTAATGACGCGGCAAGAATTCCAATGTTGAATTCGATGTTGTTCCACATGAAGAACGAATCATGGAATGTCCAGTCGGGATCCTCCAGCGCATGTGCCTGCTTGACTGTCTTGATGATACTCGAGATGCAGGCGAAGATGCCCAAGCTCAGAACGAAACACAAGGTGAGCTTCGTACGCAGATTTGCCTGCAGCTTCCACACCACAGGTATTGGCAGGAGCGCGAACAGCACATCGGTTGCAATGTTGACGCTGCTGTTGAAGATGCCAATGTTGGTGAATGTATTGTTGGTGAAGCACTTCGCTTGTCCAGTTGCACGAAGTGAGAAGTCCCAATTGGCATCGACTTTGGTGCCGCAGTTGAAGATCAAGGTTCCGGCACAGGAAATCGTAAAGGCTACGAGAAAGACGATGCAGCCCATCAGGAAGCGCTGGTAGATTTTGCCCTGCACGAATCTGCGCAGGAAGAAGGCGATTGAGATCTTGACAAGACTGATTCCAACCATGATGATGATTGAGTGGAAAAACCGCCAGTGCGAAAAGAGCGTGTAGTCGTCTGTGTTGACGAGTAATGTATGTCTTCCCAATGCGCCGGCTTTGCTTTCTCCTACAAAACAGATAATGACGCCGATTTCGCAGATCTGGAGGACGATTAGTCGTTAGTTCGTATCGCGCCAGGAGCGCAGGTTCGGGAACTCACCGCAGCAGCAAGCATGATGTAGTCGTCCACTCCCAGACTCTTCAGCATAAAAATTCTCACGTAGAGTCTGAGCACAACTGTGAGGACCGCGGCCCCGCAGAAGGTGCCATGTATTGCCAGGAGGGCGCCCGAGTTGTTGTCATTTTGGTACTGTGCAGAAGCATCGGAAGTCTGCCGTTTGAGAAGAAGAAGAAGCCCCGGGATGACCATGGTATTGGTAGAAAGCGCAATAACTGCACATCATCCGGAAGTGGTGATGCCAGACGAGCTGTAACGCTTGACAGTGCGAGCTGATCGACACGAGATGTTGGACGAAGGAGCATTTAACAATGCTCACTGTCCCAAATTGTTAATGGGACCGAGGCGTACATAGTACCTGATGTGAGCTCGCTTGACGTTAGAAAAAACCAGGGCGTATGTCTTCTCGGAGTCCTTCCCCTCTTGCACAAGTTTCAAGGTATGCTGAGCTTCTAGCAGAATAGGCGAGGCCTGCTTCGCTACGAATCCTTAGCGGCCCCTATCCTCAAACCAAAACCACTGGCAGATCCCACAACCAGCTTCAAGTAAGGTCATGTCGCAGATTGCCTGGGTGGAACGGATTTCGCGCCTTGTCTGCCATTTAGTCGAGCGCCAACGCACACTTGCTTCCCGCTGTGGACGGCGCTGGGTGCAACGCTGCTAGCGATAACAATCCCCAGCGTTTGCCTACGGAGTAGTCAACAAGAGCTTCGACCCGCGAGCACGAGGCTATTCCCATGATACGCCGGTTTCATGACTCCAACATGGCGGAAGTGGACCATAGAAACTTCAAGGAGGGAAGGCATTAGCACCTGCTCGTACTGTGTACTCGTAGGCACGTTTGCCGGGATCGGCGTGACGGTGGCGCCGAGTTCAGGAAACCCATTCGGTGAAGAAGCTGCATCTGGGTTTTTGTTACTATGCAAATTCGCATTTCCGACCGGTGCTGAGAAAAGGGACCCGCAGCTATGCTGTCAGCAGGGATCATGCTGGAATCGAGGTTGAAAGCCAGGCACAAGTTACTCCATGAAATCGGGCGAAACTTTGTGCTTGTTCTCTAGCTTCAATGACCCTGGCTCGAGAACGGAGTAAATGCAAGGAAGCCAAGGATGTGTCGGCCCTTGGATGCATGACTCCGGGGTGCTCCGACAGAGTTTGTTTACCCCTGAGGCGAAATCGCACCCAGCATCATGCTCTCTACCATAGTTAGATGCAAAGTCAACTGTAAAGCCTTTCCTTGGGACCCAGTGACATCAAAGAGAAGGAGGTACTTTGCGGTCGCTTTAGGAGGAGACGAAGCAACAGGCCGTTAACGCAACCGTGCAAATTGACGAGAAAAGAATGGGGAGAATGCAGTCAAGATGATGGGGTCAGAATTAGGCCATGGTGCCAACGCCCCTAAGCTTCCCTAGCCCTTTTACGGGCTAGCCTAAATTTGATCCGTGCAGCCTAAGGAGCCTAAGGAACCTTCGCGTGAAATGCGGGGGTCGGTCCATGGACCAAAACACCATCCTGCTCTTCCTCGCCACTGTGTCCCGAACGAACAATCAGCTCTTCCAAGTCACTCGAGGCGATCATTTGTATACACAGTATAGCTTGAGGTCACCGTTGAACTTCTCTCTGAACCAAGGTACTTAGGAGGACTATTGAAACCTCCAGATCCTCCGCCGGAAGGGTCTTCGAAGATTGACCGACCCTTGTCGCACTGTGGGTGCGTACTCGCTACCGTTACATGAGGGTTTTTCACCTGCAATTTTCCAGACCCTCTCCAGTTCTATACAGAACTGCCGAACTCAAACACTGATACGCTCCCCGAACCGAAATGATCAGCATGTGGCCCGAAGATGGCGAGACTCCATCCAACTGCAGGGTTTCACCCACACGCTCTTCGTACAACCAATCTCTTCACATATGTCAAGCCAGGCTCCTGCTATCTCTTGTACAGTGATTTGGCCGGCCAACTGGCTGGACTCATCGACAAATCTCGGTAGGCGCTCGCTCGGGCTACTGACGAACATTCGATAGTTCCTACTGTCTAGATATCTGCAACGCCCAAACGCGCGTCCTTCGAAGGACTATCGATTCTCTAAAGCTTTCGTCAAATCCATCTCGCTCTCCTGTCTGAGATCTCGCGTGGCCAGATAAGGACCTCGTGGTGGTGATCGGAGTGTGGATGCGAGATCTATAAAGCACGCGAATCCCCAGTGATCAGCGCGTCTCTCTCCTCTAGAGCCATTCGCCTCCGCGACAAGCGTACCTTTTGGTGTGATCCTGACTTCAGGTATCTACCGTCCACTCTCTTTCTTTCTTGACGAGAGCTTCAGTTGCTCAACTCTATCCTATCCTTGAGCAATTCCAACGATGCATCTTCAACTCCTTGTCCCGGCCCTTCTGGCCGTATTGGGGGTCCGCGCTGCTCCAGCGTCTGTGGACGGCGGCTTTTCTGAGCGCGACACTTCCATTTCAGCCGCCTCTTCGTCGTTTTGGTTACCTGCCTCGACGATTCAGACGGATATTTTGGCCGCAAAGGGTCTCGTCAACCTGGCCTTCTACGAGCTTACGAACCCGCCAAGCGGAGGCTGCAATCTGCTCAATGCTGCGGTTCGCCGAGAGTGGTCTACCCTCTCAAAGGACGAACGAAAAGAGTACATCGCCGCCGAGTTATGTTTGCAATCGAAGCCAACCAAGGATCCCAGCTTCGCACCAGGGGCCAGATCTCGATATGACGACTTTGTTGCCACGCATATTAACTCTACCTTATTTATACATGGCACTGCCAACTTCCTGGCGTGGCATCGATACTTTACGTGGGCATTCGAGCAAGCCCTTCGCAACGAATGTGGTTATACAGGGTATCAGCCATACTGGAACTGGGGAAAGTACGCGTTCGACCCTCTTCACTCTCCTCTCTTCGATGGCAGCGACTCTAGCATGTCCGGAAACGGTCAGTATGCGCCACACGGCCAGACAAATGCTCTGCCGACAGGACTGAACCCCATCCCCCCTGGGCAGGGAGGTGGCTGTGTCAACACCGGACCATTCGCAAACTACGTCGTCAACTTGGGACCCGTTTCTCCGACTCTGGACGTCCCGGGCATTATCAATTATTCAAGCCCGAACCCTCTTGCGTACAATCCACGCTGCCTCCGACGAGATATCTCTTCGTGGGTATCGTCGAACTGGACGAAGGATTCCGACTCGTTCGATCTGATCTCAAACTACAATGACATCCTCTCGTTCCAGAGCCGCATGCAGGGCGACTTTGCCAGTGGCTTTTATGGCGTTCACACGGCGGGTCACTTCACCACGGGCGGTGACCCAGGTGGTGATCTCTTCGCGTCACCAGCTGAGCCGACTTTCTTTCTGCACCACGCACAGATCGACCGCACGTGGTGGATTTGGCAGAACCAAGACCCGAAGAACAGGAAGACTGCTTTTGGCGGTGGCACGTCGACTCTGGACCCAGTCAATAGCCCTCCCGGAAAGCTGACCGATCCTATCATTCTGGGGTCTGTTGCGAAGACGATACAGAACCAGGACGCGTTATGGACGACGGGCGGTCCCTTCTGCTACATTTACGTCTGAAGGAAGGCCCGAGGTCATTTTTATACCTGACGACCATTTTGAGCGCGCAATAGAAATATCCAAGATCGCAACTGCAGATTATTGTAGCCTAATGTTTATTATCTAATGTGTTTGAATTCTTCGATGCAGAGTATGGACCACTCAGATAACTGCATATCCAGGTAATGCAAGCCAGCCTTGTCCGAATGTGCTGGAGACACACCTTGGCACCGTTTCGCGACACGAGGCTGACACAGGGGAAGAGAGGAGGAAGCCTATTGCATTGCGTCACGGCTGGCGCCGCGCAATTCTCCGAGAGGCTGAAACCGCAAGGCTGACCTCAAAAGAAGCCCCTCCTAGCAGGTAGCACTGCACTGCCTCATTGCAAACTCCCACGACCACTTAATTCCCCAATTGACGTATCACGGACTTGCATGAAGTCTAATCCACAGGAAATAGGGAGCAGCCAAACCACCGTCCTTGTGGTTAGACGAAAGACAGGTGTGTCTTCAAACTCGAATCAACGACACTGCCACCTCCTTCAGATCTTGCAGGACATTCACATTAACCTCAACTGCCGGACCCCGAGAGAATATTCTTCCTGCCAACCAACCCACCCAGCGCGGCGCCTGATTTCAGACTGCACTGATTTGCGTGCTGCAAATTCTCAACCTTGACCATCACCTTCACTAACGCCTGACCTGACTGCAACCCTCTCTCTTCCTTTGCCACCTAGATCACAAGGACTTCAATTATCGTCAAGTGAGAGTGTCGCCAGCTCTGAACTCCCAAAATGTTCGACCCGGTAGACTGGTTCATGCTCATGTGCTGCTGGTGCTGCGATCGTAAAGATAAGGACGAAGAGGAATACGACAACGCCGAGCGTGAGCGCGCCCGCCAACAACTCAAAGCCGACTTGAACGACGGGGGCGCCACGCCGGGCGAGAAACAACAACCGAAAAAGCCGCCCCAACTGGCCCACGCGCCGCCAGAACTGCAATGATGATGAATGCGGCGAAGCGTCCTCCCTCGTTGCACGTTCGGGTTGCACACCGATCGCCAGACCAGCGACTCACCCATCTTCCTTCGCGGGTCGATCATTCCTCTGCGAAACTCCCGCCCGGTGGCTCTTCCTCATACTGCTCGACCCCTTCCGGAATGTCCACCACGGCAGATCTCGTCCAAATGTGGACCGCCTTCCTCATCATCTCCTTACTCAACCCTTCCAGACAACCTGCCTTGACGCTCAACATGGCCGCCGGTATGTCTGTGCGCCCGGCCCCGCCTTGGCCCCCCTCAACAGACTCAGACACAGACACATGCACATGAACCAGGCGACTTCCGCATTTCGTGCAAAAATACCCGTTCGTGCGCCCGGTCGGGTTGGGCCGACTGTACATGCCTATCGCGTGGGGATTGGGTGCGTATTGCTTGATATCGAAATACGGAAAAATAGCAGTCATGCCATACGTCGAGGACGACTGGTGGCGGCATTCCGTGCAGTGGCAGATGTACAGCGCGAGGGGCGCGGCGAGGGGCGTCACGAAGCGGATCTGCCCGCATTGGCAGCGTGCATCCATTGAAACTTCAGTAGAGAACACTCTTTGAAACAGATTCGAGGGGATGATTGGTGTTGACGAAAACCGACAAAGCAGTAGATACAGAGTAGCTACCTGGTATCTTAGCTAAAGACTGTGTCAGCAGGCTTGGTTGCTGTACTTTACGTCCACCGAACGTCCTAGGTCGTTAGATAGATACGAGCACGAACACGAAATGCCAGCCACCCGCCCACCCCTCATGGAGGAGCTCGGTCTCCAACCTCGTGTCCGGATCTTCGCGCCCATTGTTCTCCGCTTTGCATGCATGCACCCACCCGAGCCCAACGAACCAGGCTTCTGACTCCCAAGCTCCAGACTCGACCGGGGCGCCTCGTAACGCCCTTATGCGAGCTGTCGCACGCGATCGTCATCTCACCTACCGCATACCGCAACGACCAACGTCCCATGATAGCCGCATCGGGCCAGAGTCGGGCTTCACAATGCACACCAATTCGCCGACCACCCCCTCCCGCTCGACACTGGCGATTTGGGACCGTCGTTTTGGGTGGGTTGGTCAAGCTCGCCTAATCGGTGGTCTGCAGTAACTCGGCCCTGTGTGCCCTAGGCGAGAGGGGTAGTAGTAGCGCACAGCAGTACTAGGTACTCGTACTGTGACTTGTTCGCAGTAGGATCCGAGTCCCTGGCCTTGGCCCGCTTAGAGACGAAAAGATGCCAGCAAATCAAGCGGGCCTGGAAGCTGGCCGTGGCAGCCGTGGCCATGGCCGTTTTGAGGCCTGACGCGGCAGCCAAGCAGCCGACAGGTAATCGTTCAACCAGTCAACTAGTCAACCAGCTCAACCATTCAACTAGAAGCAGACGTTCGTTACCAGAACCGTCCGCTAGTATGTTACTGTAGGTAGGCTACGCGAGCCACGCTACAGTACAGTGCCTAATCTGGATAATTATGGGCAAAGCGAGCGCCAGTACCGTAACCCGTTGCGGAGGAGGGCGTGCGTGCTCGTAGTGCGCCATTGAATGAGTAGTAGGTAAGTACGAGGTAAGTAGGTTTGTACATACATATTTATGTATGCGAGGGACCCCCGGAACGGCCACGCTCCGCACACGATGCGCCATAACACACCACACCACACCACACACCGTTCTTTCTTTCAACTTCAAGCCTTGAACGTCTTCTATTCCCTCCCTCTCCTCGCAGTACACGAAGCGTAACGTAACTTGGTGTACCCTAATGTCTGGTCCTGGTCCTGGTCCTGGTGTTCGATAAACGATAAGAGCTACGACCTCGACCACGACCAAGACCACGACCATGCCGGTGTCATTCTCGGGTTTGGTTCCATTCAAACAACAGCGCAACCTCCATCGTTAGTTCGATAGTCGGCCAGGGAAGTAGGTCAAGGCAAAGGCGACCGCGAACCAACCATAATGTCAGGTTTCAATCCCTACGCGCCCGACACGCCCAGTACAGAATCCTCTACCGACAACTTCGACACCTCTGAAGATGAATCGCGATCTCCGCCGCCACCCCCACGGGCTAACAAATCGCGGTCTCGCCAGCTCATAAACTCGCCGCGTCGGCTTCCGGTCTCTGCATTCGATACGCCGCTGCCGAAACCCATCTCCGCGTGTATGGTCGACCCGTTCTACACGCTCCCGATCGCGGTCGACACGACGACGAACCAGCTCCTCCATTTCTACAGCCAGGACAGCTACTGGGCGACCGCGTACGCGCTGTCCCCGAAGATCAAGCCCTCGATCAAGGGCTCGTGGGAGTACCAGGCCGGGGCATGTCTCTCGCACTTCCACATCCTGATGGCGCGGTCGGCGCTGCATCAACTGCGCATGAACGAGAAGTGGGGCACCGAGAAAGCCAGGCGCGAGCTCGAGTACGCGGCGCTGAAGCACCAGACCGAGGCGATCACGCTGCTGCGCGAGAACGTCTCGCGCGGGCCGAACGCCGATCTGAAGTTGATCCTCACAAGCATCATCTCGCTCGCCACGTTCGAGCAACGGTACGGGGACCGCGAACGGGCGGTCCTCCATTTCAGGACCGGACGGGACATCATCCGCCAAATCGGGATGCAGGATAACGGGCTGAACGACCGGCTGAGGGAGGAACAGGCGCTCTGGTTCGAGGGCATCTACCGCGACCCGGAGGCGAGCTGGATGTGGGGCAAAGAAGACGCGAACGAGCGGCTGGGTTGGTTGAAGACGCTGCTCAAAGAGGTCGATCGCATGTGGAAGGACAGACAGCTGCTGCCGTTGCGCGACAAGGCACAGAGCCACCTCCCCGTCAACGGCAGACTACGTGAGTTCTTGTTCCGAGAGACCCGAGGCCGGAGCGTGAGTGTGTATGGCGACATCGACGAGTTCGTGGCCCAGCAGCGGTGTATTCTGGTCTTCGTCTGCATAATGGGCGGGATCTACGACGAGCTGGGCGACGTCAGCGGCCTCAAGACGGTCTCGAAGGCGATGGCCCTGAATGTCGCGATTCGCGCGTATGCAGCTTTTCTCGAGGATGTGCTGGTCGAGCATGCTCTGGGGCCCGACCAGGCAGTCGCGGACTTGCTCTGGATGATGTGTCAGAACTATCGCAACGTGAAGGCTCACCTCGTAACTGCCGGCCCGGCGATACCGAAGGGAGCACTACAGCAACTCGATCTGAAGGACTGCCACTGGCGTGCGAGTGGCATTGCGAACGTGGTCAAATACCTACCCGAAAAACGGCAATCCAGTCTTCGAAACATGTTGTTGGAGTTCATCGATGGCAAGCCTTATACCGGCAAGGTGCGGGTCAACGAGTTTGAATTCAGCTATGCTGACTTGTGACGCCCGATTCTACGGGTGTAATGCGCCCGATGGAAGGCGTCAATGAGGGCATTGTTCTGTGGGTCGGTCGATCAGGGAGTGGTAGATATTACATTACCCCTTTGAAACAATAGCATGCTATTATGAGCCGAGTCCGCCTGGCCGGGAAGCTTTCAGGACGGTTGCTGCTATGGACCCACGTTGCGGTTCGATGAGCTGGTATTGGGATTACGTACTCCTCTTCTCCATTGCAAGGCTTGGACTCCTCTCACAGCCCGTGATATTGTATGGTTCGCGGACCAACGGGAAGGCAACTGTGCAGCAGCTGCGGCTCATTTCCACGATTGAGCTCGGCAAAGGGCAGGATATCAAAGCCTGGGGATGAGTAGCGGCGGTGATCGGCGGCCATGTGGGTGTGGATTTCGCGTATTGCACCCGTTGGGAAGGGGCGTTCAAAGTATTCTGGGGCTCAGCCTCCTTTTCACGGCTAGGTCGATCAACCCGTGGTGCAAAGGCTTGTCAACGAACCTCGCGCCACTCATTCAACTCGGAACGCAGTCAACATGGATTTTTTGATACAAGCCAGCTATGACTCCATTCCTATGAGCACATTCTACCCTGGTGGCAGGGCAGTATCTGGGAGCGGTACATATCAGGACGACACTCCCTCGACAAGCATGAAGCGATGGCATTCTCCGGCACCGCTCCAGGCTTTGGCGGTAGTGATCGTTCGTCATATGAGACAATGTTGTGAGCAAAATTCACCTGGCCGAGAGAGCTCCAAGCGATCGGTGGTGCTACGAGGGGCAAGCCGCGGGTCGATGAGCTGGCTCGTGAATACTCCTCTTCTGCCAGGCCTGGAATGATTACTCGACTTCAAACTAAGGCTCGACTTGTTCGCGTAGTGGCTAGAATAAGTGGGTGGAACAGACGGGAAAGGTTTCGTTCGACTCGATATGTTTTACCGTCCTCTCACATCACCGCAGACAGTGATATTGCATGGGCCATTGCTTTATCCGTTTGATCCGCGCACTAAGGGGAAGGAAGGCAACCGGGGGCAATTGAGGCTCATTCCAGTGGGAATATCGACATCCGAACAAGGGTTTACGCGGCCAGGTCGGTGAACATACGGTGAGCCACTCTGCGAGATCTTGCTCCCCCAAGGCGTACCGAGTACTCGGCGCCATCAACGCCCGCCGGAGAAGTCTCGTCTACGACATCCCGACGATATGTACCGAGCCGTTTAAAATGACCTCTACCTGTAGAATGACGCAAAGATTTCTGAGGGTCACCTAAAGCTCCAGGGGCTTGCCGCTCAAAGTAAGCCCGGCATAGTCCTCAGCTAGGTGTGCTCGTAGAGATTACAATAGCGGTGGAATACCCAGCGTCAAAATCTCCAGGCGTGGTTGCCGAGGACAACCAATTAAAAATAGTCTGTCTTTTCAAAGGCGTGTCTAATTACACCACTACTAACTGGCGCGGCAACACTTTTGTTGCAGCCACCCCCCCCCCCCCCCCCCCGGCACTTAGTGGTGACGTTCGATTCCCTAATCGAGTACCTACACCTACCACAATGCGGGTCGTGGTTTTGTTAGCCAGTCACTCGACTAACATGCAGTGTAAAACGATGTCTGATGCAAGCGATGGGCACATTGGACCTTTGGCCAGGGAGCGTTTGGGGTAGTATATATCAGAGCGACAGTTCCTTGAGACTCATGGAGCGAAGTCCATCCTCATCTTCAAGGAGTGCCTGTCCTGTGTTCTCTGGTTCAACGAGCTGCCTTGTGTTCTATGGTCCAGCGACCCAACCGGGTCAAATTTCACTCGCGTTGCTTTTTTGGAGAACAATGAGCCGGGTCGTTCGTCAAGCCCAGGGCCGACCTACCTTCCGTCCGACGTCGAAGCCATAGCAACCTCTCCGACCGTGGTTGCGATGACGGCACCGATCGTTACCCAGCATGCATTGCTGCTTGCGTGCCCACTTCATCGTCATGTCTTGTCGCCTCGAGATGCCCGTGGTCTCGTCGCAACCGACAGTGCCGGAAGTCGCACCCATAGCCAGACGCAGGAAACGGAAGCCAACCACTTCCCTGTCCTAACCAAGCCGTTTGACGTCTGCAGTTGTACGCAGGCGGCGGGAACAACTGCGATTAAACAAGAGGCCAACGTCCCTGACAGGTCCTCAGGCCTGTGAGTACACGATGTCGGTGCCAGGTGCTGTGGTTAGTACTGACATGGTCATAGCTTGATCATCGCAACAGCCCCGGCTGATGACATGACCGACCCTCCAACCCCAGCCCTGGGCAATGGACTTCATCAAGACGGACATGCTCCGCACCCTGTTGCAGCGTGGACAGCGGTCACTAGGAACAGTTCGCCTGGAGAGAGCCAGTTGGCTCAGTGGTACAGAAGCCCGACCAGGACGGATGCATTCCACTTGGTCAACCTCGACCATCACAACATCACCTGGCTGGTCCGAGATGATGCCAAGTCCAACTCCAAGCCCAACCATGATGTTGACGGCGGTACAAGTTCGGTGGGGGCCTCTTCCAACCAAGAAGATGCCCAAAACAAGCATGCTGCCCATGCTGGAGATGATCGAAAGACAGAGCCTACCACGGAGGATGTCATTTGACTCTTCTACACCGGGGCTGCGGTAGGCGAAGAGAAAGTTAGTAGACAAGATCGGAGATCGGATTGCGTGGCAACTCAGCGGGGATACTGTAGCTATCTTGTAGATGCAGGTTGGGGAGACATGTTTGCAGCTTCAGCGTGTTGTTTCAATAGACTTTAGAGGATTTAGACAACATGTTCGCGACGCCGTCGCCGCTGATTGCGGCTCGAACAGGTGATACACATGTCAAGACACAGTGTTGATTCTGGCTTACTTGCTCGAGGGTGTAACTGTCATGTATCCAAGGCACTGAGTGGTTTAATTTGCAAAGACGGGAATAGAAGGGGAAAGGGACGTGGTGAGGGATGTGAAAGGCTGGACATTCCCCACGTTGCCGGCAGCTGATATCCGACTCTTCGGCAGCATCTACTCTTGGTTAGGAAGGATGATTATTGGCCCACGCTGGTGTATTTCGACTATGTAGGCACCACTTGCCGTGTTTACTGCTTTAAGGGGATTCATTTTCTTCAGTCTCCAAAATTCACCCTATGGAGCTTAGCTGGGGTAAACCCAACCATTCGAGCAAGATTGTGTATGTCTTGCATGAAGTCCTCAGCGTTTTGGAGATATTCAAAATGTAGGGGGCCGTAGAAGTTGGCTGTCAGTGCTCTAAGACAGATCGGAAAGAAGGAGGAGCACAGAGTACATCCACGGCTTGAACTGGACGATATTTCAGCACGCAAAGGCGACTCCCAAGCAAAGGTAACATAGAGGCTGACATGAGTTGTCATCTTGGGAGACAGTCGAAAGGCACATTCCACCACTAAATCAAGAGCCTAATGGCTTTGATAGCACTTTAATAGCCCCAAAGAACTCTTCCAGAACGATTGGATAGTATGGAAGAGGAACGCAGCCTGTGCTTGTGTTTCATTTCGTCCCTGTTCATTTTACTGTCATCAGCTGCTTCTGTCTCCTTTCTTCTTTCCTTGTTGCTTTGCCCGCCGAGGAACGTGGTGGTCAGATGCAGAAGTAGTAAGGCAGCGGCTTGATGTATGATCAAGTTGGTCCCAAAGGTAGTTGGAGGATGCATGGTAGAGTAGGATCTCGAAGCTGTCCGCGACCATGAGTGCAATGCTCGGGGTCGGTGTTACTTTCTGCCGACACCTCATTGGATTCCCTCTCCTCAGCCTTGTGTAGTGAGTAGCCTTGCTGGCCAGACGCGCCCTCGAACTCCCCCGGAAGAAACAACATACTTTGAGTTACTGGCTTCGGCGTAGAGTGGGCCTTCATTGAGATGGAAGCTACATTGCGATAGCGTCCTCGATTCCTGTTAAGTCCATATGGCTGACGGTGCGATATCACAAGCGTTCTCCCTCGCGGGATGGACATTCTTGCCTGCCGTACGTTGGTTCAATCCTCTCTTCGAAGGCCACATATTGACGAACCCACAGTACGCCACTAGCTTCTTGCAAACGGTCTACTATCGGGTGACCATTCCTGCCGGGCAACGACATCCGCAACCGGGAGAGCCGCTCTTCGCATATCACCATCGACGGATTCGAGTCTTTGTCCTGTCACTGTACCTCGTCTACACCCTCGCGCAGGCGTTATACGATATCACTTTGGCTGGCGACTTCTACACATTGCTCGGTGTTACACCGTGGTCGGGCGAAAGAGAGGTCAAAAGTCGCTTCAGAAGACTTGCAGCGAGATACCACCCCGATAAACTGCGTGAAAATGGGCAGCCGATCCCTGGCGCTGATGAAGTGTTTGTTCGCTACAAGCTAGCATATGATACCATATTGGATCCTGCAAAGAGATTCGCATACGACCGATTTGGACCGGTCATTGTTCAGGTTCAACATCCAGGGCTCAAGACCATCAGAGATTATGTCTATGCTGGCCTGCGCTCAAAGGCTCCTGAGTACCTGTCCAATGCGGGGATGCTTGTTCTGTTGAACTACATCTGGCTGCCCAAATGGGGACAATTCTGGCGGTATTTTGCCGTCGCCTGTATGGCGTTTCTCGAACTGTACTTCCTAACACATGCCTGGGAACCACCAAAACTTGCCGTGCTCTGGGCCTCGACAGCTCAGAAGCTGCTGCCAGATCTCCTGCCGCCCCATCTACTACCGTTTCAGGTATTGAGCTTGGCCAGGCGGATGTCCATGTCCATGAACATATTCATCTCCCAGCTTGCACCGCCCAAAGCAAGAGATCCGGCCATGCGTGACATGCAAACGCAACAGCAGATCTCGCACCTTGCTCAGGCGGCAAGCCGGCTGGACGCCGAGTCAGGAGGGTTGCTTCAGCTAGGGATGAGTCCCTTCCGGGGAGAGGGTGAGAAGGCGGAGATTTTGAGGTCGGGAATGAAAGAGTCCTTGGTTACAAGTGCCTTGAAGAGACATCCCGAAGTAAGAGCGGCTGTGCAACGAGTCCTGGACCGCAGGAGGGGCGCGGCGATCATGCAGGAACGCGCGTAGTCGGTCTTGCAATAGCACAACGGAAAACAATGACTTCACTGGAAATAAACAAGTAATCGAATTATCCCATCTGGTGGATGCTTCGCCCGTTATTCTTACTCCTAGTGTGTGCATCGTCCGAGTGGTTCGAGTGCTGTCAGTACTGTCCTCTGGCCGGACTTGACTCGAGGCGACAGGTGTAGTTTCAAAAGGTTCACTCTCTCTTGGTATCTACTCGTACGTGCGGGCAGTGAACAAAGTCGTTTGGTGTCCCGGAGTGGACACGAACGTCAGCGACCGATCTGGAGGCCTGCTGAAGATTGAGCTTGGGCCAATCATTGTCCGACCGCAGTGCCGGTGACCTTGGTTTAACCTGAGCCGAACTTCTCCGCCATTCAACGCGACTCTCCTGCTCGCAACCTGGTCATCGCAATTGACTTACCAGCCACTGTCCCCAACCTTCGTTTGACTGGCTTTCGATATCTTCCGCCATGTTCGCGACATGTCCTCACCTGTTAACACGACTTCACTTAGGTTTCAAACCTTTTGCGACAATAATGACCTTCCGGCCCGGTCAAGCACAAGCATGGACACGCGCACTGGCCGCATTCCGGACGACGTCAACACCCCGACCATGACCGCAGCCAATGAGTTGCGCCCTTCGAGCAGTGACGGGAAATTGCAATGTTGCTGTGGACGGCTAGAATGCGCCTATCTTGAGAACAACAGCGCGATACTTGGTGGCATAGAGAGGGATCTGGAGACTGCCGCCCGGCTTGGTCAGGTATGTGCACCATCACAATTAGTCGGGGTGTTGGAAAAAGCTATAATCTGCCGTTTGCTGGTGATTCCTCCTGGGGGTCATACAATGCCGCGACGATGCAGTAACTTCTGGGAAGGCACATTCAAGAGTCACCGATACTATCTGCATTCTTCTTTCCTCTCACTTATGAGCCACCCCTCGCTGCGGCGCGGGTCAACACGACGAGATGGAGTTCCTTGTTCCCACATCAAGTCGCCATAGCACAGCGGACGAAATGAAGACGAGCAGCGGGCTAATATTCCCTCTTCAGGCCCTCCTCACTCGCCATGAATCCTATGTCAGCGAATCGCAACAAGAACATCAACGCCTCACAGCCTATATCAGCGAACTTGAAAGAGAGAGGGCACATCTGCAAATGACAAACGGGAAGATAGTGGAGGAAAACCGACAACTCCTGAATCAGCTCGAGGTCGCAAACACTTCCCTCAAGGACAGCGATAGCCATGTCAGGAGCCTCGAGGCATTGCTGCGTGATTGCGAGGTGGAATCCAGACGGCTGAACGGCCTCAGCCGCCGGACTGAAGAATTGGAGTTCCAGATACTCGAACTGGAGAAAGAGCGAATAACATTATCCCGGCAGTCAGATGACGCTATTGAGGAAACCAAAAGCACAATCAGACGGTGGAAGGAAAGCGAGGCGAAAGTCAGGCAACTTGAAATCGAACTGCAAAGAATCGAATGGGACGCCAAGAAGGACAGAGAACGATATGAGGAGATCATCGCCAGACTGGAGCGAGAGCGCGTTCTTGAGAGAGAACTAGGCGGTGCCGAGGGTCGACTGAAAGGTGCTGCTGCTATACGAGGTCTCAACGGCAAAGGAAAGGGTTCCAATGTTGTCAGTCATTTTGTACGCGACATCCTTCAGGACAATGCAAACTTGCAAGCTGGAATCGTCGAACTGCGTGAGCTGCTTCAGGCCTCGAACGAGGAGGTACAGAACCTCAGAGAGCAGATTCTGCAGCACCAACCCGTGGAAAGCGGCGACGTTCAGGACCTTTCCAGCTCAGTTCCCTTGAGTGAACAGATTGACTGGGCGGAACCACCTCCAAAAGTGCAGCAGTCAGTTCACGTCCACCATCACTACCATGCGAAACTCGGCAAGCGAGAGCGGACGCCGACAATAAGAAGGACTTCTCGAAAACGCGCTGTCATCGGGCCGGGCATGCTTCCGTCTACACCAGAGTCGTCTGCGCCCTCAACACCAGTCATTGGACACCATCGGTTCGTCTCAAGCCCTATTCTGCCCATAAGTCTTCACCAGCCGCAGCCACTGCGAAATCGTTGGTCTGTGCAGTCGACTGCAACAGCGTCATCCATGGTTTCCAGTTTTCCTAGCTCTCCGAGGTCATATTATGAGCAACCCAGCTCTATTTTCGACCGGCTCGAAGCAGGCGAGGAGTCGTCTAGACCTACGAGTCCAGAGTCTGCGGGCTTCGCGAGCTCGCCGCTGAAGTTTGATGGCATATCTGGCTTCGGAGAGCGTGAGCAGCTCGGAATAGAAGAAAGCGAATTCAGCCCCACTCATAAAAGAAAGGACCATGAGATATCACCGTCCGAGGCCGAAGCGGAGACAAAGAGCCAAGAAACAGCGCATGAGCCAGGGTCTCAGGAACTGACACCGAAGCCCTCACAGATTCTCGTCGCCGATGACTGGATAGAGGGTCACATCCATCCTGAGCCGCCGGATCCTGGCACATCAACTGAGCTATTACCGCCCGCCACAGATACGGAGCTGCCGAACATTATCGTCGAAGAAGAGCCAGAGGAGCATCCGGACGTGCTCGAGCAATCATTCCAGGCTGAAACACCCAGTTCCTTGGCCTCATATGATGGGCCAGAGGGCGTCACCGGACCCAGTCTACGACGGACAGCTTCTCATGACTCGTTGGTCTCGATCTCTGGTATGGATATACACATCGCCAAACGACCAAGTTCATCGACGTCACAATCTTCTAGCCTCCTCAAAGGCAACAAGGCCTATTTCGCTCTCTCGCCTTCTGCGGCTCGCAGGATGCCTTCTGCTCAACCACTTGCCACTGTGACAGAATACACGGCTTCGAGCTCGGTGAGATCCTTTAGCTCCAATTCCTTGAATGTGCCATCGGCCCAACTTTCACTACCACCACGGAGCGTCAGCTCGAGTGTTGTCGCTTTGAGTGGCCTTGCCGGTCTCCCATCTTCACAGCCTGACGATCAGCGGTCGTCGTCGGGCGGGTTTACTAGGCTAGTTGGTGGTTGGGTCCGAGGCAAATGGGGCATCGCGCCTGTGAAGTCAAATACAGACTTGCGATCATCCGCAGCTTCGACCTCGACGTCATCCTCTATTGATTCACAACAACGACAAGGCCAGTCTTCGTCGCTGTTTCCGATTGGACGAGGACCAGGGATCAACCAGAAGGGGCCCATACCTGGGTTGAGGCCACCGCAGAGAATCACGGCGGTGCAGATATCAAAGGTGAACGAAGTGGTACTCAAAGAGAGCTTAGCAGAGTGATTCAGCGGCACTCTACCACCCTTCCAGGAACTGGTAGCAGTTTTCCTTGACCATATACCTTGACGACAATGTTGGTGTACATACAGATGGTTGCCAAGATTCTTGTTGGATGCATTTGCGCAAGACGATACCCCTTGAGTTAGCTGAGCGCGCGTTGTTACCGAGCAGCAAAGATCACGGCCTGAAACAAACGAGTTCCATGTTGTCACCTTCACATAATTTGAAAATACACGTGAACTCTGCAGATATCTGCCATTCGCAAGTGCATTAGATGACCAGCTATCGCTTGCTCACGACGCCACGCTAAGTACGATGTAGAATGCAGACGGCTGTCCGCACTCGCGCTCGTCAGGATTTCAAAGTGTGAAGAGAAGAGAGTACCACTCTGATCGACCACCATATGTCCCGTCAGCGCCCTTGCCCGCAACGAGCGAGGATCTGGGATAGGGAAGGAAACGATATGCCTCGTTCGAGTAGGATATCATTCTAGGCAACCTTCGCTCTCCATTCCTTTCAAGATATATCAGAATGTCTTTGGTACGCAGTCCGCGGTCTGCAATAAGGACTGTGTACTCAGTACTCTCACAGGCCTGCGTGGAGGATGGTAGGTAGTTTATATAGCTCGGTGATAATTGGCAATCAATCGATTTGTCTCCCAACATGCTATATTCATGAAAGTGGTCGGATCGGACGACAGGACCCAACGAGGCTGCCCAAGTTAGGATGTATGTAGGGTGCCTCGCTGTGCAAACCTTCCGCACGGGCTAAAATTGCAGGGCATACGATGTTACATCTTGGATTTCGTGATTACCGTAGTGTCCTCCGAATGAGGTCACCGAGCTGCCACCCTGCCCTGCAATTTTAGGGTGGACGAAGGCGATGACTGCCTACGACCCGCGGGGATTTTGCACACAACCCAGGAGACTTGACAATTCTATGTCCTCGTCCTGTGTACGGTGTAGGTTCCCTCTGATGAAGGTGGCTATGCAATGTGCTCAATCGCCTGCTACCCGCTCTACAATCTCGGTTCAGCAGTGTACGAGGACTCTGGGCAAGAGCACTTTCGACCTTCTGTCTGAGAGAGAAACGCAGCTTGGAATGGGGTTGCTGCCGATTGGTGGGCAGAATCAATCCTGTTCATCGGCTGGCAGTGCAACAAAAGGGTTGCGGAAGTCAGGGAAGTCGGGGAAGTCAGGACTGCCCTGCAATTTTAGCCTAGCAGAAGGGGTTGACAACTGGGCACGATGAACAACTGTCCTGTGGCGGGGGGGGGGGGGGTCTGTATGTACGGCCCTGAAATTTTCGCCAACAATATGGGGTTTAAAAGTGGGACCTTTTAAAAACTTTAATTTGTCCGCCCCCCCCCCCCCCCCCCCGGCGCAGGTTTCCCTTTGTTTTATTGGACATTCACTTCCTAGGACCCCTTCCTCCTCCTCTTCCAGGCTAAAATTGCAGGGCAGTGAGGCATTTATTGCAGGGCAGTGAGGCATTTTTCATGCCCATTTGGACTCTTAGTTGGTGATCGAAAAGCCCAGTCAGGTGCAAGAAAGGAAGTCAAAGCCGACCAATCACTCAGTCATCTTTGGTGTGTTATTTCCCCAATGAATCAGTCCACTGAGGTCGATTACGGCTCGTGTACAGATGTAGGTACTCCGTTCTTATCCACTATCTCTTCCTAGTGTCCGCAAGGCGAAGCGACACCCGTGGCTGCGTGGGAGGCATTATTGAAAGGGACAAAGGACGCAACACTTTCAAGTTTGTCAGGCGAGGCTGAATTGGGACGGGAGTTCTCAGCCTCACTGTGAACCTCATTCGGAGCAGAACCCTTTGTCGACACTAAAATTGCAGTCCAGTTGGGGCAGCAAGGCCAGATCGATGATCACCATGATGATGATTCGGAAGCAGAACCCTTCGTCGACGCTAAAATTGCAGTGCAGCAAACATTGCGACGTTGCAAATCGACGATCACCATGACGCTGATTCGGAAGCAGAACCCTTCTTCGACGCTAAGATTGCAGTGCAGCAGAGCGCGAACCATGAATTTCAAAAGTTTTCAGCCTCATCCGATGCAGAACCCCTCGTCGACGCTAAAATTGCGGTGCAGAGGAACTTTTACACACTTCTCGCTACTAGGATTCCTAGCTACTGTGTAAGTGTGCTGGCCCAGAACGCCTTATGAGGCGTCCGTTTCAACTCTGACGGAACTCCTTTCGTCTACGAGGTACCTCGCACGCTTGCTTTGGTCCAAGATTGATTACCACATACTGTAGGTTGTTTGTTCCAACACGTTCGATGTCGAGTTATACTCGGTATATATCATGTTACATCGGCAGACCTATCCTGACTACCCTCTCGTTCACACGCCGTGATTGTCGGAGACATTATATCACGGTACGAAGTCCTCAGTATTCAGCCCGAGTCTACAACTCTCATTCGCAAAACCCACGCCCTGCCCGCCTTCTTCTTCTTCCTCTTCCCCAATCAATGCCCCGGAAATCTCAGCGTCACGAGACCGCAGCAGACCTCTCAGTCCGACCTAAAATTGCAGGGCATCGCCCGGACTCCAACCAATCGCTGGTTTTAAGAGTTCTCAGCCTCATTCGATGCAGAATCCCTCGTCGACGCTAAAATTGCAGCGCAGCCCCCCCACGCCTCTTGGGTGTTCAGCCGGAGTCTACTCCCTCAACGTATTCAGCCCGAGTCTACGAGGTACTACTTACCACACTACTAGTACAACCCACCGCTCGCGAACCCACGCCTTGCTTGCCTTCTTCTTCTCCAATCAATGCCCCGGGAATTCTCGGCGTCACGAGACTGCTGCAGACCTCTCAGTCCGAGCTAAAATTGCAGGGCATATTTCAGCCTCCTAGGTTCCAACAGCAGCAGGTCTTGGCATACCCAACTATATACCATTCTATAATAATGAAGGCATTTCTATGCCTCTCATATGGTATTACTATATGACGTCGCATGCCATGCCCTCCAGCATTATTGCTGGGTACATAAATATACATTGTAAGCCCTATAAGTTGAGTGAATGTGGTGGGTTCTTTATCGAGGGCATAGGCCTCAACTATAGTTAAGAAGTGAGGAATAGGCGCGCCCAGGCGCGTCCTAGGCGTCAACGGAGGAACTAAAATGCATTGGTTGGGTAGGATATGCCAAGAGCTGCTGTCAACAAAGTTGACCGCACATGGGATGCACAACAGTGTACTCTGTCCTCCGTACCTGCAAGCAGAAGAAGCAGACTCGACACCCGAACTTATTATTGTGTCATATACTCGGTATCAGAGCTTAAATGGCGAACAAGCACGTGGGGCGCTGTGTGCTGTCGGTTATATGATTGACCATAGGTACTACCTAGGTCTCTGATGAACTTCTGTAAAATCAATCTCAACCGACACCGGTTGACGGACGCGTCCTCCCACATTAGATCAGCTGATGCAATGGTGCAGGGCAGTACAATATGAGTCGAGAACGTGCCTCTCAGGATCTTGTAGCGAGAAAGTCCTGTTCAGCAATGGCTGTCACGCTCGTTGTGGAATGCAGCAAGCACTGCAACATTATTCCAACATACACTCCGATGTTGATGCGGTCTATCCTTGGGGTCAGAATTCAACCAATCTTCTCATTTGGCGTACGCCACCGTTCTTTCAACGGGGTATCCAGCGGGATCGGCTGAAATAGTGCTATCGCTCCCAATGTCTGTACTCCGTACATGACAGACTTGCACTTCCCCCCTCATCGGCGCGTCATCACAGACTGGCCTGCAGGACGTCCTGCTCGCTGTGGATCTGGCTCTTGCTCAACATCTTCCCTCTTCTCATCAACTCCGCAGTCTTTACCATGATCGGGTCCATCATCATGCTGGCCATTGCAACCACTGTCTCACCTTTGCAGTAGAATGCGGCAAACTTGTTGTTGTCAGGTTCACCCTTGAGCAGCAGCTCATCCCATCCGTTCGGTGTGGCGCCACAATATCTCAATTGTGAGCCCAGTGCAGACCAGAAGATCGGGGTGAAGGGTTTAGGTTTACTGCCTGGCTGCGCAATCAGTTGGCCGACGGTGCGACCCATATTCTGTGCGACATTCCAATGTTCGATGCGGATTGGGGTGCCGTTTCCTCCAGGACCGTGGTACGGATACGTTGCGATATCGCCAAGTGCCCAGACGTCCTGCAATCCTTTGACGGCGAAGTTTTCGTCCACGGCTATGCTGCCGTCCTTCTCGAGGTTCACTTTGGGATTCCCCTTCAAATACGACGTTTCAGGGCCGACGCCAATACCCAAGATAACCAGGTCAGCCTCAAGTGTAGGGCCATCCTTCAGCTTCACGGCGCCTACGGAACTCAAGCCGACAGCACTCGCCAGTTTCGACGCCGGCAGCGCTGCTTCGACGCCGGAATCCATGTAGAACTTTGCCCCGTTCTTCTCCAGCATACGCTGGAAAATCTTGCCCACTTCTGTGCCCATCACTCGTTCGAGCGGAGCGGATTCCATGCCCACAATGCTCACGTCGTTGTCCTTGGCGAGGGCGTTCCCGACTTCCATACCAATAAAGGATGAGCCGATGATGACGATCTTCTTACCCTTGTCACCAACAGCGTTCATGATGTTTTGCACATCGCTGACTTTCCGGAGCAAAAATATGTTGCCCAGTTCGTTATTCTTGAATCCAGGTAAGGGTAATTGGCGCGGTGTGCCACCCGTGGCTAAAATGAGCTTTGTGTATGGGTACGACTTGTCCAGCTTCGTTTTAACCGTCTTGCCATCGAAATCCACCGAGGTCACCGTGTCAGAAACGAAATCTATTGCGCCTTCCTTGTACCATTGCTCGGGCTGGAGGTAAAGCTTTGTTGGGTCAGTGATGAGGGCTTTGGACAGCTTCGTGCGGTCGATGGGCAGGCCTTCGTGGGTGATGACCGTGATATGGCCTTGGTAACCGAGTTCACGGAGTTTGAGCAGGGCGCCAAATGTGCCAGAACCACTACGAGCTGCGTTAGTTCATGCTCATGTTTTAAGTTCAACCGTGGGGAGGCTCACCCTCCGACAATGACTAGTTTGTCCGAAGAAGAAGGCGTGGTCTTGATGTTCACTGTTCTCTTTCCTCCCTTGATGTCTGCCTCTTTGCCCTTGATGTAGACACCGCCATCTTTCTCAACCACGTCGAATTTGTTCAGCGCTAGAGGTGCGGGGGAGTCTTCGACATCGCCGCTCTTCACATTGAAACAGGCTATGTCGCTTTATCAGTACTTCCTCTCCCACTGACCTCGGTCGGTACTTACCTCCGTGCCATGGACAGGTCAATCTTCCCTCTGGTGTGAGGACTCCGTTCTTCAAAGGTGCACCAAAGTGCGTGCAGTTGGCATTGAGGGCATGCACCTGGCCGTTTACATTGCATAGCAGGACCTTTCCGCCTTCTATCCCCTCGACTTCATATTCGGCCTTGTCAAGGTCTTTCAGATCGAGCTTGTCGACGCCTTTCAGCTTGAACTCTTGAGCCATCTTAAGCGTCCGTACGGAGAAGGCTCTGGCGCTCGCGTTACTAAAGAGAGCAGTTGAGACGATGGGACGAACTAGAGCGTTTGGAAGGACAAATTGTCTCAAGAAATGTGGCTTGCACGAAGTAGAAGTGAAAGATCCGGCAAATAAGCGGGTAGACGACCGCGTAAACATGAAATCTGGCGGCAACGGAATGGAGTCGTTTCTGCCAGGAGCTCAGACTGCTTGCGGCCAGAAGTCACACCAGGGCCACAAAGATAAGACAAGCACTCAGAATAGCAGGTTGATTGATGATGCGTCCAAAGGCAGTGGTGAGCACCACTTCGCTCCCCCTCTGCGGAGAGATTCTAATGGGATGAGCAATGTCTTGCGTCATCGCTCGTTGTTGCATGCCCACTGCGGGTACTGCCGCTCAAAATCCCCCAATCAGCAGCCGTGGATTGTTAACACGCCATGCTCGTGCTCTTGATACAAAAATAGACCGATCAGGAGGATTTCAAGTGGTGGTTGTCCGGCCGTGTTCATTATCATAGAAGGTACCCTAATAAGTCAGTCTATGCCTAGCCGGCGCCGGCCCGGACAGTCTTGAGGCAACACTCCCTTCACGACTTATCGACCGTGCCAACGCGCCGCTCATCACCATATCACTTGCCCCCGGGGATTTCAATCGGCTTCGCTCCTGTGCACGTTCGAACTTTGCCCGGTCTTCCTGCACAGCATTCTTTTCGGCTTCCGCATCTAACAGCGTGCCATCAATTTGCAAAGACAACTTATTTCTGTCAGGACCGGGCACGGCTTCTGTATCCACGACCCGGAATTTCAGCGTCGACTTGATCTTAGCCCCGTCTGCGTCCGCGAAGTAACCGGCATCTTCACCTAGGGAGATTTGAGAGGATCGCGCTTCCACCAATGTGGCGTCCGTGTCCTGGGTATTCTGCTCCTGCGTACCATCCGCGCCATCTTCGTCGCGTAATCGGCCCCTTCTACCTCTCTTGCGGTTCTGCTGGGCCTCTTCCCTACTCGGGCCGTTCCATTTCCAATCGCCGGGTATTCGCGTTTTGCCAACAGCTGTCTGAAAGTAGTTGTAACTCACCAATCCCACGAACCCTTCTGACGTGACATTGGTCCAACCGTACAGCTCGTCACCTTTCTGGGGTCGGAAAACCAAGAAGGTTACTGTGAGCCATGCCCAGCACACGCCGAACTCGTCCGCCGTGCTTGCGAAGATCTCCGGTTGTGCCTCGACATTGCCGCTTCGTGGTGGTAGGAGGGGTAGATTCATGCCAGAGTCGGGCTTTGCGGAGAGGACCGGGGAGGAAAAGGCAAGGACAATGCCTTGCACCGGCGGGAAGTATGTGAGTAACAAAGGTGCCAAGTGAGTCGCGAGGACTGAGGAGGTGCTGGATTCGAGGGAAATTGCAGGTATGGGTAGGTAGAGCGATGACCTTGTCGAGTAGAATGAGCTTGGGTCCTCCGATTCAAGCAGCCTCAGGACATCCTCCTCCTCTAACCCTGCACCTTCCGCGCCATCTATTACGCTTTTCAGTGACTGCGCATCCGCTGCTGGGTCTGGTTCTCCCTCCCGCGCAGGCACGTCAGGCAACTCGATGTCCTGCGAAGCTTGCGTCTGTTCATCGGGCGTCGCTATGTCGTCCTTATCTTTTGATTTCTTCTTGTTTTTCTTCTTCTCTATGCTCTCCGTAGATTGTTGGGACGCGCTGACTGAAGCCTTCACACCATCCTCTATTCTCGGCTTCTTTTTCTTCGAGGATTCTCTAGCGTCGGTGTCGTGCTTGCGTTTCTTTGGCGTGCTCAAGGACTCGACATTCTTGCTGGTTTTATGGGGCGCAGTACGTCTGTCTTTTTCCTGGACCGACATGATTGAAGTGTCCGCCGACTAAAGCTCCCGTAGAAAGTGTTCGGAATGCTCGCTGAGTTGCGCATTTCTTCGAAATTTCTTGTCAGGCTCCGGAGCACGGGGCCTATTTCTGCCGATCGCCGGCTTGGCGGCGGCCGCGTCTACCGGCCCTCACCTCGTCACCTGCTCTCCCACTCATCACTTGTCCACGTTCATCTTGTCCACTCTGCATCTAGAATCTACGTGCAATGCTTCTCTATTCAACGGAGGACTTTACGCCATACTATTGGCCAGGGGCATGGAGACCCAAACCGAAGTCGCTTCGTCCGGACAGTGACAGTGCCGCCATGACCCCATCCTAGGCTCTTTTCACCTTCCGCTGAAGGGGAACATCGGCAATATGTCTGACGAAGACGAGCATGGCGACGAGCCTGAGTTTGACAGACTGTGCAACATGTGTGCAGGCTTGTTTGGTGATGACGCTTTTTGGACAGAGGCCCAATACCGACCTCATCATGATATTCGTGCGTTAACTCAAGCTGCGGAGGCAGGCTGCCACTTGTGCAGCTTGATGCTCGGTCGGTTAGCTCCCGAAGATATTCTCCATCTGGAAAGGGAACTTGAAGAATCGCCTACTACAAATTCTTGCCAAATCGGGGTCAATATCCGTGGCGTTGAGACTCTCACGCTTTGGATGGCCGCTTGGAATACCAAGATTCGTCGGAAAGGATGGGATACTTGTAGAGACGGCTGGGTTGGAATCGCAAGATTTCGGATCCGGGCACTGAGGGATGACTATACTCAAGAAGTACGCTCGGCGAACAGACAGAACTTCTCCAAGTCGACCATCAACCAAGTTTCACTCTGGTTGGAACAATGTGATTCCTCGCATGCGTCTTGTCGCAAAGTACAAACCGTCACACCGACTCGGAAAATTCTTCCGACGAGGTTGCTCGACTTGTCCTCGGCTCTAGACGACGGTCACATCAGGCTCTGCGGATCGCAGTCATTGCGCGTTGGCGTTAAATACGCGACTTTGAGCCATTGCTGGGGCGGACAATGTAAGAAGAGGTTGACGGTGGGGGCATTGGCTGAGTTTCAGAAGGGCATATCTTTAAGCGATCTTCCGAAGACCTTTCTTGACGCCGTGCTTGTTACCAAAAAGCTCGGCCTCCACTATCTGTGGATTGATGCCCTGTGGTGAGTTCCGGTCCCCCAAACTTGAAGGATGTCTTCAGCGTCACAAATGAAGGATTTTTCATGTTCTACCTTCCTGTCTACCCATTCGGGCTAAAGTAAGCTCTAGCATCATTCAAGATTCTGTCAACGGTGCAGACTGGATACAGGAGGCTTCCATGATGGGAGATGTCTACGCCAACTCCCATATCACTATTGCAGCAACTACCTCACCTAACTCGGAAGGCGGCCTGCTCCACAGAAGAAGTCCACTCTCGGTGTGGCCTTGCAGGCTCACAGCGACGTGGAGATGTTTCCAAGCCGGTGAATTGGTCATCTCTACCCCAAGCTGGGCTGATGAGACAGATCTCGAACCCCTTGCAGGCCGATCTTGGGCGTTTCAGGAATGGCTGTTATCGAAGCGACTCTTACACTTTGGCAAAGACCAAGTGCGTTGGCAATGCTTCTGTTTAGCTGCGTCTGAAGTCTACCATGATGGCGATGGCAGCCATGACGGTGGTCTCGATTCATATGGAATCCCGACGAAGGGCATCATCGTCCGTTTGGTACAAGAGCCTCAGCGAACGGCTGATCGTTGGTTGAAAATTCGCGAAGACTATTCCCAGAAAGCACTTACCCAAGCGACTGACCGACTTCCAGCTCTAACTGGTATCGCGCGCATGGTACACAGAACCCTCAACTCTGCGGAAAGCGACTACCTCGCCGGGCTCTGGAAACCACATTTGCTGCAAGAGCTACTATGGCAGAGAGAGCGCCACACTGCCACGTCGACTGAGACAGATCCTTCGTATATCTCACCATCGTGGTCGTGGGCTTGTCTCAAAGCTCCCTTTCTCCCGTTTCAGGCGGGCGGCAATGCCAAGGAAGTCGATTGGCTCGTTCATGTTGTCAAGGTGGAAGTCGACACGATCGGCGATGCCTTTGGCCCTGTCAACAGCGGCTTGCTCACCGTTAGATGCTCACTCAGCTACATTGACGCGACCTTGCAACAAGGTGAGCAATCAACACCCGAACAGGACGAACAGCGATGGATAATTGGAGCCATTAACGGCCTTGCCGTCAGCTATAATTGCAACCTAAGTTTTGATGACCCTGGACCTTCCCTCCCAGGACCCCAACCGCGGACGTTCTTGTTCATGCCAATCCGTGCAGGATTCGGACACAATCCTCACCACAACACCGTCGCTGGGCTCCTCCTCCAAGAGACGGGTCACCGTCGTGGACAGTGCCGCCGGATAGGACTTCTCAACATTTTCGGCGGCCGACAACAACCAGCCTTGCTTTCTAACCTGGGAAAGGGAGCCGCTCCCAGCGAAAGCTGTTATCTTGAAACAGAATCTCGCGCTGATCGGGTGATTGAGATTGTCTAATAATTCTCGAGGTTCGCGGCACACTCCTCGGTTCTTCTAAGTCAAAGCATCCTTTGCATCTGGGGCAGGCTTGTCCATCTCCCACTTCCAATATCTAGACAACGCCTCGTGGCTCACCCGACCACATCAGTCGAGAAACCATCCTTCGAAGTCATCAAGTCCCTCTTCTTCATGATTTTGTCACCGCTCCTGAAAGTCTGCTGCACCAACCCATTGAGGATAGAGCTGCTGCGGCACAGTCTATTGCCTTGCATGATGAGATGGCGACAAGAAGCTCAACGATGTGGTCGGTAACTTTCCCACAGCCAGACTGTATAATACAGACGTCTTTACCTGACACATTCGCCTATCTCAACTGTTGCCTCTCCAAATGAGAATAAGGCTTCACCTGGAGCAATGCTGAGAATCTCGCAGATCTTTTTTTCTTCTCGCCCCACCTTATCGCGAAGCAGGTCTACCGCTCTGCACGCAGACCTGGGGCGAGGCAAGGCTGTACGGCTAAAGGAGGTTGAGCAGCCGAACGTTCATTCGAAGAGATCTCATTATTATTGCTACTACTTTACAAAAAACAATAATCCCTCACCAAGGAACCGTATACGTCTCTCCAACTGAGCCTTGATTCCAATATACCTCAGAACCTCACCTCGTTTTCCTGGCACATTATCCAATAAGAGTTCCGCCGCAAAACGCCTGCATACCCGAGACCAACGCAAGATCTCCTGCGGCAAATTTTGGCGCCACTACTTCCAGCCTAACCTCCAAGGCCGCGATCAAGTCGCACAAGAAGTCACTGATCTGCAAATAGCCATCGCGGCTAGCGTAGGTATTAGTATCCGATTCTGAAGCAGGTGGGAATGTGGACAGAAAACGAGGCAGAGATGAATCTCGTTAAGAGGTCGGTGCCACCAAACCCGTCATGCTGTACTTACCGCGCTGAATTAAATGACGGCTCTGACAGCCTGACATATGCCTGCACTCTACGTATCCCACTTACGACTTTCATAATCCTTGCATCGTCAGGGCGCTGGGGACAACGCGAAACCTTGACATGCTTAAGCTAATCCACTCTTACTGCCCTCGAATTGTCAGCGACTCATTCGATGACCGTAGGACGTCTATGATGAGCTTGGCTATTGCACAGGGGCCGGAGAATGCAGCCTTCATTCACTTTCTTCTAGATCATGGAGCAATATCCATGATTGATCCCCTGAGAGGAATAGAAATACGAGTATGCCATGTTTATCTTTTTGGTTAATGACTTGGTCTATCACTCTCAACCTCCGCCCATGCATCCAGACAAGCTTTGTTGAACTCGTTGGGAAATTCCAGCTTACATACATGGCCACCCTTTACAGTCCGCCACTCACTACCTTTGATAGCAAGGTGGAGGTCGTAGGAGACCGACGTTGGGATTAAGAGATCCTGCTCACCAGCGATGACAATGACTTTTGTCTTGAATCCCAACTGCGAACGCACCAATTCTTCTCTAACGTCAAAGGACTTGGCCGTGTCCAACTGAGCCAAGAAACTCGACAGACCCATTCCCTCGACATGGTCGTCCATCTTATCCAGCTCGTGGTCCATCTCATCCAGCATGCCTTGGTTCTCCGGGTTGTTGAAGAACTCTGGTGTCCAGCACAGGAAGGCGACGACACGATTCGCGTCCGCGACGGACATAGAAGTCGCAATACGGATAATAAGCTTGCTTAAGCGAACGAGGATCATACTGGGGGTCGCGAAGGTACATGCCGGTATCACGCTGGCCAACTCGGCCTCGTTGCCTTCGGCCACCACGTCCAGCGCGTAGCGTTGCGTGATCATCCCGCCCATGCTCACCCCGAGAACGTGGTAAGGTGTCGGGACAGGAAGAGTCTTCACTAGACTTCGTACGTCCCCAGCCAGCGTTCCTATCGTCCACTGTTCGCCGGGTGTCCTGGCTCGCGACGACAAGCCCACGCCACGATTGTCAAATGTCAGCACCGTGTACCCAGCGGCTGTGAATGCGGGGACTTGGTTGAACCAGGTGCCTTGTGTGTCTCCTAGGCCGCTGATAAGAATAATCCACGGTTTGGCGGTTGGTTGAACAACCGTTGGTTCGTGGATTGTGTAGTTGATCTCGATACCTGGAGTGACCTCATGGTAACCAGAGGGCATTTTCTAGAAACTCCCGTAGAGGATTGTGGTCCTAAGTTGGTCTGTAAGCTGGAGGCCGTTGAGAATAGAAGGCGAAGCGAGAGACAAGAAAACAAACAGGAAGCAGGAAAGGCCGACGCCTGGGGTGACTTTATGTGCCCATCTACTAGCGGTGGGACGGTGTATGATAAGATGGTGCTCGACAAGGTTAATTCGTGCAATCATTGGACGATGGAGGGTGAAGTCGGGCACAGGTTGGTCGGGCATGGCTGGGCAAGCCCACCGGAGGACCGAAAAAAGAATTCTTGCGCTCCGGTCCCCATCCAAGGTTTCCGAAATATGGCTGGCTGCATATGCGCTGAGGCCATCTACGCTGGCGACATTCAACGGTGCTCCAACGCATGGAGGAACTAGAATGTCTGCCCGGTAATCAGAAGGTCAACTTCGTTCGGTATGGCTCTGTGGCTCGTGCCCAGAGCGTACGTCCCTTGTGGTGAGCTTTTTGCCCTCTCTGGGTACGACGTACTTTCAATTTTCAGCCCTCATCCTCATCTAATCCCAGCGTTACTCGTCTCACGAATTCTCAGCCCCCGGAAGATGTATGTGATACAGCAGTGGATTGGGTTTTATGAAATCAACTATTCTACTGTTCGAGACATCCAAGATCTCCTGAACTAGAGGGGTTCTATCTGTGCCGTCTATGGGGCGGATACGTATGTCTGAATGTTGATCAATGCACTCACTTTCTGTTGCGGAATACAGTCATTGCCGGGAGAAAATCCAGACCGCCGAGTCAACACACGGTCAACTGTTTGCATACAATTGAATGCAGCCCTCACGACATAATCTCCTGAATGTCCGTTCGTTGGCATATGGTGGGCCCTTGATCACGGGAATGGATCATACTCTGCGATCCCCAAACAGACTCCATCGACCTCGTTACCATCGATATGCTGTGCCACTACACCGTCGGCGCCGATGCGGAGGAGATCACCCCCGTTCGGCGCGCTGGCGTTCATGGGCATCCATCCCTTTTTCTGCGGACCGTGCCAGGGATCCTCGGCGAACGCGAGGACGTGGTCCTGCAAGCCCTTGCTGACTGCGGCCTCGAAGGCCGTGGAGGGGGCAACGCCGTCGAGGCAGTGGTACGTGCCAAAGGCGATGGAGATGTCGCTGGCATGGTACGCGCCGAGCCATTTGTAGTAGTTCAGGTTGGGGAATGTGCCGGCGTATTGGATGCGGTAGGTGGGCAGGCCGACGTCGCTACGGTAGTTGGTCATGTTCAGGCTCGGGCAGACTATACCCGCGATGGTGCCTTCGGTGACGGGCGGCTGCCAGGGCCCTTCAGTCAGGTTGGCCACTGGCCAGGGGACGAGGGAAGACATCTCATTGGCCGTCATGGAGAGGATGGCCGGGCGCCGCGCGAACTTGCCTGCCGCCGCGCGAGCCTTGTAGTCGGAGAAGATGACTTTTTCGTCGATGACCATGTTGAATCTCATCGGCGGGGACGTGCCCGCGTCCGCATACTGGCCGACGAAGTTGATGATCTGCGCAAACGGCACCTGGCGCATACAGTCGAGCTCGGCCGCACCGCCGTCGTCCAGGCCCGGGAAGTCGCATCCGAACTGGCTGGCCACGTACGTGAAGTTGGAATACGTCGGGTCCTGGCGGTTCACACCGTTGTAGATCAACCCGGACTGGAACCAGAAGCCTTGCGCGATCGGGTCGTCGGGCCAGGCATAGGAATGGATGTCGGCGGCAATGGATCCCGCGGACTGACCCCAAAATGTGATCCGGTCCGGGTCACCGCCAAAGGCTGCGATGTGATCGCGCACCCATTCGAGGGCAGCACGCTGATCCAGCATGGCCAGGTTCTGCTCGTGGCCTGCCAGGCCGCGCGCCCGCGGGAATCCCAGAATGTCCATCCGGTGGTTGATGGTGACGACGATATGCGACTGCGTTCGGTCGACCCACGAGTCCGGGATTTGCCAGGGGATGTCGACGCCGCCGAGGATGAAGCCGCCTCCCGTGATGAAGAAGAGCACCGGCAACCCCTTGCTAGGGGGTGCCGGCAGTTTCGTCGGCGTCCAGATTGCCAGGTACAGGCAATCCTCTGAGCTGGCCTCGCCCACCAGGCCCGATGAGTCGTTCTGGTTGCCGTTGTAGATCAGGTTGCCCTTGGACAGCGGCAGGTCAAAGAGCGAAATGACCGACGTCACGAACTGAGCGCACGAGGGCGGGTACCGGTTGGCATGATGATGCTTCCCCGGAGACGGCGAGAGCTTCTGTGGTGGCATCCAGCGGCGCCCCAGCACAGGCGGTTCCGCGAACGGGATGGCGCGGTACTGGCGTGTATTGGGATACTTGGGGTCGATGAGGCCCGTATAGGAGCCCTGAGGAAGTTGCACCGTGAGATTGGCAGGTCGTTTGGTGACGGCGGCGGCACTCGCCAGCGCCAGGAGTGATAGGAGGGCGAGCTTCATAATTACATGCAGGTAGGTGGCTTGCAAAGGTTGAAGCTATAGGATAGCCGTTACACCTCAACGTGTAACGAAAGATTCCAGGGTTCAGTCCACGGCATCAGCAGGATCTTCTTCTCTTTATCTACACCGACCGGCCGTCTATCGCGCTCTCCGATGGACGTTCACTTCGCCGGACATTATTCTTGGCCATCAAAGTTTCGTCCATATGTAAATCCGCAAGCGAGAGCCGGTTTTCGAGGCTACGGAATCTAGAGATGACACCGTCGGCATAGTGCTGGGAGAGTGTCCCCGATTGAGGATGAAGCCCTTCCTTAGGGCATGAACACTTGGTTAGTCGAATACCTTTGCCGCGGGCAACTCAAGTATCTGGATTAATTTGAGATACTGCTTGCCGACGAATGCCGTCTAATGTTATTGGATGACCTCCTGTACTCCAGGACAGCTAGGGTGAGATTTATGCTCAAGCGACATAGATATCGCTTTCGTCCAGCCACTCGCCAGCCAACTTCACCGACCTTGTGCTCTCCAATCATTGCAGACTTTTGCAGACGCACGACCAATGTGCGTACGGCCTCGCCGCCAGTGGGTCGCTTTTACCCAGATCTATATCCTTCGACCCCACTTGTTCTCGATACCAATGGCCCTGATGTCTGATAAATACCCTTGCTGAACTTGCCGTCTCTATACAATCAAGCCAAGCAAAGTTCCAGGTCGCTGCCACCGTGTGCATTTTGAGATGGCGCCACATGCAGAGGATGACTTCGTTTCCAGCACAGTGTCGACGAAGCAGGCACTTCCCTATGTCTCGCCTCTCTATCGCAACATCGATTTGCAAGCATACGAAGATGCTGCTACCGAATACCTTGCCTGGATTGGCATTCCATTCCACGAAGGCATCATCACCGGTTCCAAGGGCCTCTACTGCTATACAGCCGATGGGCGCAAGATCCTGGACTGGACGTCTGGACAGATGTCTTGCCTCATCGGCCATGGGAATCCAGAGATCGTCAGTGTCATTAATGAACACGCGATCCACCTCGACCATCTTTTCAGCGGGATGATCTCTCCTCCGGTCATCAGCTTAGCGCAGCGTCTCGCCAGCGTTCTACCCAAGCCCCTCTCCAAAACACTCTTCCTCTCGACCGGAGGAGAGTCGAACGAAGCGGCAATCAAGATGGCCAAAATATATACGGGAAAGTTCGAGATTGTCGGGCTTGGTGGGTCATGGCACGGGCTGACAGCTCAAGCACTGTCGTCGCAATACTTTCACGGCCGTCGAGGCCAGGGTCCTCTAGTGCCTGGAACACATCAGCTACCTGCCCCGAATGCTTACCGATCAATTTTCCGGAACCCTGACGGCAGCTACGACTGGGAGACCGAATTAAACTATGGCTGGGAAATGATCGATAGAGCCTCGTGTGGCTCTCTCGCGGCGTGCATTGTCGAATGCATCCAGTCTGCGGGAGGAATGCATGTGTTACCACCTGGATATCTGGCTGCATTAAAAAAGCATTGCGAGAAGCGAAACATGTTGCTTATCATCGACGAGGCCCAGACCGGACTGGGCCGCACGGGTGATCTGTTTGCTTTCAATCACGAGGGCGTGGTTCCAGACATCCTTACCCTGAGTAAGACTCTGGGGAATGGGATTCCACTCAGTGCGGTAGTGACCTCTCCGGAGATCAACAGGGTGTGCAGAGAGCGAGATTTCATCTTCGTCACCACCCATGTGAACGATCCGCTACCTGCCGCGGTTGGTGATAAAGTTCTTGAGATTGTGCTCCGGGATAACTTGGTGGAAAACTCCCGTGTCATGGGTCTCCATCTCCAGGAGGGACTGAAGAAGTTACAATCACGTTATGGCTGCGTGGGTGACATTCGCGGCCGAGGGTTAATGGCTGGAATGGAGATTGTTGGTGACCGAACCACCAAAGCACCGTCACCAGAGCTCTCGCAGGCGCTGGCAAACAAGGTCTACCAGCTGGGTCTGTGGGCGAACCTCAGCAGTCAGCCTATCTCCGGAGGAGCGTTTAGAATCGCTCCCCCGATCACATCGACGCTGGAACAGATTGATGAGGGCTTGGAGATTCTGGAGAAGGCACTTGCAGCGACGGAGGGCTCTCTGCCTCTGTACTGACGAGTCTTGTTTTCAAAGTTTGCATGGAGAGGGCATTGCGGCAAAAAACCACCCTTAGCATGAGATAGAGATATCCTACTGCATTGTGAAATAGTAGTCAGATCCATCATCACTCGTCACGTAGTCATTTTCCAGGGCACAGTGCACACCGCACACAAAACTCGTTGCCCGTAAAGGTGTGGTTAGACTCTTGAGAGGACATACTGTATCGGAAGACTTGCTACCAATCATCATGGTATCCTACCGATCAAGGCGAATGCGGATTGTCGATAATCTCCGCAAGCGACTCTCCACTTGTGCAGAACTCAAACGGTGGTAAGGTGATACGTTGCACATTTCTGTGCGATAAGGTGATATTGAAATGTCCTAGTGCGTAACTCGGTGTACAGAGATATGGTTGTATACCAAGTCAACAGGGCCTCCTTAGAAATCGAGACAAGCGTGGGTCGAGGCACACCGGGCATCTATCCTACAGTAGTGCCGTCCTGTGCGTACCGAGGACGACGTTCCGCCCAAGCCCAGAGATAAAGAAACCGGCCAAACACAGATAACCATTGACCACGCACTTTGACCTTCCCCACGTCGGCGAGGTCACATTTTGATTGGTGAGAATATACCCGTCAGTGGTAATCTCCAAGGTGAAAGGAGTCTGGATGGTTAGCAGCTTGATACTGCTTGATATCGGTCTCGCGGCTTTGTTCGAGAGTCAGTCTATTAAAGCTGCTGATGAAGACCATCAATCAAACATGTCCGATATTCCTAATCCCCTATCCTATACTTTGTCTGGCTTCTTGGGACTGGTCTTTGATCAACACTACTTCCCTTCCTTAACGATTGAACCCCCCTTTTGACTCCCTGTCTTGGGTGTTGGGTGATCGAAGGACGCTCCTGTCGCCAAGATGGGTGTCGACAAAGAAGCAGCCATCGTCCAGAGCCAGATACACTCGGACTCGGAGACTGCAGAACGACGTGCATCTGCTCCAGGGGAAATCGGCTACGTGCCCAAAGATAATCGGGAAACCGATTTCTTCACGCGGAATGGGCTCAGTCTGCGCAGCTTCCAGCGACGTGAGTTCGCCGATGATGATGATGATGATCATCATAATGCACCCTCTTTTGCCCCGACTGACAAACCCTTGTGACTACCTAGGTGACTGGGGCACCGGTATCGAGCAGCTCGACAGGTCCATGAAGGCGCGCCATTTGAACATGATCGCCATGGGAGGATCGATTGGAAGTGGCTTCTTCGTCGGATCCGGCACGGCCTTCACTGCCGGAGGGCCAGGGTCTGTCTTTATCTGTTTCTGCATCGCCGGCGTCCTCGTCTTCAATGTCGTCCACGCCCTGGGAGAACTCGCCGTCATGTATCCCATCTCGGGTGGCATGTACACCTATTCCGTCCGCTTCATCAGTCCGTCCTGGGGCACGGCAATGGGTTGGAATTATGTGAGTTTCCTCCTACTGTTCCTCGGTAAGAAGAAGAAGATTGTGAAAAATTAATGCCCTTATCAGGCCTTTGGATGGTTGGTGGTCATGCCGCTCGAATTGACCATCTGTACATTTACCGTGCAGTACTGGAACAAAGACATCAACGCTGCCGTGTGGATCACCGTCTTCTACGTCTTTATCGTGGCTATCAACATCTTCGGCACTCTTGGCTATGCGGAAGAAGAGTTCGTCGCGTCCCTGTTCAAACTCATAGCGACTATCGTCTTCATGATTGTCGCCGTGGTGCTGATCTGCGGTGGCGGACCCGCGGACGGGATGTATCATGAGTACTGGGGCGCGCGGCTGTGGTACGACCCTGGAGCGTTCCAGAACGGATTCCGAGGCTTCTGCGCCGTCTTCGTCACGGCCGCGTTCTCCTTTGGCGGCACCGAACTCGTCGGGCTTGCGGCGGCCGAGGCCAAGAATCCCGGCGAGTCGATGCCCGGCGCGGTGAAGCAAATCTTCTGGCGCGTCAGCATCTTCTACATTCTCGGCCTGGCCCTGGTAGGCCTCCTGGTCAGCTCGACCGACGAGCGGCTTCTCAACTTCCAAAACCCTTACTCCGAAGGGACCTCGATGTTTGTCATTGCAGGTAAGAACGCTGGGCTCAAGGGGTTCGACAGCTTCATGAACGTCCTCATTCTCGTCTCGGTCATCTCGATCTGCGTCTCGAGTGTCTTCGCCGGCTCCCGCACCATAACAAGTCTGGCACAGCAGGGCTATGCCCCCAAGTTCTTCGACTATATCGATCGCTCTGGACGGCCGTTGTTTTCGGTCCTGCTGATTCTCGCCATGGGGCCCATCGCCTACATCGCTCTGGCTTCCTCGGGCATGGACGTCTTCAGCTGGCTCTATTCGCTCTGCAGTCTGTGTCTCCTCTTCACCTGGGGCTCCATCTGCGGCGCTCATATCCGCTTCCGAGCCGCGTGGGTTAAGCAAGGCCGCTCTCTGGATGCCATCCCTTACAAGTCTCCCTGCGGTGTCTGGGGATCATGGCTCTCGTTGGCCTTGGTCATCATCTTCCTGGCCGCCCAGATTTTCGTCGCAATCGCACCGCCTGGCACGACAGAGCTGAACGACGCCGAGGGATTCTTCCGCGCCGCCGCTACTCTGCCCGTCATCTTGGTCTTCTGGATCGTGGCCTATCTCATGAAGCCCCGAGGATTGATCAAGCTGGAAGACATTGATTTGGATCTGGGCTCTCGCGACGACCATGACTGGGACACGATCAATGCACACAGGGCCAAGGTCGCATCCTGGCCATGGTGGAGACGGGCTGTCAATGTTATGTGGTAGTGGAGTGGCGTGCTGGGCATTCTGTACACCATATGGCTGGCTGAGCGTGCTCGGTGAAAATGGGCTATTTAGGAATGCTAGAGGCAGAATGTGTCTTGAGATAGAATGTAGACAACAACAAGCAAGTTATCCACCGAATTATTATTCTCCGCGCGGTTTGAGACTTCCTGAGTTGTTTTTTCCACGTCTCGCAATTTCTGCTTGCACTTCATGTTGACACAGTTGCATTTAGTAGAGGCCACCTGGTGTGGCACGAGGATTGGCCTGTGGGAAGGTGCTTATTTTGCTGTTGCTGTGTGTTGGCTTGTTGGGTGCTGTCGCCTACGTCCACTGGTTATCCCGCCTACAGAGACCCGTTATTAGCTCTGGATAGGTTTATCTCACGACAGTACTTTAACGTCCTACTTCAATGGAGAAAAAGTCAAACCTCGGAAAGGGAGGAGGCCAAGCGCAGATAGAAGGCTGGGTTGTTGCATGATTCCGGCATCATTGCAGCATGTCAAATATATGTATATTTATACAAAGATGGATAAGTTCATCGAACCCAGGAGTTGCGTACGCGTCAGCTCAGGGATCAAAACTGAAATTATCTTGCTCGAACAGGAAATTGTCTTGCTCGAGCAGCAAATTATCGGCATACCAATCGCCGAAGATCTCGGGAAATAGTTCTTCGAGACTAGATCCGTCTGCTTGTCCGGGTAGAGGTAACGATAAAGGCTGCGAAGCAAATGTATCTTCACCTCCGCGATTCGGCAGAGTCGGATATATCGGAACATTCGTTCCATGACTCAAGTCGTTGGACTGGTGTGAATAATTGACCGTCGTTGTCGCCGCAGTAGAGGCAGTCGCTGGGATGACCGTCGTTGTGGGTAGGTCCTCTATTCTTTTCAGGATGGGCTCGCTCTGCGAAAGGCACGTCTCTGCGAGATCCCACTCATCCTCCTTACTGTACCTTCTGAGGCGATCGATCAAGGTACGGGCACTGGCCATGCATCGGTCTTTGGTGGCTTGGTGGACTGTCTGCTGCAGAGCGCAGCGAAGTAGTAATGTGACGGCCGAGGTGAAATGGTGCGCATTGTAAGGGAGCCAGAACCCCGAGAGGTCACCCCCGGTCAGTGACATTACCAACCGGACGACGTCCTCGGCAGCAGCCTGACAGGACAGTAGCCTCGAGTATTCGGTGATACCATCGCCCGGACTCTTTCCCAGTCCCAGGCTGTGCTCGTGCCACGCGATACGGCACAATAGCATCCGCACAGCCAGGTAGGAAAGCTGCAAATTGACCAACCCGGGAATTTGCGGGCGGGCTTCGGAGAAGTCCCCAATCTCCAACCAGGTCGGTAAATTCTCCACCCAAGAGTCTAGCTGGGCTTCAAGTCGAGTGGTTCTGTCCGTCGCCGTGGACATACCGCCTCGCAGGCGGTAGATCATAGGCAAAACCTCGCCGACAATCTCGGTGAGATGGCATAGTTGAATGTAGATTTCGGCGGCGCGGACGTGCCTGAGAGAGTCAGATCGACTTCGAGGCACGAGCAGTTCGACCGTCGGGACTGGCACGTCGTATTGGTCTTGCGAAATATATGGAGGTGTCCCTTGGGCAAAATTGAACCAGCGATCTTGAATGAGGAGGCCCCACCAGACTTTGCAGCGGGTGCGTTTGTCGAGGTCCCGAATTTTCCATTTCTGGCAGTCATGGTTCAAGCCAACAATGTGTGCGAGCGCCACGCACCGCGCTACGTTAGTGGCGTTGTTGACCAGACGCTGACACGGGCGTCCGGACACGCCTATACACAGCGTAGCTATCGTGGCCACGTCGCCTTTTTGGATGCTTGCCGCGTTCAATGCAATGGCGTCTTGCCACGCCAGATCCTGGTCGGGGCGTTTGTAGGATTCAAGACCAGGCGACAAGTCCCAGTAGAAGAGGGCGTGGGAGATAAGGACAACCGAAAACAGATGCGGTAGTTGGTGTCTTCCGTTCCGTATTCGGGTCATGATATACTCTTCGTCCAGGATCGGGTAACACGGCGAAATGTGTTCGAAGTAGATCGACATCAGCTCCTCAAGATATGGTTCTACCTGGGCCAACAGCTCCCGTGGAGCGTCCCTCTCGCACCGACATCCCGTCGGACTCGGCATGCGCGGCGGGATGGGCATGTGGTAGATTGGATTCTCTCCTGCTTCTTGTCGGCTCTGATCCGAAGGTGTTGGCTCATGTCCTTGTGGCAGATACTGGTCAAGAATCTGTTTGTCCCTGGCAACCACAGGTCCAAGAAGAAAAGCATGGCTTTCCAAAGCTTGGTCATCTGCGAGACGTGATCGATGTATGAAACCGACTCGGGGAGTGACATTGCGGATGCTGGTGCCGTTGGAGCTTGCCAAAGAGCAGGGAATGCGTTGCGTGTGACACCTTATGCACCCTTGTCCGGGCACTTCAACCACACATCGAGACCGACGCTTGTGACAGCGGTCACAGGCAGGATATCGATGGGACCGGTACGGGCGTGCCGTCTTCATACTGGTCGCCGAAACTGTTCCAAGCCTGGAGAGAATATAGGGCTATGGATTCGCGCAAGATGAACGTTCACCCACGCCATAGGGCACACGAACCTTCTGATCACATTGAGCTTGCACTCCGTAAATGTCCCTTAGCTATTATCATTAGGGAGACGGGGGGAGTCGGCGCGCGATAAAGACCTGGGAGATAAGACATATCTAAATACGTCCTAGCTGCAAACTGATTGCACCTCACTACTCAGCCAATGGCAAGAGCGCATCCTTTTAGTGGAGGTAACCTTCACCGTCCGGGCACATGAGGCCGAACGGGAAAATCTCTTTCACGTAAGCGGGTAAGGTCGGAGCGGGCTAGAGCTGTAAGGGAGCAGAAGGGAGTGGAAGGGGAGCGTGAAAGAGAGGAATGGGGTAGAAGGGGCAGAGGAGAGAGGACGAGGGACCAGTCATCTCCCGGATCGAAAGCCCCAGGCTGTCTGGTCAATGATGATCTCCTAGCCTTCTCCCTCTCGCTTCTGAATCCTTCTTCGGGCCACGCGCTCGACAATGCCGCGAGGTCCAGACTTCACATCGGACAGCAAGAAATTTACCATGGTGCTGGACGCTAGGAAGAGACTACATTACCACCGACCGATTCACAAAGCATTCTCTGACAAACCCCTGTGCCCACGCCATGGTGTTCATCACCGCTTTCTGCAACTTCAATTCGTCTTCGTGGAAGAATAAGCCGCAAATGTCGCTGGAGGCCGGCCCCAGCTTTTCTCTCTCCCAAGCCTGGTCGAACTTTCGTGGCAAACACCTCATGAGAAGGTCCACTAATCGCGTGACAAACTCAGCTCCGCTATACCGTCCACGGAGCATGTGTAACAGAAGAAGCATATTAGCGAGATTCTCGGTGTCGGCGGCTCCACGTTCAACTCCTTGTTGATAGACCCTCATGAGAAAGAAGCACAGAGGAAGAGGGATCCACGTCGCACTGATTTTTCTCGTCAGTTTCCTCTAGAACCCGAATCATGGAGATTCAATGGCTTTAGATCTTACATGACCAGGGGCACCTGTTCTTTCTCCGAGTGTTTCGCGATATTGGCCGCCACTTCAGATATGCCCTGTGCGGCAGATTCCATCTCAACCATCCGCACAAGCTCAAATCCCTCATGGTATGGACCTTGGACATCTCGGCCTAGTGGAGTGAGATTCAAGAGCTGGATAACCAATGCACTGGAGTCCTGGTTAGCCAAGGAGGGACAACGCAAGTTAACGCAAGGAGAGGCACTTGCTGACGGAGGAATAGGATGGTCTGATAGACCAATGCAGTTTTGCTGCCATTGGGTAGCGCTTGGGTCTCCTCAACTACTCTCTCATCCCAACGACGTATGGCATTCATGATGTCGGTCCGTTCCACTGGGTTAATCGATCCATGCTGATCTCTCAAGGCGCAGAACATGGACATGATTTCCGCCAACTCACAATTTCGTTCGAATGCTTTGGCGACGCCGCCACGCTCCTTGGATCCGTAGTTGCTCGACAGAGTGATGCTCGCCGCAACGGCAGCCAATTGGTCGGACCCACTGCCCAGTTCCTGAGATGTCCGGCTTGCCTCTGCAGGGAGCGAGTTGTAGAAGGCGAGCAAGCGTCTTCGGTTCTCACAACATTTCCACAGGAGTAGTTGCCGGAGGCGTTCTCGGCCGGAGAGATTTGAGCGTGTACATTCTTGCGATGCTTTATGCAGAGCCAAATCTGCCCAGTGATGGTTGATCTCGGTCTCAAAACTGTACGGGCCCCAGTGACTCAAGAGCAGACAAATTTCGGCCTGCATCTTCAGGTCCCGGCCACATGACTGATGGTACAACGCCTGGTCTCTCGGTCAGTTCAGCGTGTGGTGTCAAATCAGTGGACATTTCTCACCCGTGCTTTGTCAAAGAGTGCATTTTGGCCTTCATGGATGGATTTGAAGCTCATCCTGCGAAGCTCGGCGTCGCTGAGGTGCTGTATATCTTGAGTACAAGCGGAAAAGGTGCGAAAGGACGAGTTGACTTACCCCAAAGCCGACGAACAATACAGCAATTGTTCTCGCATCGCGGCATGTGTCTTTGCAGCACTGTTGCCGATGCCCACCGGCAAAATCTTCGGGGTCGAGGAATGGAGAAAGGAAATGAAAATGTTGGAAGTACAATGATGTCAACAAGGCCTGGGAATGCTCAGGATTAGGCCAACTCGGAAAGCACGACCTCAGCACGCAGTTGGTAAGGCTGTCTTCCCTCTTTTGGTAGCCTCTCTGGTCAGCTCCAAGATGATCAGGGGTGGGTTCCCAAGGTTCGATCGTGGTGGTCACTGGCGATACCCCTGGTCGACAAGTGAGTGAGCCAATTTCATCCCCATCTGGGTGTAGCACATCATTGCGGCCAGAATCAGGTTCGTCGACACTGGCCCAGGAACCATCTAGTAGATCAAGGTTCAGTGGGACATGCTCTATACCGCTGTGAGGTACGGTTGTAGCATTGAGATTGCTGGACGAAGGACTATGGGTCAATTTCCAGGGCTCGATGTATCCACTCGCCATGGCAAATGTCCAGCCTCGCTGGAGGCATCGAAAACGACGCTGCACCTCGCAATGCAATATGGGTGAGATTTCTGTGCCACAAGGTCCAGACCCACTGACGGCAATAATGAGTAGCAACCCCGAATTGCCGTACGGTGGCCCATGCAATGACGGGCTGATTTACTGTAGGGTCTCACGTCTGGATTTCTCCCGAGGTTTGTCGACACTGCTTGATAGACGTAGTCGTAGGGGTAACCTAGCCACGCTCCTGCAGCGACTCGGTGCACTTGACAGGACACAATCTTTCCTGGCTTTGGGCTCTATCTACAACAAGCTCGGATGACAGCAAGTGCGCATTCATTTCTGCACTTGCACGTGGGACTGTGCAAGTTTTCTGATTGTCTCGTTTTTGACCACGGTGTACATCGACGAAATCGAGCTTGGGCATTTGCACACTCCGTGCGAAGGGAGGGCAACGGAACGCATATATTTTTGGGGCGTTGGGGAGGGTGGGTTCGCATTGTCCGGATTGCCGAGGTGGGAACGCGCTGCGGCCGCCATGGCAATGTTGGTATTAACCGAGGGGACGACTGTGAACGAGATTGCAGACAATCACCACCAGAGGCAGCACAAGACTGCCATTCATGGAGAAAGTGCAAATCCCAAAGTCGTATGACGAGGTGCAATGGGACGGACTGAAGGTCTCGACCTGGCCCCCAGGACGGCGGACGCCAACTAAGGTGATGACAATGACCATCAGTCGTCCGGAAAAGGCGAATTCTTTCACAGTCGAGATTGAAGACGCCATGATCCAGAACCTGGAATGGTTCGACCTTGACGATAGGGTCAAGAGCGTCGTGGTGACTGGGGAAGGGAGATTCTTTTGTGCTGGCGCTGATCTCGAAATTGGTCTTCATCGTGCCGAGGGTGAGTCGAGAAAGGACCATCGAGATGGGTAGGATACATCATCGCCGTGAGAGGAACTTGCGCTAATGTGTGGGATGCAGAGGAGGACGTCTTTCGCTGGCGATCCACAAATGTCGCAAACCGGTCATTGCCGCCATCAATGGCTCAGCTGTAGGCGTGAGTATATTACGGACATGGCCCAGACACGAACATGAGAGCTGACTCGATTTGGTGTTCTTGCAGGTTGGAATGACCATGACTCTGCCCATGGCCATCAGAGTGGTATCGTCCACGGCCAAAGTGGGATTTGTGTTTGCGAGACGCGGCGTTGTGATGGAAGCTGCATCAAGCTACTTCCTCCCACGACTGATAGGACTTTCGAATGCAGTGTTCGTACAACCACATCCCCATCAGGCTGCTTTTGAGTGCACGTTTCGAGGGTGATGCTGATTTGGTTCTTCCGCACAGGTACTTGACTACAACTGGAGCTGTTGTCTCGCCCGAGTCATCCGTCATCCGAAATCTTTTCGCGGAGGTACTAGCCACGCCACAGGAGGTCTTCCCCCGGGCCATTGAAATTGCCACCGAGATTGCAGAGAAGACTTCCACAGTCAGCACGTATCTCATGAGAATGATGATGTGGCGAAATCCGGGCACTGCGGAAGAGACTCATCTACTCGACTCTGAAATCATGTTTCAATTGTACGACAAACAGGACAAAGCCGAAGGCATCAACTCGTTTCTGGAAAAACGACCGGCCAACTTCCAGGGCAGCGTCAACAGAGGCATGCCGGACTGCGTGCCTTGGTGGACTCCCGTTGACGTCCGCAAAAGGAAGGATGCAGTGTTGCCGAAATTATAGAGTGGTCTCATGTGGGATATTAGTCGATTGAGAAGCGGAGGTCCTATTGATGCAAGCACATCTCGCACGTCAAGTTCTGCTCAGGCGAGATGGATTCTAGATGTCTCGGTGGACGAGTAGAAGGTCGAAAATATATGTTCTAAGTCTCAGGGAGTCCTCTAGGATTGCTACCAGAACTCGAACACGTACAATATTCCGCCTGGCATAAACTTCCCCCCACAAAAAGGAGCAGCCGAGGTAAAGCCACGAAACCTCTCAATCAGTATCACTATTCGAGCAAGTCTGTGGACAGCCATGAGAAAATTGGCCAGCCATGGGGCACCCGCATGCCTGGGGGCGGTCCAGACTCTTAGTGCCACAGGAAAAGCCGGGTTCCCGCGGTCTCATGAGCCTCAAGCATACAGTACGCCGAACTCCCGTCACTCCAGGTCAGTAAAATACAAGCCTCTTTTAACATCCCAATTCGAGGACAGCGAGCAATAGTCTAGCAGTCACTGCACAGACGCGATTATGGGCTCGCTAAGCAACGACACGTCGTCCTACGATGTCGATGTCAGTCTGTACCATTCACAAGTCACCAAACCAATCAAGGCAATATGCATCGGCAGCGGGATCTCGGGAATGTGTTTGGCGTTCATGATGAAGAAACATGTGGAATCATTCGAACTCACAATCTATGAAAAGAACGCGGATATTGGTGGAACGTGAGTTTTTCCATTTCAGCAAAGAAAGAACGTTGCGACCTTTATCCAGCACATGTCTCAACATGTATCCGCTGGTGGAAAATCCTTGTTTCAGCGCTGGTCTAAAACTGTCCAACGTATGCTGACTCCGTGCTCAGATGGCTCGAAAACCGATATCCTGGGTGTGCATGTGATATACCTGCTCATTTATACAGTAAGGCCGAGCGCTGGTTCAGGTGTGCACGAAGACATTGGTCGCTGACGACAATGAAAGCCTTTTCGTGGGAACCCAAGCACGACTGGTCGAAATACTATGCTGATTCGGCAGAAATACACCAATATTGCAGAAGTCAGTTGGAGCTCCTTGTCCGCAGGTCTGAGTGCTTCCCCTATATACTGACACGTCGGATTAGAATTCTACGAACAAAACAAACTAGCGCAATTCACTCGTTTGAATCACAAAGTCAAGCAGGCAGTGTGGGACGACCATGAGCGAAGATGGCACGTTGAAGTGGAAAATCTGCTGACCGGCGAGACGATCCATGACGTTTGCGATGTGCTCGTCAACGCCACCGGTTTTCTTAACAAATGGACTTGGCCGAAAATTGAAGGACTGGAGAAGTTTTCACGGCCCAAGCTTCATTCTGCGGCTTGGGATGACTCGGTTGATTGCACCGGCAAACGAGTTGGAGTCGTTGGGACAGGGTCAAGTGCCATACAAGTGAGGTACACGGTATCGTGTAACAGAAACGATTGCTGATTGTCTGTCAGATTGTTCCTCAGATCCAGAAAGGTAATAATCCCAACCCTGCAGATGATCTCCACCTTGAGTGGGTTTTGACAGAACAATAGTGGCAAAGGAATTGAAGGTTTTCATGCGCTCTCCCACATGGATCTCACCTGCCATAGGAGGCAACACTTCCTCACAGTTCCAAAATAATGACGACGACGATAAATCGGAGAACTCTGGCCACAAGCAATTCGTCTTCACGGAAGAACAGAAGCGCAGATTCGCTGAGGACCCTGAATATCACCTGCGGTTCCGGAAAAGGATCGAAGCGGAGGTCAACTGGATGGCCGACGTTTTCATGGTCGGAACTACTATGCAACGAGACGTTCAGAAGATGATGACGGAACAGATGCGGAAGCGACTTGGGCCTGGCCATGAGGAGCTCGCCGCCAAACTGATTCCACAATGGCCGCCAGGTTGCCGTCGATTGACACCAGGGGACAACTACCTCGAGTCGCTGGTCAAACCGAATGTAGAGTCGGTCTTTGGTGACATACAAAGCATTGAAGAGACGGAAGTGGTCATGATGGATGGTACACGACACGAGCTCGACGTGCTGGTAAGCAAACCCTATCGGTTCCTTCGAGGGTCTCTACTTTTTTGCTAACGCGCCAACAGATTTGCGCCACTGGATTTGATGTGTCGTTCATTCCGTCCTTCAAGCTTATCGGCCGCGGCGGAATTGACATCAAAGATGATTGGAAAGGGCTCCCCAACGCGTATCTTGGTCTTGCCGCACCTGGTTTCCCGAACTACTTCATTATCTGTGGGCCTCAGGGCCCGCTGGGCAACGGCTCCATCTTACCCGCTGTGAGTCGCACTTAAGTGATTTGCAGATACCAATGCCTGAATTCTAATCATTCTGAGCAGATCGAGGTTCTTTGCGAGTACATCAGCACCGTCATGGCAAAGATGCAGGCCGAACGCATCCTGTCAGTGGAACCGAAACAGCGCGCCGCAACACAATTCCAGGAGCATATGAGGAAGTTCCATCGCAAGACGGTCTGGACACAGCCCTGCAGGTACGATCTCCCAGGTTCGTCTGGATCGTTCCAGACCCTAATCGAGTGCGCAGATCGTGGTACAAGAACGGTAAAATTGACGGCGAACCACAACTTTGGTGCGGCACGGCGTTGGCATACATCAAAACAATCCGGCATCCACGGTTTGAGGACTATGAGATCGATTATGAGAGTAGTAACCAATGGGCATTCCTCGGAAATGGCAAGATTAAAGCTCACAATGGCCTGCCAGATGGTACTCCCGACATTGATGGTTTAGCACCTTATATCAGGAATGGGGACACGCCATGGACTGTATAGTGTGACTGCCGGCAGCCGAGTTGTAAATCAAACATGTCAAGCTCATGTGCATCTAGTGACGACTTCACGCCGATCTCAAGACTTGCCCAACCCTTCGAAAAGCGGGATTCATGGTGTCTCTGTACTTGATGGATGACGTACGCAAAGCTTTGGGCTGCCCTGAGACATGCGACAGGCATACCACGGGCCTGCAGGGAGAGCTCAGATGGCCTGAGTAATCTGAGGTATATATGCTTTATTTCTCTTGAACTATGGTTGTCTCTCTAGTCTCTCACGACCGTGACGATTACAAGGTTCCATCCCTCAACTTCTTGAAATCCTCGGCCATATTTGGAGACACCTCCGTCAACACCCTCCGCTGAGCCACATCAGGAAAATCTGGAGGGTCACGGTAGAAGATTCGGTCCACGCTTGCCTCGCAGACTGTAGCGTTGAGATCGGTATTGTCCAGCATGTCCTGAATTGCGGCGGCTATGTGTGTCGTCGGCGTTATCAGCGACTGGTCCACACGATCTACGATCGTTTTTGGCATAATAGTCGTCGGTACGAGTCCCGGAACAAGAGCGCAGACTCGAAACCCTTCATCCTTATGTCGCAACCCCATGCTGCGTGCGAGACCAACGATGCCATGCTTCGCAGCGCCGTACAACGGCTGCACCGGTACCGGATACAGTCCCGCACCACTTGACGTCAAGACAAGCAACGGCTTCTGCACGCTGCTTGGGTTGCGTCGAAACGCCGAGAGGGCGAGAATTGCCGTATAGCAGCCTCCGAGCAGGTTAATGTCGAGGACTTCCATGTCAGGAGCCCTTTCAGCAGTTAATGTGGGTGCATCTACGTCGAAATGGTCGAAAGCATCCGGTTTCCCTGCATTTGCGAAGACTAGAGACGCCAATTGTCAGTAAGCACCTAGTGCGGTTGGTAGCGAGTGTAAACATACCAAAGTCGACTCTGCCATAGCTAGCCAGGACTTGCTCAAATGCATCGAACTGCTGCTTCCACGACCGTACATCCACTTTGTAGAAGGAGCCGCCGATCTCTTCAGCTGTCTGTCTCCCAATCGTCTCGTTATAATCTAGGATTGCCACTTGCCAGCCTTTCTTGGCGAGTTCTACCGCGGTTTGCCGACCCATGCCAGTCGCTAGGGATTGTTCAGTTGCACCATAAATTAATGAATCAGGTGGGATTCGGCCTTACCAGCTCCGGTTATGACCGAGACTTTCGACTCCGCATTTTGGGCAGCCATCTTCGAGCGTTTCGAGACGACGTGGTTACTCCAGATAGCAATCAATGGAATTTTGATCTCATGCCTCTCACCTCCAATCTCGTGTTGCATCCATTTATGAGCCGTGGTCGGAGCACCAAAGTGCGGCCCCGGAAGTATCTACCCCCACATCAAAACGCCGGCGCTCGCCGGCTTTTCGGACTCAAGTCAGAACGGACAGATTCCTGGGTTGAGAAGTGACTGATAGGATTCATACAGAACTGGACAAGGTGGATGCATACCAGCTTGCGCAACAGCCAACCACTGGATATGGAAGCCAAGGTGGCCATCAGAATATAGAGCCAACCTATGTGAGGAAGATGCTGATTGCATTCTAAATCTGCGCGGCCAGCCGCTCGTAGGACTGTCTCTGGAAGGTTTTCAATGCTCGCACACATAGTGGATCGGCAAACGTAAGCACCGAAGCAACCATTGCTCCTGCGACGCCTTTTTCTCGGTCTACCCACTGGAATGGACTCGTAAGCTGCTGCCGGAACCAAGATAAACAGGCTACATACCCAGTAGCAGTTTGGAAAGCCGCTCCATTGCGCACTTCTAGCGCCAAGACCCGTGTCGAGTTCTTCGAGATTGATGGCGACACCGAGACCAAAGTTCTTGGGCGCATCCACTGGGATCTGGGGTAAAATGTCGAGCTCCTGCTCTTCAATCATTCTGGCGACCCGTTCCTCCATGTGCCGAGACGTATCGAGACAGGGTGTAAAAATCTCTGTGATGGATTCAGGAGAGAGGAGCCTGGGCTCGCTATCACTGAGGAAGACATGATGGAGCAGTCGGCAAAGGTCGTCGGCAGTGCTCCATAGACCACCACCACCGTTGTGATGTCCTAATCTGGCATACTTGGCTCCTGCATTTTCATCTGCTTGCTTCAGAGTCCCATCTTTCTGCCGCCAGTGTGTCGCGGTCAGACGATGGCAGTATTTGGGGTCGTCGAGCGGCTCAAAGGTTGTATTGTCCAAGCCCAGAGGGTTGAAAATGTACTGTTGAAAGTAGTCACCAAGGCTCATGTTGTTGAGCCGTGCAATCTGGACCTCAAATTAGTGCGCGTCGACACATGATAGACTTTGAAATACCAAATGCCCGATCCAATCCATTCCAACCGAATATGTCCATCCTTCTCGTGGCGAGAAGACGACAGGATAGATGAGATCTTCCTGTGCCATGTCAGTAATTTCAATGTCCGTATTCAGCTGCGTGGGCTTGCTCACCATAGCCCCTGTTTGCGAGTTGGTCGATCTCCCTACGTACTGGTTCCACCTTGTGACGATGGGCTCCGAAATGTCTACACAGATTCCACTCTGGTGGCTAACGATCTCTCTTATGGTTGGTAGCCTTTTCCAGTTGGTAAGTATGGGCTGTCCGTCTTCTGTCCAACCTTGAAGCAACTGAAGTCTTTTCAGTTCTGGCAAGATCTCGTCCGGTACTGTGTCCAGCGTGACCTGTCCTCTTTCCACACACTGCATCAACGCAATCACCACGACAATCTTGGTACAAGATGCCACCCAGAAAACCGTGCTGCTGTCGACTTCCGACCGGTCGGCACTACCCAGAAAGCGCCTACCTTTCTGGCCCTCGCAAAGAATAGCCCCTGAGACATACTGTCAGTTCACCCATAACCGGCCGGATGTTGGGCCATGACAAGCGTTTTCATCTCACCCTTTCGATCGACTGACTTCACCTGAAAGCCCGGTAGACCTCTGAGGTCATCGCCCACATCTTGAAAGATTTTCTGTACGTGTACTGATTCCATCGTGCAAGCTGCAGAATACCAAGCTGGGATGTTGCATTCGTAACAGGTCCATTACCTTCCGTGGCGGCAAATCCTGACTTCTCTCGCCCGGCTTATCCCCACATCAGCTGTGGTTGACACGAACGCAACCTCGCCGCGCACCGGATTGCCGATGGCCGCGCAGGCGATCGCCCCCTTTTCTGAACCACGAAGAAGGGCCAATGACGGGATCTGCAAGCTTGGGCTTCCGGAATTACATGTACAATGTTAGAGACTCCGCTAACCTGGCTATGAAGGTTTGCTGTGACAGCTCATATCTCTCCCCGTGCTTTCGAAGGGACATTACTCCAATACAGTCCTTTGCAGTCCGTAAGCCACCAGCAAACTCACCGGATTCAAGAAGCGACCAAGGATGGGTATACGCACCAAGTTGACAGATGCTCTGGGGATTAGAGGTAGGTGTTTGAAACTTTTACCGAAATACGGACCATGGATTAATGATGTGGTTCCTGATCCTGTTGTAGTACCCGTGGTTCAAGGCGGCATGCAATGGGTTGGGTATGCTGAACTTGCAAGCGCCGTCAGTAATGCCGGAGGATTGGGCATCGTGAGTGAACTTCTTACATCCGAACTGGCTTGAAGACTGTTGCTGAACGTCATTGTGCCGCAGTTGACAGCCTTGACCCAACCAGACGCAGGTACAGTTTGGTGCCCCTGGCAGATTCCAGTACAGCAACGTGCTCACTCGGGGTGAACAGAGTCTCTTCGACAGGAGATTCGCAGATGCCGTTCCATGACCAACAAACCGGTACAGACAAAAATCTACCCCATTCAATGTTTATGGTGAGCTCACGCAAGATAGTTTGGAGTGAACATTACTCTCCTGCCGTCAATGGTACCACCGGACTACGGGTCATACGTCAACGTAGTCATCGAAGAAGGTATCAAGGTCGTGGAAACAGCCGGCAACAGTCCTCAGACGGTGATTCGGGCTCTAAAGGATGCAAATATCATCGTCATCCACAAATGCACAACGGTACGCCATGCACAGTCAGCTGCGAAGCTCGGGGTCGACTTTGTCTCCATTGATGGATTCGAATGTGCTGGCCACGTGGGCGAGACCGATATCACGAATTTTATCCTCTTGACTCGCGCGCGCCAGAGTCTCAACATCCCCTTTATCGCCTCGGGCGGTTTCGCCGATGGGCAAGGCCTTTTCGCGGCATTGGGTATGGGCGCGGAAGGGATTTGCATGGGGACTAGATTCTTGTGTACACTCGAGGCACCGGTCCATCTCAACATCAAGAAAGCCATTTGTGAAGCATCAGAAACAGATACTGAGCTGTTGATGAGGAGGTGGACCAACACGTCACGTCTGTACAGCAACAAGGTCTCGCGTGAAGCAGTGCAGATCGAAAAGACCAGTAAGACCGGCGAGTTTGCTGAGATTGCCCCGCTTGTGAGCGGTAAACGAGGTCGACAAGTCTTCACCACTGGAGACGTTGATTTTGGCGTAAGTGATTTGTCCCAACTCGGCTCTGCCGTGAAATCCTTGAGCTAAGTTCAGGCGTATCAATAGGTCTGGACTGCTGGCCAATGCATAGGGTTGATACACGACATCCCGACGTGCTCGGAATTGCTCGCGCGGATAGAACATGAGGCGGAACTCGCGCTGGAAAGAACCATTACCCTGATCAGAACAGTAGGTCCAGGGTCTGAGCGGGAGAGTGGGAGCGGGCAAAGTCGAGTCAGTAAGCTGTGAATTACTTGCAACTTTTTCGAGCATAGGAAATCTTAGTTACTACATGGAAGGCTCTTTTGGTAGAAGTGCTCACAATCTTACGCCACTTAGTCTAATCTTCTTTTGCAAGTCTTTCCGTAAGATCTTCCCGTTACCTGCTCGTGGGACCTCCTGGATATATGTCACTCCATCAAGCCACTTGGGCCTCGCTTTCCTGCCTTGCACGAATTGCACAATCTCATTCGTCACTTGTGCATTGCCAATCTCCCCGTTTTGCAGGACAATGTAAGCATGAGGGACTTGTCCACTGTAGGGATGTGAGTGTCCCAAGATACAAACATCTCGCACCTTCGGATGTTGAAGCAGGAGGTCTTCCAGCTCGACCGGTGAAACTCCTACCCCTTTGACTTTTATTAGATCCTTGAGCCGGCCTGTCACGACCAAGCAGCCGTCTGGATCCAGATAGCCTTTGTCGCCTGTTCGGAGCCAACCCTCTGAGTCAAAGAGTTCTTGTGTCGCCTGTTCATTGTGAAGATACCCTAGGGCACACTGGGGACCCTTGACGAGTATCTCACCCTCAGCGACCTCGGCTCCTCCCTCATCCACGAATTTGACCTCGGTGTTCGATAGTATGACACCACAAGTTGTGGCGAACTTGTAATCATAATGTGACGGATCGTGTGCTGTGACACAGGAGCAAGTCTCCGTCATTCCATATCCCTGCTTGAAACCAGTCTTTGGAAAAGTTGTCTGGAGTCGTTTTAATATTTCAGGTGGGAGCGGTGCCGAGCCCGAGCTGAAGCGGCGGACGAAGCTGAGATCGTACTTCCTCACCACGGGGTCACTGACCAGCCGGATAAGGATGGGCGGGACGAGGATCAGTTCCTTGATTCGGTGCTGGGTGATTGCATCCAGCATGGAGATGAAGGAGTACTTCGGCAGCATGATGAGCTCCTTGTAACGCAGAAGAGGCAAGTGAAGCATGTGTACAAGGCCAGTAACTGATTGGAATACAATCAGTCTGTGGGCGAGTCGACCATGGAGAAGATGCACTTACCGTGGTAGAAGGGCAAAACGGCGAGAACGGAATCCACGTCAGCGCTTGTAACAGACTCCATTTGAAGGGACTGAGCAATCACATTGTGATGAGACAGCATGCACTGACACTGCTTTCAGCTACCTCCTCCATCAAGACATTGGCGGACTTACAGCTTTCGGATTCCCAGTGGTGCCGCTCGTGAAGCTCAGAAATCCTGCAACATCCTTATTGCTCGTCCCTTGCGCCAATGTCCATGCTTGGGTGGAGGGAGCCTTGTTGGACATGGCTGCATTTCGGATCAGCTGGCTTGTACTGACTAGCTTCGGATGTTGACCCTCGAGGGTGAAGATGCGATCGTGGCTGAGGGATACCGAGTCTGCTGCCGTGAGTGCTTGGTCGGCCGACGATGCTGCTGTAAACACAAATCGGGCCTCTGAAGTGCGCAAGCCATGTACGATTTCTTCCAGAGTCGAGGTAGGTGACAGGCCGACGACTTTACCTCCATTTCGAAGCACGGCAAACACAACTACCGGATACCAGACGCTGCTAGGGCTGACCAGCATTACCGTGTCTCCAGTTTCCATGTGGTAAAGCAACTTGAGAGTGGCAGACACGATTTCGGCATATTGCTTTACTTCGAGGTAGCTCAGACGTTCCTTCGTCGCTGCGTTGGTGACGCCGACTTGCGGGTTGCGCCGAGCATTTTCATCGAATTGCTTGGATTCGAAGAGCCATTCCCACACGGTCATGTCGGCGGGAACTAACAATGTTCATTAGAAAAGTGGCCGATCACCCAGAAATCTCATGTTGTAGGAACTGACTGGTAAGGTCGGGAAGCATGGACTTGTGGGGCATGCTGGCGACTCTCTTAATGGCAATGTCTGAATGTACTTGGCTACGAATGCTGGAATGCTCAATGGAACTACTGACACTGCCTCTCCGCTTTGTTCATCTATCCATTACTTATCTTGAGTTCTCTGATCGCGGATGGTTCTACAGCACCGAGGCTAGTCTCCTGGAGGTCTGGATTCGACAAGACCGCGTCCCCGGCATTTCGGATCCTGTGGCGCACCGCAAGAGCCGTGATACAACATCGCGATTGATGATCGTTTTATCTGCAGCCTCACTGTGCGGTCTCTCGATATTGTAATTGCACAATACTGTCTCTGACGCAAACATGGCCTCCTACTGCGGGTCGACAGCTGATATACCCTCGTATCTGCAGCGGGAGTCTATGCGACCCCGGCGGCTTCGAGTGATAGGGGTTGGAGCGGGCGCATCCGGGCTTTTGTTGGCGTACAAACTACAGCGAAATTTTGACCTGATCGACTTGACAATCTTTGAGAAAAACAACGGTTCGCGAAACATCATCTCGCCATGTTTGTACTATGTACTGACGTTCTGCACAGGAGTGGGAGGCACATGGTGGGAAGTAAGTCTGATCGGAGCCCCGGTAGGGCAAGGGCCTTGCTGATGTTCTTGGCAAAAGAATCGCTATCCAGGGTGAGTTGCTCGCGACCATCTTACAGTATTCCCTGGGTTAAATTACCATTCAGATGTGCTTGTGATAACTTCTCACACAACTATACGTACTCTTTTGCGCCCAAAACAGACTTTGAAGCCACATATTCCACTTCAGCAGAGATCAGGGGGTACGTTTCCTCTTCCTGTTGCTTCCCGAAGCCTCTGACCCCTAGGTCAGGTATTTCACGGATTTCTGCCACGCACACAACTTGGACAAATACATTCGACTTTCTCATTCCGTTGTAAATTGCCGATGGGACGAACCCTCAAGCACTTGGACCGTTACAACAAGGAATGATGCGACCGGCGTGACACAGGAAAACGTATGCGACGTCCTTGTCAATGCCACTGGGGTGCTGAATGCTTGGAAATGGCCGGATGTGCCAGGGTTGTCCCGGTACCGCGGTCAAATCACTCATAGTGCTGCCTGGGACGAATCACTCGATCTGACCGACAAGAAGGTCGCCTTGATTGGGAACGGGTGAGTTGATCGATGTCACCAAGCTTGTGTCGTCCAAACTTACAGGGGTAGGTCTTCTGCAATTCAAATCCTCCCAGCCATCCTCCCAAAAGCCCAGAAGGTGGTCAACATGATCCGCAGCCCGGCTTGGGTAGTGACTCCGTTCGGGAACAGCCTTCCCCGAAAGTTCTCCCAGGAGGAAATGGATAATTACGCACGCGACCCTCAAGCCCATCTCGCCCTCAGAAAGCACGTGGAAGCAACCAACAATGGTTTCTTCAAGATCTTTCTGAAGAACACGCCTGAATGCCGGGAAGCGAAGCGACAATTCACGAGCCAGATGCGATCTGTCTTGGGCGACGATGCCCTCGCGGACAAGATCGTTCCTACGTGGCCCTTGGGATGTCGTCGCTTGACACCTGGGGTTGGCTACCTGAGCGCCTTATCGCATGAAAAGGTCGAAGTCGTGCATGAAGCTCTTGCCGAAGTCACCGAGACCAGTGTCAAGAGTGCGTCAGGTCGAGAGTTCCCTGTCGATGTGATCATCTGCGCCAGCGGATTCGATACGTCGTTCAAGCCGAAATATCCAGTGATAGGGAGAAACGGCCAGGATCTCCGCGAGATTTGGGCGAACGAACCTAAAGGATATCTAGGGGTGGGAGTGCCCGAGTTCCCCAACTATTTCACATTTCTGGGACCAAACTGCCCCATCGGAAACGGTCCAGTGTTGAGTGCCATCGAGGCCCAGGGCGACTATATCTGCAAATTCATCAATCGCATCCAGACCGAAGACATCAGGTATGGAGACTCCGTCGACCTTGGGGTCCTAACCCATGATCCCATCTGTTGCATCCGTCTTGCATTTTTGCCACACTATTCTCCGTCTTCCGTCCACTGACTGTCAGCAGATCTGTCGCGCCCAAACTTCAGGCAGCCAACGAGTTCATGCAACACAAGGATCTGTTCTTCAACACGACAGTATGGAGCGAGGACTGCAACTCATGGTACAAACTCAGGCACAACAACAAGGTAGCCGCCCTGTGGGTGGGGTCAACAGTCCACTACCTGCGGGCGATTGAGCAACCTCGATATGAAGACTGGGACTTCACGTACATTTACGGGAATCGTTGGTCGTACTTGGGCAATGGCCTAGGGCCGGATGATGTGGACCCCCTCGCGGACCTGGCGTGGTATATCCGAGCAGAAGACGATTCGCCGATACTGGGTAGCAAAAGAGTTCACAAGGGTCCTTGGGTCGGTAACCGCGGAGAGAGTGTGATTGGGCTGGACGGCCAAACTGAAACCTTGACTGCGGACATGAAGCACGGGGAACCACACCTGTGAGGTGGGATGTCCTATGATGGTGTACCATCGGATATAGAGACCAGTAAGATCGACTGATTGGGAGCCACGCAGTTTCTAAACAGAATGCGACCAAAACATATAAAATACATACATTGACCCGGCACTGGCACACAGTATGACTATCCTCTTCCGTGCTCGCGGTTTTGGTTCTCAAGTAGCAGGAACCTCAGCTTCATCGCTGACCGAAATTCGTCATCCATCTCACGGCATCGATCATTTCTTCGTGTGCCTCTCGAGCTAGTGGCAAGTCGGGCAGCATGTGAAAGCCATGGGGCACATTTTCGAAGATTCTGAGACGCGTGGGAACACTAGACCAGAAAACACAGGCTGAGCTCATATCATCTCGCACAGGTTAAAGCAAGCACGGGCTCCGTATCGACTTACCCTTTTCTCTTGAGGGTTTCATGCATGGCCACTCCTTGGTCGCAGAGAGGGTCTAGAGATGCGCAAATTATCGCTGTACGTGTTCTGTCAGGCCTGCTCTCTGACACGAAAGAAGGAATTCACATACCAGTCGGTGGAAAACACTGCAAGTCATCTGCCACCAGAGGAGAGACTAGAGCTTCTCTCCGTCGATCGGGTAGATACTGATCTGAGCATATATTAGCAGTGGACCGGTCCTCGCCCTAGAGTCTTGGGATAATTGCTACCGAAACAAAATGTCATGGAGGCCGCGTTCAGCAAGGGCGCGTTGGCATGCTTCGTCCAACTCGCATTCGAATAGAGATGGTGTGGAAAATGTAGAGGATCACAAGTGACCGGGACTGTACGACTTTGTTATTTCGGTAGGGTTGCGACTGTCCGACTGCTTGACTTTACTGTTGAGTAAAAGGCCTTGTATATGGCCCTCAAGCTCTCCTCCCATCGTCAAGAGCACTCCGCAAGCCAGATTAGCGCCTGCACTACTGCCAGCGAGAATGACTTTGGATTTGTCGAAAGTCAGGTCCAGTGCTGTTGTTGTCATCGCCTTGCCATGGTTATCCCGTCTGATATTGCAAGAAAAATGAGCCATGACGATGCTTACAATCTGCAATACGTCCACGCAGTCCTGTAAGGGGACTGGGAAAGCGTACTCAGGACTTCTATTATGTATTAGCGGGGGCGCTTGCAGTGCGATCGCTGGGCTCTTGTGAACGTTGTTCCAATAGTCCACAGGGCATACTTACAATCGATAATGGATGCTTATGGCGGAACCAAAGCCTTGCTTCACATATTCTTGACAGAGATCGTCTTCGACGCTGTAGTCACCGGCTATCCAGCCTTTACGTCGGCATTAGCCGATGGATCGAGAAGGACTGAGCTTCTACGGGAAGACAGGGACAAAGTAAGCAGTCGGACATCACCTACCGCCCCCATGAATGGCAACCAGCAAGCCAACTGATGATGAGACATTTTGGGGCTCATAACAGAGCACATCTAGCTTCGCTCCGTCTCTGGCTGAGACAGTCTTCCAGCGCAATCGTATTCCGTCGTTGCTCTTAGGTAACTGGAGCAACTCTTCTCGTGGTTTTCGTAGCGTTTGAAAAGACTCTCGGGTTTGGAAACAACGAGGGTCGAGGGCAGGATATTGTTCGAGTGGCCAGAAATCTTCTGGTTGGCTCGAAGAAACCATCTTGTCGTCAACTGGCTGTTCAGTTGCATCAGGCAATCTCATAGGTGTCTCTGCCAAACTCTGCATCAGCGACGCCATGGTGACGCTCTTCTTTCGATGGGCCATTGGGAAGTACTATGAATGAGTGGTGCTATTTTGGAGCCCGGATTGCCGGCCTTCCGTCACCTAAACGCCACGTAAATGCTAGGACAACCACTGTCCCCTGGCCGAAGAGTATAGCACTGGTGGGAGCCATAATTTTCTTTGCTCCTGTCAATGGCGTCTACACAAGAGGTGGCTATCGTCACAGGGGCAGCCGGTGGGATAGGGCTGGCCATCGCGCGGAAACTGGCATCACGCGGGATTAACATTCTCATGGTCGACATCAACGAGGATGCAGGGGAAAAATCAGCTGCATCTGTGAGTCAAGAATTTGGAGTCGAAGCCATCTTCCACCGAGCGGATATGACGAAGGAAGGCGACATCAAACGCATGGTTGAAGCTGCCGTGGAAAGGTGGGGTCGCCTGGACTGGGCTGCCAACAACGCTGGGATAGGAGAGTTACTGGAAGACAACGAAGACCACATGACCGGGGAAGATTTCGACAAACTATACGCCATCGATCAGCGTGGAGTCTGGCTTTGCCAAAAGTACGAAGCAGCACAAATGAGAAAACAACCGCCGCGGCCACTGAGGCATGACATCCCGGGCGTCGAGACACGCGGCGCCATCGTCAACACGGCTTCAATCTGTGGTCACGTCAGCACTGGCATGCCCTCCTATGCGGCGGCCAAACACGCGGTGATTGGAATTACAAAGACGGGGGGATTGTTCTATGGGAGACATGGCATCCGATGCAACTCTTTTTCGCCAGGTCCAGTGCTCACGCCCGAGTACGCCAAGTTCAAAGAGAGCTTCCGGGACGACCCTCGCTTCAGTGAGCAAGCTTCTGGGTGGAGCAACCGCTGTCCGTTGAAACGGCCCAGCCATAGCAGTGAACAGGCGAATGTGGCTAGCTTTCTGTTGAGCGATGAAAGCAGTTTCGTAAATGCGGCCGACATCCGGGTGGACGGCGGCCTGACTGCAGTTGCGGACAGGTGAAAGAGCTGGAGATGAAAGTCTGCATGCTTCTATTGAGCGTGACCATGAATACGATCTTGCCGTCATAGCTTCGAGCTCCCTCCTGATCCTATTGTTGATTGTTCTCGAAACCGGCGCACCATCTGACGTATGGCCAAATCAAGCATTACATCTTCACTACCTCCAGGTATCCTTGCGCCCGGGACTTCTCGGTAGATTTCTGCAAGAGCGAGATGTTAGCGAGATGTTAGCGAGATGTCGAAACTTCAGCAAAGTCCACGGATGACGGTGCAGCACTAACTTTCAGCGATTTCTCCTTGTCCGGTCCTGGTGTAGCCGTTGCCGCCATAAAGCAGGACAGCACATCTGGCACATTCGTCGAGCACCATGCCTGCATTTGCTTTACATAGAGCGGTCTCGCCCCCAAGCTCCTTGTCTGCTTGCGCCTTGCTCAACTTGGTTAACCTGTAGGCTAAAGACTCGAGCCACGATGACTGTGATTCGAGCAATGCACCGCATTTCGCCAGTCGGTGCCGCACAACAGGTTGCTCGATCAAAGCCTATGCACGTTCAAAAATCCTGATGTCAGCTTTCTGCTACGGGGTCATTCATCGCTCAAAGTCCGAGGCAACACCTCGAAGTACAAGCAGGCAGGGATAACGTACCTTTCCAAATGCCTCCCGTTTCAAAACATATCCGAAGGCAGAGCTCAAGGCGACCCTTGCTTGTCGTGTCACACCGATGGAAATGAAAAGCCGCTCGTGATTGAAGTTGTTCATGATGTATGACATGCCTTTGCCTTCTTCTCCGATCAAGTTGTCGCATGGCACCTTGCAATCGTCCAACTCAATATAAGTGGTGCCGGCCGAAATCTGGCCGGCAACCTTCATCCGGCGACGAGACACGCCTTCATTATCCCGAAGTGGCACCACCAGAAGTGATATGCCCTTGGCTCCCGAGTCGGGTGGTCCAGTTCGCACTGCCATGGTGGCGTAGTCCGCTAAGAGGCCGTTGGTGATCCACTTTTTGGCACCATTGAGAAGAAACTATTGCATGATCAATATGTAAGTCTTGATGGTGAAGACTATAGAAAGTCCCTACATGGCATCCATCTTTGCTCCTTTCAGCCACTGTACTGATATTCGCGACATCAGACCCAGCTCTAAATGAGGTAATTCCTGGTCAGTCACCTTCATGATCCTTCGTCGTCGCTCCCGATGAGCGGACAAGGGCCGACACTTACTCGGGTTCGGTGATGGCAATGCATATGCGTTTGCGGCCAAGCAGCAGATCGGGTATATATCTCTTTTGGAGCTCTTCGGAACCATAACGCAGAATTGGAGGAACTCCAAACGCCATACCCGCCGTGATTGCACCACAAGGCCCTGCCAAACCCGCACGGCTCATCTGTCCAGTGATGACTCAACACGTTGGGCACAGTAGGCATGGGGGGAAATGCTAGCAGCGTGACTGTGACGTACCTCATCAGTATAGATTAGGCTGTGTAAGGCATTCCACTCCTCCACAGGGACGTCTCCTGGCATCCGCGCGATCCCCAATTGCTTCAACCATGCAACAGGGAGGGGCGCTGGTAGCGCAGGAATTACATAGTTGCCCTGGACGAATCCTGCAAACACGTGTGACGGCACTTCTTCCATCGTGTCCCACTCCAAAGCATGACGATTGAGGTGTTCATCGATAAAGGATTTGCAGCTTTTCTGCAGACGACGGTGAGAGTCATTGAACATAGACGAGGGAAGCCCTCTGAGCCAGGGTGGTTCAGCGAATGGCAATGATGGAGGGCAGGAGGTGTCTCTGTCCATCATAGGAAGCGAGGTGTACAGTTACAAGTTGTGGATTGGGTGTCTCTGCGTGTGTGATTGCATCTTGACGGGAACGGTCAACTCAGTATCTACGTATCACCAGCCGGCAAGCAGGTTCACGATAGACATACGTGAACTATCCCGGGATGACCTTCCCGAATGGGTAGTTTTGGTATCCCCCATTGCCGCCCTCAGGCCGAAATGCCGGAAGTGTGTCCGGGACACGCGGTTCCAAACATTCAACGCACGGCATAAATACAAGGTCTCGTCAACTCGTTTCTGTTGAGTGACTGAGGTGAGCTATCGCGTGGACGAGGTCGATAGACTGAAGATAGAATACCCTGGCTCCACGGCTGCAGGAATTCTGTTTGGCTCTCCAAATGCAATGCCACTCCAATCATTCCTGGGCCAAGCAGCCGTCATTGCGTCCAGCTTGTCTCACAATCCGGTTCCGGTTCTGGAGATTTCTGCTAGTCGAGTTCCAGGTACGCAAAACAGGGGGGGGGATCAGGCTTTGCTGCTCATCGAGAACGAGAGTTACTCATTTGTGTCCGTTTCGCTTGGAGGATTGCCATACGTGCCGACCGAGCAAAGAACGTCAAGAAATGGGTCAGATGGTGGTCAGAAATCAGCGCTTGTCGTTTGCCCACACCTTGGACTGTGGACTCGACGACCATAGAGAGTAATTCCATGTACCGTGTCGAGGTTGGCTCTGTGGGTCGGCACAGTATGGTGATGAATAAAACGTAAAGCGCAAAGGCTGGCAATGGTTCAAAATACCTGCAGCATGTCAGTTGGATGGCGGGTTACACCCTAAATGCCATTCGCGGTCTAGGTATCTCTTACCAGAAGAAGTTGATCTCTCCATCAGGCAAAACAGTCAGTGTTTCGATGAGGAGTGCGGCAGCCTTGGATGTCTTATTCAGATCACCATCTATGTTCGGTCCATCGGCACCCATCGCTTTAGTAATCTTGAGTATAACCAACCGCATTCGGAGGATCCATCTCGCGATGCAAATAGACGTGTTGAACATGACCGAAGGAAACAGCGTCTCCTGTGAGAGTGCCACTATATTCTGTATGTCATCTTCCGAGGTCACTAGAAATTCTGGCTCGATCGATGTGCAGATTGTGCTCATCTGAAATTTTGGAATCCTGTATTAGTGACCACAACGTCATCTCCGGGTATGGGTCGACTCACTTCGTCTTCAAGCTCGGTAGCACGCTGTTCCAGCGATTTTTCATCAAGCGTCTCGCCAGTGTAGTCGTAAACTTTCTGCAAGAGGTGGGCAGCCTCGATATTTGCAAGGAACAGCTGGCGTTGCGTCAGTGTAAGCCTGTGCTTCGTCTGCTCGGCCCCGGTATCCTCGTCCGGTATGTGCTCATTGAGAAGACGACGAGGCACAAGCAGCTTGATATCGTTCCTTCTCAAGAGAGGCGGACGTCCAAGACGGAAGGATAGCTCTGCTGTCGTGTTAGCGAACGAGACATGGGCTGCGTATTCGTGTAACCTACGTATGTCAAGACAGTACAGACTCCAGAAAAGCAAGCTCCGCTGTCTGATCTCGGAATTTGACAAGCCCCAGGTTCGGAAAGGCTGCACATGAAGGCCGAGAGCATAGCACTCTCTGACAGCACACGCAAGGATGTTGATTCCCCAGTGAGGTGACGTGGTATGGCTGAGGAAGAGGTACTACGTGAACTGATCAGACGCTTTCAGCCTGCACGACTTCGGGCTCATACCATTAAAGTAAGGGTCTGAACCTTTTGCAGAGTTGTGGAACTCAGAAGGATTTTCGGCAAAAGAGCGAGCGCATTACCAAACAAATGACACATTTCGTCTTCATTGCAACCCGGAGTCGCACGACATCCGATAGCGAGGACCAGATTGACCATGGCACACCATACTGGCGTTCTACCGACGGAAAGGCTGTCGTATGTGCGGTTGAATTGTTGACAAAATTGATCTGGATCCACGATCGGAAATGCACTGGCTCCAGTCAGTGAGATTCACAGGGCGGTTCCAAGATCATACCAGTACACAGCGTCGAAGAAGGCTATAGGTTGAGGATACGTTATCAAACGCTAGAGGCCAATGCAAGAAGTAGAATACTGACCATGTACGTATGAAATGGCCATTTCACGCGACGGCAGGTGGTCGCCTTGGTAGACATTATACACGTCAAGGTATTGCTCGAGTTCATCTGGTTGAAAGGAGGCCAGGAAGCTCCGAAGCTGCTCGGAGAAAAAGTTCGACCCGGTAACGTTGGTGATCCATTCTAGACCTGTCTGCGTGGCTGGAAAGAACTGCGAAAATTCAGTGAGATGGGCCAGCTATTTTGTTGGCGTCACGCGGCTCTGTGCGCAGAGACATACCGCCATACTAGGGCCTGGATGAAACAATGTCAGAATCTATTAAGCCAAAGTCCCGAGACACTTACCCATATATTTGTTGTGTCCTGAGGATGTTCGCTGAAGGCTGTGTCCTCCGTCCTCTTCCACCAACTCGTTGTGCCACAGACCTAGGTCCAAGGAATTTGAGTGGTTGGATGACCCAGTCTCGGTTCCACCCTTTGACGTATTCGAAGGTGCCTGATTCGTGACTGCGAGATCTTGCCCGTGGCCGTTCGACATTGTTTGTGCGGCTAAGTGTTGGGAGTGGAATGGTGTCATACCCGTTGGGGTCGAACCGTGGAACAATTGAGCATCGAAACAGTTTACATGGTCGGATAGACTCGCCAGGGCGTCGTTGGGCGACTGGTGCCGGTCAAGAGCATGGGGAGTTAGCATCCCGGTGTGGTCACGCAGGCTGGGGAGGACGTCTTGCATGTTGAGGTCACCATCCATGAGGAAGTCCTGGTAGGGGATGGGGGTATGACCCGTGAGGGCGAGATCTGTCGAATTCAAGAGCCGATGGAGGCTGCTGTTTGTCTCGTGGGCTTCAGGCGGAGAGGGGAACTGATGGACTTCTGTCGAATGATGCATCTGACCATCTAGGATCATATCTCGATGACGTTCTGGGCCATTGATATCTGGGGAAACGTTGAGGACAGAGACACCAATTACTCGGCCTCTGGAATCTTACCCATCGCAGTTTTCAAGTAATCACTTCGCTGAACAGCTCCTTGGCCCAGTATTCCCGCCAAGGATGAGGACGAGGTCATTGGCGCGTCTTCATTTCTCGGCTGATTGTCGCTGGAGGTGGTGCTTTCCTTGTCATTCTGAGGTTTCTGCCGTGCCCTTGGTGCTCGCGGTAGATAGATGCAGTTACTCTTATGCAAATGGCATTGTGCGCAGGCGGGCTTTGCACCATCACCTTGATGGGGACAGTAAGTGACTCTGAGTAAGAGAGAGTGCTGCCTGATGACTTACAGCGGACCTTCTTCTTGCGACACAGCTTGCAGGCGCGCGAGGTTCTCCTATGAAGGAAGTGATAATTGTTAGTCAACGTTCTCTCTCCTGACAATGGGGTTTTAGACCAAAGCACCTTTGCGCCCAGTCTGAATCGTCGCCAGGTCGGTCACTGGGGTCGTCCAATGACGACATTCCTGATTGCTTTCAGTGGCATGTAAGGTTTGGAAGGATTCAACAATTCGTGATTGTAGTCAGTGTTAGCGAGAGGCGGCAGGCGAGAAGACACAGAGACAGCTGCATCAAAGACACCAAGATTTGCCCGGGAGAACTGGTAACTCCGCATTCTGGCAGAGGCGGGGGACCGAGGGGCAGACCCGCGGGGAACTCGTGATCCAAGTTTGATGTGCCCTGTGTCGCTTAGAAATGATTTGTACCTCTACATGTACCTGCTGTGCAGGCTCGAGCCACAGTCGCCGCCACAGACGCCAGCCTTGGGCGTTTGGTATTCTGCTGGTACAACAACTAATGCAAAGACACCCTGGCAATCCAAAAACCAGCCCTGGCTGCACGGAGTAGATCGATCGCCTCGCCTCACCATGCAGGAGCCAATTTGAGGATTGGTGGATGGGCCGAGGTTGCAGGAGTGGCGGAGGCGAAGTACACAGTGAACGGCGCCGGTGAACAGACTAAGCCTTGTTCAGTTAGCGTATTGTGGGGCCGTCCAATAGGATCTTGATCGTCATTGGCAGCCTCGAAGCCGGCATTCCGGCAATTCGGACTCGAACGAGCTCGAGCTGACCCCTTACCCCAGAGCCTGCCAGAGCCTGATTGACCAATCCCGGGGAACCGTTCACCAGAAGTTTTGGCGAAGAGCACAAACTATTGTGGACAAGATTTTTTCTCAACTGAGAGACTTCCAGGGAACCGGTCACGTCCCATATCTTTCCCCAGATGCATGTTGCTCTCCGAAATCAGCATTGCTGCTGTCATGTGTGAACCGCTCTGTGTTGCCAATATGCTCGAGCACGTGGTTGGTGGATCACTGTGACCTTGGACGTCTCTCGTCCTTGACGTGTATCGAATCCACAAGAGTCAACCGAAATACCGCGTGTCAGGGTGATTCTTGGCGTACTGCTTCAAGACCTCCAACGCTCCTCCAGCCTTGCTCAGTGATACTATTCCAGACGTTAAGACTATCGCCCGTGGTGTCCTATAGTTGTGGTTGACATGGCTTCAAAGGCATGCAGACCAATTCGAGTGGCCAATTGTGCCGGTGCTGCCTGTGACGCTGGGTACCAAATGTACCGGCAATGTACCCGTGGTCCCGTCGACGTCGTGACGGGTGACTATCTTGCCGGTCGGTCCCCATGACGTTGTGCTCGTACCTATGAAACTAATCGTATCACGGTGCACATCCACAGAAGCCAATCTAGCTCAGAATGCAGACAGCTACTCCGCTGGAACCCATGCCGGTTATGATCCAAATGCGTACGAAGGCATTTGCATGTCCTTGGAGCCGGCGGCAAAATCCAACATCAAGATCATTGTGAATGGTGGAGCATTGAACCCAGAAGGTTTGGCACGCAAGATTGCCCATGAGGTCTGCAAAGTCCACCCTTGCCGTTCGTCTCGTCGGATTTTGACACCGCCCCCTCGCTAGGTTCAAGCGCGTGGCCTCGACCTCACCGTGGGCTGGGTGACGGGCGACGATGTCAAGTCCAGCTTCATGGCGTCCTTGGACGGAGGAATTACCCACCTCGACCTGGACAACGAGGCGCCCTTCTTAACCGATGAGACTTTACAATTTCTAAGCAGACCACAAGACTTCCAACTCGTCAGCGCACATGCTTATATTGGAGCGCGAGGCATCAAACGTGCCTTGGCCGAGGGATGTGATATCATCATCTGTGGGTGACATGATCGATGTCTGCAACAACTTCTCTCTGATTTCTCCATAGGTGGCAGGGTCTCTGATGCTAGTCCGGTAATCGGTGCTGCATGGTGGTGGCACGGTTGGCAGGACACCGATTACGACCAGCTTGCTGGTTCGTTAGTCGCCGGTCACCTCATAGAATGTAGCGGGTACGGCGCTGGGGCGAATTTTTGCGACTTCTTTCGATATCCACCACTGGACAGATTCGTCGAGATTGGCTATCCCATCGCCGAGATCTATGCTGATGGTTCCAGTGCTGTCACGAAACACCAAGGAACACCGGGTCTCGTTTGCGCAGATGCCATCAAGGCACAGCTACTGTACGAAATTCAAGGAAACATCTATCTTCACAGCGATTCAGCAGCTGACCTCACGAACGTCAAAATCGCCGATGATGGTGATGACCGAGTGAGAGTGACCGGCACAGTGGGAATGCCGCCACCACCAACCACCAAGGTCGCCGCTTTCTATCGAGGCGGTTGGCAGTGCGAGTATACTCTGAACGCTACAGGCTATGCCACTGCCGAAAAATTCGACCTTCACCAAAGACAAATTCTGGCGAGACTCCAGGACGTGGGGACAGTTGGCCAGTTCCAAGTCCTCGAATTCCAACGGTATGGTATCCCGAAAATAAACCCGACATCCCAACTACAGAGTACGACGGGTCTGCGAGTCTTCGGTCAAGCCAGAGACAGAGAGACAGTGGCGAGCCTCGGTAAGGCGATGCTTGACACACTGATGCAACACTACCCTGGCATGCATGGATCGTTGGATTGGCGACTCCTCGAGCCAAAGCCGTACCTTGCTTATTGTCCATGCATCACGGAGCAGCGGCGCCTGAAGGAAGAGATTTTTCTGTTAGACAAAGCAGGGAACCTCGCCTTGAATGTTGACACCGGAAGTCCCCCAGCCTTTCACGCCATCTCACCGAGGCACAACTCCGTTACTGCAAACCCTGTTGCGATGGCGGAGTTTGGTCCAACCATAAAGGCCAGGCTTGGGGATCTCGTCTTGGCACGTTCCGGCGATAAAGGATCGAATTTAAATATCGGTTTCTTCGTCAGAGAGGCTGATGAATGGGACTGGCTGCGAAGCTTCCTCGATCATGACAGGCTGATCGCATTGATGGCTGACGAATGGAGTGACAAGTATCGGTTGGAGCGCTGTGAACTTCCGGGAATGCAGGCCGTTCATTTTGTCGTGTATGGTATACTCAAGCGCGGTGTGAGCTCAAGCTCTCGATTAGATGCTTTAGGAAAAGGGTTTGCGGAGTATATACGGGATCGGTGGACGGAATTACCGACAACGTTCAGGGACAGATATACTAAGACACTGCCCAGTAGTCACTCACTATGATCATCTCAACGACAGTCCAAGAATAGCCTGTGTCAAATGAAAGATCTTGGTTTAGTAGACTCTGACCGCAAGATTTCTAGACGCTCGATTACATACTGCTGAAGATGCCTACCGCTCCACTCGCAAAAGGAGGTGTGCGGAAGTACTGGGTACACTCAGCACCGTCTCCTGGAGAAACTAGACTACCCAATGACCCGGTAGTTGTGTTATCACAGCCCCGTGGCAAAGGACTGGTCCAAGGTCTCGGAAGCCTGAAAGAGGACCTAGAAGTTTTCGAATGTGGGGATTTGGACTTCTAGGACACCTGAAAATGATAAAGGCAGGCATAGCTTGGCTCCGGATACCCGACATAGAGCATCGTGTAGGCATATGTGGAGTTCTCCCGAACAGCCGTACGACGCGACCCCGTCAGCCCAATGTTGTTATAGCTGTCGCCACAATGGGATATCGGACAGTTTAAAAGAGACCGCAAGTTCAACGCAACTTCTCTTGAAAGTCTATCTTTATCAGGTGCCATTTCTCTCGGGAGTGGTGTGGAAGTCTTTCATCACGATAGCTAACGACACAGCTAGCAACGACCTTGCACCATGGTATACCCCGGCCAACCACATTTTTTGGATTTCAAAGCCCCAATCATCCCTAGGGCAATTGATGATCCGGGGAGGAAGTTGAGGGTTGTCATGGTTGGCACAGGAATATCAGGAGTGACCACCGCTATCCGGTTCCCAGAACATCTGGGAGGGCACATCGACCTCCAGCTCTATGATAAGAACGCCGGTATGTCCATTGTCGCCGCATATGGTGAGATATTTTGCTGAGAGGTCACAGATATTGGTGGCGTATGGCTCGAAAACAGATATCCTGGCGTTGCCTGCGACATCCCGGCTCCATGCTTTCAGTTCCTCTTCGAGAACAATCCCGACTGGACCAACTACTATGCTAGTGGTCAAGAGATCGTGAACTATGTTCAGCGAACTGCGGACAAGTATGGTGCACGAAAGTACATGAAATTCAACCACCTCGTCACTGGCGCACATTGGCAGGAAGCGGAAGGAAAGTGGAGGGTCACCGTCAAGGACATGGTCAACGATCAAGTCGGTGGTTTTCCTGTCATCCATCGCGATGTGCGACTAACTCCGAGCAGGAAATCGTGGATATGGCCGATGTGCTTATCCTAGGATGGGGCATGTTAAACAACTGGGAATGGCCCAATGTCAAAGGTCTACACTCTTTCAAAGGACCTTATATGCATTCCGCCGACTACGACACCAGCTTCGATGCCACCGGCAAGACTGTCGCCGTCGTTGGCGGTGGTTCTTCTGGAATTCAGATCCTTCCACATATCCAAAAAGTGGCCAAGTACGTTGACCATTATATGAGGTCACAGAACTGGATTGCTCCTCTGGGGTTTGGAGCCATTGAACTTGAGAAACGGGGCCAGCTAGACAAAGGAAACTGTACGTTTTCAACGACCACAAAACGATCTATTTTCTGACATGTGACAGTCTCGTATTCTAAAGAAGAAAAAGAAACATTCAAAGCTGACCCCAATACGTGCCACAAGCATCGACGGGAGGTGGAGGAGGCCATGAATGATTACATGACAGAATCAGGATTTACATTCGGCACCCCAAGACAGCAGGCTATTCAGGAGAACTTCCGAAAGCATATGACCGTAATGCTCAAAGACAAGCCACACATCCTGAAGACCTTACTGCCAAACTACCCTCCAGGCTGTCGAAGACGTGAGTTCCACCAAATGTCTGTTATTCGAACCAAGACATACTTACCCTCATGCCAGTGACCCCGGGGCCCGGATACCTTGAAGCAATCGTCCAACCGAATGTTGATTATATCTCCGACGATATCGACCATGTTAACGAGGAAGGCATCGTCACGAAAGACGGCACACTCCGCAAAGTCGACGCCATCATTTGGGCCACCGGATTCAATGTGTAAGTGGCGCTTCATGTCACCCTCTAGAATGTCGAGCCAGCTTTCTGACCGTTGAGCAGAAACTTTGTGAGCCGGTTCCCAATGACTGGAAAGGACGGCATCACATGGAATCAAGTCATGGACCCCGAGCCCGAAGCGTACTTGGGAATGTGCGTGGACAAGATGCCGAACTGCTATGTCTACATGGGACCCAACTGTGGTCCCGGAGCGGGGGGTGCATACCTCTGCGTCGACGGAGAGTGTGAGCTCATGATTTCTTGCATCAAAAAGATCTTGCGCGACAAGATCAAATCCATGACGATCAAGACGGTCCGTGTGAAGGAATATTCCGCACACACCCACGCCTACTTCCAGAAATCCATCTTCGGCCAGCCCTGCAAGTCCTGGTTCAAACGCGGCACGGAGGAGGGAAGAAACATCGCTTACTACTGTGGCAACGCCTTGAGTCTGCTCTATGCGCAAAGGAACCCTCGTTGGGAAGACTGGGATTATGAGTATCTTGACGAGATGGGTGGCAATTCCATGTCCTGGCTCGGCAATGGCTACACGCTGGCCGACTACAGCGGCACGACACGGACAAAATATCTAGACCCGGCTGAGATTGACTTCCCACCAGTCATGCAGTGGAACGAGACAAATGGACACAGCAATGGTGTGGCCGAGGGAGATGCTACGCTTCCGGAGAAGCCTGTGGCAAAAGTATACACTTCTATGCGCCCCGATCCAGGAAATGCTACTCTGCCAGGTCATGCAAACACAGCAGGAGGAGACGCTGCCCTGTTCGGCGCATCTTGAGGTGTTGTTTGGGCACAAGGGGTTATAGAAATTTAGATAGCCATCCCACGTCAAATACGATCCCACGGGTTCGGAAGTCAAGATGGTGTGATTTTGTTGAATTCTGCCGGTATTTCGGTTGTCTACACGGAGAATCCCTACGGAATAGGTTACAAGGGCTCGTAAGGGAAACTTCCGCCATACATATGTTGCGTTCTACTTCGGTTACAGTAAAGCTACGGCATTCGGCGGGCTGGCGATTCCCCCTTTGATATTCAACGGCGCCGAGCAGAACAAAAATTCCCACTTCTTCAACTTGGCACAGGCATCGCTGAGTTCTTCCAGGTTCCAGAGTTCGCCTATAGGAAGCCCAGCGTGTGGTAGCAGCCATTGATGTAGCATGCTACCATCTTTGGGGGGCGGGAAGCCTAATGAGTCTATGAGCGACTGAAACAGTGGTGTACGAGGATGGCATAGGAGGGAGGAGAGTAGCTTACGTTCCCAGCTCACTGAATCCCCCGCCACTGCTGCGAATCTCTTGTTCCAAAGCCATCGCTGAGTGTCGTCTCCCTGTGCGACGCCGGTGAACGATAGCTGTGAAAATGCCGTCGCTCGCTGGTCTTCTGAAGCATCTCCATACCAGTCTAGGAACCCGGTCCGGATAATGAGAACATCACCTACGGCGAATTGGACGTTCTGATAGGCTGCCATGTCCTCCAGATCTTGAACAGTGATCCCTGTTGATCGACATCAGTACTCGGTGTCAACCTGCTCGGCGATGATATTGCTGTCATACCGTATGATGCGATGGGACTTTGATTTCTGCCTGTTGCCATTGACCACCTGGGAAAGTCCAACAACACGCCGCGGCCGACGATACCACTCTTACACCAGTCTGCGAGGAAAAGTCAACTCCGAGTGACGAGTGGTGGAAGATGGTTCAATTCGGCGGGTGCCCAGACTTACAGTGAACGCCATGACTGTCCGGGTGGGATGCCACATCTTCAGAATGTTTCAATCCGTTGTAATACAAACCCACTTTCTGATCCGCGTAGTGCATAAACCCATCCCATTGAGAAGCGCATTGTGTATTGAAGCTGATCTCATCATCATGAGCCATCTCACCCGTGATCCCGGCGTAGTTGATAACTTTGTGCTGCAAGCCAGCTCTATTGAAGGCCGGAGCTCCCACGTTGTGAAAGGCCCAGTCAAGTTGGAAACTCAGACCATGTTTTACTTGCGCAACAGCACCGAGCCTTGCCGCAGGCGTTATGTTGTTGAGAGCTGTTCGCTCAAGTCATTGTTGAACAACCACCCATTTTCCAACCAAGGGGATCAACGGCATGTCCACTTACCTCCTAGATGGTCCATGGAATTACTTTTGTTCCAGAATCCTGTGGCAGACCTCTTCCCTCCCACTACGGGCAGGTCATCGTATGCTGAGTATGACCCTTCCATAGCTTTTTTCGAACAGAGAACAGAGTTGCACCGAGGTCCCCGCGTCGATTTGAAATCAGACGAGAAATCTCTGGTACGCAAAGAGCGCACTTGTCTCTCCAGCGGACGAACGCTTTAGAACCCTGTTTCCGAGTATGAACGGCGAGAACAGTTAGGTGATTTCCGTCTCCGAATTGATCTCCTCTAGAGCCATTGAGCAGTGGGGTACTCTTCAAGCTCCTGTTGGATTGAACGGCCTCCGCCAGTAACGAAGCGCCACCGGATAGTATGTGTCTCGTCCGAAATGCCGAACCCATAATGTCTGCTTTTGAGCCGACGGCCTCCAATCACATATCCGAAGGTTGCTAAATAGGGTAGTCGCGAATCGATGTATGCGAGGGAAACAGTGCCGAGCAAAGGTTGGCTGAACGCATCGTATCTCTCTGTCAGTGGAATTCCCGCCGGTTGGAGACGTCGGCACCTCGTTGCAATGAGACAGAAGATTGAAGCTCAGCGCCTGCAGCAATTCCTTGCCATCCATATTCCGCAGATTGCACTTCCCGTCACCCTGACTCAAGTAAGAATGCAATGCCACACTGGTATCAGCTTTCGCTAAGGTGTTACTTTTCCAGTTCGATCAGGGTCAATCAAACCCGACATATAAGATTGTCGCTCAAGATGGAAAAAGGTTTGTCCTCCGCAAGAAGCCACCACAAGCATCCCACGCCAAAGGAACGCATCGCATCGAGCATGAATACCATATTATGCAAGCTTTGCAGAAGACAGATGTTCCTGTGCCACGTGTTGTGAAGCTGTGTGAAGATCGGTCAGTCCTAGGGGAAGCCTTCTATATTATGGAGTTTGTCGAAGGCCGAATTTTCGAGGACCCGGCAATGATTGGCGTTGCACCCGAAGAAAGACGATCACTGTAAGTGCCGACACCCATGCCCGCCCCTACAAAGCGTGTCTCACGATGGAAGTTGGTTCAGTGCTCTGGACACCTTGACTCGGCTTCATCGTCTCGACATCGAGCAGGTGAATTTGCCTCGGCGTCAAACACAGTCCACCTTCTACGAAAGACAACTGAAGACGTTTGACCGCCTCGAGCACGAGCAATCCAATGCGAAAGACGTCGAAACCGGAGCGATCGTAGGCCACATTCCAAACTTTACAAGCATAGGGCAGTCCTTGAAACAAACCATGCCAGAAGACCGCCTCGCGTTGGTGCACGGCGACTTCAAAATCGACAACCTCATCTTCCATCCGGAACGTTCCGAGGTCATTGCAGTTCTCGAGTAAGTCCGATTGGGGGTCCGACATACTCTGTGCTGCCGCAGCATGCTAACCGTGCTATCCTTTCCTGTCGCAGTTGGGAACTGTCAACCGTAGGCCATCCGTTGTCCGACCTGGTGAACCTCATGGTGCCCTTCCTTGACGTGGAACCCGCCCTGGGACCAGGGTTCGGCCGTGGCCAGGTCGAATTCCATCCGCCCCAGAGATCTAGCCTAGGAATCCCCGCGAAAGGAGATCTAGTCCAGCGATACGCGGAGATGACAGCCTATGACCCGGGAAGTGACCTGGCGTGGGGAGAAGCTTTCAACGTCTTTCGGGCAACAGTGATCACGCAAGGGATCGCGGCAAGATACGCCCGCAGACAAGCGTCCGGCGTCGAAGCAGCAAGGATCAGTCGACAAATGCCGGCCTTCTCACAATGGACGTCAAAACTCTTGACGAAGGTACCCCGGGTGAAAGATCGGACAGCGTCACTTTAAGGAAATGTGGAGTAGATTTTCCCACTTCATATAGCCTCCTCATGTCGTTCAGCTATGATTCCAATGAATGATTGCTATGGAATGCCAAAACTTCTTGTCTCTGTCTATCCTATGACATGATCAAATTTCTGCCTCAAACCACCAACAGGGGATTGGACGGCATCATTTCATCCCACCATCCTCAGACATGAAAGTGGTCATAGTATTCGCAGCATCCGCCCATGGATGCAAATACTAATTGACGAGCCGTGTGGATAGTACAAAATCAAAGAGTCTTGCCAGGTAGTTCAGTTCTCTGGTCTTGGCAGTGCAATTTTCACTCGGCTTTCATTTGGATTGAATGAACATCGCTGATGTCTCCCTGAGCACCAGTAATTGTCCCATCCGCGTTGATATCGTCTAGTTTGACAGCTACCTGCCTGCCGAACAAGGTATCAATTTCTTCGAGAGGAATGCCAGAAGTCTGGTGGTAGTTTGTCAGTTCTCAGAAGACCCAGCCGTCAGAGGGGCAAAAGCAAGGTGTAAACTTACATTTGGGATGAAGAAGAAGACGTAAAAGATGCCGCAAAAGCCACAGGCGATGAAAACGCTGTAGAACTTCCAAGACACGTTCGTCAAGGCCAGAGGCCCCACGTTGAGCCACAAGACCTGAATCAAGTACGTGCAGCTGATGGCAATGCAGGCGGCCCACGTTCGGAGGTGGTTCGGGAAAAGTTCTGTGGGGACCGTGAAACAGTTGTTGCCAAGACAGGCGCCAAAGGGTATGACATCGAGGAAGATGAAGACGACGGACACCGCAGCCCATTTGGTCGCGCCGGTCTTCAAGTATTGTGACAGGGCGGCCATGTAGATGGACAGGAAAGTGCAACACCCCACAAAGCCGGCCATGATGACTTTCTTCCTGCTGAACTTGTCGGAGAGCATATTGCCGGTGTAGATGCAGACTGCTGTCCAGGAAATCCACCCCGCCGACAGCGCCAGTGCTTGAGAGGGGCCGAGGCCAAGAGTCGAGTAGATAATGGAAGAATAATTGTAGATCAGGAGGATTCCGTTGCTCTGGATAAAGAGGACCAGGCCACATGCTCGGAACAGGCGTGTCAGGTAATGTCTATCGGTGAAGAGTTGCCATTTGCCATAGGTCTGAAATTGGACTTGTTCTTCTCGCAGTTGCATCTCAATCTGCTGGAACTCGCGATGGCCAATGTTGGGGTCATTCGGAGTGTGATGCAAAGCTTCAAGAACGTGCAGGGCCTCGTCTGCTCGGCCGTGTCTGATCAGCCATCGAGGAGTCTCCGGCAAGAAGAAGGACACAATCAGCAGCACAAGAGCCAGGAGACAGATGAGGGAGACTGGAAAACGCCAGGCAAAGCTGGAATTGGAAGAGTAGTAGCATCCCAAGGCAATCCAACCACAGACGAGAGCACCGAGTTCAATGCCCAAGCCATGCAGGCCTCCGAGGAGGCCTCGACGTGTCGGAAGGGCAAGTTCGGAATAGTAGGTCGTCATGATTCCAGTACCCAGACCCACGGCGAAACCCGAGATGAGGCGGGCAACCAGATACTGGAAGAGGTGGTCAGTGACCGGATGAAGATGGCTCTCAAGACGGACACACCATTGGGACATTAACCGCGGCAGACTGCAGGATGCCTCCCAGGATATGAAAGAGAGCTCCAATCTGGAAGGCGCGAAGCCGTCCCCATTTCTCTGCTGGCCATGCAATGGACACAGTGCCGAAAAACGCGCCGGCATAGAACACGCCATTGGCAGCACTGATGATCTGAGTGGTGTAGGAATGATCAGGATCGGTCGGGTCCATGGCAAGGCCCATCGTGCTGTACCACCCAGGTTGATTCAAGGTCGGGCTGATCGCAGACGAGCTGAAGCCGACCAGACAGGAGCCAAGGGAGGCTCCCACCAACACCTGCAGTGCTGTTAGAGACGCTCACTTACAGCCAAGGATGTTCACGGGAGTGGTACCATGGATAGGCGAATCTTCTTCTGTGGTCCCACCATGTTGATTTTGGAAACGCTGGAACGAGGAGATTCGAAAGACAGGAGTGTGATTGTGCATGGACCGAAAGATCGTCGGTGTTCCGCCAATTCTTATATGTACTCTTATGCAGGGGAGATCGCTTGGTTGAAGGGAGATTCGAAGTGCTTGGGCCTGGGCCCTCCACGTTGTGCCGGAAAATCGGCACTTCGGATCCTGGAGAAGAAAGTATGAAATCTAAGGGGTTGTGGGGAGAACCTGGGGCTCGCCGGGCCGCACGCAGTTATGGTTCCATGCCGAGCAGCCCGCGCATGAAAGATAGCCAGTTCAGTAACTACCAGGCCCAAGCAGACGGGTTACGTCGCCCGGCCCGGCACCTGCGTTCGAGTGCATCTGGCAGGTACATGTCACGCATCCTCCGTGCACAATCGTTCACCATGGAGCCTTGCTGCCCTCCAAACCTGTACACTTATTGACTTGAACGCGGAAATCATCACCTGGGCGAAAAGGAAAGAAGACTCTTGAGCAATAAAATCCGTCTGCGACGCGAGACTGCGAAGTGTACCTATGTAAGCAGTAAGCATGCCGGCTGTAAGCCAACGAATGCTATGAGAGAATCCACAATGCATTATCGGAACGCAGGCATAATGGATGGTTGGAAGACCGACAGATAGTTTTCTCTCGCTCTTTCCCGCCATTTCTCCCTCTTCGTCTCCTCAAATTCAGTCAATAAGCTATGATGGTACTGCGACCATCATTCATACTGGGCTTTCCCACGTGTACTGGGAGACACGTCTTCCTCGAATCGCCATGATCTCGACACGTACTTGGCGATTGTTGTAGCATCAAGCTTCCTTTGGTCGCGTAGACTCCACGGCTATGTCCTCAATTACAACGTGGTCTTCCTTGTCGCCTGGGGCGACCACAGTGTTATTGGCATGGTCAAATTGGAGTTCTTGCTGATATACAACAACTTCATCGTGGTCCTATTGCACGTTAGCTCCCGCTTCTCAGCCATCCAGCACCGTGCTTACACCGAACACCACGGCCACCTCTTCCAAGGGCAGTCCTTTTGTATCAGGATAGAACAACCACAAAGCAATACCTCCTAGTCCTCCGGTGCAAATGAAGAGGAGGAAAAACTTCCATCCGGCGTTCCTGAGCCAAAATCAGCATCAACGAAGCGTGCAAGCAGTGACTCGTCCAGTAACCTACTTGAGGCCGACAGGCGTCGCTTGCAACCAGATGATGTTCATGAAGCAAATCGTGGCTACACCAGCCGAGAGACCCTTGGCTCGAAGATGTGTCGGGAATATTTCACCAATATAAGCGAACTGAGTGCCATCGAGGAAGAAGGAGTAGAAGGCGAGGAACAACATGAACATGGCCACACCCGCCCGAAGGGCATTCTGCTCAAACGAAGGTACAAAATTGGCGACGATTGCAGCCTCACCGATCAATGTACCGACACAGAGGGCAACGCCCACGGCCATGAACTTGGGCCTGGAGTAGTGATCGACAAACCAGATTGCCAAGATCTGGGTAATTAGTCCTACGGTAAGATAGCAACCTTGGAAGCTCAATTGAGCAACAGGGCCGTATCCTAGGTTGCCGTAGAACGTGGGACCGTAGTCTGCAGGAACCGTCAACGGCTAAACAGGATATCTGTGTGCCATGGTAGTGCCTACTGGTAATGACTTGCTGCCCACAGCACTGCAAAATTGCCACGAAAGATATGGCCAGCAAGAATCGTTTTCGGTAGGACTTTTTGCTGAAGGCTCGTCTCCAGCTTGCACCAAACGTCAGATCGAGCTCCATTTGTCGTCTGATTTGGAACAACTCCATCGATGCTTTGGCATGGTCAGGATCGTCTTCCGCCGCATGTAGAAGCTTCAAGACTTCGAGCGCGGCATCATCTTTGCCTTTCATGGCGAGATATCGGGGACTTTCTGGCACCCAGTAGAGTCCAGCCACGAGCATAAGAGGGGCGATGCATTGAATGGCTATAGTTCCAGCAATCAGACTTAGTCAGGAGCGCAAGATGATGGTGCAAGGCCATACCTAGTGGTGGCCGCCACTCGTTGCCATTGGCGCTCTGGTAGAAATAGAAGCCCAGTCCAATCCATGCCGCAGCCATCGCTCCAAAGCCGAGAAAGATGCCGTGAAAGTCCACCAGCGCTCCACGAGCATGCGGAGGAACGACTTCATTCAGCCAGATCTACAGAGCAACTAGGTAAGTCGTAGAAGGCGACGGCCTCAGCAGCGGAGAGAGCAAGCTTACCGGAACTCCAGCGAGCACCATGAAAGCACCAGCTCCGGAAATGAAGCGAAAAGTAATAAACATGGCTATGTTGACGCTTCCTGCCATTCCAGCCCCGGCAATAATCAACAGAACGGCACCCTGGAAAACTCAGCTTGGGAATCATAGGTTGAGGAACAAGCGCGGCCACACCAGAAAGAGTCCCCATTTGCGTCCATATCTGTCGGCGAAAACAGGGAGACTGAGCGTACCGACAAAGCCGCCGGTTTGGAAGAGACCTGCAGCGCAGAACCTCTGAGCCAATGTCAAACATGCGAACATAGTCGTGACCTACTGTTTATCATGCCAATCTGTTGGGTGGCATTGGTGGAGGTATCCAGCTTCATGTAGGATAGGAAAGAAGGTTGGCCTGAAGACACGGACATCAGGAATAAGCGCCTGTGTGACTGTGGACCGGTCTATTAGGAGCTCTCACCTAGAGAAGTTCCAATGACACAGACGGCATAACCATAGGCTACTGAACCAAGACAGGCTGTGAGGACGCCGAACCATTGAAACCATGGGAGGTTCGCGTGGATTGCACCTCCGATGGCCATGTTGATAGACTTGTTGATAACGTTGATTTTCACTAGGAAAACATGGAATTGTGAAGTTCTCCACCTCAATCAAAAAGAAACCAGCTCTCCGTCCAACGACAAACAGAGATTAACGAACTCGAGTGCAGGTGGAGTCAGTCAGGCGAGTACTCATATGTTCTCCAGGTCCACCACGGTAAGCCGGAAGAAGACCAACGGCAAACCGGCCCCTCGGCTACGACCAACTCACCGGACCCCCTACTAGGACAGTGGATATCGAGTCATCCCTGGTACACATCTGGGCTCGTAAGTTCCGGTCTTTTCAGCACCGCGAATCTCTTAGCGAAGCAGGAGGCGGCGGCAACTTGATTGCAGCCTGATGGCCACCTTTATGATGGAGGGGTCAGTAGTTCGAGGAATGTACAACGAACGCCACCTGCCGAGCAGGCATACTGTTTTCAACTTTGCCGTCCAGATCCCTGGGTCAATGATACAACGTTCATACCCTCGTCCACCATGCCGGACAAGGACATGGTCCACTTCAAGCATCGACGCTCCGTATCTGTGTCGGTGAGCTGTAGTCCGGATAGGCAATCAGATATGCAAATTTGACTTGTAGTGCACTCCGCCGCTTCTCGAAATCAGACGGGTTTTCGGTGCCCAGTACGGGGTCGCCCATAGTACATGATCTACTCACGTTCACTAACTTGCTGACACGAATCGGCTTGTGCATAGACAAACCCTGATTTTTTAAGTTATCTTGTTGAGAATTACATCTCTTCCAACCCGCCAGAGCCTGAGAATTCTCGAACGCCTCCAAGATGGGTTTCAGCATGGTGCTCTGGCCGTTCTTGGGATGTCTTTTCTGCTACTTTGTCTATCACTTGCTACAGACTGGCAAACGTGAACGGGGTCTTCCACCAGGCCCGCCAACAGTACCTATCTTCGGGAATATGTTACAAATGCCGGCACGAGATGTAGAGTGGCAGTAAGTCCCCAACGTGTATCCACCAGGAGCCAGGGGCCCAGGGAGTCTGGCAAAGTGAAAGTGAATGTGTGTCTCTGACCGATACCCAACAGACTCGGGGAATGGTACAGGCAATATGGTCCAATCTACTCAATCAAGCTTGGAGGTGACACCGTCATTGTGCTCAACAAACGAGAGGCGATTCGCGATCTGTGGGAGAAAAGATCTCACAACTATTCCGACCGACCGAAAAGCTACGTCTTCAAACTTTTGACCGATAATCATCATGCGGCGTTCCAGTCTATGGGAGACTCCTGGCGAGACCGACGAAAATTGATATCACATCATTTCTCGCCGCAGCAGTGTGACACAGTTCATAGTACCTTTCAGAATGCAGAGTGAGTTAGCCAAGGTGAAAGTTATTCGCACAAAAGGACTTTGTTGACATATAATCACCCTTCTTAGAGCCGTTGCCCTGGTCAAGACTTTGCTCGACGATCCGGAGAACTTCTACAAGTTAATGAAGCGGTATGCAGCAGCGGTGACAGGGGCCCTCACCTATGGCAAACGACCCAAATCATACGAAGACCCCCTATGTCAGGACGTCGTTACGGCAATGGGATATATCGCCGAGAACGCAGAGCTAGGAGCCACGCCGCCCATCGACCAGTTCCCATTCACCTTCCTCAAGCATGTCCCTGCACGATTTGCGTACTGGAAGCGTCGGGCAATCACGCACGGCCAAAGACTAGATGCCATTTTTGGCAAATTATGGGATGAGTATCAGGCTCGACGAAAAGATGGCCGTAGGACCGGCTCCTTGTTCGACAAGTTCCTCGGCGAGAATGAGCGGAAAGGTCAAGGATTACTGGGATCCTGGCGGTGGGGATTGCACTCGTTACAATTCCTGGGTGGCGAGATCCTGGAGGGTGGTGCTGATACCACCTCGTCGACCCTGATTTCAATGATCATGGCTATGGCATGTAACCCGGATGTCCTGAAACGAGCTCATGAGCAGCTCGATGCCGCTGTAGGCCCAGATCGGACACCTCAGTGGAGCGATTACGACTCGATCCCCTACATAGCGCAGATCCAGAAGGAGACCATCCGCTGGAGGGCGGTCACCGTGATGGGTACGCCTCATGTCGTTCGAGAGGATGATACGTACAAAGGCTACAAGCTACCCAAGGGTGCCTGGACGATCCAAAATACCTGGTCAGTCCGGTTTGCCTACGTACAATAACCGCTTTTGCTAATGGCCTAACAAGGCAACTACATATGGACGAAGAGTATTACGAGAAGCCAGATGAATTCATGCCGGAAAGGTCAGAGTCATATCATCCTCTTGGCCCGTCCGGGAACAAGTGACTAACAGGAGAATGCAGGTTCGAGGGCCGGATCAAGCTAGCAGATCACTATCAAGGGAATGCAGATTGGCAGAACCGAGATCATTACGGTAAGACGAAACCTCCTGCGACCTACTGTCAGGTCGCGGCGCTAACGGGCTTGACTCAGGTTATGGAGGTGGAAGACGGATCTGTCCTGGCATGCACCTCGCGGAACGGAATTTGTGGCGAGCGGTATCCAAGGTTCTGTGGGCGTTCGACATCGAACCGACTACCGACCCGGTAACTGGCAAACCTATGCCTCCCGACACGACGCCGTTCTCGATCAATGGCAAGAACTCAGCATTCCATGGAGGCGCGGTGAGAGTTGCGAACCCGTTCCGAGTAGTCATCCGACCTCGGTCTCCCCAACATGCGGCCGTCATTGAGAAAGAATATCAGGAAGCTCTCCCAATTTTGGAGCAATACGATTAGATAGAGAGCAGTTTCAGACTTCAATGTGCATGCTGATATTTTTGGACAAAGACAGCGTGGATAGACTTTGATAGATATAGGATTTGTGATCTTCGATAACCCTTGCCGCATTGAAATGTTTCCGCTCACAAAAGCGTCACCAGGATGCCCCGAAATACTCTGAGGTAAGAATCCCAATGTAAGATGCATGACCATCCCAGCGAACGAGTCATTATGATGACAGGTGACAGCTCAGGAATATCGCTGTCGAATTTGTGACTAGACGGATAGAGGCCGATTTTTGAAGTAGTGTAGAGATAGACTTTCGAGGCGTCGACCGTTCGGTGTCTCATCCAAGGCAGGTTTCTCATGTAGGCAGGAAATCCTTCTGCGAGGCCGCGTTCCTTTATCAGACGGGTGTCTGTCTACAAGAGCGAGAGTTGTATCCTACAGCGTCGGGTGATAGCATCTCTACTTGTTCGATGCCATATCCGCCAAAGCTGCCATTTCGATTTTCCGCTGTTGTTGATTTCGCATCGACTTTGCATGGTTAGCCAAACGGCACATTCATTGTGGACAGCAATCACCTACCATCTCTACAGTATCCTTGACGACATAGCGAATGACCTGAACGTGGTTCTGCTGCCCGTATCGCAGGGCCCTAGCGATCGCCTGATTCTCAATGCTTGGATTCCACTGGGGTTCTACGATGAAGATCCGATTCGCGGCCGCAAGATTCAAGCTGCCATGCATTAGCACCAGGGGTCTTTCCGTCCGGGAATGTGATACGACGCCTACCCAAAAGCACCTGTCCCGGTGGTCATGATCAGGACACGGACGTCTTGTGAAGTCTCAAATTCGTTCAGTGTAGCTTTTCTGCCGGACACGGGACTCTCTCCGTCAATCCGTCCACATTTGATGTTATTCTTCTGCAAATGCTGCGCGATCAGGTCGAGGGTCTTGGTCCAACATGAAAACACAATACTAACAGATTAGCCAGTAGCCTCCAATCGACCACTAAAGGACTTACCTCTTCGTGTCCTGCAGGTGGAAGCGCAGGTCTTCGACCAGTGCGTTCATTTTGGCCGATTGACCGGTGGGCGCAAAATGTTCGTGTCTGCCACCTCGACTGCTTACTGTGTCGCTGTCGGGAGTCGGCACGCCACTGTAAAATGGCTTGCAGATAGGACATTGAGATGACGTCTTGTGGCTGGGCCTGGGAATACCCTCCAATCGCAAATCCAAGCATTCGTCGCATAGGACGTGGGCGCAATCTCCCGTGATTGTCCTGTATACTTGGTTGGTGCTCAGGTAAGGCATTGACTGCATGCACAAAGAGCATTTGACTTCTTTGCTTCCTTGCCCAGACCTCTGGTAATACAAATCCTCCCGTTCGCTCTGAAGATCTCGATACCTCCAAGAGTAGGGGTCTTGGAAAGTACCATGGTTGCAGAGGATACGCAGTTGCAGCTGTACGTGGAACTGACCGAATGTGTTGCGTCTCGAATCAGAATTGCCCTGATTTTCCAGGAGGCGTGACATTTGTGTCTTAGTTCGTTGGTATTGGGCTCTTTCCGCGCTGGAAAATTCCACTTCACGGACCTGTTCGTCTTGAGAAGGGAGGTGTAGCACCCCTCTGCCGCGTCTTAGGCAGGTCGAATCAATCAGTTGAGACAATCGTCGGGAAGCAGTTTTTCGATTCCGGCCATGGTCGAACGGCCGAGCGATGAAGTGACGAAACACGGCAATCTTATCGAATGGATCGGCTCGAATGAAGGCGAATAAACTTCCAATGTCATCTAGTGTGTTCTGAATGGGGGTCCCGCTGAGACACCAACGTGACTTTCCCTGCAGCCTTGACACTGTTTCATAGAATGTCGTGGTCCGCCGACGAATGAAGTGTGCTGTATGATCAGGCATTGTTGGATGATAGATAGAACTAGGTTATCTCACCTTCGTCTAAGACAATCCTAAACCAAGCAAAGTCGAGAAGAGGACTGCGGGTATGAGGGGTTGCCACTTGGGACTCGATCGCGATAGTCTGGTAGGTTGACAGCACAATGTCCGCCCCCGGGATGTGAAGAACATCTCGATCTCTGTTCCTGCCGTGGTACACTCTGACTTTGAGGTCCTCCTGGACATGTCTACAGTCCAGTCAGCATGAAGGAGTCTTTTCCACTTTGACTTGCACTTGCTTTCGGATCTCTGTTTGCCATTCTTGCAGCAGCACTAGTGTGCTTATTAGTTGAATGTCCGCGAAAGAGATGGCATAATGCGAGCCGAACATACATGCTGACGGGACAAGAACCAACGTTGCGCGCGACCGTGTGAGTTCCGAACTTCTTTCAGTGCCGAGACCTGTCAAATCATCGTCACTGCCTTGCTGCCATGCTTGTGCGGCGTCTAGGGTCTTCGTGACCAGCGCAAGGATCGAAAGCGATTTTCCCATGCCCATCTCATCGGCTAGAATTCCACCTCCGGTTTCCGAAGGCTTGAGTCGAGATTTCGCTTTCGTAATGACATGTGAGAACCTGGAGCCATCAGGTCAGAAAAGAGACAGGGGTAGATCTACAGGTTACAAACCCCTCTCCACCGTCCGCATCATCCGGTTCCCACAGAGAGAATTCTGGTGTTATGGGGCCCATCTCCCTCTGGAGCATAAAGTCGAGAGCAGTTTTTTGATGCCTGCACGACCTGGATCAGCTTTCCGTGCTTCATTTAATGCTTGCCCCGGGCAGTCCAAGAATCAATGGTCATCCACTGTGATCGAGAATTTGGCGTACTTACAACAATAAAGGAGTTCTAAGGCCAGGGTCGGCTTCAACCGACTTGAGATGGGAATCTCGCTTAAGAGAAGCATAGACTTCAGAGATGGCTTGCTGGAACCTTTGGGGTTCGTCAAGGACCACCTCCTCTTCCGAAGTTGGCTTGATAACGGTAGCATCCGATAAGACCACTCCCGGGAATGTTATGACGTGCGGATTGTCGTACGTTGACTCAGTCCATTTGTGCTCAGGATGTTGGAGCCAGATTTTATGTTGAGACAATATGGTCTCGAGACTATGGCGGACATCGGGAGATCCGTATATGTTCATATTCACCCGTATTGTGGCTTCGCTGGCTTTTTGGGCTCTTCGTATCGTGTCACCCACCGTCAAAACGTCTGCGAACACGTCAATTTCGATCGAAGGCAAGGCCAGAACCTGGAGCAACGCCTTGGAGATTTGCGCGTTAAGGATGCCAAATTCCGTGCCATCGACAAAGAAGAGAGCAAGATGGGTTGCTGTACGCCCAACAGTGAATATGTAGCTATTGTCATTGCGACGAGCATCGGGGGAGTGCAATTTGGTGTCAAGGTGTGACATTTCACCCGAGAGACGGGCAGCAGTCCGATAAATCTGGATGATGTTAGGCTGATGTTAGAGCCTCTGAGGAACCTTGTGGATAGGGCGTACCATCCCGAAACAGACTTGAGGAGCAGGGCTCGGCTCCTGCGAAGAGTCCCCCAAGACAGTGGTTGAAGGAGTGAGTGCATCATGACCGAAAGGTATATTATCCGCATCCCAAGATTGTGTAGTGGCCTCTGCCAATTGATCGGGCGACCATTCTGGCTCTTGTTCGCTCCCAGCCACGAACAATCCGTGACAGAGACTATCCCATTGGAGGTTCAGTTCACCACTGGGTTGTTGTCAGCGAAACGACTCCGAGTTCATCACATCAACACAAATGTATGCGGTACCTCCAATCACTCGCGTCCCAATCCCATGGATTTGTCAAAAATGGTGGCGTCGCATCGCCGAAGTCATGCGTAAAGTCTGGATCTACGACCAAGTCCCCCAAGTCCCCCAAGTCGTTGTTGAGCAGGTGCTGAATTGAAGCCATGCCCCAAAGCTGGCGGGGTTGGAACGACCAAGTACTGTAGCGTCTTGGCTCAGATTCGGGGTAAAGCGCCCCCGGTGAGCATCCAGTGAGGCAAGTCAAAGTGGACGATGATTGTCTTGAGCATCAATTTGACTCGAGTTTTCTCCTTCGCTGTTGTTGTTGGGAAAAGGTCGAGTCTCCCAGCGGGATTCTAAGTGCGCTGGAAACGATCATTCAAGGCTCAGGCCTCCTCTCGATCTCATTCGGCTGAAATACGACAGACGCCTTCTTCGACTCAGCCTCACATCCAACACCGCCTCCCCGGTGCTGCATCCGGTTAATCAACTGCATCTACAGGGCCTTTTCGTGCTGCAAGGCGACAGTGGCTTGCCCAGACGCCTTCACATGAAACCAATGCGAACCATGGCCTCATTGTGTCCTGATCACTTTAGTTTCACGGATGGACATGAGCTCTCAGCGTCTCCTCCTTCCATTAATTTTTTTCTGCCTCGCAAGAACACCTCCTAGTGACTGTTTCGGAACGTGTCGTGAATCATGGCCAAACCTGTCTCTTCTTCGCAGGGTTGCACACCCAATCCAACCCAACTCACTGATCGATTCTTCCAAGACACCTTGAGCGGCTACCTGGCGAAATACAAGTCTCGCCTCACGAAAGACGAAGAGAAGGAGCTTGAGAACACAAAACTGATCGACGTGCAAAGACAGATTCTTCAAATACAGGATCAGCAAGGCAAAGAAAGGAACATAATTAACTTGACCCGCATCGACAGGTTTCTCAAGGCAATGGACGAGTGGGGAGCTGTGGTCTCCATCTTCGCAGACAGCTCTGTCTTTGTGGCCTTCATCTGGGGGCTTGTCAAGGCTTTGCTCCAGGTAAGCAGGTTATATGACATTTTCTTGCAAAGCAGGCCCACAAGTCCCCGCCGCCGAGATCTACCTACTCATCTTAGAACTGAACGGTGCCTTGATCAAACTCGCATAGCTTGCGCTTTGTCTCGCTTGTTAGTGTTGTCAACTCACAAAATAATCATGAAAAGCGTGCAAGTACTTTCTCCGAATCTTTCGAATCCCTGCTCGACGCATATGAGCAGATCGGACGGCGCCTTCCTTCTCTAGAACCATACCGAGGCTTGTTTACGGAAAACATGGACACGAGGAACGCTCTAGGCCTAATGTACTCCGATATTGCCGAGTTCCATCTCAAAGCACTGCGGTTCTTCTCGGGTTCCGGTATGTTGGCACTCGGGACGGAAGGGATGCCACTAAAGCCGTATAGGATGGAAGAAGTCTTTTACTTCGTTCTGGAAAGATTTCAGCACGAGATTTGGAGGTATTCTCAGGGCCCTGGATCAACACAGAAGCCTCATCGAGCGGCTTGCCCAACAATACCAATTTAATCAATACCAGGTCGATCGCATGCTGCTCTTCGAAACTGTGCAGAGCTACGAAAGCCTTCGAGAGAAACTAATCGCCGAAATCGACAGCCGCGTTGAGCAGGACCACGTCAGGAAATTCGACGATGCTAGGACCTTGCTATATGCGTCAGATCCTGTCGTTGACCATGAAAGAGCTTGCGAAAGGAGGGCACACCATGAAGACAGTGGGAGATGGCTATTGAAGAAAACACAGATCAAGTCTTGGAAAGATGATGATATCCCAGATTCATCCATCCTGTGGCTCAATGGCATTCCAGGGGCAGGTATGGTACCACCACTCTTTTGATTGCCGCCACCCATAACCCACTGACGGCAATAGGGAAGACAGTCCTCGCCTCACTCATGGTAGAGGAATGTCAAAAAAAGATGGACTCGAAAGTACTGTACTTCTACTGTGTTGAGAAAGACATGACTAAAAACACATTTATTTCGGTTGCAAAGTCTTTGATTTGGCAAGCTCTTAGCGGGTCGGCGGAGGTTCTTTTGCCATACTGCTACGATCGCTTGAAGAAGAACGCGATCCAAATTTCACAATCAAAGAGTCATGTAGCCTCTTTGCTCGAGTCCGTCTTGCAGAGGGCTGCACAGCAAGAGGACATCCTCGATCAACAATCGATCCCCACGAGATTCTATGTCGTGATCGACGGCTTGGATGAATGCGAGCTGGACGAATGGCAGCGGCTTGTTGAGTCTATGCGGCAGTTGACTCAGTCGTTAGACAAAACACATTATGGGAGACTACGGGTCATGCTCATCAGCCAACATACGAATCAAATCGAGTCGGCCCTCAAAGGGGCAGCTTCGCTTTCAATCGCCCCTGCAGACAACGCAGATGACATCAAATGTTACGCGGAGCAGAAAGTCAAAGCGATACAGGAGAAATTCAATCTCGGAAATGAACAGGCGGCAGGCATAGTCCAGGAGACTTGCAGCGAGGCTGATGGTATTACACACGGCATTGACCGGCAATCAAGACCCTGAGTTGATCTGTCTTAGGGATGTTTTTGTATGCCCGCTTGGTTATGGAAAATCTCCTCAGCCAAAGAAAGAACGAATCTCTTTACGAGGAACTTAGAAAGAAATTTCCGAAGGGACTTGCAGAAGCGTGAGTACGCTCCTACGTTACCAATCGAGGTTTAACATACATGTCCAGTTACGAAAGGATCCTAACACGCATTAAACGAGATTCAAGCGCAAAATGGGGCTTGGAAGGATGGGAAGAAATCCGTACCCTTCTTGGGTGGCTAGTATGCGCTCGAAAACTGTTGACATGGCAGGAAATCCAATGCGCATGCTCCATAGACCCGGACAAAGCTACCATCGATTTCGAAGGCCGGCAGCTTCGCAATCACATCCGTGATGACTGCGGTTCATTGATTGACGCCTCCTCTGACCAGTTCGTTAGGCTTGTGCATGGCACCACGGACAGGTGAGAACTGAACCTTTACCCTTCCGCGATTGGTAATAACGTTTTCCAGATACCTTGTCAAGACTGGTTTCGTTAATGAGCTACTCGCAGAGACTAGCCTGACCACTAAATGCATCCAGTATCTAGTACTTCCGTGCATCACCGAGGATCTTCCTCCGCAAGGAGTTCTGCACTTTGCGCTGCTACGCCATTACGTATTTCAGGACTATGCAGTAGGGAAATGGTCGAGTCATTTCACAGCATTGCTCGAGAAAGCTACCGCGGCCAAAGATAAAGAGCAAGAACAGGAAGCACCTTCAGGACCGCCGGCAGAACAACACAATCAAGCTCTACTGGACCATGCTCTGGACCAGTTGCGAGACGCATTATATAATTTCACCGTGACCTATCAGAATGCCTTCTCTGGAAATTCTGAAGAGAAAGTTACACTGGGCGCGTGGGATCAATTCGAATCCACTGAGGACACGTTAGACTTTTACTGGAGTCTTTACGCCGTAAAAGCTCATATCCAGCAACACCTTAAAAAGACATACGAGATACGAAACAAAGTCAGCATCGAGGCTTTGGCAACAGCACTGGACCGCAACCGATCTTTCTTGGAAAATCCGGCTCAAGACCCTTTCAACATAGAGTTGAAGGCCGACGAGGGAAAAACGCTACAAGAGACATATGGCACACGGCGCTATAAGTGCTCCAGGCTTGATTGCGATTTCTTCTACAGTGGTTTTATGGACCGCAAATCCCGCCAAAAACATGTCGATCAGCATGAACGTCCGTTCCGATGCGACGTTGCCGAATGCCCCGGGGAGCTCGGCTTTATATCCAACCATGATTTGCAGAAGCATAAGAGGACCTCGCATTCCCACACGGGCGACGGAGGAGCCACCTTCGAGCCACTTGAAAGTGCCGCAACTACGGAAACCACTGCGAAATGGCCGTGTCCGCATTGCCCGAAGCGGTTTACACGCGGGTTCCACATGAGAAACCATATTCGGACACATAGTAACGAACGTCCTTTCAGTTGCACTGTATGTGGGAAGTCGTTCGTCAGGGACTATGATCGGAAGAGACATGAGAAGACGGTCCACACCCGAAAATAAGAGATCAGGCTGTCAATTTACGTCCGAGACGCACAGTGGACACAAGAATGCACTCGGTCACTGCAAGGAGTGGCCGGTTTGTTCCAATTCGGCTTCGATCCAGCAGACCTACGAAGATTGCATTATCCGGAGCCGTCGCTGAAATGGTCGACAACCGATGTCAACCCTGCCGTCTAGATCTCTATTTTTCTCGTCCTCACACTCACTGTGAACCTTATCCACGTGCGATGGTATAGTAAGGTCGAATACTAGATCGGCTTTATTCAGAAAGGGAGCCGACAACGAAACAAGACCGTGGCCACCGAAGCAGCCAGCTAACTCCAGCGTGGACAGATAAATCCCAGTCAGAGCCAGAGTAGGAACTTCCACTAAAAGCGCTTCCAGAGAATACAATATCAAGCACAGAACAAGGAGAGAAGGTGTCACAATGCTGGTCTATTAGGACTGTCTCCTATATCACTGGGGTAAACTGGCAATCAGGCCTTGTCTCTATTGTCCGAAACTGTATCAGGTAGTTCGTTCAGAGGTAGCCATAGCCTCTGGGAGTTCTCGCCCTCTCTGAAAAACTGTGCTCGGGGTGCGTGGCTTTGGACGTGGAAATGCACTTGGAACAAAAGTCGAAGCCTTGGCAGGTTTGACAAGTGAATCGAGTTCCATACACTCCCTACAACTCCAGGGTCAGTTATATCAAGCCTCCGCTGGGGGCAGATTTGAATGGGGTGGCTGGCTTACAAGTTGACATCCATCACAGACGACACCCTCGTGGCGGTATCCCATAGCCAGCTGCTGTTGTTCGTCCTCCACGACGATGGCCAGGGCACCTTGCGTCAAGGACTGGTGCTCTGCTAGCAGCACCGCTGCCGCCAGGTTCTTGTGCAAGACCGCCACGCGGTACGGCGTCCACCCTTGCTTGGTCTGGACGGAATTGCGTGCCCCCGCGTCCGTGAGCGCCTTTACCACGCGCGTGTCTCCCCCTTTCGCAGCCCAGTGTAGCGGAGTCCATCCGTCTGCATCCCGCGCGGTCACACTGCTACAATATCCAACCGCTTGCTTCACGGCCTCGAGGGAGCCGCTCGCCGCCGCGTGGTGGAGGATGGTTCGCCCTTGGCGGTCTTTCCTGTTCGCGTCAAGCCCGTTCTCAACGCCGCGTTTCATCATGTCGCAGTTCCCCGTAGCAGCGGCGACGTGAAGCAAGCTTCGGCCTTGGGGCTCGTCTCCACGCACGTCCGCGCCGTTCCGCACCAGCAGCTCCGCCATCCGCGTGCTGTGGAATGCCGCCGCGAGAAGCGCATTGCCATAGACCCCACCCTGGGCGTTGACTTGGGCTCTGTTGGCGAGGAGCAATCGGACGACAGGTTCGTGTCCGTGCCGGGATGCTGCTTGGAGTGCGGTCCCGTGGTAGCCTCCCGTGGCATTCACTTTGGCTCCCTTCTTGATAAGTAATTTGGCCACCCGGATGTTGCCAACACAGGAAGCAGCCTGTAGCGCAGTGCCGTGGTATCCCCCACAAGCATTTACCTGGGATCCGTTCTTGAGAAGGAGCTGCACCACTCGCTCTTGTTCTGCAGGAGTCACGTCTACCATGTATCGCACGTTCTTGTACCGGCTCAGCAGCTCAATGGACTTGTCGTACTCACCGCATGAAACAGCTTGTAAGACGGTACCATAGCGGCCCCCTATCTCGTTAACGTTGGCCCCCTTTCGAACGAGCCGACGGATAACTTCTTCATAGCTGTCCTTTTCCTGGACAGGGTCGCTCGCCCCTTTCCCTTTGAGCAACCGAATAATGTGCCGATCGTCTACCTGTGCAGCTGCTTGAATCGCGCTTCCGAATTTGCCTCCTCGCGCATTCACGTCAGCTCCATGTTCTATGAGCATTTGGACTCCAGAGTAGTTGTAGGCGTGTGATGCTGCCGCTAGCACGTGGCCAAAGGGGCCCCCTCGACAATTAATGTCAGCACCGCTCTCAATTAAGAAGAGCATTGCGTCTGTGCTGTCACGCTCCGGACCTCTACGTGCCGCGACAGCCAGCAATGCGCTGCCGTGAAAGCCCCCTGCTGCATTGACATCTGCGCCCTTCTCGATCAAGAGTCGCATCACAGGGATACTTGTCCCCGCGGCAGCTGCCTGCAGCGCGTTGCCGTAGACCCCGCCTTGATCGCTGACACGAGCGCCATGCTCGATAAGAAGCCGAACTACATCGACCTGACCCGCTTGACAGGCCACCTGGAGGGCAGAGCCAAACCGGTCGGTCTGGGCGTTGACATCTGCCCCGTTCTCAAGTAGAATCCGAACTACGTCGTGGTGACCACCAGCGGCGGCCGCCTGGAGTGGAGTCCAATTGTATTTGACAGACTCATGGCCGTCCTCGGATGGGGGTTCGTCGCAGTCCTCAAAGCCCGAAAGAAACTCCCTCCCCGGACTGTTGACGTTGGCCCCGTTGGCAATTAATAGCTCGACCATCTCTTTGAGGCCTCTGTCTGCCGCTGCGGTTAATGAATTTCCATGACTTCCCCCTTGGGCATTGACGTCGGCTCCATGCTGAAGAAGTAACCGTACAATCTCAATGTGATCCGCCAGAACGGCAATTTGAAGAGCGTTTCCATCAGCTTCATTCTCTGCGTTGGCGTCCGCGCCAGCTTTGAGGATGACCCGCACGGCACTCGCATTTCCACTCCAGCATGCCGACTGCAGAGGACACCCACCGCCTTCCCTTTGGAAGTTAGGATCCGCTCCATGGTCTAAGAGCAGCTGGATAATACGTTCATTCCCCCAATGGCACGCGTCTTCTAGAATACTTGCTTCTTGATCGTTTCCATTCAGCTCGACTCCCATCTCGAGAAGCCTTCGTATGGCATTCTCGTCTTGGGCCATGCACGCCTCCTTTAGCAGCTCCTTCGGATCCTTGGCCGAGCGCTTCTGCATCCTTTGCTGCCGTCGCATCTCCTTGCCACAGTCACATGCTTGAAATTCGGCGCCTGGACCGCCACCAACCCGAAGGTGTCGTCTCTCAATCCTATCTGTAGCAGGTATATCCAAGTATCCTGCTCCGGACTTCCTCCACACTTGGTCGTCATCCTTGCCCAAGAGAAGTACGAACTGGCCCTGCTCGGAGTCTGGTTGCCAGAAGTCGTCCCTCTTCGATATCGACTTCCCAACGACCGCAACGGCCGTACCGATACGACCCCTGAACCGACAACGTACGCTCAGCTCGTATTCGGCATGGGAGAGGCTCAATTCGGATTCTAAAAACCCATTGCTGTTGGGACTTTGAGTCGGTGTGCTTGCAGCCTTCACATCCATAGCACACATACAGGCCATATGTCCGTCTGTGACTGACGACGAAAGCATTACCAAGTCGAACTTGTAGCATAGATTGTCGTTCTGGACAATGTTCGAGGCCAACTGCAGCGTTCCGTCTACTGTATATGTAGGCAGTGAATTTGGCGTGAAGGTGGGAAGGATGGGTATCAGTCCGGATTTTGGATCAACGGGGATATCATAACCGATGGTTAGCCAGGCTGGAATAGGAGCTTTGTCGACAATATCGTACACCAACTCTTCGAGAGTGCGCTTGTAATCGACTTCGATGGTCACCCCAAGAAGGTGCATCATGCTGAATACCATGTCCTGTGGTCTCACCGACGTGCGTAGCCACATCGAACGCCAGGCTGCGCCATGCAGAACGCGGACGCTACTTTGCTCGGAGAATCCGAGGTCAGTTCCTGCGCCGGTGGTGCGAAAGTCGGTGTTGTCGCTGTCATCCTGAGTTCCAGTCTCTCCATCAACCATTTGATCCTCGCCTTCACTTTGGAAATCCTCCTCCCCCCCTTCCTCCTCTTCCTCCTCCCAGATGTCTTCCCAGACACTATTCCCGTCATCGTCATCACTGCCATTGTCACCACTGCCATCGCTATCACTTTGTTCCGCAGGGCCTTCACCGCTGCCACCGCTACCACCACTGCCACCTTCAACTTGGTCCTCCCATTGGCCCCTTCGTCTTGACTCCATTACCAGCTGCAGTGCAGAAATAGCGATACCATCTTGCCCTAAGCAATCTACAGGCAGATCGACTTCATACTTCTCACCGTCTTCTGTTGAAAGTCCCTTGCCGGACCTAATGGACCCCGAGCCCAACCGCTGACCTGGCCCTAAGTCGACAAGCTCGCTCAATTTGAAAACGCCTACGTCGCTCTCTAGTCTTGTGATTTCGAAGATATGGCCATCGGGCGAAAACGTTCCACGATGTGTCCACTCCACCAAGCCCCACGTCCGGGAGCAAGATGTCGCTTCCTGCAACGTCCACGCACGGTTGATCCAGGCGGAAGGCTCATCTAATGGATGTGCGGCCGCCACGCCCCCAAACATGACAATCACAGCCGACGCGTTGCAGTAGATGCTGAACATATTGCTGATTTGCATTTTCTTGTCTCTTGACGACCGCTGGTTGAGGCACAGCAAATCCAACCACAGGTAGTCACATTTCAGATTTCGGGCTGCTAATGCTGCCTCGACGAGGCCTAACCAACTTATCTCATGTAGCCTGTCGCGGCCGATGTCGACCATCAATGGCCGCTTTGCTGCAGCACTCCGCCGTTTCACCGCAGGTGTGAGCTCCCAGATGTGCGATATTGCCGCATAGGAGGGCATGCCAGCAGGGCATATGGGGGCCTCGGCGACATACGTCCCTCCCCGTGGCCACGATTTTAGATCGCGCCACTCGTAAAGGTCGATGCTGGGCGGAGACGTCGCACTGAGGAGTTTCTCGACAGAAATCAGACGCAGAGCGCCGTCCTGTCCAGAATCACCATAGCTCCACGTTGCGGCGGAACCCTCGGTCAGGCAGAGGACAGGTAGCCCTTCGGGTGCCATGCTTTTCGAGGATTCCGGCATCTTTTCACGCAAAGCTGCCGAGGAGGTCATCGATACCTCGGAGGTCAGCGACAACGACGCCTCCGAGGGTCTTCGTTTCGATCGAGTCATTTTGTTGCTACAAAAGCATCAACAACAGGAGTGAGATAGATCAGCTCGAATATAAAGACGATGAGATCTCGCCCACAGCTCGTTGATACCTACCTGCAGCGCGAGAGGGAAGGCCGGTGTCCATATCCAAACCCATCGGATGTGTTGGGCCGTACTCGGTACGGAGTAAGTAGTAAAAACGTGTCAACGATGCCTCTGATCCTGTACAGTATTGGTCTCCCACGTGGCAGGGGGTTATTGGCGGCCGCAAACGGGCCGTCCAACACCTTAAACTCCTGCGAGTAAGACAAACAACTAGATACCTTAGTACGAGTAGGTACTAGTAATCGCCCCGGAAGAGCTACGAGGTACTCGTACAGCTGAGCCTGTACTCAGTACTGCAAGGACAACGCGTCAGCCTGATTCGCGTCCCCCCTCCCCCTTGGGGCAATACTATGGTTATTTTGAAGCAGATATCCCATTAACGCCATGCAAGCCGGATTCAACAGGAGACGTCCCGAGCTCGACCACCTTCCAGAAACTCCAGACGGTTCCAGATCTCGCAAGCAACCGTCCCGGTCTGACCTAAAATTGCAGGGCAAGGACCAGCGGCGTCAGGAGTGGACAGTATTCAGTATTTGGCCGCGTAGGGTTGGAATTCTGACGGGGCACCTCCAGGCATGCGTGTCCGACGTCCGACCACCCCTCTTCCACCACGCTAACATTGCAGGTACTCGTACCCAAAGTACCGGCAAAAGGGACCCCTTGTGCAAATGCTTTTAGAGGACTTGCATACAAAGACCTTTCGGAGGATCAGGTGCAGGGGACAGTCCCCTCATGCGAGCTAAGATTGCAGGGCAGCGTGTCCAACCGTGACTTTCCGCGGCACGTGCGCGGATATTCGGCCAGTTCTTATCGCGCTCTCGAGCGAATGGTTTGTTGACCAAGCTCCCATGCTGAATTGAAGCCAATGCACCTCAAAGGACAATCTTCAACCGCCAAAGTACTCAAGCTTTGTACTACATAGGGAGTGGATGCTGCCCAGTACCCGTGACAAGGCCGCCTCCCTCATACGATGCATATTTGCAAACTCTCCGGCCCGACCGGAACATTTCACACCATGATAGTAGCCGTATCGAACAACCACCCTGGTGTGTACGGCGTAGAAATGCCAAGGCCTCAGCCTCGCCTCACAAGCGCTCTTTCGCACCAAAGTTCTCGGATGTCTGCCCCGAATGCGGCCTGTTGGGGAGCGTGCTGTGGGCTATACCGAAGCATGGTTGGTTTGGACAACGCCCAGAACAACGAGGTCAGTGTCTGGTGAACTGCATGCAGGGGGGCTTGCGATCGGGCTTTGCCTCGCCAGCTTTGCCTCGCATCGTGGCAATGTACCGTTTAGCAGGAAACCCACTGCGCTGCACTTTTAGCACGGAGCAAGGCGTTGAAGACGCAACAGCAGCGAGGGTACCTCGTATGGGGTACGTACTCTTACCACGTGTAGGACAACGAAGATGGCACTTGCCTCCCTATGGCGTCTTCGGGGCCTTGCTCCATGCTAAAAGTGCAGGGCAGTTCCGCCTCACTTTGACGCGTAAGTTTCTTTCAAGTCACACATTGTCATAACGGACGGCGCGCTTGAGACTAAAATTGCAGGGCAGGTTGAGGCAGTGCAAGTTAGTGCTTGCGAGTCTCCCATTTGGTTGGTCTTCTCATCCTACAGTATCGTGCCACTCACCAACAAGTGCCGAGAGACGACAATTCTAACAACCTTTGGAGCCTTTCAGTTTTTCTGTACCAAGCACAAGACTATGTAGTCTGGCTATACGGCAGGCTTTCAATAAAAAAAATGGATAAAGGGCTCGAAGCCGTTGATGTTGTTGTTTTCTTCACGGGCCTCATCCAGAAGCGGTGGAAAGTTGACTTACATACGGTGTCTACCCTTCATACGCCGTGTGAGGATGACTTACTATCCTTACTCCGTACCAGCAGACGTGCAGATCTGTACCAACTCAACTCAACCCTGACACCAAGACCAACACCAGCGTTAGACTTAACACCACCGATCAACAAACAGAGGAGGGTGCATGTATACGTCCTGCTGGTTGCAAGGACAACATCAGTATCCCGATATGTTGTAACCGTTGGCAAGTCAAACCTTTGGGTTAACCCCTCAGTACCACCGAGCCAGAGCTAGTCTCTCGGACGGCGCCACCATCTGTGATGTGCTGGCTCTAATTCCTAGAGGAGACGGCGCCCTTCGTCGAAATTACCTAAGTAGGTCGAGGAATATGGGACGAATTCCTCTCCGACCAGAGAACCAGGACGGAAGCAATCAAAGGGGAGTGCATAGGTTGTCTAGCTTCAACCCCAGCAAGTAAAGTCAGACCAGACCGCACACGCACAGGACAGAGCCCAACCAACCAGCGGAATGGTGCTGTGGCTATACTCTCCAGTGCAACAGGCTATCGGAATGCCAGACAGGGTAATTTGGAGTTCAACGGCTAGAGCCAGAACGGCCAGCGACAGCGACACTGACAGGGACGGCGAGATTGTCGAATAAGTGAACGGGTACGGAAAAATGCAGTTTATTATTTGCTTGGATGGCAGAATACGCAAGATATGCCAGAGTACACCGAGCAAACTACCCTACAATCCCGTACAATATCCTACCGAGCCTAGCGACTTGGTAGCGTGTGGTCCAGCAATGCTGCAAAGCGTCTCTCGATGAACTGGACTCCATATAGTGGTTCGACCTGAACCTTACGACTTTACCGATACACAGAGGAAGTGAAGATGCTATGACCAACGCCCACCTTTTCCGTCGAGCTCCAATATCGCTCCTCACCTCTCCAGGCCGGGCTTCGGGCGCCAGAAGTTGCCGACAAGATGCTTACCGTGGTTATCAGCTTTGCATGCTTTCCAGAATCGTTGCTGTAGGCGCGAAAGAGACGCTACGTTATAGGAAGTTTGGATTGGAACCGACCCCCCGGCCATGCCAATGTGCGTGATACACGTCCGGCGCCATAAATGGTGGTTGTGACAGTCGGGCTGGTTGGGATTCGGGACTTGGTTATTGTCACTGAGAGATTTGGGTCAAGGATCTCGGCTCCCAACGACTTACAGCATTGGCAGAGGACCACTGCTCGAGACCGCTCACACCAAAGCAAGATGGGTCAACTTACACATTGTACACTGATCCCATGGCGCTGTTGAGACCTGCCGATCATTTCTGGTTCATGGCTCTTTGACAGACCTAGCCTGCTTCCAATGACAGAAGGTATGAGACAGCATCGAGCCGGATGAGTGCAATCGGCCAACTGGTTTGGAATTTGGGACGACCCTGAAGGTAATGTCGCGGTCACCCGAACCGTCAACTGAAGTACCAACCACCTACCAGCAGGGGTTCCCGGCGCCCATGGTTTTCATCTTCTCCGTACTGGGTACTGACCTTTAAAACCCAGTGGTCCCATGGTGAGAACTTACTGCATAAGCATTTGTATTGATTGCTCCGACGTGGTCGGCTTGCCTGGGTTTCCTGGCAAATGAACTTTGTCTGCATCTGACAATTGATCCAACCGGCTATTATTTAGAGAATGGGGCTCGGGGCGAATGAGCCGTCTTCGGACCGGTTTTGCTTTTGGCATTCGACAAGCGTCGTCGTGCGGTTTTGATGAAGGTCGTTCAAGCGCAGCCACGGAACGAAGTCACATGAGGTGAGATGCTCGGAAGCAAGCCGTGGCGGCTGTCCGTCGAAGCGACAGTCGGCCTGAACGAATAACCCGTGGCAGCCTTGCAAGGCGGGCCAAGGGATCCTGGTTTTCAAGGACGTTGGACCTTAGCACGGTCCTGGATGGTTGAGACGGCTGACCTACGCAGTAATGTCATTGATGTAAGAGGTACCTTCAACATACTACACAGTTGACGGACTTCTCCTCAATTTCACTTGACCTCCCGCAATACTTGGAGGGTCCGTGCCAGCTCCGGCATTAGTGAATGTAGTGGATGCTGGGGGAGATATCATATCGCTGGCTATGGCGCAGGAGACGCCATACTGAATGGGCATGTCGCAAGACAAATCGATAGCGGAACCCACTTTACTGAATGTCTGCCGAGACTCCTATCGAAGTCCCCGCAGAAACACAGGCCGTCCTTGTGGTTATTGTCGACATGCTAGAGTTGATTCGGAAGACCTCTACTCTAGATTCCCTCTTTCTAGTCCGTGCTACCAGAACCGTTTTCATCCAGGAACCCCTGACGGACAACTGAGAATGCTTGCGCCGCCCAACGTGGCAACAGGGGGTCAATGCGGATTATGATTGAGTTTCGAGCATTGAAGGCGGGAGCAAGCATGTTGAGCGTTCCTGGGCCGCGCTGACAAGAGGGACAGGTGTCGGTGACCCTGTCAATGCATGGTGGCTTGAAGCATCGCGCAAGCCCCGAAGTCCCTGCCGAACCCTCCACCAACCACCTCCCCAGGGGGTTGTTCGTCGACAGTGGAGCCATTGTCGCTAACTTTACTCGCATGATGCATGCGAGCGAGGCAATTGTGCAATTGCTGCTTGCTCTCCCGACGTGTGGGCCTACCAATCACCCCGGACCTGACATGCAGAAATCTGGCAGAAACTCCTCGGGGTCCTGACGATCAGGAGAGCTCCCAGAATATGTACATGTGCCTTTCCACCATACCGCCATTTCGAGAAATGAGTTTCTGGCGTGCACGGATGAGGTTTCCAAGCGGGTCGGTAAAGCAGTGGCATGTCATCATCGGTGATAGTAGCATCGAACTCGTCGCGGCCGGGGCATATCGATAGCCTTCAGATCGGCAACTGTGGAAATTGGATAAAAGCCACGGAGGTAGAAGTTTGGGGAAATTCTAGCGATGGTGAAGAATCAAGTGCGGAATAGGGTTAAGGCGGCTAAGGGCGCGCGAGCGGACGGAAGGAGCGCTGGGTTTCCTCTAAGGGAATTAGCCCAAGGCACCCCCAGGCACCCTGGGCCTCAAGCGTTGGGTGTGCCTGAGGGCCTGAGATCCTGAGTGCCTCAGTGCCTGATTGTGCCTGGCTACGATGAGGGGGACTGTAGCGCGCTCCTCACTGCCATTCTTACGCCGGCTCACTGGTACTTCAGAACTGCGGTAGCGATGCAAGCTTGTTCCTCCGAGCTCCATTCTCGCGTGCCCACGATCATCACTGCCTAATTGACGGGGACACAAATCATGGCGAATTCAGCCGCTGAGTCTTTGTGGCTTGCCAGAAAAGTCCTTGAAGCCGCCTCTGCCCTTCGCATATTGCAAGCTGAACTCCACCTCGAATGATATCCAATGCCAATTCAGACGTCTTCTCATCTGGAGCCCGTATCGTGCTCCATGCCTGGTCCTGGTCCTGGTCCCTGTCAGAACTTCGGACTTTTTGAGTTCCTACCCACAATCCAGCATCCCACTTCGTCCCTTCGCTGCTCAACATTGGCGGCTTCCATATTCAAGACTTCCCACCCGTCTCTGCCTGTCCAATCATGTGTCCGATGTCTCAGGTCTTCTAAATGAGTGTCGATGCACCGAGTATCAAGGGATAGACTCTGAAAGTTCTCCTTATCGTTGTGGTCTTGATAGATGCATTGTTGGCCTAACCTAGCACATGGCTGCGAATTTATCGTAGCATTCCAATATCGGCGAACGGACCTCCCCCCTCTAAAACTGCTACTCATCGTTGCCCCAGCCCCGCGAGGAATTCGCCGAGGTTGGATGCAGGGCAGGCGATCTGGCGAAAGCAAACCACTAGTATCGGCCAGAAAGGGTTGAGCAAAGGCAAGACCCAGTCGGGACGTTCCTGGGCTTGGATGCTGGTGTTGGTGGAACAGACCTAGTAAAGCGAGGGGGACAGCTGCTGTGGACCCGTTGGTTCGAAGACTAAGAACTACGGACGTCAAAAGTATTGTTGCTCTGCCTACAGAGAGGACCCTGCTGATGATTCAATATAGGACCGGCCTGCCTGCGCGGTTCCTGGACGATTCTGGAGACAGGCTCGAGAACGAGATCGTATACCGCTCCAAACCCCCTCCGAAAATCCGACGATCGATCTTTGACAAGAGGAGGTATCCGACCGCCGCAGACAAGCAAAAAGACCTTGGGCAGAGGAGTGACACAGAAGCTAGAGGCCCAAGGCTGAAGGCTGGCATATCCAGCAGCAAGACGCTGATGTGAGGACAACGTTGTGGCCTATTGAGACCATCGCGAAAGCTCTGTGTCTTGCAGTTTGCATCGACAAGGATATAGATACCCTACGTTTTGCGAGATCTTGCCATGGCTTCAAACCGAAGAACCCCGATGGGCCCCCCGGAAACTCCTGGCAGATACCTTCAACCACCGTCCCCGAGTCTTTTCCCAACACTTCAGTTGTCTCCGGACATTTATGCTCACCAGTTCTCGGCCGGCCCGGCCACAGCGCCGGTGTATCCCAATCAAAGGCTCTTTTGGGATCCTTCAAATGTCGACTTTAACGATTCTTCGTTCGGCCAGCCATATCAGGACCACTTCCAATTCAGCCCGGTGGCACCCACTACTCCGTTCACCTCCTCATCGACAGTCGTGCCCAGTTTTGCTGCCCCAAATCCGCCTCTGGAAGAACGGCCTTACGACCTACCTGCCCTGCCCCGTTCGGCCAGTTACTCCCACATTGACTCCTCTGCCTTCCCCGCCCCGTTCACAACGTCGCCGAGAGTACTTGCGCCGCAGATGGAAAATCCGAGCATGTTCTTAAGCTCACCGGCACGGAGATTTGGGACGAATGACCAATATTCGAGCCGATTCTCACAACACCTGGCCCCTGAACGACCTGCATACGCTCATCAGATTGAAGAGTCGAAGCGAGAAGAGGAAATCAAGCGGCTGCGACGAGGGGAGACAAAGAAGCCGTCCATTACTCGCTCTGTCATGGAAGCCTTGCGACGCCCGGTTTCTCCGAAGAAGGATAGCAGGCCGGGCCTGAAGAGAAGCCTGACACACACGGGAGTGCGTAATGAACGGGGCCTCAGGCTACAGACCCAAAGCAACGTTGGAGGCCGCAATTCTCCTATTCCGCATGACCACAACATGCATAGACCCGGCCGGTCCTCCCCACTCAAGTCGACGCATGACCCAATCTCGCGGACGCTCAGCACTAGTCGGAACGCGAAGCGAGGGTCGATGTCTCTCGCGATCGACGAAAACGGTGTGGCCAAAACAGTCATGACAAAGGTGTCTGAAGACATGGACCTAGATGGGACATCCGACAGTGAGGCAGAATCGTTTGATGAAGAGGATTTCCATATTCTTCACAGTCAAGGCAATTCTTTCGCGTACGGCCAAAATGATGAATATATGCAGCCTCAGACGACCCGGCTCCACGGTCATTCCAAGACCGATTCTCACTCTACCATGGCCTCGGCCAGCTCCACCAAGCAATCTTCATACCACGGTTCGGGGTCAAGTCTTACAAACAGCAGGAGTTCCGACGGTCAAAATGGCCGGAGGAAGCGGCCCATTCTTGGCTCAAACATTCACGACGATACGTTGATGGAAGAAGAGCCGAGTGGTAATGCCCAACAGGTGTTGCGAGCCATCATGCAGGACCGCTCTCGATCCACATCCTCACAGGGAGATAAGCAGCTGCATTCCTCACCTCCCTTGCACCAGGGCCAATATGCTTCATACAACGCATCCCCGACAACGATTACGGATCCTGATCTCGCCACACCGAGCACCGATAGGGATAGTCTCGCCAGTAACTTCAGTCTACGTTGCTTATGCAAGTCATCTATCCCGGACGGGTCGGTGCCCATGGTCCAATGGTAAGTCACCAGTCCCATGGTGATCCTGTGGGTTGTGAATTGGTCGGCGCATTAGTGTACTGACCAGGCTGTTTTAGCGACTCGTGTACGAAATGGTTACACAGTACCTGCGTCGGCATTGACCACCGGCGGAGGCCCGAACCATACATCTGTGTCTATTGCATGCAGACCCCTCTCCGCTCAGGCCATACAGCGCTGCGTCCCTCAGCTTTGCCTTCAACAGCCAGTCCCTTGGCACACAAATCAAAACGACCTCGATGATTGTGGGCCGTCTTTGAAACGGTACACCTTCGACTCTACCGCCATATGTTGCGCCATGCATCTTCACATCGATCCCGTGAGATATGGTGAAGCGACACCTGTCCTCAGAAAGGCTTCCATGTGTTGATGAAATGTCTATATATAGAGTGCTTGAAGCAAGGGGTGGAGGATGCCGAACATAGATACCCTTTGCGATGACTTATTATGTCCAGATTATGTCCGCACATACGAAAACAATTGCTTGAAGTAGAAACATAAGCGTGAGCAAAAAAACAAATCCCATTTGGATATGACTGTCCGATTCCGTGTCTTTGCATGCCAATGTGTCGTTTTCAAACCCGGCCCCATACTGCAAAAGAATGTCGGACGACGGTGACACAAGAGAGCTCGTCCGGACTCGGTTGTCTCAGACACCTGGGAATCTTCGGCCGGTCGCCCTTGGCTCAACCAGAGCCTGGGGGGTCGTTATAAAGGTCCATATCCGCGAGCGTCTCCATTGATCGGCATTGATCATCAGGTTCTTATCCAACTTCTTCTCGATCAGCCACAATGTGGGCCACGGGGATCATTGCATCGCTTTTTCTCGCATCGTCCACTTCGGCTACTTCTCTGGGACTCCTCGGGAGAGCCAACAGACTATGCCCAGCGGTCGTTGATACCGTCGAAGTGACAGCCACCGTAACGATCAGCCTTCCGGCCGTCACAGTCACAGTCACACCGACCCTTCCTCTAGTCTCGTCGGTCCTGTCTGTCGCTGCATGTCTGAGCGACGCGGAGGCAACGAATATAGTCAGCCTCTGGAAGACCATCCTCACCCAGAAAGACCGCAATGTCGCTGGTTCCACAGCTCAAAAGTTGATCACCGACGAGTTCCTGGGAACAAGTGATTCCATAAATTCACTCGCAGGCAATTCGGTAAGCCTTTGGCATCCATCCTTGAATCGGGGTTCCTCCCTTAGTACTCAGTCTAACCATGCCATCCGGGGGCACATAGTTGGGCAACGCAACCTTTTCCGGCAAAGATGCCTTCATCACCGCCACAGTCAAAGCGCCACCCATCTCCCTCCTCACCACACTCGACATCTTTCACGACTGCAGCCGCATTGCGTTCTACTGGGCAGCCACCGGCGTGGGTTCGGGCGCCGAAGAGGTCAGAGGTGTCGACCTGCTATATCTGACTGACGACCGAAGTCAGATTAATATGGCCATGACGGAGTTCAACAGCCTAGCGTGGGCAAAGGACGTGGGGTGGAAGATCCAGAAGACGGATGGGACGCAATATTAGCATTGTGGGCGCGACTTGTCTGAGTCTTTTTCAATCGACGTCGTTGGATATTTATGACTGAAGTACGTACGGAGTAGAGGGGGGAACTGCCAGCCTTTTATCATCCAGCATTGTCCCGGATAGACGGAACAGTGAGCAGGTGGGGCTCTCCACGCCTTTTACACGGGCAAAACCAGTAACAAAAGGTCGCGCATCCGCCTGGTGTATTTTGCCGCATGGCAGGAACAGACCAGAAAGAGTAGAAGAAATCTTCCCCGGATTTTCATGGTCTTCTATGAGTCCCAACAATGTTTCTCACGGTTACTTGACTCTCACCTTTGGAGGGTAGGCGTAACTTCGGCGCCCCCGCCTCAACGAGCTGGGCATGCGGGATCTAGATCCTTCAGGTGGGCTTGCGTGCTCGGGTGATCCTTTCGACGGCTGACACAGGCAAGAATGTGACTGCTGCCTGTTATTCTCGGCAAGACGGGCAATTCCACCTGACGCGAGTCTCAACATTGGCACAAGCCACCGGAAAATTCCATTCCTCCCCTCCATCAAGCATCAGCTCATCGGATGACCTTCAATGCAATGGCGGTGACCTAGCACTTCTTGTCTGCTCAGTTAGTGTCTTGCCAGCGGATCACCTGGCCGCTGCACCACTGCCACTACACAATTCTGTGGGCCACTTCTAACTCATCGTATTGGCGTACCAAGCACCAAGAACACTCAGCCGACGCACATGTTGTTCGTGGGCTGCCATTCCAAGCGATCCCTGGCGTCCGTGGAAGCGTCTGACTGCCTTCGAAGTGGTTTAGCTGAAGTTAATCCCAACCTTCGCAACCGCCAGACATTAAGCACGCATTTTCTGAGCATTTTCTTTATCTTGCACGATTTCGGCTGGTCCAGGATTATATATACTCACCCTCGACAGACGACAACGGTGTCGTCCACGGGTCGACAAACATGGCTACCGCTACCGTCACCGACTTCGTGACCAGAACGGTGACTGCTGCAGCGGCCACCAGCTCCGCCGCCAACCGAGCAACTCCTCAAGGCGGTGTCTTTGAACATGTCAACCCGAGTCGATATGACCCTAAAAACCCCATCATCCTCTTCATCATCCAGGCCGCCATCGTCATTATCATGACCCGCATCATCCATTGGCCTTTAGCCTTGCTCCGCCAACCCCGTGTCATTGCAGAGGTGATTACCGGCATTCTGCTGGGTCCCTCGGTCATGGGCAGGATACCTGGTTTCACGGCCCACATCTTTCCCACGGCGTCCATGCCGGCGTTTTCGTTGGTGGCCAACCTTGGCTTGGTATTGTTCTTGTTCCTCGTCGGGCTGGAGGTGGACTTGCGCTTCTTGGCCAGCAACTGGCGGATTGCGCTCAGCGTGGGTGCTCTCGGCATGGCTATTCCTTTCGGTCTCGGCTGTGCTATCGCGTGGGGTCTGTATCGGGACTTCCGGTCTGACCCAGGCCTGGCTCCTATCAGCTTTGGCGTCTATATGCTCTTCATTGGCGTTGCCATGGCCATCACGGTAAGTTTGTTGAACGCTGCCCTGCGTGACACGCTGACAAGCTCTCCGACAGGCCTTCCCGGTGTTGTGCCGTATCCTGACGTCGTTGAAACTGCTCGGGACGCCGGTTGGTGTGATAGTTCTCTCGGCAGGAGTCGGCAACGATGTCACCGGTTGGATATTACTCGCTCTCTGCGTCGCCCTCGTCAACTCCGGCGCAGGTCTCACGGCCCTGTGGATTCTGCTTGTCGCTGTGGGCTATATCTTATTCCTGGTGTACGTGGTCAAACCTGTCATGATGTGGTTCCTGCGAAGGACCGGGAGCCTCGCCAACGGACCGACTCAGACCGTAGTGGCCCTCACCATCCTTCTTGTTCTGGCGTCTGCGTTCTTCACCGGCATAATCGGCATTCATCCCATCTTTGGCGCATTCATCATCGGCCTGTTGCTCCCCCATGAAGGAGGCTTCGCCATCAAGCTGACGGAGAAGATCGAGGATCTTGTCAGCGTTCTGTTCCTGCCGCTCTATTTCGCCTTGTCCGGCTTGAGCACCAATCTGGGGCTCCTCAATAACGGCCTGACCTGGGGTTACGTCGTCGGTGTCTGCGCAATTGCCTTTGTCGCCAAGATTGCAGGCGGAACTTTGGCTGCGCGCTTGAACGGGCTGGTCTGGCGGGAATCCTTCACCATCGGGGTTCTGATGTCGTGCAAGGGTCTAGTGGAGTTGATTGTGCTGAACATCGGCCTCCAGGCCAAGATTCTGAGTACCCGGACGTTCACCATCTTTGTCGTGATGGCCCTGGTCACCACCTTCGCGACCACTCCGCTCACTGTGTGGCTCTACCCACCATCCTACCAGCGGAAGCTCGAGTTGTGGAAACAAGGCAAGATCGACTGGGACGGGAACCCGATCCGCCGAGCCGGCGACGACGACACCGAGTCTAGCGAGGCGGACCTCCTCCGCAAAACTGACGTCGCGAAACGCATCCTCGTCTATCTTCGCCTCGATGGCCTGCCGAGCTTGTTCACCATGGTGTCGCTGTTTGCACATAAGCCGGGAGCGGCAGAACCCCCACACGCACCCAGCACCGATGGGCACAGGCCAGACAGCTCTCGAGACGAGCCGCCCGTCATGAAGAACGCACATGCCCTCAGCTCGGTCGCGACGCTCCGTCGCCCACTCCAAGTCCACGCCCTCCGCCTCATGGAACTCACAGAGCGAGAGTCCAGCGTGATGCGTGTCTCGGAGATCGAAGAATTCGCCGGCCGCGACCCCGTCATCAAAGCGTTCGGCACGTTCGGCCAGTCGCGCGACATTGCCGTCGGGGGCCAGATCGCCGTCGTGCCCGACTATTCATTCTCCGGCACGCTGCTTTCTCGAGCGAGAGATTTGGCCAGTGATTTGGTCCTGATCCCTTGGTCCGAAACGGGTACGCTGTCCGAATATCCCAGTCTGTTTGACACCAAGCCCGGCGACCCGCTGGCGAACAAGCAGTTCTCCATGCTCGCAACGGAGATGTTCGAGAAGGCCAAAGCGCTGTGCCATGTCGGCGTTGTGATCGACAAGACCGTCCTGTGCACGCCCGGCAACAGTGGCAATTACGGTTCGAATTCAAAAGCCGAGTCCCCCGTGGCGGAACGACCAACCCGCCAACTCAGTAGGACGCTTACAGGCATTAGCCTGGGCGGCGACCACATGAATTCCACGGTGCAATTTGGACTGTCGGACAGCGGGCGATACAGACTGTTCGCCCTATACCAATCCGGGTGTGAGGACGACCTGTTCGCCGTGCGTCTAGCCCTCCAACTGGCGAAGAACGAGCTAGTAGATCTAAAGATCCTGTACATCCGCACCAACGACTCGGACCTGGACATGGACGTCGACCACGACAACAGTAACGGCAACGAGGACAAGAAACACCACCCCCTGGACAAAGTCCAATCATTGAGGACGCCGATTGACTACGAATTTGATGTATTGCGTTCAACCATCCCGACTAGCGAGTCGAGCGCCCGCATCACGGTCGTCGAGGTCGATGTATCCGGGTTGGAGGCGCTGATGACAGCCCTATCGGAGCCCTCTTCCGCAGAAACGCTGCTCATCCTCGGTCGCGGGTCGCACTACGCAGCAGGCGGACAAGCCAGTGGGGGAGATTATAATGGCGCGGTGTCCGGGTCCGGCATTCTGTCCCCGTCAGGCCCGTCTTTCTCGGCACGCGAGGATTCCCGCGCCCTAGGACCTTTCAGTACACAAGTCGTCAAGACCATTCGCGAACGACAGATCAGCACGAGCCTGCTGGTCGTGCAGGCGAAGAGAGACGTCGAAACGCACGCAGCGGAGGGCTTCGGCGGGTTCGGCGCCCCGCCCAGTCCGAAGGATGGGAAAAGTCTAGCATTGACGAAGAAGTTGACGCACATGAGTGAGGATTAAGTGCCGAGTACAGATAGTAATACTAAGTGAGAAAGTCGAGACATATGAATGACGATCAGGATCAGGAAAATGAATTACATAGGTCTAAGTAGCACATGTGAGCGCCACGTACAGCCATATACTACAGTACATTGATTGGATCCTATCGGATGTGGATGGATTAGGATACACAGTACGAGTACCGAGTACAACCCACGAAGAGCGTCAGTCAGTCAGTCAGTCAGTCAGTCAGCCAGTCGACCAACACGGGTCAAGAAGATGAAGGTGAGCCGTTCCAAACATATCCTACGGTAACGGCAGTGCGTATGATATCGTAACCACACCTGTATCCTAGGCACCGTATTAGTTGTTTCACCAGTCCTGTAGTACCTATAAATGCATATACGCAAATATACCCAGTGAGGTGGACCTAGGTACGGAGTCACTGGAGTACTCGATAGCTATACGTAGCTAGCTTGTTCTCTGTACAAGTAAATGCCGACTCATGTAGAGGACGAGTACTGTACCGAGTACCATCATGGATCAATCTATCTATCTATCAATCAATCACGTACATTGGAGGGCGCGGAGGAGCACTCGAAAATTCGAGTGGCGGCATACATCACACACACGCACAATCGGCACGATCAACAGTGGCACAGGGCACACAGGGCACAGTGTACGAGGACAGGACAGGGCCGGACGTCGTACCGTACATTTAGGAATCGAATATTATTGAGACGGCGCAGATTTGATGAACGAATTATGAACTTTTGACCAAGCCTTTGGAAGTCGGATACAGCGGTGATGGGTTCGAAGGAATAGAATCAATTGAATTCGACTTGCGCCAAGTTCCCAAACCTCGCTAAAGGGATGAAGATGACTTGCTTTCCATTACTCGTTTACAGGACTTTCTCACTTTTGCTTTTCCCTCGCTCGCGCACTCTTCACTTGTCCTCGCAATCTGTGCTGGCTTCCACTCCCATGCCGGGCAGATGTTTTGAGACTTTTAAGAAGTTTTGCTCACTAGTTCTCGAACACCCAAGAGTCCAAGGGTTTGACTTTAAGATCAAAGACTCCTGGAGACTCGGGACTCTTGCGCCTCCTTTTTTCGAGACATGTCGCAATCATCCCTCCACTTATTAGTCGCGCCTCTTTCTCCGCTATTTAGTGGCGGCAGAAGAAAAGACCAGCTACCTCAGTCCCTCACGTACCATCCACGACGTTTACCTTCCAACGCGGATAACACCCGCGGCGATTAATTTCTGGATCTTAGCGCGAATGCCGGGGTTCTTCATGTGTTCGTTCAGTGCCGCGGGGTCGGATTTGGCTTGTTGAAGAATCGATTGCATGACAGGCTCCGAGAGGATTTTCACTGCAGGCGACAAGTCAGCAGCGGTCCTACCGCGAAACATAAAAGATAGCCAATCTTATAAGCAAGATCGGTTCCAAGGGGTCGAGAGGACTCGGGATAGGTCGGGTACTTACTGATTTCCGGATCCCTTTGGATTCTGGAGCTCGTCTCTTCCTCTGTCTCGCCCTCCCTAGCTTTGTACATGGCCTCCAATGCCTTCTGCTGCTGTTGTTCGATTTCGCGGGCATTCTTGCCTTCAGTGTCATGCTCCATCGCCTCCGTACACACGTCCAAGCACTTGTTGTACTCTTTCATGCCGAACAAAGCCTGGGCTTTGCGGAGGTAGGCTTTGATGAAAGACGGGTCTCGGCGGATGGCTTCGTCGCAGTCTTGGATCGCTGTCGGGAAGGCAAGGAGCTTGATCAGGGCGGCGGCGCGGTTGGAGTAGCCCCTTGGGTCGTCAGGGGCGCGCTTGGTGAGTTCCGTATATGCCTCGACGGCGCCGGGCCAGTCTGCGTTCTTGAATCTCTCGGCACCTAGTAAACGGGCTTCCTCCGCCTTTTCAGGATCGACATATGCATCCTTTTCTGCTTTGATCTGTGCTTTCTCTGCGGCCTTGAATTTCGCCAGGATGTCAGGGGTCCGATGTTCGGTCAGTGATTTTTGGTAGTTGACAATGGCGTTGGGTAGGTCGCCCAGTTTCTCGTATGCCGAGCCGATGCGACCGAACGCTTTGGCGATGATCTTGAAGTCCGCCAGCATCGAGCGACCTTCTTCGATTGCCTGCTCGCAGGACTCAATGCACCCTTTATAGTCGCCTTTTTCGAATTTGGCGGCGCCAAGGTTGGTGAGGTAGGTTATGTCTTTGTGGAGGTCCCAAGCTTTCGAGTAATGTTCAATTGCGTCGTCAAATTTGCGTTTCTTGTAGTTTTCCGTGCCGAGCGCCTTTTCTTTCTCGGCTTCTTCTTTGGCCTTTTTGGCCGCAACTGCTTCCTCATCTTCGGGCTCGGGAGATGGTTCTGGTTCGGGGGCTTTCGCCTCTGCTTGAGGTGGTCTAGATTGAGGGCGGGCGTCAGGCATGGGAACGTCTTCTTCTGCCTCGGCGGGCCTTGCTGAGGATCCGTCTTCGGGTGGCATTCCCATCTGCATGTCGACACCCAATAGCACGCCCATAACCTCCAAGAATCGCGGGTCACCCAGTGCCTGGCCCATATCTTGAGGATTCTTTGCCAATTGTTGCAGTTTGCCCATGAACTGCGGGTCTGCCAGATATCGCGCCGTCTTAGGATTCTGGGCCAATTTCTGGATCAGTTGAGGATCATTGAACATGTTTCCAAGTCCACCCATTGGATCTGCTCCATCGGCACGGGCTTCCGCCTCGATGGCTCGAGTGACAGCCTGCAGACCTTGCTGAGCTTGGGCATTGGACGGATCGAGTTTCAGAGCTTCTTCAAAGGCATCTTTGGCGCCAACTAGATCACCCAGCCCGTGCTGGGCGGCGCCCTTTCGACCCCAGCCCTTCGCCCAGTCAGGCTTGATCTCTGTCGTCTTGTTTGCGTCATCCAGAGCGGCTTGGTAGTCTTTGAGAGAAGCGTATGCGCCGGATCGGTTGGAGTAGAGGACGTGGTTCGTGGGGTCTAGCTCGATGGCTTGCGAGAACTTTTCACTTTACACCACATGTCAGAAGCAGAGTCAACAACGGTATGATATTCAACTTACACTGCGGTCTTGAAATCTTTGGCCGCAAAGGCCTTGTTGCCCTCGGCCTTAAGAGCGTCGGCCATGTCCACAACACGGACGAGACTGAGTTTATTGGAAGTTTAGAATAGGTGCTAAACTACAGGTCCAGAGTAATAGTGCGAGAAGCTTTACTGTTGATGAGGTGGAGGTGAATTGAAAGTGAATTGAAAGTGAAGGGTGGGAAAAGTAGCCTGATGTACAAGTCCAGCACCACGCGATGCGGGCAACCACTTGCAGTGTCTAGAAAATTCGGCGCACAGACCAACTGGTGCACCTGGAAGCTGCCGCGGCCGCAGCCTTGCCTGTCGCCGACCCCACTATTCACTATTTACCTGCTTCCCTTCATTCCGCCAAAATTTACGGGATCCATAGTGGGCTTCATTTTCACACTCATATTTCACCTACTTTTTTCCCTCTTGTGCAGTCAATACCTTGTACCCTCTCCAGCATGTCACGGTGACCGCGCATCTGTCTGTCAAATTTTCTTATCCGTCTTGGTCGGCAGGTTCCTTGCATGACCATGATGTTCACAGACCTCTATCCTCATCGGTAGCACACACTCCTCCGAGCCATCGTTGAACATGGCTCCCCCAAAGAAGGCCACGGCCTCGCCCACACCAGGGCCATCGACCACGCCTGGTGGTCGGAACCTCGTCGGCGACGCCCTGTATGCCTGGGCCACGGAGAACTACGACCCAGGCTACGTCTTTTCGCAAGAAGAACTGCTGAACGCCCCCATGATCCCCAATGCAGATGTCACCTTGCTCCTTCCCACCGTCGATTACCTGGTCAGGAAGTCACTCTTTAGACTCCACGACAGAGCTGGAGGTGGCATAGGTTGGGAATTGATCGACCTGGAAGTCGCAAAAAAGTATTGAACACACCATGAAACCACCTGCACTTGGGACTGCAACAAGTGCTGACTTGACTATTCTGCACACAGCTATGCCGGCCTCAGTCGCAACGAGCAAATTGTTCTCCGGGTCATCGAAGGCGCAAAGAACTCGGGAATATGGACGAAGCAGATCCAGACAAAGACCAACATCCACCAGAACACGGTCGAAAAGGTGTACAAGGCCTTGGAATCGAGGAACCTGATCAAGCAGATGAAAAGCGTTGCTCACCCGCAACGGAAAATGTACATTTCGGCAACCTTGACTCCTTCGGAAGATGCAACCGGTGGTTCATGGTTCTCCGAAGGTGTCCTTGATCAAGGCTTGATTGGTACTATCTCTGACGTGATCGAAGCCCACGTCTCCCGCAGCAGTTGGCAAGAAGTCACCCTCGACGAACATGAGGACACTAACCTTGGCCAAAAACGCAAGCGACCAAGCGATGGCTTTGGAGAGCATGGCAATGACAAGGTTAGACTTACAAACATCATCGATGGACAGAACAAGGTCAAACCTGTCAAGCTGCACGGTCCCCCGAAAGCCTACCAGCCCTTCGACCCGGGATACACAGGCTATCCTACTCTCCGCGACATCACACGCTTTTTACTCGAAGCCAAAGTCACCGCCTCTGCCATACCCCAAACCGCCATCGCGCAGCTGCTGCAAGTAATGATCTACGACGACCGACTCTTCACACTATCCCGCACAGCACAATCCAGCGAAATAGCTGACGACTTGAACAATAACACGGTAACAATGTACCGATCTTTCAAGACGCCTCTGGTTCTAATGGAGCAGCGCTCCTTCGCCAAGCGCAAGCTGAACAGCGATGAAAAGATCCGAATCAGCGCCTACCGGCACGAAGAACTAGAAGCTCTCGGTCCAGGAGGAGCAAGCGAGGTACCCTGCATGAGATGTCCTGTCTTTGACATTTGCGGTGAGGGTGGGCCCGTCAATGCGGTGACGTGCAAGTATTTTGCGGAGTGGTATGACAATCTTGAGCAGGCGGATAAGGAGAAAGATGTGAAGGAGAAAAAAATCAAGGAGAGAGATAAAGCCTTGGCGGATAAGGGGAAAGGCAAGGCGGAGGAGCTGCCCATCAACGACGGCGATCGAGGGCCGAGTATTGAGGTCGAGCTGGAGGAGGTAGAGCCCTTATAACATTGGGATTTTCTCCTCTGTTTACCACCTCGTGGCTTCTGCGGAGTTTGCGGAGTTGCATCGCGACGGCTCTTGCAGGTTTGCGCACCGAGCGTCGGCTTGGTCGCTGGATCCCTTGACAGGATCCTACATGAGAGGAATGAAGTCTGCATTTCAGCGGGATAATGGCAAGAACCCTGGGAAGATACCCACTGCGTCCGCCCTCCATCTTGAAAGGGAAGCGGCAGAGTCTAATAAATCCATTGAGACACAACGAAACCATTGCTTGAACTTGACTGAACGCCTTCTGAGATCTGTCGTCGCTAGATACTAGCCAAAAAAAATTCATACACAGGCTATACCTCCTTACATTAGCGTCCTTGACGGGGTGATCGGTCAAGTCGGTCGTGCGCGAATCATACAGGCGCGGTCTCGATGGCTTTAAAAGGGCTGTCGCAATTTGAGCGTGCAGATGCTCGACTATGAATGGCCGAGATTTCCTCCCAGAGATGGAAGGTCAAGATTTGATTGAAGAGAAATACTAATCAGACTCGCATGTTCACCGTCGGTATAAGAAGTGCCAGTTTCCCATCCGAATCTCAGTCCCGCTTCGTGTCTGCCGACTTCATCTACCCTTCATTCGACTCAAGTAGAAGTTGACAATTTCTCCGTACACATCTTGACGAGAGCGCTATTTCGGGGATTCGAATGCCGTCGATGCCAGGAAGCAGCAACTACGGATATGACATGTCACCCAGGTTCTCAGTTGAAGCCATGCCGCTCTGACCGAGACGCTAACACCAACGCTGAGGGAGAATTGCTGCCGCCGGGCGAAGTTCTGTACTCCGCGCACCGCACGCACGCTCCTGCGGACTTCACCAAGCAAGCGTGTGCCACTAAAATATTACGTCGCAGTGTTCGCCATGACCCGAAAGCCGGTCTTCCATTCCAAATTATCCGTGTACCACTGCTACAGTCAGCTCTGATGCAAAGCGACGGGAAGGTCCTGCCGCTATGGAAGTTCGAGAACAAGATCCACTGCCGGCAAGAGCACCCGAAACCGAAACCGAAGAACTCTTGTGACGCACATTCCAGGAACAGTTTATGCTGCACGATAGGCTGTCGCGGAAGCCCAAGGCATCTCAATGCAGTCTCTCGTCACCCCCGAAGAGCAACATCCCAAATTTCGCGCTACTGACCATCAAATTCCCCAGCAAGTCGTCGCTAACCTAGGTGGCTATGGATGTAAGGAGGTGTACTCCACGCCAGCTCGGACCAAGCACTCAACAACAGGCCCGTCAGCTCTGGCTGCCCCGTTCGAAGGCTCGAAATTGATTCACCGCACTTGTGTCCAACGCCCAATAACGAAACGCTCGGCTATATCTGGGCACCTGGGCTACTAGAGCGGCAATTGAGGGATCGCATGGATCTGGCATGGAAATCTGTCAAATACTACTACGGGGACCCCTCTTGAGCCCCTCGGCGCTGACATGTGGTGACGCAAATGGTACGGGTCAGGGGATCAATCGGCGACTCGAGCATGATACCCATAACCAAACAAGCGGGGGCCTTTCCACGCTTCCATGCATGGCCATTCCAAATAGTAACGAATTCCAAAGCAACAAGCTATCCTAGCGAGCCTATCTTGACCTCACTTTTCGAAAGCCTAATCTAGGAACTGAGATGTAGGGTTATAAGAGGCTCCTGACGTCCTTCTGATATTGTGTTCTTCCATCTCACAACAGAATCAATCACAGCTCAAACAATCGCCCAATTCACATCACCCACACAACAACACAACCAACTACATCAACCAATCCAGCATCATGCCTGAATACAAGGGACACTGCCACTGCGGCCAGACCACCTGGACCGTTGAGATCCCAGAAGAGAAACACATCCTCTGCCACTGCGGGGCTTGCAAATACCAGGGCGGCGGCGAGTTCACACTCAACCAAATCATCCCAAAGAGCAACTTCCACCTTACCAAGGGAGACTTGAAGGTCTACACGTACAAGGGCGACTCTGGTAGGTCTCACTTTTGATATTGCGAGGACAAAGGATTGGTCGGACCGATGCTGACGCGATAAAATGGTACACAGGAAACACTGTCGACTGCTTCATGTGTCCCAACTGCGCGAGCTCACCATATCACCACCAACATGTCATGGGTAAGTCAAAGACTCCCATGGTGCTCTCCTACACCTTGTCCTCTGCAGCTGCGTGCACACATGCTCCAACGACAATTCTCCTTCTTCTGAATGGCTTGCTTCGTTACTTCTAATGCTGTTCCTTTGCTCACTTGGATACAGGTGATGACACCATTGTCATCCGGACGGGCCTGCTTGATGGCTCCGAGAAATGGGGCAAGCCCGCTGCTGAGATTTACGACAAGGAACGTCCATCCTGGCTGCCACAGACGGGCGAGAACAGTTTCCCCGAGGTTCCTCCTTCCTAGTTCGAGTCGAGTTGACGAGCGGTCGTCCGGGGATGCCATTTGAAACCAAGACAAGGCAAAGTGCCTTGCGTTAGTGTCCAGGAGCGAAGCAAGCAAAAGAAAAAGTTAATCGGAGTTTGCGATGAGGTTGTGTGTAGTCTATTCGAGATGAAAACACCACGAATGCTGGAAATACACAAAGGCAATGCATTTCTATTTGAGATTATACCCTGTCAATTGTGAGTCTCCCTGAACGTAACCATCGTCGTCCCTTATCGTTGAGGAAGGAGTCCGGATCTTCTCTCGCGTCTCTTCGCCTCCTCATATCGGTGCTCTACGCCATTCGACAGTGTTGACTTGATACGGTAAGTACAACCTCATGCCGCCCATCAAGGACAAGGAGACTATATTCCTAAAACGGACGCCTTTTGACTCTAGACCCGTCCGTCCATCGCTCCAGTCCTCAATAATATGTATGTGTAGGTAGTTTGTCCTTCACGTCTCAAGAGGGAAAGGGAAGCACCGCCGGAGGAAACGCTCCTTCAGCCCTCTCAGACTCTCAGTCCCATGGGTCGCCGCAGCACCACGGCATTGCGATGTACAGTACCTAGTACTACGTAGCTAGGTAGGTAGGTGCCGTTACAACGACCTTCGCACTCAATCAATCAATCAATCTGATTACCCACTACTAACCGGCGGAATAATCCCCACCTCATCCCCTTCCCGGACAAGCATATCCAGCCCATCTCCGCCCTTTCGCTGTTCGTCAGCTTCATCACCATCACCGCCACCGCCACCGCCACGATCCAACTCTAGGAGCCCGTCCGGGTCAAAGTCGACGTACTCGAGATTCACCGTCACGGCACTGCTGCGCAGGATCTGTCGCGTCATGCCCGGGAATCGGCGCTCCAGAGTGCCGAACACGGCGCGCAGAGTCGTGGGCGCGGGAAGCGTGAGCGTCTCTTGGTCGCCTGCGAATGTGCTGGCCGAGGCGAAGAGCAGGAGGGTGAATGTGCCGGTGGATGTGGATGTGGATGTGGATGTGGATGTGGATGTGGATGTGGATGTGGATGTGGATGTGGATTTCAATGTTTGTTCGGACGTGGACGTGGATGCGGTGGTGGCCATGGTATGCGTGCAGTGCTTGCTTGCTCGAGCTTGAAGCGAGTGATGGAACTGATGTTTCTGTCCTGGCCTGCCCTGTCCTGTCCTGGTCGGCTCCGAGTTCGGCCTGGCTAGACACACTCTCTCTTCCTTCACTACGTCCACCTCGCTTCACTACTCTTGGATCTTCAGTCCTCAATCACGGCTGCGGCTGCTGCTGCTGCTGCTGATATTGTTGTCGCAGAATCTTAAGACGCGGCGTGCCGTGGCGTGGCGTCCCCCTTTGGCAACAGCTCTAGCTTGGAATACTTCAGCTTGATCTCTTTCTTCTTCAGAAACTTGCTTGAGCTGTGTTCGGGTGATCTTCACGCAACGATCAGTCCTCCTTACGGTATGTCCCCGCAAAACCGTCAAATTCTCTCACTGTGAGATTTCGCTTCCGAGTCTCGCGTCGAGGGCAGTTTCTTGGGAGACGTCGAATATAGGTATCTTCGCGGCTTGTTTGTTGTAAAAAGGCCTGGATCCTAACAAGATTTCCGCTGCGAACCCTTGACCTTGTCACTTTTACACAAAGTCTCCTTCCCGTCACTCATGTTGGCGTCTCTTCCGGGTTGAAACGGCATGGGAAGAAATGGTTTATCCGGGCTTCATTTTGGAACACATGCAATGACGTCATATTGTTTACACGGGTGGCGCGGGCAAAGCCGCCGCCCAAACAGCCAAGTGCCTCAAGACTGTTCGCTGGCAATCCATTGAAGAAAGGTGTGTACAACGCACCGCATAAGAAAGGTCGCCCATGACCCTTGCTATGCTATGGACTCACAACCGATACGAGTATGTTGTGCTGCTGCCTAGGTCAACCCTAACCTGCCAGATGCCCTCATTCGTTCCGCTGATTTTGCATCCTTTTACTACGTTTGGGAATAAGTTGATGATCTCAGCTCTTTCTAAGCACTTCCCCCTCCATGCTCGACCCCACACTCAATTATGCCGTTGTACATGTTTTGTAGGAGGTTATCGTCAACCACTTGAGACACTGGCAGTTATACACCAATGTGGAGACGCGGGTGCTCTAGTGCTCGAGCAACCTCAGTGATCCCTGGACCACGACGTTCTCCAAGATGGACCCGGGTGGGATGTCAATCGTACTATTCTCGGTTGCAACGATGATAACAGTGCCTGTAGTTGAATTAGTAAGGACGGCTAGAGCTCAGGAATCGCCAAACCCACCTTTGAGGACGATGCCGCGGCCAAAATTCACGTCTCCAGTGACGGTCAAGTGATCCAGCTCGACAATGTTGGGGATGCTGCTGATTCTCTTCTGGAATTGCGCCACCTTCTTGAAATCACCGCCTAGTTTGATCAAGGGAGCAGGGCCGAATCGGTTGGGGTCAATGACCAATTGGCCGTGGCTCAGAGTGTACAGGTTAGACTTGACAAGCATCAGGTCGGAGCATGTCTTGACCGGCAAGAATCGACGTCGGGGGACGTTGACACCGTGCGAGTTCTTGAAATGCTTGATAGCTGCACCCACGGCGGTTTCGAGTTGGATGATGCTGATGTCGGCTTCCCCCTTCTTGTCCGCAGGGATCGACTTCTCATTGGGGATGATTTCCATTTCCAGTTCGTTGTTCTCAACGACACGCTTGATAGCTCGCAGGTCCATCCAGATGTTGTTGGTGTTGAAGTACTTGAATTTCTTGATCGACTTGAATTCGTTGACGTACTGCTTGGGAACCTGAGCAATTTCCAGCAGTCGCGCCCGACCCTCGTAGTCAATGATCGTACCACCCTTGACATCAGCCTTGGTCTTGTCTGTCAACTCCATGATATATTCTGCCTTGCTCTCGACCATGTGTTGCAGGATGCGGAGGTCCACAACGGCACCGAGGTTGTCGGCATTGGACAAGAAGATGTACTCAATGCCGCGTTCTAGTAGCTTGTCGAGGAGACCGCTGTTGTAGAGTGACTCGAAGACGTCGCCGTGACCGGGTGGGTACCAATCAGACAACTGGGAGTCGTATGATTTCGGCGCAGGGAGGAGAGAGTCCTTGATGACACGAGGATACCTGGACTGGTTGAAGGTGAGGATGTCGATGTTGTGGCCTTCGTACTTCTTGATGATAGATGCCGTGTCTTCGTCGGTGTTGAAGCTGTTCATCAGAACAAACGGCACATTGACATCGTAGGTGCGATTCAGGTATTCAATCTGTCGAACGGAGAGATCGAGGAATGACATGCCGTCTCTGACCTCAATCACTGATTTGGGACCGACACAGCCCATGGAAGTACCCAGGCCACCATTGAGCTTCACGACTGCGAGCTTGTTCAGGAACTCAACAGCGTCAGTGTTGGGAAGGTCATCATAGGCGACGACTTGATCGGGGTTTGGGGGGTTGATTTTGGCCCAGTCAATGGTGTTGCCCTTCGCCCGGTCGTTGAGGTATCTTCGGAATAGAGCAAAGAAGTTGTCCATTTCCGCCTCGAATCTCTTCTTCTCCGCAGGGTCCTTGACCGTGTCTGCGATGTTGTTGAGGGCATTGCGCATCTGGCTGGCGGCCACGTTGGTGGAGGTGTTTTCGAAGGCCTGCATTGCGGGAGATTTAATTAGCGTCAAATCAGAGTGCTGGTCGCTGCGAGTGTTGGGGAGAGAAGACCGGTGTAGGTCAAGGAGAAGAGGTGCTTCAAGATGTGGCATTTTGAACAAGGGGAGGTGCCGAGCTCAAAGAAACGGCAGTAGCAGTCAATCGAATTGGTCAAATAGGAACAGCTGCAGTCACGAGGAGATAGCACAAATTGCGAGATGACGAGTATGAAACAGAGTTTCGACGCCGCGATTTGAAGAGTGGCTGGACGTGTTCATTTTCATCTCGCAGCGAAATGTTTTCTGACGAGACGAGTGGGCAATGCAGCCCAAAGGTGCCCGATCTACCGCGCATGGGAGGAGAATTGGCCCGTGCGGCGGGAGGGACCATGTTGGGAACTGAGGTGGTACAAAAAAGGAGAAAATCAAGAAATCTGCTGCTTACCACATGAGATTGTGTCTTGCCGTGATGTCTCTTTTCAGAGTGCTGTGCGCCATTGGAACCGTTGGCTGCGCCCGAAGGACGGAGATGGGATGGGATGGCTCTGGAGGCCATGGCTGTAGCTCTAGGTTGCGAGACAACGATACTGGGGATTCGGAACAAGACCCGGGGACAGTTTCAGGTCCAGCTGGGGTCTTTGGAGATGAATTAGCGATAGTCAGTCGAGGTTCGACCAGGCAGTTCGAAGTCAGGGGAAGGGTGAAGTAAGGTAAAAGTGAGAATCGAGAAAACCTGGAGAATGAAAGTGGGATGAGAAGATGATGAAAAAGCAGAGCTCAAGCTCCCTCAATGAGGAAGCTTTTGGACAGGATTTCATCACTTGCATGCATGTGCGTGTGCAGCGGGCAAATGACGTCGGGCGATTGCGACGGCTCCATCGCACCGTTCCAGCAAGCAGGATAGGCATTTGGCGGTCAGGACTCACCTAATACTGCGATCGTGTAATTGGACCTGCGGTCGGGTTGGTGATGGGTCGTCGAGTAGACAAGCGGAGAGGTGAGTCGCAAGTAGATTGTCTTTACTGACTGGCTAAGGCGAAGATGCACCTCAATATATGGTTCCTCTTTCTCCGATCAACGAATTTGTTGGGCACAGACGTCCATCAGTGTTGTATCCAGCGGTATTCTCCTCGCGATCGACGACAATCTGGGCGACGACGATCCCCCTCCATCACCAGTCTCACCCCACCCAAAATGACCGCTCGCCCACGTCCGCCCCGTCGAAGATCCGCCAGCAAGGAAATGTTCTCCATTAATTGCTCCTCTAAGCCGGTTCAAGCCTAGAGGGACCGCCAGAATCGCATGTTTCACCGGCTTTTCCAGACCGGGTGATGCAAGCCGCTGTGCAATTGCGTCGCCGCCATCACGGCCATATTCGCTGCAATTTGTGCCGAGCCAGACAGATCGATGGAAAAAATATTGTCGGGAAAATATCTCACGTTGTCCATGACTACGGGCATCGGCAACCAAAGTGCACCAGAAATCACCTCTCCCTTGAGCTCGTGCTCATTCTAACTACTAGTTAACTCTAGCTGGTGTTGTGACCTTAAATCGGGTGGCGGTGAGCCTCCGGAAAGCCCCGTCGAGACAACGGGGCGAGATAACACGTTAATGTCTTCGAATTGAAGCATTCGGTATCGATGCGTCTAGCCTAGGGCTTCATGTGATATCTCCTTTTTGGTAGCACGGCCCGCCTGCAATTAACAGCCCCCCAACCTCTGCAAGCAAAAGCCACCCATTAAAAGATGAAGCAATATCTACTTTGGTATCACTGAAGGACAAGCATAATTTTGTGGCCACACGGCGGCGCAAGAGAAAGGGCCGTCCAAGCTCCCCTGTTCGTGTGAACATGTCGTACTTGGTGCCGATGCCTTTGAAAACGCCCACGCTGAAAAGGTAGAATATTCGTGATGACCGGGTTTCCGAAACCTTCACGACTCGTGCTTTCCACTCAAGCCGCTGAAATCTCTTCGCGCGAAGAAGCTTCGTCGTCCGTCCCGCTTCGAGTCTGGTGAATCTCGCCCACTGGTGGCTGGCCGCAAACTGTCGGCAGCGACTCCATTGCTAGCTGCGAAGCTGCTGCGGATGGTAACTGTCCCGGTACCCGCTTTGATAGATTGCTCGGAACCGCTGCCTTGGTCAGAGACGAAGAACATGGCCTCGCCGAGGTCTTTGGACCGTAGCATATCGTGATCTTTGACTTGCAACACAAACTGCGTGTCCGCCGAGCACGACACTTTGAAGTTCTCTTGGTTTTCATCGTATTCGACAGTTCCTGAAGCCGATCTGATGGCCTTCGTCTTGTGCACTTCTTTGGACCCTTTGGATCCCACCATTTTCAAGACGACCTGGACATCGGCCTTGGGGGGATAGCCAGTAGCAGACACGATGATGAAGCTCGCCGTGCCGGTCTCTCCTCCTTTGGCGGTCGTGATAGTCGAATGATTACTCTTAGTACGCATGTGCATCATGGGCGACGGCGTAGCCGGAGTCGCTGGTGTGGTAGCTCCATCCACAACGGGGCTCAAGCTGTCTTTGGCGGGGGAGTTCATCGTCGGAGTCACTACTCCTTCTGCAGCGTCCGCTGTACCGTTCGTGCCATTGACACTGGATTGTGTTTCCTCTCTGCTGCTTTTCCCCCGGGAAAAGCCATGTTTGATGAAAGACGCACCCTTGACCACTCCCCCACCAACTTTGCCGATACCCTTCACCGGAGCACCTACCACTTTGCCTGCTGGTGCAAACGTACCTGAAAAGGTCGACGTTCCTTGTCTTGTACGAACAACGTAGTCGGGCTTGAACAACATTCTAAGTCGAAGAACGCCTGACTTTCCGTCCAAGGTGTACGAGAGTTCTTGGGGTTGAAATGGCTCCAGAACCTGCAGGTTAAGCACGGCGGCGCCCAGGTGGTCGGCTTTATCACCAAAGTCCCAATCGTAGACGTCGACTCTGAAGTCAGCTGCTGTCCGGGATGGGACCTGTACCTCGAAGAATTCGTTCCAGGCGGGGTGAAGCGTCTTCTTCTGTGTCTTCGTCTTGTAAACCTCCTTGCCGTTAAGCTTGAATTTGCAATATGGGTCACTATATCCGTTGCGATCAGCTGACGGAAGATCTGCCGCATCCATCACGTCAACCCTCAAGGTGCCCATGTTGTTGATACTTTCGCTAGGGTCAAGCTGCATCTTGACGGGAAGATATTTGAGATTGACCACGACTTTGTTGATTGCGCCGTTATTGCTCCTCAATGTGAGCTCTGTAGGCTTGTACAGGCATTGCTGCAGTGTGGGAAGCGTAGGACCAGTCAACTTGGCGACGATATCGTCATCGTCTCCCTTGCCTGTTTTGTCGACCTTCTCACTCAAGCGCAGCGTGATTCGGGACATTTCGATTTCTCGAACCATGGCGTCGCCAGTCTCACCGAAATGATGATCCTTCTGCCTGATTTTGGAAGAGGTATAAGACGGGAAGGCGTGGTCGTCCATCAACACTTCGAGCTGCACGTCGGTGTGCGCGAAATGACCTTCGATAATATTGAATACAATGAGGCCAGATTCTGCTCGAGATCAGCTGGGATCCATTCGAATTTTCATCAAACTTACCGTATTTGTGCAGATCTTCCGGCGTGATTTTGACCTTGGGAGCCTGCTTCATGCCCGATGCGATAGAGTCTTTGAAGGATGGTGTTCCATTTGCTAAGCCGTTAAGCTTGCCAGCCTTATCCAAGCTTTTCCGCAAATCCGCGCTTGGTCTGGCGACTTCTGTCGATGGTCTCGCATCAACCGACGACTTCTTGCTGTGACTAGGCGTGACGGTTCCACCTGGAGCTTCAAGAGCAGCTTGGGCCTTTCGTTCTTCTTCCTCTTCTTCTGGGTCCATCACATTCAAGGTCGGGAAGAAGGACACAGTGTATTGGATGGTGCCCTTTGCTTCGCCAGCACCGCCCATCCGCAATCCCTCCGATAATTGGGTTTTCGTATCATGGACTTCATATCCGCCCTCATCGGCTTCTTTCATGTAGTCGGAAGCTGCGATTTGTACCAGTCCTAACGAGCGATCTTTACCGAGCTTCTCCTCGTCCATCACCTCGAGTATCAGCCGCTCAGTCGGCGTATGTATCGGGACATAGATGACTTCATCCCAAGTAGGATTGAGCTCATTTTTGTAGGTGACAGTCCGACCCTTGGGGATGCTTGACAGTAAGACTCTGGCGTACGGATCTGACTTGCCCATCGTCTCGTAGTTTCGCAGATTCTTCGCACTCTGGACATGAATGCGCATCACACCGACCGGCGTGATATAACCACCAGAGCCAGTGATGCCTTTCAGGGCAACAGGCTTCCAGTCCAGCCCCAACTTGACCTTAGACCCAGTCGACGTCCCGTGCAAGTTGTACCACTCTTGGCCGCTGTCAACGAGTTTGATCATATCATCCAACTTGATCTGGTAAGTGCCCAATATGGGGTCTGTCGCAAGGTCACGGCTGTCTTTGATCACTAGGCCGATTCTGGCCTTCTTGCGATCCGTGATCAATACTGACTTGGAATTGTCCGAGAAGACCGGGTTATTAGTGTGCTTGGGCGTGTTGGTCTTATGGATCTCCTTGCCGTTGAGAAGCAGCACGGCATAAGGATCGAACGCACCAACCAGACTTTTGCTGCCGTCCAGATCCTTAGCTTGTTCGATTGTGATTCTTGCAATACCGGTGTTCGATTCTGGCGGCGGCAAGATCTCTCCGGTGTCGAGTTTCTCCGGCTCCAAGACGGGGAAGAACCGAATGTCGCAGTTTAGAACTCCTCGATGTTTTCCGTTTGCGAGGACATCGACGGACAGATTTTCGTACTCTGACGCACCTTCCAACCGGTCTAAGGCGAATGTAGCCGTGCCGAGGTGCTTGTCTTTGCGGACGTCGTTATAATCATAGACCTGCAATGTAAGGGAATCCGTAAAATTGGTGATGATGATGTACAAGGTCTCGTTCCAGCGGGGGTTGTGGTCTTCATGAATTGTCTTGGTACGTGCAAGCTCCTTGGCATTGTTGAGAGACGCAACGACGTACGGATCCGGCGTGCCTGAGAACTTGTCGGGGTTCTTTAGTCCATGTGCGTTGTGAATTGAAACGGCCACAACACCGATCGCTAGGTCAATCGGATTGCCTGATAACAGTTTGGCCACTTCAATGGGGAAGACATTGGGTTCGTACATGATTGGCGCAAGGTTTCCGTGGATCTGTTCTTTGATAAAGTTCTCCAGTCCAGGGATAAAATTGATGTCGAAGCCGAATGTCTCTCCGCCCAGAGGCTTGCAGACGTAGTCGATAGTCGGTCGGCCGAGGAAGCAGATGTCGACGCGCTCGATATGAGGGTAGGCGATCTGCAGCTTCATCTTGACTCGCATCAATCCGGAGAACTCGAAATCTTCAACAATGACCTTCATTGACTTGCTGACGACCCCTTTGCCGATCCGAATTTCAAGAACAACCTTTGGGTTGATCTTAGTTTTGAGCTGGCGAGCGGTCATATCCATGGTGTCCGTTGGGGTGAAGCTAAACTTCCAATCCATCATCACAATGTCGTCTTCCGCTCTAGGGTAAGTCTTGACGTGTTCGATGCGGGGCGGCTTCGTACCCAGAACGAAAGCCTCAAGTCTCATGCTGTCAAGGAAGGCTGGAGTAGACGTGCTGAGGACTTGATCCACCGACATGATGATACCCTTTGCCAGCTGTGGCGCGTAGATTGGCCAGAACTTGACGAGGAAGCTGTTCATCCACTCGAGACTTTCCGTGTCGGTCTCCAGGCGAGCTTTGGCCATTTCCCGCGTGATGTCGTCTCTGAAGTTTCGCCTCACACGTCTGATCGAGGTCCTGTAGTATGTGCCGCACGTAGCCATGATGATAATGACCCATGCGAGGCCGCCTCCGAGGGTAGCAATCAGCCATGATGCGATGCAGGCAAAGACGATGACAGCCGTGTTATGGTACCAATCTGGAAGCCTCAGTGATACGGCCATGTAATCGTGAAGAGTGTATACGCACCACCGAAGAATTTCTCATCCAGCTTGCCCTCGAGGGCAGTCTGGTGGTCTAATAAGTTGCGTTCGTCCATATCTTCTTCCCTCTCACCAGAGCCGAAGCGCGGAGCCCACCCGACCTTGTGCCACTGCTCTTCCTCCTCCCGGGACACTCCATTGGCCGCACCAGGCTCAGGTATAGGGGTGTTTGCTTTCACGGCAACGGCTGCAGACTCGGGTGGAGGGAGATCGTACTGGTCAGGCTTTCCGTCGTCCTGTCGCAGGGTCTCGGTCAGCAGTGGAGATATGAGCCAGATATGAGAATAATAATATTACTCACAATGTCAGTGGCTATTCCGACGCCTTTTGGTGGACGACCGGTAGCATTCTGCCGCTATGGCGTTGTCAGTGGTGTATGGTTTAACCGCGTTTTCTCCAAATCTCACCGATCTGGCTTGCGCGGCCTTTTCTTCAGGCGAGGCATCAGGATTAAACTCCAGGGCAGCGGACCCAGCCTTCTTGCTCTCGTCTAAAATCACTCGTGTCGCATCGTCGCCGGTCACGGAGCTGTCGGGGTTCTGGGCAGCCTCGACAGCGCCTTGAGATTTGAGTTCGTTCTTCTCCCTCTCGGAGCTCATGGTGACTGGGTGTGGAGACGATCAATCGACCCTGGGTCCGAGCTGATTCAGAGTGTGCTGCGCATGTGGAAGAAGGGAAACCGAACAAAAGAAGAGGAAGAAGAGGGCAGGGAGCAAACGAGCTGTCAGTCACTTGTGCGACTCCTGCTCTTTTACAGCCACACGAGGTGGAATAGATTGGACGCGAACAGGTGAGCTCGGTGAGGAGAGTTGCTGCGGTCGATGGCTTCTTGTTTGACCGGCGACTGGTGACGAGAGACGAGAGATGCGGAGAGCTCCAGGCTAGTTGCAGGGGTTTCAGCTGGTTAGGCGCTGCTTAGGCTGGGACGCGGCTCGTTAGGCTTGCTGGAGCCCATCAACTAGCTTCGTCACCAGCCCACCTCGACTTCTTGGAACACGCCGGCTTGGCCTGTCACGCCTGCCCAGCTGCCGGAGTGACAGGCATCAAGCAAGCTGATGTTCAAGCATGGCCACCGCTGGCGCCGACAATACGTCGCTTTTATTCGCTGAATCTCACGATCGATCTTCCCCTCCCGCTACCGAGGACACTACGAGTACGCCATTCGGCAAGAGATAATGCACGACAGCTTGGTTGCTCAATTTGTTAATTGTAAGGCCCATCCATTACGAAGCCGGTTTTTCTTCTGCTAACTCGTACGCGTACACTGTCGCTGATGCCACGTGAAACAAAATGCTTCGTTTCCGCTTGACCGCAGCTGGTCCTCAGGGCAGCCGGGGTGTCGAGACTCGGGGATCTCGGATGTACCAGACACCTGACAGATGTTCGTCCGTCCCATCTTCGGAAAGCTTCCCAATGCTCCCTCCAGCAGGATTTCGGAACATCGCGTAAACTACTTCAACCCATCCTTCCCGCCACAACCGCTCGGAAAACATGCTTGTGTGACCCGTAAGGCAAGTGTCACTCCAGCTCGAGGGACGCTCTCAACCAACGGGCGACACCGGGGATATTGGCTCCTCCTGCCATGCCCGTATGATTGCATGCAGGCCTAATGGAATGTGACTCGGGGAGTGATGAAGACAGATCGAGCATTGGGAACCGTGATGAGATTTATGCAAGACACTGACGGGGCGGCTCTCAACTCGACATGAGATTTGTCCGTCTCTACTTCGTGCCAGTCTGCATTTTCCGCTGGACTTTCTCGATAATCGCTGGCTTCTCTCTGCAGTGCGGACAATACCAGTCTTCATCCTCGTCGGGCACTTTCTTCATGTTCAAGCATCCTGTATGGAACCACTGGTAAGGACAATCCTCGTTCTCGCAAGCCACCATCTCACCGTAGCTGCGCTGGTGGCAGAAACAGTAAACCTTGTCGTCTTCTCCGTCGTCGTCGTCCATTTCTTCATCCTCGCCGGCTTCAGCATCAGCATCCTCGGCCACAGGTGGTTGCTGCTTCTTGTTGCCGCGTCCTCTTCTCGATTGTGATGCATCCGTCTCTGAGGCGTCTGCTGATGACAGGGCTGAGTCTGCATCTTCCGACGCTGCCGTGCCGCCGCGTCCCCCGCGCACTGATGGGGATTGACCCTTCTTTCGTCCAACAGACAATCTTCCCTTATTTGCTGCTTTTTGTTTGAGCTTGTTGACCTGCTGATGTGAGATGACTTTCTTAGGAAGGCCTGACTTCTTGGGAGGTGCCGCAGCCTGTTGAGCACCAGTAGTTCGAGGAATGCTGCCGGCGCGACTTGTGCCTGTGCCCGTGGGAGTTCCCGCCTTCGGAGTACCTGGCCCAAGCGACGACTGACGTAGACCCGAGGGCTGCGCAGGGAGATTTGCGCCGGCAAGTGGATTTCCAAGCTTCCGTCGCTTGTTCTCAGCTCCAAGGGACTGTTCACGCTCTCGTTGACGTTGTTGCTGTACTGCCGAAGCCGGCGTCGCAGGGGCCGAACTTCGTTGCGTAGGGGCGCTCGCGGTAGTAATCTGTGGCAATGTTCTTGGCTGCGGCTGCTGCATGGTAGCCGCCGTTTGCGCGTTAGCCCTATGAGCATTTGCGTTGAGAGCACTGACAGACGCATTTTGCAGAGGGATGTTGGTGGGCAACTCGAGAAAAGGCTTTTGCGCTTCGGCCTTGCGATTGAAAACACTCGGTAGAGGCGGTCCATCCTGAAGCTGGCCATCGTTTTGCAGCTCTCTGATTTTGACGTCCAGTTTCTTGACCTGGCGTTCGAGAAGCATGCACGCCTTTTCACTCAATGCGATTTTCTGGTCTTGGAGCGCCAAGCAGAGATCGAAGTTCTTCTTCACCAAATCGGCATACTCATTCTCCTTCGGATGAGGTGCCAGCACTCCATTGGTCTTGAGATGCTTCTGAATGTTGGAGTCTTTCTGGTTCACAACGGACAAGTGTTTCTGAAGATCTTTGTCCTTGGCCTGGATTTCCTCCATCATGTGGGTGATCTCAGCGGGCAGGTTGGCTGCATCATGAATGAATTGCTCCAATACAGAGGCGCAGTCTTCATTTGACGCCATCGTGGTGAATGTAAGAAAATAAGACTGAGACAAGCGAGTGAGTCTCAACGTAGGGTAACACGCCTCTCGACTTTTTGGCTTTTCTCGCTTATTGCGCGTTCCGGCAACCGCCACAGCAGCAAAAAGATCGAAAAGTCGGTTCTTAGCCGTGTGGGAAGATAAGTGGCCCTTACTTCAGAGAGGTCGTGATGATCAACGCGGTCATTATTGCGAAATTGATGAAGTCAAGCTGAAAGACGCAAGAGGAAGGCGAGGGAAGAACAGAGCCTTGTGATGGGCAGCGGCATTGTCACCTAACCTCTTTCAGCTTAGTGGATGTATGGGTGGCTGTCTTAACGCCACACTTAAGTGTTTCTCAGCCACATTTCTGCGTCAGTGAAGACTCTGGTCACTCTTCTCCGTTTCATGTGAGAATTTGATTGCAAGGCATCAACAGTTGTACTTTCCGAACGCTAATCACTTCACTTAATTCTACGGACTACTACAAGCGAGGCTAAGCGAATGTGCAGCTCCACCTTTCCTTGAAGCCAGTGGCCACCAGCCGCAAGACCTTCACAGTACTGGGTACCAACAGAAGAATAAGGCACGGAATGTCATCAATAAAACATCATCCCGCGCTCCATTATCGACTTGAGTGACCGTCTATCTCACTACCTATAATATAAAGATGGCCGTCGTGCAGGAATATCAAGACTTGTCACATACCAACCCCAATCCAACATTCACTCTTTCTACTGGCCTCCAGCGCGAACTTGAAGAGAACGGCGTCCCCCGTCCGAAAGGCTATACAGTATCATGGCATTACAACCCAAATGTAGAAAACCACCACTTCGGACAAACACACCCCATGAAACCATGGCGCCTCACCCTGACAAAGTCCTTGGTTCTGTCGTACGGCATGCACCACGCAATGGACAGCTACGTCTCTCGCGCCGCCACCAAAGAAGAACTCGCGGAATTCCATAAGGACGAATACGTCGACTTCCTCTCTGTAGCCACGCCGCAGAACATATACGAGATGTACCCTGAACTCGCCACCGGGACGTTAGGCTACTCGTCACACATCTTCGGTGTAGGCGACGACTGTCCTATCTTCGACGGCTTGTTTGCATTCTGCTCCACCTACACCGGCGCCTCCATCGACGCGGCTCGAAAACTCTGCGCCAAACAATCCGACATTGCGATCAACTGGAGTGGCGGTCTCCACCACGCGAAAAAGGCAGAGGCGTCAGGGTTCTGCTACGTCAATGACATCGTGCTTGCAATACTCCAATTACTGAGATATCATCCCCGGGTTCTTTACGTCGACATCGATGTCCACCACGGCGACGGCGTAGAACAAGCCTTCTGGTCCACCGACCGGGTCATGTGCGTCTCGTTCCACAAATATGACAAGGAAGTTTTCTTTCCCGGGACTGGCCCGCTCGAATCAACAGGTCCAATTCACCCGGACAACCCCGGAAAGAACTACACGATCAACGTGCCCTTGAACGACGGCATCGACGACGAATCCTATGACTACCTCTTCCGCAATGTTGTCGATCCTGCAATCAAAATCTTTCACCCAACAGCCATCGTATTACAATGCGGCGCCGATAGTCTCGGGCACGACCGGCTCGGTTGCTTCAATCTGAACATCCGCGGCCACGGCGCATGCGCATCATTCATAAAGTCATATGGCATCCCTATGCTCGTGGTCGGTGGAGGAGGTTATACGCCCCGCAATGTCGCCCGCGCGTGGGCGCATGAGACTTCCATCCTCATCGGCGCAGACCGCACTCTCGACCCAGCACTACCAGAAAATATGCCGTACCGCGACGCCTTCAGAAAAGAAGGCTTCACGCTGTACCCCAACCTGGGCAGCTGGCGGAGAGAAAACCTCAACTCCCGCGCTGACATTGAGAAGATCATACGGCATGTCAGGGAACAGCTCGCGGCGATTAGGGGCGCGCCGAGCGTGCAAATGAACTACATCCCCCCTGACATTGCGAGCTGGAGGGACGACGTCGAGGAGGAGCTGAAGGCCAGGAGGCTGGAGAAGGAAGAGAAAGGCGAGGAGAGGGATGGAGCTGGCGGGTTATTAGCGAAGGTCAGTAGGAGGAGAGAGCTTGAGCGAAGAGACGGATATGGGGGCAATGGCGCTCTGGCCAGCGGCGCAGCCAGTTTGAAGCTCGCGGCAGGGGAAGGCAGCAGGTTGTCAACTAGTGAGGATAAAATATGATCAGAGTACTGTGTACGCGAAGCAACGGCGTTAGCAAAGAAGGAGAGAAGCAGAAGCCAGAGTGTCTTACTAGGAATTTTGACGACAGTTACGGTAGTAGGCACTACGCATCTGTGGAGCTCCTAACATCTAGAGTCGGACAAGGTTGCAAAGGCTAATAACGCAGCGAACATACCCCCCTCTCCACCCTGACCAAAGTCCTGTACTCGGACGCCGTACCGGCTTGGATGAACGATGCAGTGCACAGGGGGTACGCCCTCGATCCTCGTACAACAGACCTCTCCCCCTCATGCCTTTGGTATCAACCATCTACGTGATGGCGTCCGCCCCGTACAAGTGCCCGTACGAGTACCGAGTACCACCTGGCCAACATCGGTAGTCTCAGTTTGTCGGCCTTAACAGTCCCTACGCAGAAGTTACCCTCGGGCTCTTCCAGTACATACGTACAGCGGACAATGCTCCAGGCCTAGGGAAGCCCATCTTCTACTGTACCTATGTGGCCCCCCAAAAACGTCCCCTGGATACCGACACTCCGAGTACAGACCAGAGAAACGTAACTCTTCCCCCTCCCTCCCCGGCGAGATCCCGATCCGATGGGTGACCCCCTCCTCGCCTACCAGGCGTGGTCGACCTCTCCTTTTCTGCCGCCCTCGAAGAGAAATGAGTCCTACTGTGTAAGTACGGAGCACACGGTCACTCCCTTTCATTTCAGCTTCCCCTTCCCCTTCCCCTCGCCTACATATTGTATGTAATACGTCCCGAACGCGAGCAAAATCGACCCCCCTATCCTTACACATAAGCTCTGGGGGGAAAACACATTTATTTCTCCTTCCTTCCTGGGTGTATCGACCAACGCCCGCGTTTTGCTTCACCATCCATCAATCACGCTGCAGAGGCGGCGCCGAGAGGTGAGAATAGGGAGCATATTTATGTTACCCTGGACCTTCACCAGGCAGGAGACGGGTGGCCCGAGACTGAACTTTGGAGTACTCCGTTACGGAGCATATAGCACAGTTCTGTCCACCGGTACGTACTCCATAGCTTACTGTACGGTTAGACCCCGCGGAGACGACGGCGCCAAAAGTTGCGAAAAGATGCCCGAGAGAAACGGCGTAGTTCGGTTCGTCGCAAGCTACTGTATGTACACCATGGTCCCATGCTTGGTGTATAGTACCCGAACCCGCAAAAGTTCCCAGGTCTCACTTACGGCTCGCGTCCACAGGGCTGGTTTGGGGTCCTGAGACTCGACCCAGTTACTCTAAGCGCCGAAGCTTACAGGGTTTGAGAAACAGAGACTACGTTATATACATTCATACGGACATACCCTCGCAAGATGTCCACGGACGCGGCCGCGGCGTAGGCCTTGGTCTTGGTCTTGGTCTTGTCTCAGAGGCGGGTCAGCCAGAACCTAACATCCATTTTACTTTCACAAAGCACGCCAATCAGTCGGTGCCATGTGGCTGACTTTTGAGGTCACTTTTTTACACCATGGAGGCACGGCAGATTGCTTTGATTTGATGACGGTGCGGTGCTCATTCTTTCAGTCGAGTTGGAAAAGCGTCGGGGGAGCGCTTATGGTAAAGTGGTCGCCATGAAGCATGCGCACGGGGAGAGAAGAGACGTCGAAACCGACCGAACACGCAGTAGGGCTCGCAACCTGGAAGAGAGCCGAGAAAGTCAACCCAAAATGACATACAATTCTTATGATGTTCGATGTCGATGTCCCATATTCGTGTCTATATCGGGGTATCTACACTCAGTCGTGATAGCATGAGTCGTAAATGTGCCAGCGCAGGCAAGATACAGTACCATTAACCCAAAATTGTGCAACGCATCAAAATGATCGTTTCAAACGTTACGCTCAAAGAGCCGCCCTCAATAGGTCGTGAATTCGTTCATCATAGATCCATCTGTGTTCGTGTGGTGCAAAACCTGGCTCGTCGTCGATAGGTCCCGAGGTTCCTTGCATGGTTGCACGACATTGCTAAGTGAAAGGTCATGTCCCTGGGATACTCCTGGTGTTTTGTGTGTCTGAAACCACGCTCTTTGCTTCATGTGCAACCGTGCACCGTAGATTCGGGTAGCTCATGCCTGCCTTTGGAGGAATTGTCGTGCACAGCGGGCTTGAGGCGGTGTCTGGGAAGGGGAGAAGCGAAGGACATGGACGATCAAGGTTTCCTTCCGATGACAATGACACTGCAAGACTGGTGAGCACTGTACAGTTCACCCGGAGAGGCTTGAAGGACGAGTAGGGCTAGATAGCTTACAGTGGGAAGTAGTAATGGTGTTTTCGGGAATTGATCTCCTGGAAGGCTTTGGTGCACCAGGCATTAACTTCCTCCGGCGTCTTCTATATCAACTGTCAGTGTCGGGCTGCGGAGGGATAAGAATCGACGTCGACCACTTACTCCCAGGAATCGGGTGCATATGTGCATGAGCCAGCCTTGCAAGCCGGTCTTGTAGAACCGTTCGAAGAACCTCCCGATGTCTTTGAGCTTCGGGTCGCTGGCCCACGGCCCCAATGGCATTTTAACTTTCTGCTCCTGCACATCCACGAAGCCAGCTTCCTCGATCAGATGTTTCATCTTGTAGGAAATCTTGAAATCCCTGCCACTGGCCCTTGCCATGTCTTCGGCGATGTCGCTTAGCTTCCTAATCTCGGTGTCTGGTGGCTCGTTCTCTTCGTCAGTTGTTGCGTCGATCTCGACCTCATATTGTTCGATCCAGCCGCCAGATCTCATTTTCCTGGTCACAGTTAGAATATGTCGTGCTTGGGAGGGGAAAGTAAAGGTATTGGTGATAGACCGCGGTTGTTGGCTTCACTCGACTCACTCGAAGCATTGCTGGTACACAGGTGTCCAGTCTTTCACGCCGACAAAGAGATTTCGGATGTGGATAAGGTCGAACAGCATCCCAGGATTGTCGAGGACCCATTCCTCTGTAACATCCTGGACGATGAACGAGCAGTTCGGCTCGACTGAGAGGTCATGGTAAATGGTGTCGAATCCTACCACCTCAGCATCGGGATATTTTTGGGCTATCCCTTCGGCCCAGAAGCCCGCCCCCGTCCCCACGTCTGCGATACAGCGTAGCCTAGACTCATCGATAGGTGACAGGAAATACCTGTCACCGAGAAGAAGCAAAACTAACTCGTGAAGTGTGGCCTCGTTCTCGTTGGAGACTTCGTCGTATGGGAACGGATGGCCATCCCTGTACTCGTGATAACGACGACCATGTTCGACGCGAAAGTTGTGGATCGACGAGGCCTGGGAATACGCAGAGTCTGCAACATCTTCTTCTTCAAGCACCTCGAATCCACCATAATCCGAGTCAACCGGAATGCCACCTGGCAGATTAAGGTCCTCCATCTTCCTTTCACTGCCAGTCATCACCAGATCGCATAATTCTAGGGAAGAATGAATACAATGAGTGTTCAAAGGGAGAAAAATATGCAAGGTGAGCAGTCGTCAGAAGGATAAATGAAAATGATTCTTCGGGGCCGTGATGAACAAAGAAAGGTATATCAACTGGGTATAGCAGTGGGAAAAGGGAGGCAGCGAAGCATAGTGGGCGAGCAACTGCGAAAACAGCCAGACTAGCCAACTGGCGCTCTTAAAGTAATCCTGAAACGAGGCATTTCGGTACGAAAGTGGGGATGAGACGGATCACTGCTAAGTAAGATAGAATCATAGTAGGCAGACGAAGAGGGTCGTAAAGTTGTGGATTAGACCTTTGCGGTTGGGTTGTCATACCGACTAGCTGGAAAGCATAGGGTTGAATGGATCTTCTCAATCTCGGACCAGCCCACTTGGCATGATCGCCGACAATGTGCGACCGCGAACCGGGCACGAGGGCTGGATTACGGCAGCCTACGAAGGCGGGTAACAGTAGTTGATAACAGGTACGAGACAGGTCTTAACCTGGACTTTAATAAGGCAGGATGAAGCAGGGATGAGGAAAGCGGGCGAAGGCCCCCAGAGGAGAAGCGCTGAATGTGGTGGATGAGTGCAAGAGGCTCAGAAGCGGTTAAGCGACCATCGTTAAGTCGGTGGACTGACTTGAGCAGAAAATACCGGGAGTTCCACGGCCTGGAGACAGGGAGTGGGAGAAAGAGGGGAGGGGATTTGGTCAAGGAGCATCGCAGCGTTGGTTGGTGTTCACACCTCGTCGAGGGCACAACTAAGTTAGGGAACTTCCGCAAGCCACGGCCACGGTGAGTTGCGGTGTCGTCAGAGTGAGGCAGCAGTGACGGGCATGTCACGGTTACGAAACACGTCAATATGCAAGTGTCAAACTTTCCGAGACTTTGAACTGGCCATTGTCTCGGTCCGTCGAATCACGAGGGCGTCCAGTCTGTCGGCGTCAATGCTGCGAAGGCGCAGTCCTGCCCTTATTGTCAGTGGGCGTTTCCGACGTAAGAGGGATGTGTCGGCGATGGACGGCCCTCTCTCGTTGAAGTGCGCCTCTACTCGTACTTGCAGTTCTGCAGCACCTTATGCGGTGCGAGGGGGTCAGAACTCGAGCGGATATCGTGTTTTCCAGAAGGTCGTCAAGCGTTCCCAACAACCTGGCTCGTGGGTTCCCTGATCAGCGAACCCAGAACACCGGTCCCGTGTTCGGCATCCACGGACTCCGCGGCTAAGCCTAAGGCGTGCGTTGTCTCCCCTCGGCCGCCTCTGCTAGGCAGCTTTGGTGCTTTCTAGGAAGCAATCGAGAAGGACGCCCGACACCGCAGAATAGCCTATTGGTACCGAGAGTGGGAGCCCATCGGGCGCGCTCATTATTCGCTTCAGAGCCCACCGGCCCGGCATTCTGGTACCAGCCTAACGGGTCCCGGATAGGAGTCATCCACCCGCCAACCGTTTTCTCACTCCTCCCTGTCACACGCGGCTGGCGCCATCGTCTTCGCGCGAGCTGGTGCGCGACGGGATGGTTTGATGGAACAGAAGCCAGATTCAGCTATGTGTCCGTTGCGAGGCAACTGAAGATCGGTTCGTCTCAGGAGCCCTGCGCTCTGATCATCAATTTATCGTCTGCAGGTTAGGTTAGGATTTCCCCTTCTTCTGCAGATCCTGAGGCACTCGGCTCCCTCGGATTTCTGCCGTGTAACGTCGGCAAAGCTACTGTAGAACTGATCACTTGTTTTGGTCAATACCCCAAGCTGCTCATCTGTGTAGCCTAGCTACGAGTGTGCCGGCGCGCCATGAGCAAACCGAATGCTTACTGGCCGCTCCCAGGCCCTCGACGACGCGACTAACACGAGCTCAACACGAACGCCTTTCGACTTCTCGAGAAAGGCCCAAGGACGATCAGCTCATCTTATACTGCCCATGAGTGCCCCCACGGAAGCGACGGTGGTCTGAAAATATGAGGTCAAGGCACTCTTGAGGAGAGCTACGGGCAACTTAGGAACTACTCGCACGCTACGACTCAGAATCTCGGTTAGATTCCACAACATTGTGCGGACTTGCCTTTCGCGCTCTCCTGGATACTAAGCCCGGTGGACCGATCGCAGACCATTTTGATCATACTTGTACAGACTCCGTTTCCTCAGGGCAGGTTGATGGCGATCCGACCTGTAATCACCTAGCACCTGCATGGCAGCAACAAGTGCCAAATCCTGTGGACCTAACATCTTTTCTCATGCTTTTGCAATCTGCAAGAAGCTGAAAGTTGATCCCTAGCCTCCAGGAGACGACCTATCGCTATCTGACACATTTCTCACTTACTGAGCTGACAGCTCAATTACCCACAAGTTGCATCACCTGCCAGCCATCTTCCCAGCGGGCCTTCCAAGCTCATTGATGAGATCACCAAGTTTAAATCCGAATCCTGGAAGATTTTTACGCAAACCAAAGCCGGCCAGGGCCAGCCAGATAACCTTGCCGAACCCGTTCTGGCGAACACTGTCGGAAAGAAACACAACCCCTCCAAACTCCACCTAGGGAGATCCTCTCGCATTTAAGCTGCCTAACTCGGCTATAGTTGGTTCGTTGACATAGGCTGAATGCTCCCTGGCAGTCTCAAGCCTCGGACTTGTCGGCAGGAGCTTGCTTGGTTCTCTTCCAGAGACAGACAGTGCTCACGGCCGAGAATGTGAACAGAATGCTGCACACATACAAAGTCAGCCATGAAAGGACAACGAGACGCGTTCCACCCAAACTCACCAGAGAGCAATGCTTAGACCCCAGATTGATTTCATTTCCAGACACGTGGCCTTTGACGTTCCGATCCAGTGGGAATAATTGACGACGCCGCTTTTGTTCAGGCTATTGCCAAGTGCCGAAGTGAAATCGTACGCGCTTGAAGTGGCATTGGAGACCTCGTCAAGGAACGTACAGTTGAGGTAGGAGAGCGGCTTTCCCACCACGACCGAGACAACAATAAGAGCGATCAAGAAAAGAGCGTCGATACCGGTGCTGATCAGAAAAGGAAGGATGCCATCAAAATAGAGAATGACGGTGATGGCGCAATAGAGCACGGCAATGCAGACCTGAAGAACCGTCAGTACTGATAACACGACGCTTTCTGGTGGCGCTTACTATGCTGAGGATTGCAACAAGGAGTGACGGTGGAGTGGCACCGGCGCTGACCATTTCAGAAATGAAGTTGGCCGTGATTCCAATAACAGCGATCATCGAAGCCACTTGAAGAGCTCGAGTGGCTTTGAAGGTCGCCCCCAGAACGCCGTGATCGGGACCCATGTTGAGATTTGTTCAAAGAGAGTGGCAAATATACAGTCGATGTAAGTACCGCCGCCGCTGCGTGAGGTGGGAAAGGAATGTTGTTTATGGCGTCGCGCCGACTGATCTACAGGCTGACAACGAGGAAAGTATACGATGACAATAGCAGGAAGGAATGTTCGATGAATGCTCTTGCATAAAACAGAATGCTTTGACTTAATGAAATTCGTTGCAGCCTGCGGGAGAGAGGATAAACTGGACGGCAACAGGACTTGCAACGTTGCTTAAGTATCTGCGGCTGTCTCACTGTCACTGAGTCTCTTCTTCTGGGAAAGCACTGCGGGCTGCAAAAGCCATGTGGCCATGGCTGTTACCAAGCACACGAAGACAGAGACTGTATCTGCTCGGTCTCGGAAAGGCAAGATGTATCTCACACTGGATGGCCGTTGTGTGCTCCCAACAAAGAGGATAGTGTTTCGACCAGGGTGCCAAGAGCTATTTCTGGTCATCCTTCCATCCACACCTCGGCGGCTATCTTGCAACCAACATTGTCTGCAGCCGCCAGCCTGATGGCCATTCCAGTCTCAGCGTCGAGATTCGCTGAAAGCGCGTCTGATCGAACAAGGCTGTGCAGCACCTGCTCAGATCGATGTTTCACTGCGATGCTCTTCCAGCCCAGCTTGGCAGTACGATAAAATTTTCCGTCCGGGTGTAACGGTGTGGAGATCGTCGCGAGGCGCGCGGCGACAGTGTTCCAAAACGGAGCTGGCATTCCTCTGCCACTACAGTTGATCATGGTCTTATGTTGTCAAACAACCGCCTGCAACCTCTTATTATGTTCCATCAGCATCCTGTTCGAGCGCGTCAAAACCAAGGACGGCTCACGGCTGGCTGGACTGTGTCTTGGGCTTCGGAGGCTGCCACCTGTTCTTGGCTCTGGCCGTCTTCCGAGCTCGAACTCGCAGGAAATTGATCGGCATGTGCCAGCCACCGAAACCACCAATGGTTAGCTCTCCAGGCCCTCGCTTGCCTCCTACCAATAGGCGGCATGCCCGCCTAATTTCACCTGCAGTTTTCCAGCTTATCGTTATCAAAGCTCGGTGGCTTGAAGAGCACAACGTATTTTTTCTCTCTGCCTTATCACCAAGCTGGGGGAAAGCTCTTCAAACGGTCGTGTGTCCTGGTGAGCTCTCTCTCCTCTGTTGTCCTCTATATACGACGTGCCAGTCTGTCTCAACTCGTCACCCTGATCTCATTGTGACTTTGTCCGTGTTCCGCTGTCACGAGTCACCTGCCAGAGAGTTCCCCACAACACATCCCGTCACCAGCAGCACTCCGCATTTTGCTGCACAGCATCCCCGCTTCAAATCCGGTCCAGCCAAAGTTCTGCTCGGCGCCGGTAGACAAGCGAAGCAAAATGTCTCTCACCCGGGTGGCGTCTGTCGATGGCTTCGAGCGCGAGAGAAGGGGCTCAAACGTCTCGTCGCATCGAAGAATGAGCTTCAATCCCTTCAGCGACGCAATGCCGCCCAAGGACCGCAGACCTAGTCTGGTTCCGACTGTGATGCTGTACGATGAGGTCTCGAAGCAAATGCGGCTGGGTAAGTGGTCGTCCCGCTGTCGTGTAACACAAGAAGACCCGCTTATCGTTGGAATAGTCCAGGTGGCCGTTGCGATCATCTACTGTCTCTTCGCGGCTGGAATAGTGTTCGGCTACGCAGCTATCAAACCCGTCCTGATCGACGAAGGCGTCTTCAAAGGCCTATGCACCGCAGAAGAGGTGGAAAAGGGAATATCACCGTGCTACCAACAAGAAATCCGTCTGAACTTGATGTTCACCGTGGCAGCCGTCTCCACCAATGTTGCCGCTCTGCCCATCGGCACCATCCTCGACAAGTACGGCCCTCGAGTATGCGGCATCATAGGCAGCATGCTCCTCCTCACCGGCGCTCTGCTCTTCTCGTTTGCCTCGCAGGTTGACGGTGACATGTACACACCGGGCTACTTCTTCCTTGCGCTTGGTGGTCCTTTCGTGTTCATCTCCTCCTTTCAACTCTCAAACACCTTCCCACAAAACTCCGGCCTCATCCTCGCCCTTCTCACAGGAGCATTCGATTCGTCCTCGGCCCTCTTCCTCTTCTTCCGCCTCCTCTACGAAGCCACTGGCGGCAGGCTGAACACCCACCGCCTCTTCCTTATCTACCTCGTCGTGCCGATCTTCATCTTCATTGTCCAAGTCTTCATCATGCCGCGCGAATCTTACAAGACCGTATCCGAAGTTGTCGAAGACGCCGAAGAAGAGATCAACGCGCCCACACCTCCTGAAATCAGCGCCGAGGAACAGTCCGCCTACCGTGAACGCCGACGGTCTACCATTCAAGAGATCACCACCCTGTTGGATAAATCGACCAACAAGAAACGGCAGAAGAGGGAGGAGAAGAAAAACACCAAGTCCGGTGTATGGGGCGCTATGCACGGATATTCCGCATGGCAGCAAATCAAGTCCCCTTGGTTCGCACTCATCACGCTCTTCACGGTCGTACAAATGACAAGAATCAACTACTTCGTCGCCACGATCCGTCCTCAAGAGCGGTACCTCCTGGGCTCCGAACACAACGCCAAAATCGTGAATGATTTCTTCGATGTGGCATTGCCGCTGGGCGGTGTACTGAGCATCCCCTTCATTGGCTTGCTGTTGGACAACACATCAACGCCATTTGCACTGGGATTTTTGGTTGTGACGGCCACGATCATCGGGATTTTGGGCTGTTTGCCATACATGTGGGGTGCTATTGCTAACGTCTGCTTGTTTGTCGTGTATCGCCCGTTCTATTACACCACGGTGAGCGACTACTCGGCCAAAGTGTTTGGATTCCAGACATTCGGGAAGGTTTACGGGCTGATCATCTGTCTGGCGGGGCTGTTTAATTTCTTGCAGTCCCCCCTGGATGCAGCCACGCACAAGGTCTTCCATAACAACCCTGTACCAGTGAACGTGATTCTGCTGTGTCTGGCGGTCGTGGTTGGGTCTGCGCTTGTGGGGTTTACGGCGTGGAAGGCCCGGACGATACACAGGGACATGTTGGAGGATGAGGCGGAGGACGCGAGTGAGACGCTGATGCCCGGTGCAAACGGGTCTTCGAATGGCTACGGCACGTCCGCGTGACATGCTAGACATTGACGCTGGACGAGCATGATGTTTGTACAGGTTTCACAGCATCTGATTGATTTGCTGACCAGGACTGGGGAAGGAGTTTGGACTAATTCGGCCATTGTACGACACAGAGACAATAACAAAGTCAGGGGTGTCCGTGCAAACAGCCGGCTTGGGTGGCACTCCTCAGATTTCTACGATTTGAGCCGCATGGTATGGCGCCACTCTGGGGTGAAATTTAGACTACATCATATTGAGGCAAAAGGTGTCCCAAAAATGGGCGGGGGGATAAGTTAATAGGTATATGCATGATGTAGCAGATCGCAACAGAGGACACAAAAATAGGAACGAAAACTTCAACGACACAATCAACTCGGTCGTGAATGACCCGGCGATTTCGTGATATGGGGATCCAGATTGCGGCAGAATTGCCAACTCTTGATTCAGTGCAATGTCATAGCGCTTCTTCCCGGTCGGCCCCTTGTAGGGAGCAGTAGACGTGTTCGAGAATCCAATCTTCTCACCCTACAAGGGGTTCGAGTCTTCTTGAAAAGCTGGCCATTCGCTCCGTTTGTGGCTTGGTGATCTTGGTTTCAGATTCCACGATGATTGTTCTGAAGCTGAAATCTTCCTAGGCCGAACGGCCACACCGCAGTCCATTCCATTGCATCAGGGGACTGCATAACCGCCATCTACTTCGTCCCAAGTCGAGATTTTGTACAAGGATCTGTTGATACACATAACGGCCGGCTAACGGTCTTCGAGTCGTTCCCGTAGGCGACTTGGAGTGGTCTATTAGGAACCAACGCGGGGTGGAGAGGAGTTGGGAGTCGAGATTGCGGAGGGTCTAAAATCCAGGAAGAAGCATCTCGCTCCATTCTGAGTTGAAGAATGCGATGGCAGCCTGCAGATGAGAGTCAGCAAGGGTTCGATGCGAGAATATTCGAATGGAGGGCTCGTTTGGACAATGCCAATCTTTGTTATGTCGCGATTTGACATTGCTACTTCCAGGGAAGATTTGGTAGACGAGACAAGTTTGATCTTCGGAGCGTTGCCTCATGAACCCAGCATCGGATAGATGCGAGGATGAATGAGATCCGGAAGAAATGGGAACATGGAGCTTGACCTACCCCGAACATAGCGACACTGATGACCACACTGGCATTCTCCTCTGATGTCAAGGTGTGATATATCTGGCCGAAGTAGCCCTTGGGCTGGGTCCTGCGAGCGGGTTGTACTGCGATACGTTTGGGAGGCATTGTTAGGCTTTGGTTGCGCAGGACGGTTGAGATATTAAAAGGTGCTGATCGAAGGGTCGGACACAGGTTGAATGGAAGATACGCAATGCGAATGTCAATGTCAATGTCGAGCTGGGAAAATTCTGGTACGGCGAAGTCTAAGTCTAAAACGCAATCTGCTAGGGCGGATCACAAACTCTCTATGTGCTTCCCAATTCCAGTCCCTCAGCAGCCTCACCTCCTTCGCCTGCCAATCCAACTGCTTCCTCGACACTGTCTATCTTCTCTTCTTCCTTCGCTGCAAATATCAACTTGATCCTCGCCTCTCTGTCCTTCTTCGCAAGATGCCATTCGGCCGTGTGCCCTACCATCTTGTCCTTAACACCAAGTCGCTCAGCATCGGCGTTGACCCAGTCAACGAGGTCCTTCACATATGCTTCTTCGGCCCCTGGAGCCTTGAGGCTGTGGAATTCCCTGCCTAATCCCTTGGCTCTCACTCTCTCGTCGTACTCTCGACGCATCTCATCATAGCTTGGCAGTTGAGCTTTTCCGCTCAACACCCTTGCGGCGGCCTGACCCTGGAATTCGAAAAGCGAAAAGGTCGCGATGTGGTACGGAGCTCCGATAAATACGAGCGACGGATCCTCGATGTAGAACATATCCTTGTGCAGATTGTGATTCATGTTCCCCTCTGCCGTCACGAGCACTGTCTTATTTGCCTGGTCCACTGAGATGTCGTCGCGGTGAAGGTGCGACAGGAAAGGATACGAGGTTATGTAACCTGTGCAAAGGACAACGGCGTGGATGTTGGACAGCGTCTCTCCGTTTTCCAAAACTACCTTTCCAGCAATGGGGTCGGAGGAGTCGCCCCGTGTAGCACCCGGTGTTGCTTCCAACTCGAACGATTTGATGGCCCCTACTCTGGTGGCGCCCTCTGGAAGAAAGCTTGCCGGGAGGTCAAATAGCCCGCCTCGAGCACTCTGATATATGTGCCTGGCAATCCCCACGGATTCCTTTGCAATATCCGCGGCCGACACCCCGGCTCCAACCAGAAGGACGTTCTGATTCTTGAATGCCTGAGGATTTCGGTATCTCTTCGAGTGCCAGACTCTGTCCGGATATGCATGTTTCCACTCGCTAAGACCAGGATAATCGGGTATTCGAGGCATATGATAATGGCCAGAGGCAACGACGACTGCATCGAACGTCCAGCGCCGCTCTATGAGACGCCTGCCTGATGTCGCTGTTTTCTGCAAGGTTGTCGTGCGCACCACCCATTGGTCTTCATGTTTCCTCACTTCTTCGACTCGAGTGCGATATTGGGTCACTGCATTAACACCATGCTGCTCCGCGATACTCTGAATGTACTCCTCGAGGACGTTCTGAGTGACAAAATCCTCAGTCCCCGGCGGCCACGAAGCCAGGCTGACTTTCATCTCTCTCGTCGAGACATTATTCTTGAGTCCAGCATAACATGGCCCGGGCGGCGCATGGACGATCTCCAGATCATCGATATCTTCATCTTCTGGCGGAGGGGTGCTGTAAGCAAGCTCCGGTGCTGGCTCATAGTCACCTCTCGACGGGATTTCGTTTGGATACGACGACGGATCATGAGCAGCCCGCTTATCAAAATGCCACACTCCACCCGCGATATTCGACCGCTCGAACACGACTACTTCCAGGCCAGCCTTGAGAAGATGTGCTGCCGCGCATACTCCGCTGATTCCTGCTCCGATCACGGCAACCCTTTTAGGAGCGTCTTCTGCCATTTGGGGCACTCAACGGCGACGAGGAGCTCTCGAACTGTCCAACGCAAATATTTACAGCAAGGAGACATGGGTACACGTATACTGGCTTCTCATATGAGCCGGCTCGTTTACGATAGCCCGCATCTGGAACCCGCGGAGCTACTGTGATTGGTCTAGTGTTCGCGGCTCGTATGAGGGTGTGAATCAACAAATATCGTCGACTAAGCACGCAATATCGGGTACATATCGCCTGCGGGATATCGTGATTCTCCAAAAACCCAAACAACGCATGATCCATGCGAGTTTGAGATGCATTATCTCCGTTCATCTTCTATAGGGCTGACAAATTCATGGATCGAGTAGACTGATGCAGGTCGGTTATTGAACACATGCGTCTGTGGATGGACTTGCCTGCTCGAGGCCGAGCAGCGGCATTGCTTGACTTTCGTCGGCCCGGAGCATGTCATGGCGGCGTTTACGAAGCTGGGTACCAGTCAGCTTACGAGCTTATGATGCCTGCGCGCACTATCAGGAAGTACCTTTCCCTCCAGCACCGATAGGCTTCCTTGACGGCATTCAAGCAACAGCACCCACCTTGGCCTTCTTCGCCAGCTCCCTCTTCCACAATACCCTTATCACGAGGGAGGTGACAATCATGGCAGCAGCGAGGCATGCCGACGTCACAAAGCCCTTGTGATACCTTGGTGCGTCGATCTGTTGCCAGACTACTAACGGCAGCCAGGCCTGGAACACATACGCCAGCTCGTTCATGGTTCCGACAACGATTGCTCTTTCCTCGTTGTCATCCGAGCAGATTTCATGTGCCCACGCCATGCAGAGTCCACTCAAGCCACCGCCGCATCCGGCGATGATATAGCATGCCCAATGCCAACCGGTTGGAATATCCCAGACGGCCAGACTGGCGTAGGCGATGATGGAGACCACGCCACCAAACACGATAGGTGGCCATCTTGCACCACGGAACACACTGTCCGATGTCCAAGCATATGCCAGCGTACTGACAATCTGCACGGCATATGTTGTCGTCGGGTATGTGTTGATCTGACTCACGGTGTACTTTGGGTGCTCCGATTCCTTGAGATACTGTGCAAACGTGGGTTGGGCGACCCCCGACCCAGCGTTGTTGAAAGTCATGTACAGAATTGCCAGGGTGTAAATATGCCACGAGGTGAAGATCCTCTTGAACTTCGCTTTCGTATATGGCGCGCGCGGTGCCCGGCCTTCCAGTTGCATCCGCTTCTGCGCAAGTGCGCGTTCTGCAGGCGTGAAGTACCATGCCCGTGTAATCTCCGGCACATCTGGGAGGAGGAAGAATCCTGATATGGCGATGGGCAGAGAAATTATGCCGTCCACAATAAACAGCCACTGCCATCCGCGGTACCCTCCTTTGCCTCCGAGATGGTAGACGGCCGCCATGAGGTATCCAGAAAACATTGAACCGATGGCAGACGCGGTGTGGAAGATACATGACCGCTTCGCGAGCTCGTCCCGACGATACCACGAGCCGATGATGTACTGCATTCCAGGGTAGAAAGTTGACTCAGCCAAACCGATGAGGAACCGGAGGGCATAAATCGAACCAGCGGAGTTGCATTTGCAAAGGCAAAACGTCAATACCGTCCATGTGAGTTCCATGGCAGGGATCCAAATGGAGGGCCGGACGCGAGTCAGGATCATATTGGCTGGAAAAGACACGTTAATGGTCGCTCCCCAGATGTTTCCGGAGGAAGAACTCACAAGGTACCTCGCCGATCACATAACCTACAGTCCAGCATGTTTGCATGTAATTGAGCTGATTCTTGTACAACCCCAGATCCTCCTTCATGCCCGACACAAAGGCATTGTTGATGTTGATCTGATCTAGGTACTTGATAAAGTACCCCAGTGTCGCAAAGGTAAGGACCGCAGCATCGAGCTTGAACAGCAGGCGGCGTTCCTCAAGTGGCTTGTCCAGCGTGTCCCAGATGTAGGACTGCCATTTGCGCTTTGGCTTCGCATGGACCGGGTCTGAGAGATCTTCTTCCGAGCTGGTGGCAGCTCTCACAATGCTTTGCGGGTCGGCTTCGAAGCCTTTGACATCGACCACTTTGCTGTCGCCATGAAACGCCATCTTTGTTGACCAACAACAGGGCTGTGCTACCTCTTGGCCACTATACTGATCAAATAGAGTTCCAGACTTCCGAGCGTGGCTTTCAAAGCTTCTCTTGCTTGAGTTCTTGACCGGTCTGGCCTGACAGGAACACAACAAAGCTAGGTCTCATCCCACTTGGTCGCACCTTTTGCTTTATGATTGCGTGCTGCACATCCTTTCCTCTACCATCTCGTCTCTCCTCGGCTCACATGCTTGTCACTGCTTGATAACAGCCCATTCGAGCCATCTCCAAAGACCGCCATTTGTCACGACAACGAGACATTCCGGCCCTTCAGCCTCCACTGGGAACCATCAGGACCACCGTCCCATGCAGAAGATCCTCGGCATGTACAAGTTCTACGCCGGATTCAGAAAGACTCAACATGCCACCTGCCCGTCCTGCCTGTCTGGCATGGCAATCGTACAATTTTAGTTGGAGGAATGTCGACAAATAAAGGGGTATAAGCACGCCATCATGCAGAGGACACGTGACTCCGCGAGCAGACCGTATTGCAACCCCCCTGCCACACATCGTCTTCGAATACCGGCCAGCTCTCGACCGAATACGACATCGCCAATTGACCTGATAAGGGACCTGCCTGAGCGGGGTAAGAAGGCAAAGTCGACGACAACGCGGCACCCTGCTGGTGTTATCTCCGTCTGGCTGTGGTTCTGGCTCGCTCCTCGCATGGTAGGCTCATTCTGTACATGCAGCTAGGTACTTGTTGGCGTGCCGACTGGACTGGCTGGATAGCCGGCAAGTGCACGCAATACATGATGGTGATCTCGCCATCTTACGAGCGTGGGGGACGGAGATATGTCCAAGTGGATGGGTAAGCAAGCAGCCTCGACGCCAGATGTGCACGACGAACGACGTGGTTCTTTGATTGAAAAAGCGCCGCGAACGCTCAGCAAGCTCGAAACGCGTTTCTCGCGCCCTAACCTCGCTTTGACTCTTCTCTAGTCTACCGCAGCCCATCGCCACCTAAAGCGTCGAAACAGGAAACATGGCTCCTGCTCTGACTGAACCCAGCTTGACCGATTTCGTGGTCCCCAAGAAAGACACGCTGGGACTCCCCGAGCCGGCGTACAACCGCCTGAAGAAAGCCGGCATCGACCTCAGCGAAGGCTACCCCTACCGTCCCAACCGCCCGCTCTACCTCCAAGACGTATATAAGATTCGAAATACAGACCGTCCGTACAGTGACGCCGGCGCTCGTGCCGACAAGTCGAAGTCCGCCCTGTTCAGCGCCGCGACGAAAGTCACTGACCTGACCGCCTACATTGGCACCGAGATCGAAGGCCTGCAGCTGAAGGACCTGACAGACCAGCAGAAGGATGAGCTCGCACTGTTGATCGCAGAGAGGAGCGTCGTGTTCTTCCGCGACCAGGATCTTTCGCCCCAGCAACAAAAGGAACTCGGCGAATACTACGGCGAGGTGGAAGTTCATGTACGACTCCCTTTCCCCTCCCCCCCCTTCAAAACGTCGTGTTGATCAACACGATACTAATGTGTGGTTTTCCTTCGGGCTGTCTGTAGCCCCAAGTGCCCCAAGTCCCCGGCGTCACCGGCGTCACCGTCATCTGGCCCGCGCTGCAAGCCCAAGAATTCGCCGCCAGTTTCCGCAAACCGGGCGGCGCGTCGCGCTGGCACACGGACCTGGTGCACGAGCGCCAACCCGCCGGCATCACGCACCTGCACAACGACACCGTTCCCCCCGTGGGCGGCGACACGCTCTGGGCCTCGGGCTACGCGGCGTACGAAAAACTGTCGCCGGACTTCCGCAAGATCATCGACGGCAAGTACGCCGTCTACCGGTCCGCGCACCCTTACCTGGACAAGGACAACCCGACGGCCGGGCCTAAGTATATCGAGCGCACGCACCCGCTGGTCCGGGTCCACCCCGCGACCGGATGGAAGGCGCTGTGGGTGAACCGCGCGATGACGGACCGGATCGTCGGGCTCGACAAGGCCGAGAGCGACGTGATCCTCGGGTACCTGTACGACGTGTACGAGAAGAACGTGGACATTCAGGTGCGCTTCCGCTGGACGCCCGGCACGAGTGCCCTGTGGGATAATCGCATCACGGTATGTCCTCCCTCTCTTTCCTGTCTCTCTCTCTCTGTGTGTGTGTGTGTGCGCGCGCGCCTGTATATTTTCTTTCCCCAACCCCATCTCGGGGCGCGCGCGTGCGCGTGTGTGTGTCGATGCAGTCACTGACATGCTTCTCCTGCTCGCCTTTCTTCAGATCCACAATGCGAGCTGGGACTATGCGGGCGCGCACCCCCGGCACGGCACACGGGTGACGTCCCTCGCCGAGAAGCCGTACTTTGACCCGAACGCGCCGACGAGAAGGCAGGCGTTGGGCTTGCTGGGCCCGGACGAGCTGCAGGTTGATGGGGTCCTGGTGGACGGATAGTTTGGTCCAAGTGCGGCGGGAGTACTATACTGTACACAGTAGGCAGGGCAGGGCAGAGCAGGTCAGGTCAGGTCGGGCCAGGCCAGGTCAGGGTCATTCTCAAATACTCCATCCACTCCGTACGGTGTGTCTGTGTGTGTTGCCTGTCTCTTAGTGGGCAGGCATACATACATAGCTTGCTCATGTCCCATGCACCTCCCCGGCAGGGCACCCTTGATGAAGCATGAACGGAGAATCGATACTGAACTGTAGCAGTATGGAAGCGTCAACGGAGAGTCCATAGTAGTTACTCAACTGTAGTACTAGGTACAGACTATGGCTCTATGGTCCGTGGCCCGGTGTATGGAATCTGCGAGATCTAGCTAGTATCCGACCAGACCAGGGACACTCTTGTCGTTCCGGTACATGTATACACCTTGGATTCGGACCCTCTTTTACAGTGCAGTATAGTCGTAAGAGTTTCGACTGTCCGATTCAAAGTGCTGCCAGCTGCCTACACGTTCGCAATACATGTTGTATATACATCTTTCAATATCTGGGATAGGGGAAAGACGTTTCACGTGGCTCTTCACTTACACATACAAGTCTGGGTCTTGTTCCTCACTACGCACTAATATGGGCTGTTCAGACGGGTTGATTATTAGTCTTGCTTTAAACCCCGGTCTAATACAATTATGACATTTTGCCACGACTTCAACGGCGAAGATGAGTCTTCATGTGCCGAATGAGACGGTCTCGCCGGTGCTTGGTTCCAAAACGACAACCCTGCCAGAGGCAAAAAGGTTGGAATGTCCCCTCGGCTCTGCGCCCAACGTGGTCTTCACAGAGGTGTTTCTAAGGCGCCGCTTGTCAGCACAGGGAGGATCTCAAGGACAATCTGCTAGGTGAAATGAGACGAGGGAGGACTCACGTAGAGGGGGGGGGCGGCGTCGAAGCTTTTCCCACAGGCTTGCCATTTACAGGCGAACCTCGCCGCCTCAGTTCCATCCTCAGTTGCATCCTCCCCTTCACCTTCGTAGGTAATCGTGGAGCTGGTCTCCTCCTCGTCGTGGTTTTGAAAGCCACGATCCCCCGCAAGCAACCTCAGCTTCCCATCCTCCTCCATGTCCACCAAGCCTTCAAAGAGCGACATCACCCTCAGCTTCGCCGTCCGGCTCTGCATGAGAAATTGCAACATGGCGGCTTTTCCAACACAGCTGGTGGCAAGCTTCAGAATCTGATTCGAAAAGGCATTTGCACTTCGGCCGCATTTGTCCCTCTCCTCGGCGAGTTCTTGATGCTTCTGCTCCCTCAGCTCCTCCTGCTCCGCCTTGCTCATCTGATCCCACCTCGTCAGTGGGTTCGCAATGATCATTTTCATCAAGCGGCGCAGAGCTCTCGTGTCGGACCTCTCGCGGAGCTTGAGAAGGGTTTCCATGACGGGCAGTGCGGCGCGTCTCTCGCGGCTGCGTATGGCAGGCTCGTTTATCGAGTACTCGTCCGGCTGCTTCTGAGGAACCCCGAATCGCGCGAGCAGTCTGGGGCCGCGGCCGGAAACTTCAGTGATGTCCAGGAGCACATCTTGCGGCATACTAGCGAAGACCTCGCGGATAGCGAAAGGCACTTCCTCGGGACGCACCGAGACGGCGTCGTCGTCGTCGTCGTCACGTTCTTCCCCTCTGTTAGCGTGTGTGGAGCCTATGGGAGGCAGTCTCGTGTATGAATGGTACTCGCCTGCCGAAGTAGAGCGAGTCGTGGGTGCATGGTCATCGGGCCTTTGCGCATTTCTTCTTGCACCCCCTGACGGCTTCCAGGGGCCATCTTCGGATCCGAGTCTTGCGCGTTTCTGTGGTGGTTGTTGGGGGTCGGAGATGTCAGACGGTGGCAGAGAATTAGATGCTTTACGTTTGTACGAATTTGATGTGTGCCGCCTCTCTGGTGACTTGGAAACATTGGCGATGCTGTCCTGGACTGCCCCAGGTAGTCTACCGGACCTTTTGACCTGGATCGTATCCTCCGGGTCTTCTTCGTGTACTATATCACCATCAACTTCATCGTCTGACACGGCCTGAGCGAGATATTGTGTTTCTGGGTTTGATGGAGTGTCGTCCACAAGCGTCGTGGACGGGAGAGCGGATGTGGTCGACGATGTAGTTGAACAGCCAGGATCGATGGGTGCTACGCTACCATCTTCAAAGCTCGCGACGTAGCGATCGGAATAGGAACACAAGATGCCTCGTCTTTCACAGCTGCGGCAGGGAAGCATCTGAAATTTCGTCAATAAACAAATAGATTCTCAGCTGGAACGGATATGCTCGATGCTCTAGCGAGACGGATAACTTTGGAGAAGACTCACAGCATCACAGCGAATGTGGCATTTTGCACAGCCATTGCAGAAGACCATCCGTGTCTCTTTGGGGTCGGCATTCTTTACTCGAGCCCTCCTCAGACCGGAGAGGCCTGGTGCTGAAATCACAGATGCCGTTCGAGAAGTCGCGGGATCGCCAAAGTCTGTAGATGCTCCCTTGGATTCATTCGAACCACTCGCTGCAGGAACATGGCGTTCAGAGTAAGAACACAGATGACCAATACCTCTTATTAGGCACCGGTCGCAGGGGAGCGAAGCATCACAAGTGCTGTGACAGCTGATGCATTGTTTGCAGAACACCCTCCTCGTGTCAGATGCGTCAGCGTTCACCATGTATACCTTGGTGGTCCGCTTGCTGGTCGGACTAGCAGCAACCGAAGTCTTTGCAGGATGGAGGTTTAAACTTTTGCCTACAGAAGGATGCACTGGCTCCACGATACTTGACTCGATCGGCCAGCTCTCTGGCGAATGGGCAGGTGCATTTTCTTCTTGATCTCTTCTCTGGTTTGCTGCTGCTTCGCTGGTGGACTGTTTCTCTTCGACCGCTGTCTGCGAATTGCTGGGCATTTTCAAAGCGGACCCTGGCCGACGTTTCGACGACTTCGGATTATTGTCGTAGCAGTGCCTCCTATATTTGACACAGGAATGGCAAGGCCGCTCACCATCGCATTTCGATCCGCTTGTGGCACAGTGTCTACATTTCTTTGGAGAGGGAGACGCAGTAGTGGGGTCGGAATTGCAGAGATCCAGATACTTCATGGTGCGAGGGGGCTTGGGAGACGCTCGGCGCTGTGCGTTTGCCTCATCTTCAATGGTCGTGGTAGGAAGGACATCGCTGAAGACCAGGTCCTTGACCTGATTTGAATCGTTGTGCGAAGTGACATCGGTTTGAACCAGGTCGCTATATGTTTCTAGCCTCCCGGGGTCGTCTATAGATGGCGCCAGATCAGTCCATCCCGTATTCTGACTCGGCACAGGCCCTTTAGGTGTAGCTGACTTGGCATAGCGTGGTGATGGAGGGGTGGAAGAAGGCACGCGTCTTAACCGGTCACTCATACGGAGCCTCGCACGCGGGAGGTCGGCTGAAGGCCACTGGCAAGTTTTTATTTGCAAAGCCGCACATCTGCCACAGATGGGCAGAACACCATCACATCTCCCGAGGTCCCTCAAGCAACGTTCGCATTCTAGACCAATAGCTCCGACATTCTCGGACACGTCCACTTCTCCACCGACGCTTGGGATTTCCGCTGAGTCCAGTTTGATTTGCCCAGCTTGGAGGCCGCCATGAGGTCTATCGCCGTTCGTCGGATCTTTCATGAATCTGTTGAGTAAACTGACGTGTTCATGGTCCCCGAACGGCTCTCGATCCCGCTCCTGAAGAATATGGGTGTCCGTTGGCTCCTCATCCTTTTTATCCACTTCTTCACTCCGAGCGTTGATCCTGTGCTTGTAGGGGAGTATGTCTGGCACGTTTGCGGTGTCTTCCTCTCCGTTAGACGCCTCAGAGGAGAGCTCGATGATCTGGGCATGTAGACGAGGGGAAGGACTATCGGAGGATTGTGAGTTGTAGTCGTGTTGTGAGTCGTGCTCAGAGGCTTCGGAGTCGGATGCTTCCAGATCTGTCCATGTACCGTCGCCATAGTTATCCAAAAATGGGTTAAAGGGCATTTCCCGAGATCTGTGGTAGGGTGGTCTTTCGATGGATCATAGTGTCGCGCGGGACTTTGAGCTGGCGCGTCTCCGCGGCTTGGAGGGGAGCAGGGTATTGCGGATGAATGTGAGGACAAGGCCCATCTGCTGTAGCATAGGAATGTCGTGGTACATGTAGTATGGTACGGTCTAAAAGTGGACGCGGTAGAGCATGTGGAATTTCGAAGCGTGAAGTGTCTCGACGTTCCCCGCGTTGGCGAGGCTGCGCGAGGCTGTTGCTTCAAGGCGTGCATGGTTTAGCCACTGGTAGGCACGGTAGGGTATACGATGTTGTCTTGTTAGTCTATTGCCGCTCTCGCAGCCAGTTATAAGTCTATTCAAAAGAGCGAGCGCTCATTCGTCGTCCGCTTCGTCTTCATCATCAGTGATAGGCTCAACAATCAGGTTCGCTCCCTTGCCCACCCTCTCACCTATCGAGCCTCCATCGTGGAGGTCATACACCTTTCGAGGCATAGGTGAGACAAGGCGGAACGAGTATTCATGCTCGTACCCTTCGGGCTCTTCCACATCCTTCTCGTCTTCTGCTTCCGCCCCCTGGGCCTTGACGACCTCATAGCAATCGACAAAAGCATACAGTTCCTCCATCTCAGCCTCGGCGCGGAATTTCCTTATTACCCTCTCGCCAGATGGCATCCTGATACTTACACGAATTGCATCGGTGACATTTGCAGCTGGCTCAAGAGGAAGAGACTGAGCGCGCCACCTCCTCCACTGGTGCATGTCGCTCTTCTTCTTCTCCGCTAGTCGCACCTGTTCCCGGGCCTGCTGTTCCGCGCGCCTGGCCGCTTCTTCCTCTTCCCTCCGCCGCCTCGCTCGTTCTCGGTCCTGGGCTAATGATCTTTCATAGGCAGAATCTTGCTCTCTCCTTAGATTCTGAGTCGCTGTACGCTCGGCTTGCTGGGCCAGCGCGGCGGAGAGGGATGCTTGATGGGATGTGATTGCTGTGCCGAGCTTGGCGATCAGTTCTGCCGGAGGCATAGGGCCCACGGCACGCAGCACTACCGTCATTTGGCCGCTTGACCCCGGCTCCGACGACTGACAGATGAGCGCTGCGAAAGGGAACTTTGTGCACTGTAGATTGGCCGACACTTGATATGCTTCCGAATCCCGCACGTTGCCGCCCCATAATATGAGGTCGGACTCGTGGGAGTTGAGGAAGGATTTGAACTGTGAAGAAAGTAGTGTCTCGCGTACATAGGTTGTGTTCTCATCGTGACTCGGGGACAGAAGCACGACCAGGAGAAACTTCAGGTCTTTCTTTGCAGTGTCGAGGGTCAGGTTGAACCCGGATTCAGCGAAAGGCAGGAGGGGCGTGGAGCTCTCCCCATGTGAACTCTCATCGTTATTGTCGCCAAACTCTTCACTGAACTCGCGGATAAATCGCCTGGCACTCTCTGCGGGCGGAAGAGCTCTTCTCTGGATCCGTGTCTGCCCCTGCGACTGGTAGAGTAACCGGTGAAAGAGGCGGGAGAGGAACGTAGGCACCAGAAACCCAAACGGTGATAGGATTGTGCTGAAAACTCGGTAGAGGATGTTGACTGGTGTGAAGATGATGGAGAAGAGTGGTGATGGTCGGTAGGTCTGCTCGGGAACTGTGCCGCTCGTGTCAACTCGATTGACTATATCTTCGGGGTCGACACGGGATGTTCTGAGCGAGGGCCGGGTCGCCGCCAGCAGGTTTTCGTATTGTAGATTCGCGGTCTGGCGCGCGGAGGTTGTAGGTATTTGCGCCTGGGCTTCCGCAAGTGGATCTGTGGCGGGCTCGCCGTCGAAGAAGCGGGCGATGGCAATCTGTACGTTCCACTCACATCGTTGGAGGAGAGGGATTGCAGCGACGGGATCCTGGTCGGTGACAGCGGTGTAGGTTTGAAGAGCTTCTTGCTGAGCAGCTGTCAATTGGGCAATGTCCGGAGTCGCCATATTCGAGGTCCTGTCGAAGGCGAGGGTAATGGCAGGGACGAGAGTCGTGGTTATCGACACGCTAAAATAGACATGTCTGCGCCCTCTTGTCTTCACCTCAAGTCGGTTTCCTGTCGAGATACTAACTGTCTGGGAACAATATTGGGTGGTTGACGACGCGGTTCGGGGGAGGACAGGAAGGCGTATGTAATCCCGCGCAGCTGCGGTTCTCCTCCATCTGCATCTCCCTCCCACTTCCACATCAACTCCACCTACTGAGCAGCGGACTCGAAGACAAGGGCCTGGATGAGCTGTTGTGCTCGGCCCGTCTAATATCTTCGCTTCATCTTGCAGCTGGAGACTGTCCCATCTTCTTCTCACCTTTGTTCACCGTCCCATTTTGGATATCTCTGTAGAGACATGGACATTCCCCTCGCTCACATTCAACCAGCCGCACCTTGAACTCCATCGTATAACACCTGCACCGCTGCAACGATTTACTTCTACTTCTTCCTGCGTACTCCTGAAACCTATCTCTCTCTTGCGCGCCCACACCATGCGTTAGGACCGCAGAACTACCTTTGAGCCCGATGGATCACACCATTGCCATGATTCATCGCAGCCAGTAACGACTATGGCCGCAGTGAGCAAGAACAATGCAGAAGATACAAAGCAGGCTGCTTTGTCCCCCAGAACCAAAGGCAGGGGTATGTCGACCACAATTGACAGGAGGCGTGGCGTTACTGATGGTTGAGCGACAGAGACCGCTAAGGATACTCTCTGTCGCAATGTCACAATCTACGGAAAATGCCGCTATGAAGACAAAGGTACACTTATCCGCTGGGTATGGTGCTATGGTACAATGGTGCTCACACGTTGACGTGTAGGGTGTGCCTTCAATCACACGATAGAGAAGCCCTCCTCCGATGCTGGACAGCCCGACAGGTATGATCAAGAAGCGCTGGCAGGGTAATTCTTCTCTGACTCCCTTTTACAGTCAGTCCAAGAAGGCGCTTAGTGTCGATTCACCCAGCTTTACACCCTCTTTCCTGTCCTCAAACGGCGCCGCAACTGCCGCAGCGGTGGTGAAGAAACCCCCAGCAGGCATCTCTCCCAAGGCAGCAAGTGCTGCTCCTTTTATGCCAAAGGCCATTATTTCCAGTAAGCCTAATCCCAGAATTCATCGATTCTGCGAGCTTACGACTCATGGTAGGATCTTCGAATGCTACTCCGCTGCGTCAAGATGCTAGGACTCCCGATTGGGCCGTGGGTGAGGTCCAGGAATTCGTTCCAAGGCGGGTGCAAGAACCTTCGATGGTGGGCTACAGATTTGCGATTTGCATCCCTTACGGCTAATAAGAACAGACGAACGAGAACGAGATTCCTGTATCTCATGCTTTTGACACTTTCCAACCTTCCAATCCGTACCTCGATCATAGCATGAACGGGGCTGCGTTCTTCCCGAATGCCAGTGGTTTTCAACAACCGGTAAGCAGTTTCGTTGATGACGGCTGGCAGCACTCATCGTGATAATAGGTCCAATATCACCAGTACGCGCCGATCGGACATTATAATCCAAATCTCACCCAATATCAACGTACAGTTCATGACCTATTCATTCCCAACGATCTGCGAGAGGACATCCAGAAGAAATCCGCGGCTGCACTGCAGACTCTACCCAGTACGGAGCCACGACTCATATCCCAGTCCGAGCTGACCAGATCTCTAGATTCACAATTGCCTAGCCACATCGAAAGCTACCACTCTTTGGTTCCTCTCGACACGAATCACAAGAATTCCAACCTCTTGGGTGGCTACACTACATGGGTCTACAAGGCTCAATCAAGCGCTAATGGCCACTTCTTTGTCCTTCGGAGAGTCGAAGGCTTCCGCCTCACAAATGAACATGCCATCCGCGCTGGTCAAGCATGGAAAAACATTGTTAACGCCAATGTTGTCCGCATAGTCGACGTCTTCACGAACCGCGGCTTTGGCGATTCGTCCCTCTTTATAGTCACTGAATACCACCCGCTTTCAAAATCCCTCCTCGAACACTACCACCTCGGTGGCCATGCATTCAATGCACGCCCATCTCGGTCCTCCCACGGTAAAGACCAAATCACCGAGCCTGCACTATGGGCCTACGTCGTCCAGATCGCCTCGGCTCTGAAAGCCATCCATACCTCAGGCCTGGCTGCACGCGTCCTGGATCCATCCAAGATTCTACTCACGGGGAAGAATCGTGTCCGTCTCAACGGATGCGCAGTTTTAGACGTTGTTCAGTTCGAAGCTAACTCTCATACGCCTCTTGCTCAAGCTCAACGTCAGGACCTCGTTAATTTCGCCTTAGTCATCCTCGCAGTTGGGTCCGGCACGCTTGACGCAGGCCATAACTTCGCCCGCAGCATGGACGCATTCAAGCGCTTTTTCAAACCGGAACTACAAAATGCAGTTGTGTGGCTGTACTCCGCAATGCAGAACCAGGAGAAGACCATTGACGGCTTCATCACACTGATCTCGAACCAAATGATCACCGCCTTCAACGCAGCTTTGCACGCCGACGACGAACTTTCCTCCCAACTAGCGAGAGAAGTCGAAAACGCACGCCTCTTTCGTCTGATGGCCAAGTTGAACTTCATCAATGAACGGCCCGAGTACATGAATGATCAGGCCTGGTCTGAGAACGGCGAGCGCTACTTCCTCAAGTTATTCCGCGATTATGTCTTCCATCAGGTCGACAACCAGGGACGGCCCGTGATTGACTTGGGGCATACGATATTAACACTAAATAAGTTGGACGCGGGCACGGAGGAGAAAGTTATGCTCGTGAGCAGAGATGAACAGAGCGTGTTTGTGGTGACTTTTCGAGAATTAAAAAAAGGCATCGAGAGCGCGTTTCAGGAATTAGTTGGCAAGAGGGGCGGATTGATGAGATAGACTCTCCCACGAGGCAAGCCACGATCACGATGGCTACAACAAAAGCGACAACAACAACCTGGTGCAGGGCAAGTTTCGAGGCGGTGGACGAACAAGAACGCACGCTTTCGTGGACCTCAAGGCCTTGGTTGAAGGTGAAATGCTAGTGGAATTGGCACAAATGCTGAGGGAAAGAAGAAGAGCTGAGCTGGTCCCAAGAGCGTGAAAAGGACGGGCACTAGGATGAGCTGAGGAATGGAGGGCTAATTATGCTGCAAAGTCAGAGCAACTGGAAGAAACTTAGATCAGAGTGGACCAGACCTGAAAGCAGCAAGATGCGATTATAGTGAAGTCGAGGCACAGATCAGAAAAAAATCAGAAAGCAATTTCGCACACTTGACCTCAAATTCACCATCACATGCTGTGTGCTCACCGAGCCTTCACAACAAGGCAAAAGCAGAGTGAACAGGATTTCGACAATCTCGGCGGATGTCTGTTCTGTATTCTGATGGAGACTGCCCCGAGCAACATGCATACTCTGCCATGAATGCCCGACTGCCAGTGTTAGACCTCCATGTTGACGCATCTAACTTTTGTCCCTGAGCTTGACCACAGGAGAAACGCAGGAGATGCGTAGGTGGGTTTTAACCCTTCGCAGAAAATCTTGCATTCGAGAATAGCAATCTACTCTTCTGCCTGCTGCTGGAAGGGGTTTTCGATTTCTTCGCTTCCATCGACGGGTGATATGAGTACAAGCAACGTTCCGCGGGCGACTATGAGCCCGAGTAGTCGTGTTGTTTCGTTACCCTCGTCATCTGCAAGAGAACAATATCAGCTTAGATCTGTCTCGATGTTTGCGACTTAAGCTCTTCGTCTTGCGAGGAACTCACCTCTCATGGTCTCCTTGACATCATCCAATACAAGGTTCATCAACTGATCATAACCCTTGAGCGTGCCGACAACTGTTTAGTGCATCGCGCGAGTTAGTCCAAAATGTCCCTTTCTACCACGTTCAACCCCAGAATAACAACACGTGGACGTACTCTCTCTCCCACCATTGAACTTGACATTGATCTGCTTGTCGACATACTTGGTCAAGTCGAGAATGTTTTCCTTCTTGGGCTTCTCCTGGGATTGGCTGGACTGTTGTTGCGCACCGCCGCGGCCACCGCCTCCGCCACGTCCACCACCTCTGCCGCCGCCCCGGCCGCCGCCACGAAAATGACCTCGCTCGGACATTTACTTTTCACTCTGGTTTGGTTTGATGGTGAGACGAACAGGTTGCATGAGTCTGAGAGGGTGCAATCTCAAAATGGTTAGTGCCAAAATCGGCGCTGTGGTCGACTGAAAAGTCTGAGCCCGACCAGTCAGAACTAGCGGACGAGATATTACGCTTGGTAGGATTTGTCCGAGCAGTTTGGGCTGTGTGGTCGGAGCTGGATCAAGCCGAACGATGTGCCTAGGATAACGTGAGAGAGAAAGAGGTGGGTGCAGCTTTCCGCCGAAGTTGGTGCCGGAATTTCATTGGGCGGAGCGCCGCCCTTCACGGCGCACGGGTCTCACCTCTCCACCTCCCACTTTGTTCCCTGCACCACTCATCTCGCCCTGCCGTGTTTGCCACGAGTGTGGGAGCCCACGGCAGCGGAAGTCCATTCAGACATGAAAACCGTGTATTCGTGCGGGTGGTTAAGATCTAGTCAAACGTTGAAAGTGCACGGGGACCTTGGGTTTCCCTCCTGCGCAGCTCTGATCATGCTCGTGCTCATGCTCACCCCCGACGCAAGGCGGCTTCCCGCCCACAGCAGTTGGAGGAGATGCAGGGGGAAAGTCGACCCCGCGCCCCAACTTGACCTAGCAATCTGCTTCTTCCGGCCCTGGTTGACACTGATCTGACTCTGAGGCTTGCAATCGGAACGGTGACTGCTGTTCTTCCCGCGCCCACACTTGCGCTTCGGGGCCGTCCAATTCACGCCCTTCAGCCGCCCATGTTCGAATCCGCGCGTCCTCTCCCTCCCGAGAGGGCGACTGTGACTGGCAGCTGGATCGCTAGCCTTTGCCTAGGCCCAGCGCCATTCCCCCCGCGATGCTGTTTTGGCTGCTCTTTGAAGCCGGCGGGCACGAGCCGGGAGACGTTGCCTTGACATCCCGAATTGGTTGGTTGTTTCAACAACCCGCTCCTTCACTGTCTGTGCCTGCTGCTCCTCACCTGCCTTTGTCTTGGAGCAGCTGCTCCCGGCCGCTTCAGCTTTTGGTTCCGCTCATCGGACTCCTCACGCCTGACCCTAAACCCGTGCCCAAGCATTCCCACTCTCACCTTTCCACCCTTTTCTTCTCACTTCTCATCCCTCCTTTGCTCGAAAGCGTGACCACGGCTTCGTTTCCATCTTCGCTCACGGCGCTGCAGCTTGCGAAATAGCTCTGTCCTTCTCGGGTCAACTATTTCAAGCTGGTCCATCAGCCACCTCCCCACTTTTCCCTCCGTTTACATCGGGTCGACCAACAGCGTTGCAAGTCACCTAGCTAAGCAAGCACCGCCCGAGCGCACGACGAGCGACTCGGGCTTCTCAACCTGTTCGCAGGACATCTCTATGTTTGAGCCGCGCGACCTCAGCATCCTCTCACGATGAACGTCGAGCAGACACCGTCGCTGAAGCGGCCGCGGTCGCCCACCGAGCCTCACCCCCTCCCAGCCGCGAAGATCCCTCGGACTGCTACGAACCACCTGCAGATCAATTACCTCGTCCGTCAGCACAAGGAGGATATACCACTTGTCACGGTCAATGACACGCTTGGAGAGATAGCTCGGTTGCTGAGTGAATACGACGGCGTCCTCCAACGTCATGAAAGTTTGGCGGGCAATCTGGGAGCTCGGCCTGTCGGGCCCATCCTCATCAAACGATTTGAGAAGATGTTTGACGGGCCACCAAAGATCTTGAAGTCCCATGGAAAGGATTCACACGTGACTTGGTTGGATGTGGCCGAGTTCGCTCAGAATAATCCCAAGCAGTTCAACCTGGAGAGGACTCGCAACGGTATAAGAGTCTGCCAGTTCTACACCAAACAATGTCGTGTCGAGATCTCTGAGGAAGACTTCGTGCTCATTGCAAGTGGTCACCCGCAAAAGCTGATCCCGCCACAGCCCATCAGAGAAGACGAAGACAAGGAGCTCGGCGTGATGGATCTTCTGGATCGTAACCTGGGCCAAGTCATCCAGCTTGCTGACCAAGGTACGGAAGCCCCTGTCTCCTCCATAGCTTCAAGTTAACCGTGACCAGTGTCCGGCCGAGCTCGGCAAATGATCCACAAAATGAAGGGTCGACGGACTGCAATCTTGACTAGGCGCGAGCAGGAACGAGAACCGCGAAGACAGCCAACGAGAACCGAAGGTTCGCCCATCTCACCAGCAGAGGTCAACGGAGCCAACAACAACAGCACCAGCAGCAGCAGACCCGTGAGAAGCATCGAGGTTTCCGAGTCCCCTCCCGTCGGCTTCACAGCCGTCAATCTGCGGCAGCAAGATCGACAGCCGCCTTCGACAAATGATGCGGTGAGGAGCATGGTCGACGATGTATTTAGCACACCGAGCAATGTTACCATTATCAACGGCAGATCAGTCAAGGATGCTTCACCAACAGAGCGAGCTGAGCTGATGAAGAACTTCTTAACCCCCAGCGAAAGGGAGGCTGGCCTGACCGAAGAGACTGTTCGCCGGACATCGTTGGGTAGTGGGACTGCTCGGACGCAAGCTATGCAAGCCAACGCAACAGATAAGCCACGTTCTCGCTCGACTGAATTGCCTGGTGGAAGTTCGTCGACAGTCGCCATCCCGAATACCCCAGCGTCTTTGATGCCGCAGACGAAGCCTGCTCAATCAGATAGGGACGATGGCGGCCCCTTCAAGGCGGAGATGGTTCGCAGAATGGACAACATGTGGAAGGGAGATCGGGTGATTCCCCCTTGTGATCGATGTAGAAGGCTACACATGGATTGCCTGAAGAACCTCACGGCTTGTATGGGTTGTACGAAAAAACATGCCAAGTGTTCATGGAAAGATGTGCAAGCAGGCGAACTGGACTTGACAGCACCACCTCCACGCGACCGAACTCCGACACCATTAGCCTCCCCTGCGGCAGCCGTACCGCCTCTCTCCGGCGGATCGATAATTGAGGTCAATCAGCAGCCGGATGAACTGAAGCAATCAGCTCCCATGGCTCGAGCCTCATTAGACTTGGCAGGTGAAAAGGCGGAGAGACCCAAGGACGATGACTTGCCAGGGACACGAGAAGAAGCAAAGTCGGAACCAGCTCCGTCGAACACTTCGAGTGGGAGATTTGATGTGCGACCACCACCCTTGGTACAACAATTGCAGGATGCCGCGAATGGGCGATTGCCGACCGGATCAACGACGTATGAGGCAAGTTTCCCACCTCGTGAAAAGGAAAAGCCATACGAAGATGATGATGTGGGTGATCGGTTGCAAGCACTCGCTGCACGAGTCTATCGCTCCGCCTCGCAGGGAGGACATCGAGCTTAGAATACACGTAGCATCAGCCAATCTGTCAGGCAAAAGGCGAGGGTGCATGGCACCGACCACGGAGGTGATCGCTTTGAGCCACCAGTTGCGCAAGATCGTCACACTATGACTCCTGGTGGATGCCGTGGAACAGGTCGTATTAGGCCTACGAAGGCCATAAGCATGTCTTGAACGTCCAGCGAATAACATGAGAACAGAAGTATTTGATTGCAGGCACGAGTGGTACGAGTCTGTTGTAAGATTAGGGGGCTAGACGCAACAAAACAGGTTATTTCAGCCCTGTATCTCCCACAACTATGTCCTCGTCAACGGCTGGCGCAAGATGTCGTGTCTTGGTGTGAAATTCGCTTTTGCGGCCACAGAGTCAGAGCTCGAGCCCTTGTACTCCGGGTAGGAGGTCGAGTCTCGTATAGCTGCCTCAATCCTCAGACGAACCGCCTCCTTGGTCGTGTTTTCATGAATCTTACGAGCCTAAGGCGCCAGAGCAGGGCTATTCCAAACTTAACGGCGTCAGGAGACTCTTGGGCATAGGGCCTGTATCGAAGATGCGAGCGCATAACCCGTACATTTGCTGGCTCCTCGGTAATCACCCACCGAGAACCTCCCAGTGAGAAGAGTGCAGCCCGGGATGCGTCGCATCGTTGTTACCTGGACGAGCAGATGGTTTGTTCCAAAAGTGACGAGGTCAAGCAAGGCGAGCAAGGATACCGATATCCTATTAAGCTGCGAACCTTGACCTCTCCAAAAGTCCATGTCCCGTTTTTCAGACCCGATTGAAATATTTCCGCTATTCGAGTCTTCGACCTGGGTCATAATATTAAGCCGCTTTGAGCTGTGGCTGCTGTGCGATCCTGAGTTCGTCCATCAGAAGTCTCGGTTTTCTGGCAGAAGGAGAGTGAGTAGCGAGTCACAAGGCTTAGGATATCCTATCCGAGGATGGCATGGTATGTATCGACTACGAGTACTGCGGATCCGAACCAAGGGGACCCAAGCAGAAGCAGAAGCAGAAGCAGAAGCAGAAGCAGAAGCAGAAGCAGAAGCAGATGTCCAGTCACCCACCTACAGCAGCATGGTAACTCTTCCAACAGATGAAGTTGAAGGTGGCAGGTAGAATACAGACATCGTCACGCTTTGAAAGTGGTCCCAAGGGTCACGAAGAAGTACTTGATCCTGGCGATGCAGAGAGCGAAGATTGAGAAGGATTCATTAGTTATAAAGTCGAGCTGTACCGCTCGAGGATTTTTTTGGCCGGGTTTTCGTTGGTGTGCGCTTGATATAGATCGCACTGTCTGGTGTCCAGACATCGAAGCATTGGCCGGTATATCATGAACAACCCAAACTCACAAGAACAATCATGTGAAGGCAACCCGCAACTCTCAAAAGGACCACAATCACGGATCTAAACTTACGTCATTTGAAGCGTGCTCTCCATTTTTCTTTCAACCCAGGAAGCACCGGGCGATCTTCGAGACTCGATTCATTCAGTAAGGCGTCTGTTGGACGTGCGGGGGCTTTTCCTTTGACTGTACTTTTGTTCATAAGTCCTGCGAAGTTTGTCCGTTTGTTGACCGAGCTGCTGTTATTTGATGCCACCCACTTAGCTTCTTGCTCACGAAGCACACTTGCTGCACGGGTCAAGGGTCCGGTGTTCAAATGATGCACAACCAGTCCTGAAGTCGAGGAGGGGATCCGATCCGGTTTGGTCACTGGGCGAAAGCATAGATCAAGAAGGGTGTGCGGATCGGGTTCGGCTCCTGCAAATCCCTGGAGCGGGAAGACGTAGCGTTTGTGGACATCCAAAGAAGGTTCATCACGAATGATGGCGATTGCGCAAAGTTCAAGTCTCCAAAAGAGAGCCAACCCGATCCGCGAGCCTGGAGACCCGAGCTGCTGGGGTCTATGGTGGTCGAACACGGATACGAAAGTGTTGTAAAGTTCGCAGTGCTCTTTCTGTGTCGATTCCTCAAGTGCCCTAGCATATTGTAGGTGTTCGCGACAAAGGATCTCCAGGAAGGAGTCGTCTGAACTCATCGTCTTGAGGAGAGCTATTGTCGACTTGCAAAGGAATTCTTCGCTGCTGAAGTCTTTGGGTGAGTATCGGTTCAGGACCAGCTGACACTCTTTCGAGAGCAGAAAATCCCGCACGCAGCGGTGCAGGAATTGTACGGAAAATTCGAGATGCAGCTCAGAGCCCATTCTGTTGAACCGTCTAGTAGCCTCCAGCAAGCCCCGACATCTACTCTCCAATCTGCGTACTGTAATCTTCTGTCGAGCCTCAATGACCTCGACGCTGAGTGCTTCCAGAGGCACACTATTGACAAATTCCGGGTCCTCTTCCTCCACCCAGTAAAGACACAGAAGAGGTGGCGGGAATGGTGCAGCAATCTTGATATTGAAGTACATTGCAGCATACTGGCGTTCGTGGGCGGGGATGTTGTCAATGATCCTCTGGAAGAATTCGTCCAAGTCTGGTGGTATTTCTTGGAGTCGGCGAAGAAGTGACACCGCGGAGAAGCTTTCTGTAATTCCTTGGATGAGCCAGCGTACAACAAGATACACCCAAAGAAACACTCCTTGTGCCCTTTCGACGACGTCCTCCACAATCTTGGAGCAAGGTTGAGGGTGCAATTGCTGTAAAGCTTGAAAATCCGGATCATCGCCCAGCTTATTCTCTACATAAATCTTGATATCGTTGCGCGTCAGGAGTTCCAGACGAAGTCGGGGAAAGTCTCTGAGTGTCTTCTGGAATACTGGATAAGGCCGGCTGGAAACGCACAATTTCACGTGAGTCGAATGCACTGCTTTGATGAGGAAGGTGACGAGATCTTGATGCTGCTGGAAGTCACCCTCAAACTCGTCAAGCCCATCCACGAAAATGCAGACGTGATGACTGGAAGCAGTGATGTTGATGAAGAGTTGTAAAGCTTCCATCAACTCAACGTTACCCCATGGCTCCGCCGGACCGGCAAGCATATCTGCTCGAAGCCAGCGCAACGGCATCACATTCTTCAATGTCGCAGGAGCTTGTACAAGCAGGTCATGGAGCAGGGAGCGGAGAAGTCCCTGCAGAGACCTCTGGATTTCGGATCCAGCCAGCCAAAAGAAACAAGTCGCGAACAATACAGGCTTGGACTCAGACCAAGACGATAACGCAGCACGAGTTTGCGGTGACTCCCACAAGTAGCGCATAAGCGTCGATTTGCCCGATCCGGGTTTCCCTGAAATCCAAAAGATGTTCTGAGAGGCATGGCGATCTTCAAGCCACTGCTTGAAATTGGACTGTGCGTCGTCTCTCGGCAAGTTCTCTACGTCAAAGATCCAGCTGAACGTCTTTGCGTGGGCTGGATGGATTTGAGACCTACGTTCATGAACTTGAGGGAAGTAGAGCCAAGCTAGAATCGAGTCTCTGAGGAATTTCGTTCTCTCATTCTGGACCCTGCTTGAGATATCGAAAGACACCTGCTCAATGGTATTGTGTTGCTTGGCGATATATGTCTCGCGGGCCGACTTGATCTGATCTTCGTGGCTCGTCGCGGTAACCCTGGAGAGTTGCAGGGTAAAATCCCTAAGTCTCGACGTCAATTCCGAAGTCAGGTCCGAATTTGCTTGGTCGATGGCCTTGAGGATGTTCGCTTCAATCTCTCTGCCGTCGTCACGTATTTCCTGTAATTGCCGAGTTTGAGAGTTGCTGCAACACTCAATCAATGCCCTGCCGGAAATGCCAGAGTCACCTACCTCAATACGACAAGCAAGTGCACAACGAGCTGCTGTTGCTCAATTTCTAAGCGCCTGGTTATGCGGGCTATTCCGTCTGTGTGCCATATCGTTTTCAGGGCCTGGCGGAAGCTCTTGTATCTGCTCCCACCTGGCGCCACCCTGAGACTGTCAAGCGCCTTCTCGAACTCAGAGGCAATATTGCTACAGCTGTGTGCAACCTCAAGAAGGGCAGCCTCATCCTCGGATAAGGATCGATGATTGGAGGCATTGTGAGACTTTTTCAAGTCGTCGTCAAGCTTGGTGAGGCGATGAGAAGCTGCGCTGAGTTCTGCATATTCAATCAGGGTGCCGGTCGGCGACTTTGCAAGAATACGGCTCTTAGAGACGAGATCAGTGGCGAATTGGACAAACTGGACAACGGCGGCTGCGACGCTAAGGGCGCTGAGAGGATCGAGGACCATAGTTACTGGCGCCACTCATGAGAAGCAGCAGCGACCGCGGGGGTTATGGTGTTAACAGCGAGGCGGAGGAGATAAAGAGACCAGATCGACTGCGCAGTTTGGGATACATGGTGAGGCTGCGTTCCACGACTTGTGGATCGGTGTGCGGGACGAGACGCCTGTAGGGTCTCGCACTATCCTAGATTACGAGGTACTCGTAGTAGTTTGCCCGCACGGCCTGTACGAGTACGTGGGGTACTCAGCAGCCTACTCTGGGCTGAGTCGGTGCTGAGTTGGTGCTGAGCCGAAGTTGAGGCTGGTGACATGATCCTTTAGTAAAGCGGCAGGCCACGGTCCTAAACTGGTGCCAAGGCCAGGCACTTTGTTGTCGCTCATAGTGACACGGGTTCTGCGTATTGACAGAGTCTACAGAGGACGAGGTACTTTGCCTTGTTTGAGCTCGAGTCTGACTCTTGAGGCCGGATTTTTGGCGGAATAGATTCCACAGCTGGCATCCAATGTACGGCACGGCTTTGTCAGAGAGACTTTGTACATGGGCCCCTCCATTGCGGGGATGTTCCTTTGCCGATGCAAGTTCCACGATGCTTGACTTCGGATGCTGTCCTCGTACAGCCTCCACCATCACATCCACTTCACCATGTCATCCCCAATGAATCTGACGTCGCCATGACCCGAGAAGCCTCTAACAAGCGAATCGGTTTCCAGGGGTTTGCTTTGACCCTTTCTGCATCTCGTACGGCCCGAAATGGGCTTGCTGAGCGTCTGCTGATCCATCTCGTGTCCTTTCGGATACTCCCACCTGCATTTCGCATTACCCCACGATTGTCCGTACGGAGAAAAATGTTATATCACTTGTCCTCACATCTGCTTTTTTCCGTCAACTACTTGTCGTGACCTGAACGCTGCTAATCGTACCCATCTCAAACACTGCCAAACATACGCCCGCAATGGATCCCTCCAAAGTCGAGATCCCTCCGCTCAAGGACCTGACAATCGACAACATCACCGAGAATGTCATCGCGATCAACTCGAACAACCCAGACCCGCGGTTCAAATATATTTTGGAAAGATTAGTTGTCCATCTGCACGACTTTGCCCGAGAGACGAGGCTGTCGACGCAGGAATGGATGGCCGGTATCCAATTCCTGACCAGGACCGGACACATCTGTACGGATGTGCGGCAGGTAAGCGACCAACACTCAGCACACACTTGGATCGCGGGAAGTGCACCGAGGAATGAAACTCCATATTCTCTTTTAAAATCCACGAGAAAGAAGCGAAAGGCATGGATGCATTGGACTGTGCTGACGAGACCATCAAGGAATTCATCCTCCTCAGCGATATACTCGGCCTATCCCTCCTCGTCGATAGCATCGACCACCCGAAACCGCCCAACTCGACCGAAGGCACAGTCCTCGGGCCCTTCCACACGCACGAAGCCGAAGTCATCTCCCACGGCGACCTGATGTCGCACGACGAAAACGGCCAACCCCTCCTCGTGCTGTGCACGGTCAAAGACGTACAGGGCCGGCCGATCGAGGGCGTCAAGATCGACATCTGGGAGACCGACTCGTCGGGCAAATACGATGTCCAGCATCCGAACCGCGACGGGCCTGACGGGCGGTGTATCCTGACCTCCGACGCCCAGGGCATCTTCTGGTTCAAGGCCATTGTGCCCGTGCCTTATCCGATCCCGCACGACGGGCCTGTCGGCCAGCTGCTCAAGAAGCTGGGCCGCCATCCCATGAGGCCGAGCCATATGCATTTCATGTTTGAGAAGGAGGGTTTCGACCATCTGATCACGTGCGTATACCTATTACCTGAGCACCACCCTCTTGCTCCTCTGTTGGTGGAGGGAGTTGCCGTTGTCCGTCGCTGTCGCTGTCGTTCGTCATTGTTCGTCCGTGTGTACTGACATGATCTGTGTGCGTGCCCAGGGCTCTTTATTTGAAAAACGACCCCTACGAGACCAGTGACGCGGTCTTCGGCGTGAAGAACAGCCTCATAGTCGAACTGTCGACCGTGTCGGCCGACCAGGCCGCCAAGTACGGTGTCAAGGAGGGGAGCGCGCTCATGACGTATGATTTCGTTTTGGTGACAGAGCAGGAAAGCGCGGATCTGAGGGCCCAGAATTCGCGCAACGCGCTGGAGAAGCTGGGCAGGCGGGTCAAGATCGTGAAGGGCCTGCCGGTCCCGGATGTTGATTGAGGGCGGGGGAGGGACCCGGGTCGCGCGGTACGTGAGGTGGAACGGGAAAAGCATTACACAGGAGGGTTTGTCATGACTTGTCACCAGTATATATTTCAACTAAGAATCACGCAACAAGTTCTGGAGAAATGTCGAAGGAACGAACCACGGTGTTCGGCGGTCCCTGACCTTGATCAACGGCGGACAATCTCCAGGCGAACCACTTTCGGACTACGCATCTTCAGAACCCACATGTAATGGCTCAGGCGTAGTATCACCACAACGTTACCAGTTAATGACAGGGGGACGACAATTTGTCGAGGCACCTACAGAGTCACAGACCCAGAGCTCCAGGTCCTTCATCTATTTTTTCCAAGGGCATAAGCTCGATAGCACCAGCTGCGCCTCCCTCGGCATAAGTCGCCAATGGATGCACAGGTGCGTTCTTGTGCCAGTTGATCAGACCGACTTGGTAGGTCCAAGCAAGGATAAGAAGTTGTGCTACCTTGGCGCATGTCTGCACAGTGATATTGCCTCTCTTCAAATCACCCAGATACTTGTACGTGTCGAGAGCATGATTGGGTTTTGCACGTGGTGCCATGGCCACGAGACCTGCAGCCGCCGCAGGCTCCGCCATATGTACTCTTTCTTCATCAACAGCGAGCTGATATGAATTCCTAAGCAAGTCGCAGAGGTTTTCATGTAGTTGCTCAAGAACCGGCTTTGCTGGACTGGGCTGAAGTCTCACTTCGGCCAGGAGGCGCTCAAGCAGTGTCGTGTAGCGGCCGAACGCTGCACCCGCATCAGCGACGGTGATCGGAGTGCGGGCCAGAACAACTCGAGTATGTTCATGTGTCGCTTCCCTGCGCCTCGTCACGTAGGATCCAAAGATCTCCAAGTCTGGCTCCCATTCATCCACGGCATTGATTAGTCGTTCGATGCCTTCCAGAAGATCCATTTTATCTGCAGCGGCGAGTTCGGCTGGCCCGAGAATCGTGAATCGGACTGCCTCGACGAGGTATATTGCAGCCCGCGGTACGAAGCCACCACAAGCAATACCTGCCACCGCTTTCGGCCAGTCCCAGTAACCTGGTCGGGCAATATCCAAAGGATCGCCGTGTTCGTTGCGGATGGTTCCGTAAGGTTTCCCCTCGTCTGCTCCGGCAATATAGAACAAATCATTGTTGAACTGTCGTGGAAGCTGGTCGAGATAATCCCTAGCACTATCCGTTGACAAGGCGGTGTCCGCATCGACAATGCTATCGCCTCTTTTGATCGCGTCGAGAACATCTCCATTGACAAGGATGCTTTTCATCCATCTCGCAGTACATGCAAAGGGCAAACATGCACAAGCCATCAATTTCGCGTACAATGGCGAATAACCGCTGCCCTTGGCCGGTGTAAGATACGATGCACGCCTTGTCTGCTTCAATTCAACTTTCAGAATATTGTCCTCCTGTCGTGAGGCGTTGATCACTAGACCAAAGGCACCACTGCCGGAGAAATGATGATCGCCTTTGTCCTCAAGGTTGATGCCGAAAGCAAGGCAAAAAGCCATAAGCTGATCTTTGAAAATCGCCATACAGGGACGTTTCTTGAGGAGCCAGATAGGCCGGAGATTTTCTTTCCAGATAGATCGTGGGCCGCTCAGGGGATTGAAGAGATCGTCCTTGCTAAAGTTCTCTGGTAGCATGATGCTTTTGTGCAGGAGCGGTCGGTACCCTAAAAGGCTGTCATACAATAATCGTCGATCTTGACGTGCGTGGTATGGACTGCGCCTGCTTAGGCGTGTTAGAGCGGCAAGCTTGAAGATCCAGGGTGATATTCTGAACCAGGTTCCGCCCATAGGGGTTTTTTGGGCTTCCTCATCGAAAGAGGATATATTGTACGCAGTGCGACGTTTGCATTGGTCTGCTTGTTTGGTTGCTCTTTTCATGATGGTATGAACTGGATGAGTGCTGGAAGTCTGCGGATTGTCCCATGCAAGCTGTACGAAGAAGGCCTCGTAGATGCTCTTCCAGCAGACCTCGTCCTTCAGGTTGTCAAAAAGGCTATCCACAAGGGCAGAGCTCCAAATGTTGGCCTCGCCTGCTCGGAGAATCCCAGTCATTGTCGGCACCGCAAGCACTTTCGCCTGGGTGTTAGGCAAGCAATACCACGGCGACTTTGTCCAAAACATTCCCATACGCCTTTCGTTGCAGCAGATGAACCCAACATCTTGCTCATACCTCCCTTTTTGCACGGTCCAACAATAGGTTACGATTGCTGTGAGGACGCCGAGGATTCCAACGAAGCCAACCACAGCTCCAGCAATGTCAGGCCATGGTGGCATGCTCGGTGCTGATATTTTGATTTCGAAGTTCGAGTTATCCGCGAGAGGCAGAAAGCAGTTGCTGGGGGAAGTCTATAGGCACCACCACGGTATTTAGACGATTTTTTTTCTCCATCACGCAATCGAATCGAATGCAGCAACGCTGCTGATTTTTCCACGACTTCACGAACTTGCCTTTCAGATCATGAGAGGTTCGAGATCGAGTCACAAAAGCTTTAATACGAGAAGTGGTCCGTCCGCGCCCTGGTGTCGCACCTAGGCGGTTGGTGGCTGGCTGAACATCTGAAAAATCAACTGATGAGTGCAGCCTCGTATTCGCCTTCACTGTTCGTCGTGCTTGGCAAAGCTGCATGCTCCCGGATCGGAGAGATCATCTGATATACAGTAGAGGTAGGGGCGACAGGTATCTGGGCCGTGTAGATATTGTTGACATCAATTTAGATTCAGCTCCCCTTAGGAGGCCCAATTCCATGAGATTCACCCCGTCTGCTCAGTGACGAACGGGCGTTTTCTATTATTCTGAGAGGGGTTCCAAAGGCCGGTGGACCTGGTACGAGGAACCGAGTGTTGTAGGGTGTAGCCCTCGCTCGTCTGTCACTGTTCTGAGTTGGTTCTGCGCGCGTTGGCTCCACCTTGTCTATGCAACTTCACGGCTTTACCCGAGCATCCCCTCCACGAATATACTTGAAACCTTTAGGGAATAGGTTGTCTACTTCTGAGCGAGATTGTTGAGGTGTGGTCCTGTTTGGGATCATATATATGTATCCACTTGTGAAACTGTCTGCTTGCTTATTTACAGAAGTTTTCAGCACTCTTTCTATATCTCAGAGGCGCCTGGTTGCACTACCGAAGAGGACCACCGCGGTGCTGTCTGTGGCGACCGAGAGATCACTAAACAAAAACCTTTCTTCGCATAAAAGAGGTTTTTCGGCGGGACACCAGGATATCCCTACTCTATCATCAGAAGCTTATTTTGACTTTCCTCCACAGAATCCACGTACACCTCAATACCATGCTTCAGGTCGTAGGAATGAGATTCGCTCAACTTCTGTAGCGGACCCAGGACAGCAAAGATTTTTACTACCCTGTTGACACCGTCCAGCATGAAGATCAAGGAGCGAACCAGTCGCCTGACATGACAATCACAAAAATCAATCCGATCCAAGATAATGTAAATGCCAGGAGGTGTGGGTATATCGCGCAGCAGTTCTGCCAAAAAGATACATGGCTTGTCTGGGGACATGTACCTCCACTGCTCCTGAAGGATGAGTTGCTTCAGTCTCACTCGTCTTTCTGGGTTCTCGGCCAACTCCGGCTTTGCGACGAAGAGTTGAGATATGAGGTGTGTTATGAGGTAATGTGCTTGACATCCATCCTGGTCGTGACAGTGTGGCTGAAAAAAGTAGTGTAGCACTATCGGCGATGTATCGCGACTGTCAGGGATCGGGCGAGACTGAGAGGTGTTCTGGTATCCTTCTGGGTGGAAGACTGACGAGCCGTTCGCGTGGGCATTTTCCTGCTGTAACAGCTTCTTCCATTCTTCAGGCTTTCCACCCTTCTCAAGAGCTTCTTTAACGTGAAAAGCAGTAAGCGAGAGCCAGAAGAACTGGGGGTTTTCGATCAAAGCCGCGCCACCATGCAAGATGAAGATTGCCGATTCGTTCCTGCTCATCCACTGGTCGAAACGGGTGTCCTGAAGGAGTCTCCCGGCGTCAAAGTCTCCGATGGTCTCGTGCTGCGTGTACAGAAGCAGTTCCTTGTAGGAATTCAACGCGGCGTCCTCCAAAGCCTTCGGATCCATCTTCAGAACCTCCTGGATTTCTCCAAGCGCGCGTGCCTGCTTCTCGCGGGCGTGTTCCTCGTCCCTCTTGGCCTCTTGCTCTCGGTATTTTCGCAGCTCCTGTGCGGTAAAGCACAGCACGCTCCTCTGGATTTTCCAAATATCCTTTCTGATTTCGTCTCGGGTGCAGGCCAGATATATCTCTGGGGGATACCGCATAGCATACCAAAACCTCCCTGTACCATCAGCATTGATTTGTACGATTTACAACGGTTCGAACTTGCCCAACTTTGTGGTTCGGTAATAAAATGCTGCTGTTTTGCTGAAGAGGTCGATGTTCTTTGAAAGGCGTTGCAGAATCCCGTACAGGGTGGGATAATCCAGATCGTGGGTGATCGCAGCGGCCTGAGGGAATTCCTCTTTGAGATCCTTGAGCGTCTCCTGGATCATGCCTTCAATTCTAGACATGTTCAATGCGACCTTGGAAAGGTTTCTCGTTAGCATCTTCCCGTTCAACCAAATCCACGGAACACGCACAATGAAAAGCACACTGATCGCAACGTAAGGCACTTCCGCCTTGCCACCGGCAGCGCTCTTTGCAACTTCGCAGACACCAGAATACGCCCCCAAGAAGTCGGCAATGGCACTCATGGTCGCGGTGATATGTCTTTCCGTTTTATTGGCTTCAAAGTCGGCCTGGGCCTTTTCCATACTGTATTTGTCACGCATCTTGTTCATGAGGGCTTCGATGTCCTCTTTTCTAGAAACATCCAGACATTCTTGTATGTCAGGGATTTTCTCCTTCCGTTTGTCGAAAGCCTTTAGAATTCGACTTGCCCAAGGAGGCTGAGATGGTGCTTTTGATTCCAATGGTTGCGCATCTGTGCTGTGACTCACCCACTCCACCGAAGTTGTATTTGGGTCGCCACGAATACGCCTTGGCAATGGCGGTGATATCGAGAAGGGCATTTCAAGCTCGTGTATGGGAGATGCGACTAGATTCTTCGGGATGATGGCTCACGCGTCTGCTGTACATCTTGCGCCTTGATCCCAACAACTTGAAGCGCTGAGAAGCCAGCGTCTGTCTATTATAGACCCAAATCATTCGACACTGACTGACCTACACCGGTCCACTTTGGACATGGGTCATGCGGCACTCATCTGATTTGGTTGTCTGGACGTGTCCGTTTTGGATTCGGACTATTCAAGCAGTCGCATGACTTGCCTGCATCTGGCCTAAGACGTGCTGGAAGCGAGACCTATTACAATCTGATCCAAAGAGGCACTGCATCAAATATCGAGCGACCCGTATTCGTGGCTGATCTCTTTCACACTCATTCTACTGTGGTCGGATGTCTAGGTCCTGGCGGCGCTGGGTTAGCCAATGAACACAACCTGCTTGGACTTTTCTGCACCAAACCTGAACCTCGCAGTCAGAAGACTTCACTCTAAATGATGCAAATGGAACATGCATATACGAGACTTATGGTGTGATGCAGGTGGTGTTATCTTTTGGTCGAGGCGGTGTTGGCCTTCACTCAGACGACCTAGAATTATCATTATGTACTACAAGTCCTCCGTTGTGAGCAACTTCGATTTCTTTACTATTTTCTATTCTAACAGATAACATCTACTGCACTGAATCTCAGCAAGTTCAGGGAAGCTCTGTCGCTCAAGCCGAAGGCCAAATTCAACACCATGACGGATAGGCCAGCAGTGTCCCAGCATCCAAGAACAACCAATGGAGATGCCGTATCCACTCAAAAAGATCCAGATGCGGTGGACAATCCCGGTGCCAGAGGAGTAGCAAAAGAAAACGCGAAAGAAGATGCAGGCTCTCCCGCAGATTACGGCAAGCGCAGCGGGATGCGAGATGACATTAAGGCAGGCGTGTCAAAGTTGATCGATAGCCTAGCTCCAGTAAGTGACGCAGAGCCGGTTATGTATCGCTAGTGTCTTCGATGCGGACCCCAGACTGACTCAATCGATAGCGGCACGAAGTCTTAGGCAAGCACAGGAAGGACGCAGAGAAGATGCTCTTCGGAGCCGTGGTTCATGCCACCGCAAAACTCAAAAATCTCGACCAGAATGGCGACAAAGTTTCGAGAACCTACTCCTCATCCTCGGCTTCCTCGTCAACTTGCTCGGGAGAGTCTGGGTATTCTACCCCATCAGGAACCGCTACAGATACTAACCATGAAGTCGTCTCCCATTTCAAAGAATTGGAATACAGAAGCAAAACATTCGGTGGCAAGGGAGAATTGATTGAAGAGAACTTCGACCAAGACGATATAGCGAACCGCCCTCTCGAAACTTATCACCGGAAGTTCGCATTCACATGGGTTGAAGATAAGGATCGACACGGTACTGTCACTAAGATTCATGTCCGCATCGATTGTCCGAACCTTCGAAAGGTTCTCGCAACATGCCTTCGTCATGTGCCCTTTATTCACTGGAAAATGCCTGTCCTACGTTTTGGAGACCCTTTTCCAGAGTTTGTCTCGAATTGGAGTGATCTGAGAAGGACAGCAGGGCTTCTATCCGCCCAAGGTGGTTGCGGAACACACCTCGCAACACTCCTTGATCGCATCAGCGAGACCAAACAAGTGAAAAGGTACCTTGATCTGGAAAACCACGAGCGCCATCAGAGAGTCGTCCACTATCGCGACCTGGAGATGTACTTCCGTCCTGGGGAGATACTCTTTGCCAAATGTGGAGACCAACCGAGAGCATTTCTTCTCTTCGATGCCGATTTCGATGCAACGTTTAATGTGTTTAGGGTTTTCACATGGAGATATGGTACTGTCCCGTACTTTACAGAAGGGGAAAATTCAAGACACTAATGCTCTTAAGATTTTGACGGTACTTACTTTAGTCGGGAACCCTTCTTTTTCGACGTCCCTAGATTCCGCGGTCCCAGAGACATCACGACTTTGCCTTGTTATCCCCTGAAGTTTCACCCGAGCGAACAAAACATCCGCAATGTCTTGGCTGCAAGAGGTGACCGATTCCGGAGGGCCTGTATGCAGGAAAAGGAGAAGAGAGTGTTCCACTATACTGGTGATTTACATTACAAGAGCCAACTACCAGCAGACTTTATAGAAGACCGGTATGTGGAACCGATTGTTCAAGGCACATGGGCCGGTGCATCCTTGGGCCGGGTCTTGAGCCGGGTTTTGCAAAGAAATGATAAAGACTCGGTGGTTCCTGCAGGGATCGAGTGTGTATGTTTCCAGTCTTTGGCCTCCCTGTTAATGACCTTGACTTTCTAAACGCATACAGTTTGACGAAGAAGAAGATACAGAGAGACGTTCGAGAACGATTCCTGTGAGCTGAAAGCAAAAAAAGGAGGTAAGCTGCTGCATTCGCTAATCAACAAGTAGTACGCTGGGCCTGTTGTGATTGACCCTGGTCTCTACCGGAACTATGGACCTGTGGTCATGATGAACACGAAGAGATTTAGCATGCCAGAGGATTGGCAATATGTAAGTTTGCCTCCCTTTGTCGCACCATATCCCCGACGAATCTGACACTTATCAACCTCAAAGTGTGAATGCCTAGAGTGTCAGAACAACGATGCAGTGCACGAAGTAATGAAGACCAAATACGACAAGCTGAACCGGAAAGGGAGTACATGGCCTGAATTTGAAGAAACCCAGCTCCTCATATGCCCACATCAGATCGAGGGCTACGCCTTGAACACCAAGATGTGGGTGTATCTTGATGTCTCTGCCGAGTCCCTTCACGAGATTGCCGAGAAGAAGTCCGAGGCGACAACAACGGCAGACAGTGCTTTTGACAAGATCGTCCTCCCAAGTGGCCAGTTATGGCAGGAAACCAAGGACATGATGGCAAAGCTGGTCCGCGGGCACGGCAAGGTTCCGAAAGAAAGCGACCACATTCCAGATCCATTTGAGGACCTCGTCAAGGGCAAAGGCCAAGGGCTTGTGGTTCTTTTATATGGTAGGAGTTGAATTGGAGTCAAAGTTTCCATGGCCTGCTAACGCTAGAAGGAACTTCGGGCGTGGGAAAGACTCTGATGGCAGGTAAGCGATATTGCCCCTTTTTGGATTCAGGTCACTCAACAGCATGTAGAGAGCGTTGCCGAATACGCTGGGAGACCGCTCCTCAAACTCAGCATGTCAGATATCAGCCTCGACGTTACCAAAGTGGAGAAGACTTTGGATCGACTTTTCAACATGGCAGAAAGATGGGGAGCTCTCCTTCTCTTCGACGAAGCGGATATTCTCCTTTCTCACCGGACAACGTCTGCTTCGGGAGAGGATCTTACGCGGAATGCAATCGTCGGCGGTACGCATACCAAAGCCGTGGCAATCATTTCTCATCCATAAAATGAGCCGGTCCGCTGACTGGAGTTGCAGTGTTTCTCAAGGTCCTTGACTATTATTCAGGGATTCTATTCCTCACAACGAATCGTAAGTTTGGGTGTTTGCAACCAGCAATCAAGGGAAACTTGGATTCTAACGTATCGCACAGGGTTAGCGCCGTTTGATACAGCCGTCTTGTCTCGCGTCCATCTCGCATTGGAATTCCCTTCCTTGGACAAGGAATCCAGAAAGGCCCTGGCCGATGAATTCCTGTCGCGGGTACAAAGAAAGCCGGCTGCCGCAGAGAAGTCAATCGCCCGTTGGCTCGAGTCCGCGGCTAGCAACAAATTCAACGGCAGACAGATCCGAAATGTATTTGCCGCTGCAACCACACTGGCGAGGGCCGAGGAGCGCCCTCTGCAAGTCACCGACTTGGAGAAGATCTGGGAGCGTACTGACCGGTTCCGTGAACAGATGGAGCGGAAGGTCTTTCTTACTGATCAATCGCTTCTTCCGCCTTTTTAGGATCCGGCCAGGAAAGCCAGGCTAGTGTCTGATCAACGTGTTAATCTAGCCGCTCGAGTCTCCTTCAGTGCTACCATGGCCATTTGGACTACACTTACCCAGGTAGCAACCACTCTCATCGGTGCTTGGGGAATGTGACAGGTTTCGAATCTCGCTGGCCTAGTGTACTAATATTTATTCTAATATCATTACTTCTTCCCACCACTCTCCAAGATGGTACCATGCGCAAGCTCATCTGCAATCTTGCTTCCCGCATTCGTTGTTTGAACATCCGTTGCGGCTCTTCGAGCCTCCTGAAGGAAATGCAGGTGAGGAGGATAGTGATCGAGAGTGTAGATATGGCCGCAAGCCAAAAGACCCAGAACAAACGCCCTTCAAGACCATAATCGTCGCTGATGCTCATGATCCCACTCACAACGGTGATAGGCAGAAAGACCGCTCCCAAGCGAGATAAAGTACCCTGGTAATGACTGTCTCTGACTGCCATAAGACTGGGAATCTCTTCCATCATCTCCTTGCAAGTCTCCCAGTAAGATTGCATTGCTTCCGAAATGTAGGTATAGTCTTCTCCCAGGCCGTAGTCCGTGACTTTTGAGGAAGGATACTCTTTTCCGCATTGGGGAGTCCCATACGGCCCAGGAAGAACTCTGTGCAAGGCTATGTTCACCGGAGAGGAGTGGTCGACGGACTCGATAAACTTCTTGACGAGTATGATTTGTCGGTATTGTCCCGTCAGGTGATGCTTCAACCGGAGTGCGTCGTCCATGTAGCGTTCCAATGCTCTAGTACTTCTACTGTGCCAAGCAGACTCGCCAATCTCGAGGTCCCTCAGATCCCAAGTCCTAGCATCTCCTGACGCACTTAACGCCTCCAAAACTAGCATGGATTCACTGGCGGCGATAAACAGTGCATGCCTTGAGATGTCAAACGGAAACCTGCGGGTTTCACACACGTCTTCGTCACAGCTTTGGCAGGCATGGCCTCGTGAAGTATGACCTTGTGAATCGGATGATCGTTGCTGTTCTTGCGTAGTGGACCTCCCACGGGGACCCCCAAGTCGAACCTGTTAGAAGAGGCGCTACTGGGTACGTTTCTGCCTCTTCCTGTGGCGGTTTCCAAATTGTTTCTTACGGCAGTTGTCCAGTAATAGATGAGATCTTGAACGGGACGCAACTTGATGTAACGTCGATCCGTATCTCCTGTTCTAGAGGTGTGCTGACGAGCGCCCTTGAGTTCTTTATCAGGCGAAGTTGGTGGTAAGATATCGACGTAACCATCTTGGAAGCTCGACACTTCGAATTGCTGTGGCCTCCTCCAGCCGCTGCGGTCGCCCATGGTTCCGACATCGCCCATTTCTCTTAACGTGACCATGTGATCTCGCTCAAGGATTTCAGACGAGGTGCAACAGTTCGAGACCCAAGCACGATGCTGACCGCCATGAGGGACGTCGAAATGACGGAAGCAAGCGGCGTCGACTGGTCTGCTCTCGACTGCCAAAGATACTTAGCACACGAAACCTCCAAGGATGCCACGGAGTTGGAAGACCTTCCTGGTACAGACTATTTCGAACAGAGATTGTGAACAGTTGTCTGGGCTGTGATACGGCTTAACGCTACGTGAGCAGATAACTTGAATTTGTGGAGAGCATGACTGTGCAAGGGACCGCACGTGCTCAGATTAAGCTGGTTGCGGGAAGATATGCGTAGACACCAGGCCGTTGACATGATTGAGGCAGCCTTGAAATTGCCGAAGCTTCGAAAACCTGGTCGACTTGTGATGGGGTGGGCACGCAGCGGGACGGGGCGTCAATCAAGACTCAAGGGAACGTGAAGTTAGTCTAAGTACTCGCCCAGATGCCGCCCTCCGACTGCTTGGCCATGCTGTTACGAGCATTCGAGTGAAATATAAGTGAAGTTGAGGTGAGGATATGTGGTCGCTGCTGTGACGTTGACGCTGACGACGTTAGCCATCATAACACAGCATGGTACATGGTACCAGCATCAACCGTGAGAGTGCAAGTAAACATTCCAGCAAAGGAAGCACTAGAAGGGGCGAGCCGGTATCTAATATCTTCAGTCGTTGGAAATGGGTACACCAGATTCATGAGCGTTTAAGCATCTGCGTATTCGCCAGTGGTCCAGTTATTTGTCAAGCTTGAGGGCGCAGCCAAGAAGCTGCTTCTGTTGATAACGGAATCATGCAGGGAATTCATCCCTGGGGAGGCACTCCCGGCGCTGATAGGTGCGCACGGCCCTCGGAAGAAGGTACCCCGGTCACGAAAACTGTCAGCGGTGGCCATGACGTGCTTGATGATTGATCGACCGCCCGCGAAACTTCGACGACGAGAGCCTAACTAACGAGTAAAGTCAAGACTCGGTTCTGCTACTGTAGATATATAACGCCGTGTTGCTACCGCGTTCGGCACTGTGCACCATACTTCCAGAACTCGTCCTAAGCACAACCGCCCAACCTGCAGATCAACATCAACATCACCTACACTTCTCTCGTCGCCCTCCTCATCCTCGTGCTGACCATGGCTTTCTCAATGCCTTCCTTCCTTACACGATTTCTCCGCCCGTTTTCCTCGGCTCAACTTTCCCTCCAGCCAGATGCGTTGGCCGCGATGCAATTCCCTTCAAAATCCGAGCGGGCGATCTTTGCAGGTGGTTGCTTCTGGGGTTTAGAAGAACTTTACCGCAAGCATTGGGGTGGTGGCAAGGGCCTGCTCGATTGCAGAGTCGGATACACTGGTGGTACTACCAAAGCGCCCACCTACGAAGATGTATGCTCCGGCCGGACGGGCCACGCCGAATCGTTGCTACTCGTCTTCGACCCGGATGTGGTGACGTACCGCCAATTGGTGGAGTTCTTCTTCAGGATGCACGACCCGACCACCTTGAACAGACAAGGCGCCGATACGGGGACGCAGTACAGATCTGCAGTCTTTGCCGAGAACGACGAGCAGCTGAAGATCGCCGAGGAGATCAAGCAGAAGGTCGGGGAGCAGTGGTATAAGGGCAAGACGATCACAACCGAGGTCAAGAGAGCCACACAGTGGTATGATGCAGAGAACTTGCATCAGAAATACCTGGAGAAGAATCCGGCAGGGTATCAATGCCCGGCTCATTGGGTGCGACCATTGCCCGAGCTGAAATAGACAGTTCGGCTGTTGAGGAGAGTCGAGTATGAAGATCGTTGTTGTCGCCATGGGTCGTGTAGCGCAGCGCCCACCGCACCAACGCAAATGATTGTATGTACATGTGTATGAACTGAGATCCTGATTACTGTTCGTCAAATGAGTTGGATCGGATACCAAGGGATTGAAAACCACCCAACATACATCCCGCCGGAGATTCGACGTATTGTTGTGCATTTCGTACCTTTCGCAGAGTCGGAAACTGTCGTAGTACTACATAGTACCTGGGGCGATGTCTAACCGGGTATCGGCATACTCCCATCATTGCATTCAACGGGCGGGATCAGTCACGACCCATGGAAGCATCAGGGAATGATCCTCGTCAAAGCGCTAAGAAGACGACTCCGCCACAGCAAGGTGGGGTTAGGGCGCCGCCTGAGGACACAGCCTCGTCGATGTTCGAGCAGGTTGTCACGAGCACGGCAGTACAGCCCAGAGACAAACATTAATACGTATCCAATGTACCTCAGAGTGGGAATGTAAATTATTTTTTATCTTGCCTGAGACCTTACACTTCTGGGGCTGAGATCTCGGAGTTCGATCACTGTTTCACACGAGAGATAGAGTACAGTACCTCGTACAACCTGACCACGTGGGACGTCCAATCCATATCATCATCGTCGCCAAGAAACCACGTTGCATAACCCCCAGACCTGACAGTAGTCCGACTGGCTAGACCGATAAACTCAGTCCAACGTCTCCAAAATGCCCGACTTCCTCCGCGTGGCCGGGGGTGTCCTCGCAAACGATCGCGTCGCCGAATCTGAAGCCGAGCAATTCGAGGCGCTCAAGAAGGGTGTCCTGGCCGAACAAGCCCGGAAAGAACAAGAGGAAAGGGAGAGGCGGATAAGTCAGGGTCTCCCTGCTGAGTTGACGGCCGAGGAGAAGAGAGAACGGAAGAGACAGGAGAAAATGCGGAGGGAGGAGGAAAAGCAGAAGAGGAGAGATGGGCTCGGGCGGGAGAGAGGCAGTGGCGAGCAAAGGAGCGAAGGTCGAGGAAGCAGAGTGTTGGGGATGTTGTGCTTTGGTGCTCGATGAATGTTGATCGTTCGATGGTACAGTACTTCAAGCTATAGCCGACTGGGCATCCTCACAGCGCCGTCGAGTCGAATGACAAACCCGTTCAGCATGGGGTTCTCCACAATCTCCTTGACAAGCCGGGCAAATTCGTGGCCTTGTCCCATGCGCATGGGATATTGAATCATCTCGGTGTTCATCCCCGCTCTTGCTCCAGTAGCGCCCTTCTCTTTGCTCGCTCCTTCTTTCTTTGGAGGCTGCTGCTCTTGCGACGGTTGCGGTTTCTTCTTCGGCGGGACGGTCATGCCTGTCTGGAACACTCCTGGCGCAACGCCCATGACTCTTATCCCAGCCTTTTGGCCCAACTCCCGTGCCAGCGGGAGGACGATGCTTCGGACGGCACCTTTACTTGCACTGTATGCCAATTGACCAACTTGACCCTCATACGCTGCCACGGAGGAGACCACGACTATAATACCGCGCTCACCGTCTGGACCCCATGGGTCGTTGAGCGCCATATGCGGGATCGTCAGCCGGATCAGATCGACCGTGCCCCGCAAATTGATCGCCAATGTCCGGTCAAAGCCAGACATGTCCATATACTTCACGGTCTCGTGTGTTGCTGAAGGATCTTGCCTGGGTAGGGCGAGAGCAGCTGTACCAATCCCTGCTGAACAGATGACACCGGAAAGAGGTGCGGAGATATCTTCTTTGATCCATTTCAGAGTGTTTTGCAAGGCGCTCTGTATTGACTCGGTGGACGCGACGTTGGTCTTTGTGAAGAGGATGCGCGAGGGGTCGAGGTGTGAGTCCGAGGGAGGAGGATTGAGGTCGAGGATGGAGACGTACGCGCCGGACTGAACAAGGAGTGAGGTAGTTGCAAGGCCGAGCCCGCTGCTTCCGCCGGAGACAATAAATGTACGGTCTTTGATCTGCATGATTGTCGTGCCTACTTGATGTCCTGAAGCGTTGTTTCGAGAGATATCGTTGCAAGAAGTGGCGGCTTGAGCAGGAGTAGTCTTTAAGACACCGAAGCACCTACCTCGGTCCGGGAATGGGCTTTCATGTGCTTCGTGAGATCAGGCGCGCACCACAAGGCTGCGCATAGACCTTCATACGATATTGAGAGAGCCTCGGCTTGGTTTTCAGCGGCGGAGGGACTCCTAACCAGGATGGTGAGGTTGTGTGCGTCACTAATCGCAATCTGAGAGTGTGTTGTCTCTGAACTGAGCAGGCGGCCATTGAATCCAATGTCACGTGAAACCGACCCCCCAGGCGCCCGGGGCACCTGCAATCGTCATAGGCGTCTATTTTAGCCCACTACGAATACCCCTTGAGCCTTGCCTGCGCCACCATAACTGCAAGCCGGCGCCCGCAGTGCTGCATCGGGCAAATGTCTGGGGTGGGCTTGAAACATTATTGATTCTTGTCACGAGTCAATTGCTGTCAGTTAGGAACAGGAGACCTCACCCAGCTCCAAAGCAGAGTCAAGTGTGTGTATGACTGACATAACATGAGCTGCTGGTGATTCATTGCCAGAAGACGTTGAACACCGTCACTGCACAAGAGTTCAACTTCGACTTGAATCTTCCCGCCCCCGAGCACTGAGCCCGAGGCGCTCTTTGCACAAACGCTGATCTGGTCCGACCACGTACGCAGCAAGCCACAACGAACACCGGGGCGCATGCGGACGCTTTCCTGAGAATAATAGATATCTGCCTGGTGCGATCTATTCGGCTTCTCTACAGCAACTTATCCATGACCACCGCGCCATATGTCCCTCTCCTCCAGCCGCTCGAAACCGCTGCCCAACCGGAGCGTCAACAGCCTCAGAAATGGAGGAGCCAGATCCCGAGAGTCCTCGCGGCTGCGCAGGAAATCAATTAGCGGCAACGATGCGTATCTATACGCTTTGAGGGTGGCGTATCTCGCATACCTCTTGCAGCCTCGCAAGACGCGAAAGAGACATGTTGAGACCAGGCCCGCCATCAGTCGTGCCACGACCTCTCATTCTTTTCACGACCTCATGAACGATTTCACCGTGGTTCGAGACTCAAAAAGCACAAGGATCCCACATGACTTCATCAGGGCACTGGAAAAGAGACTGCAAGGTATCCTCATGGGGAGGGAGAGCCGGCAAGAATACCACGAGCCTAACGTGAAGAGAGTGTTTGCCATTTTCCTCAACACGCTATCCGACCCGGCTTTCAAGAAACGGATGGAGGCAGACCGGAGGGCGGAAGACTTGGTTCTCATTTTCTTCTCAACCGCCACCAAGGAGTTACAGAAGGGCCACCAGCCAGGAGATGATGCCATCAAGCGCCTCGTCGACCGTCATGTCGCCCTCTTTGTCCGGCTGATGTCGCTCATTCTGGAGGATAAAGACTGGGCAAAGGACAAGCCTGATCTTGCCACCCGATTGCAGACGCTGGAGTCGAAATTGCTCAAGGGAGACGAAAATCTGGCAACCTCGCAGACAAACGGGGAACTCAAAACCGTGGAAGAAATCGTGCCGCTCACCTACGAGGTCAAGGACATGCCTCTGGCACTGGCGGTCGGACGGCTCTTCGGCCTGACACCTACCATGGTACAGTCCGACATTAACAAACACAAACCGGTGTGGACGGAGAAGGCAGCTCTGCAAGATCTGAAGACATACCAACAGCACCTCACTCTGGGGACCAAAATGGTCCTCAATACTAACGACTTTGACACTCATGAGGCATATCAGGCCTGGAAGAAGAGCGAAGGCCCCGACCTGTCTCAACTCATGCTCGCCATCATGCAGTCGAACCCTGACCTGGCTAAAAGCACCCCTGGAGGCGCTCTGCCTCAATTCAAGGACCAAGCCGAACCGACAAGTCCATCCGACGCTCACTATGCCGAACTCTCTCGAGCCATTTCGCAAGGGGGAGAATCGTCTTCCTACGTTTTGGATCTACCGGCAGATCTAAGCGCCCTCAGCTTGAATTTGAATGATGCCTCACAACATAACGACGACGAAACCCAACTCTATACCTTCATACCTCCTGATCCTAGATCCATGTTTCGATATATTATGCTTCAAGCCCTTAATCATGACCTGAACGATAAGACGAATGAAGCAGGAGGCCAGTTGTTCTCCAAGGAGACCACGGAAATCCTGAACGAGATCGCCCTGAGATGGCGAATACCAAAGTTCACTCGCATTGTCCTCTTCCTGGATGTTGTCCGCGAGAAGTTCGTCGAAGGGGCCATCAGTTTGGAAATGCTGGATGCAGCCTTCAATTACGTCAAAGAGCCTCCGCCGGAGGAGCCGAAGAACAAGAGGAGCTCACTGATAATGAGCTCGACCCTGTACGACCGCAATAATTGGACGATCGCCGACTTTGCCCTGATGGGTAAACTCTTGAACGAAATCTACGAGTACTTGCTTCGCGATTTGTACGAGGTCATCTTGACATCGTACGCTGACAAGGCGCAACTACCAAGGCTTGGAGCGATCATGGCTGTGATGGATGAGCACATTCGGAGTGATCCCAGTTTCCACCAGAGCCCGGAAGATTTCGAGAAGTTCAAAACTGCCGCCATCGATGGTTTGGCAACCGAGGCTCGAAGGATGTATGACAGCCTCTTAGATCGTGAGTTACCTCAGCAGCACGAGAAGTGGGAGTTTTATCACATCATGCAGCTTGCAAAGGCCGTGTTGAAACTTGCAGAGAAGGTACAGAAGAGGTTCAAGAAGAATCCTGAGATTCTCGGAATCAATCCACTCATGATCTTGGTCAATTGTACGCTACCTGCATTTGCAGAAGACTCGAAGGCCATGGTGGAGCAAGTCTTGAACGATGCTCAGAGACAGGGGCTTGAAGTCCCTATCCAGGATGGGTTTGATCTGTACAAGGAGTTGAGCGATTTCCGGCGAGTTCACGCTGATGCCTTACCTCATGTTCCGTTCGCCTACAAGATCGAAGATTTGTTGGGCGATTTTGTTTGGCGATGGATCAAAACCACGGAAACACAAGTCATCGGGTGGGTGGAGAATGCGGTAAAACAGGACGAGTTCAAAGTCAGAACGCAGGTTCCCGGTCAGAATCCTACCGAGGACGAGCGTCATTCCACCTCTGTGCTCGACATTTATAGCTCTTTCAATCAAGTCGTCAACCAGATCGGCGAGCTTAATTGGGATGACGACCTCAGTTATGCCAAATTCATGACGGCTCTTTCAAAGGCAATCGGTCAAGGGGTCTCGAGATATTGCGATCTGCTCGATCAAATGTTCGGCAAGGAAATGGACAGGCTGACCCCCGAGCAAGAAGCTGCCGCCAACATGACTCGACAGGAGAAATGGGTTCAGCTGGCCAAGGACACCTGGAATCAGAAAGAGAGGGTTGAGCCCTTCAATTTCTATCCTCAGTCATTCGTTAAACTCAACGACATATCCTTCGCTATCCAGCAATGGGATAAGCTCGAATCCGAGGTCAACGTCGATGGGTGTGCGGAAGTGATCAAGAAGTATGCTCCTCCACTGCAACAGCGACCGAAGAAGACGTCAAACTACGTCTTCACCATCAAGATTGTTGAGGCTGAGGATCTCAAAGCCTGTGATGTCAATGGTCTCAGCGATCCATATGTCGTGTTGACCGACGAATACCAAAAGAGACTTTTCAAGAGCAGGATAGTCTATCGAAATCTAAGCCCTCGATGGGATGAATCAGTGGATATCACCACGCAAGGTCCGCTCAACCTCATTGCCACGGTGTGGGACTGGGATGCCATGGGGGACCATGATTATGTGGGTAGAACTTCTCTCAAGCTCGATCCTTCCCACTTCAGCGACTTCTTGCCGCGAGAATACTGGTTAGACCTCGACACCCAAGGACGGGTTATGGTTCGTGTGAGCATGGAGGGTGAACGCGACGACATCCAGTTCTACTTTGGCAAGGCCTTTAGAAGCCTTCAGCGCACGCAACGGGATATGACGCGCAAGATCACCGACAAACTGTCTGCCTACATCAACCACTGCCTCTCCCGTCGCGCACTCCGATCGTTGCTCAACAAAGGCATGTCCATGGCCAACGTCTCCGCCAATGTCTCGTCCTTCTTCGCTCGAAATCGAGCGTCTGCACCGCCACCCGTATCGACCATGCCCACCGACGCTGAGATCGTCAACGCTATAAAGCCACTCTTCGACTACTTCGATGACAACTTCGCCATTATGCAACAAACCCTCACCTCCGAAGCAATGAAAGCCGTTATGACGCGTATCTGGAAAGAGGTCCTCGTCACGATAGAATCACTGCTCGTGCCTCCACTTTCCGACAAAACCTCGCAGCAGAAAGCCCTCACTCAACATGAACTTGATGTTGTGTTCAAATGGCTTCAATCACTGTTGGAGTTCTTCAACGCGGTGGATGAGGACACCGGGGAAGCTAATGGCGTCCCACTCAACGTGTTGAAGAATCCAAAGTACCACGAACTACAGATGCTAAACTTCTTCTATTTCGAACCGACGGACTCGCTCATCCGCGAATCCGAGCGCATGGCCAGCGCCACTGCAGCTTCCCAGCAACAACTTTCGCGGTCTCGCTTCTCCGCGCCGGCGAATCTCGGCAACGCCAACCTCCTATCTCCGGGAAATCTTGTTCTCGGCGGCGGAGCACGACGAGCTAAGAGCATCATGCTCTCCCGCAACCTGGGCACCAAGCGGAAAGCAAAAGAAGAGAAGTGGAAAGCCGCCCAGGCGGAACCGAACGATGATATGATTCTCAGAATTCTGAGGATGAGGCCGGAGGCAGGCCCGTATCTCAGGGATCGCAGTAGGCAGAAAGAGAGGTTGGCGGCCGCGGCCGCGGCGGAGATGATTGTTAGGCAGAGCCTTCTGTCTGGTGGTGGAAGAATGACTGGGCCGAGTGTCATTAGACGGTAACGTGGAAAGATTGCTAGCATGTCAGCCAGGCTTTGGAACGATATTCTGCATTATGGGTTCTCATCGGTTCGGTAAGCTCTTGGCAGGATCTATGGCCCGTTAATTCATTTCACTGGGCGAGTTCATGGTTGACGACGAATGGGCAGGTTCAACCAGGCGCACCTCCAGTATCAACATATGAGCGCATACGGCATGGGATGTGAAGGCGTTGGTTCAGTATACCCAATCTATCATATACGACTTTCTTTTCAGCAATCCGATTGCCTGATTCTGCTCATGCCTCCAGCTTCGCGTTAGACTCACTCAGGAGGGCAGGGCACCCGTTGGCCAGTGGCAATGTCTACTTTCCGTCTTTTCTGTCTTGTATTCATGAATCGGCCCTGCAGGATTTTCGGCTGGCCAATTTGCCATTATTCGGAACGATTCTCGACTCCACATGAATTGTTTGCACCTTCCCTACACTAGACTCACGGCGTTTGAGAAGCCACAGTACAAGGTAGACGCTTCGCAACTAGGGCGGCAATGTCCTCCGCGAAGGCGGGCATGGGTGGCAGGCCGGATGATCTGCGGACGTGCTGAAGGAAAGCAGGAGACAGCACTTTGAAGGCGCAAATATCGATTATCGCGCAGATACATACTGCCAACCGGCGCTCGTATCAGCATGATTCCGACGCCATCGTTCTCTCTGATATCCAGACGCCGAGTTCGCCAACATCAAGATACCCGATATACAGTGATTTTCGTCCACAAACAGTCGGCTCGCCTGATCATCAACTCGATTCTCTCCGTCTAGCAGCCCAGTAATGCGCTCAATGGCCTGAACTCGACACTCTCCATCTAGCGGTCCAGTAACGCTCTTAAAACCATGAACTCGACGCTCTTGACCCCTGTCCTCGCCCACATCCCATACAGTCCGAAGATCCTCATCTCGACCATCACAAGACCGCCTTCTTCTCGCCCTTTGACCGCAGACCAATCGAGATAGGCTCGGCATTCATCCACCGCAACAGGGAGGCCTAGGCCGTAGCACGCGGAAGGGAAAGGTTGTACGGCAAACACTGCTGCTCCAGTGAAGGGTCCTTGTAACGACGACTGTTGGTGAGACGCAGAATGCCAGGCTACCCTGCGGATGTATGCCAGTCGTTCGATTGTCAGCTGGACGTTCCGCGGGATATCTGTGCCAAGCTGGAATGTGAAAGGTGGTGGGAGAGTGAAATTCTTGATGCGCCAGCCTTTGGTTACCGGCTCGTCTTCGGCCGCGAGAATATTGTAGGCACTGGGTCGAAGGGCTCGATGCATTGGAGCGCGGACATCCTTGGGACACGATTCGCAGAGGCGGTCGACTTGGAACGTTTCGAGAATCAGCGTGTGGAATGTGCGAGACGTCAGTCCAAGGCAGACGAGAAAGGGGGCGTCGAGGTGTTGGATGATGTTGAGGAGGAGTTCCGGGGCAAGGCCACCAAGTTGTTGTGAAGTGTCGTTGCTGTCGCGGGGAGGAGATGGATGACAGGATGGGACGGAGAGGCCATCATCGATATTTGCATTCGCAACGTGACTGTCAAGATTGTCCGGGGTGTCTTGTGTCGGAGAGCTTGAGATTCGCGACAAACTGTCTCTAGAGAGTTGGCCGACTTGTTCTTCTTCAGGGGCTCCCCTGACGCAGTCATGTCTTTGACCATTGTCTCCGAATGCCAAACAGTTGGTGGGCCTGCCTGGCCGTGAAGCGTGGTGGTTGGGATAGACGCGAGGGAGACACATCTTGTGAAGTCGCGATATTTATCGCGTGGTGCTGGGATGCCACACCGCCCGCCTATCCCCCTACCGCGTCCGGCAGAGCGACGGCGTTGCTGCCTAGCACCATGAATCCAAAGTGAAGACAAACAACTGTGAGCAGTGAAATGCAATATGACGCTGAAGGGTGTATGGCTCGAAGCAAAAGAATTGACTTATGAGAACCACGCAGCAGCAACCACGACCATCGTGATGGTATGCGGTTTACAGCTTGAATCAACCTCAGCAACCTCCGCCGTCCATCCAGACACATGTACAGCATGGAGGTCTGTTCTGCCGCCTGGCTAGAAATCGGCCGCTGCGTGTTTTGAAGCGCTGGAGGAAGTAATTCAACTTGCATTGTCTTTGATAATGCCGAAAGCGGGTTGACAATGGCATTTCCCTTTCAGAAGTGGCATAGCTTTTGAAGCGCCGCTGGAGTCTAATGTCGAGAGTCTCTGCTGCGAAGTGGTTGACAACTAGAGAAAGCTGAAGGCATCAAAGAAGTCTCACCCAAGTCTCGGTCACATAACCAAGGGAAGTGGCGTTGAAGCTGCTTCTGCCGAGATTGACTTTCAAATATTCCGTTCTGGGTATTCCCCCATACCTGACTAAGGCTACTTCATACGACTCCGTGGTGCTTGTTCATCCAGGTTTGATGGCTTACGCTGGGTTGTGGCCCTCGATGCTCTGCTGGAATCTGCGCCTTCTCACCGCCACGCAGAGATCGGCACCGAACACGAATCGGGCGTCGACATGCATCCAATCAGGCTGAGGTGAGGCTATGTCGGGCGCAACAGCTCATTGCTATAGTGAAATGGCCAACTTCTCATCCTCAAAAGGCAAACGTTGCCATCTACCGTTCCTCAAACTCGTCTCTCTGCAATGTCTTCCATCACTTTCGGTTCGGTTGGAGATATCATCAGTGTCTGCTTGTTGGTCAAAGATGTGGTCGAAGCTCTTGACCAAAACCGAGGCTCTTCAGCCGAATACCAGGCGCTTGTTCGAGAGCTAGGGATCCTTGAGCGCGCGCTTCTCGAGGTTGACCTTCTCTCTCGCTCACATTCGCAGTCTGCCGATATTATCGACATCTGCAATACCGCCCGCCAATCAGTTCAAGATTGCAGAAAGGCTCTTCAGACCTTTTCCAAGAAGATCAAACGATACGACGCGGCTCTCGGCGAAAATGGCACCAAAAACCTGCTGCACGAAGTGGGCATGAAGATTCGATGGCATATCGTGGAGAAAGAAACCGTCACCAAATTTCGAGCCGAGACCACAGCACATGCCAACGCCCTCAACATGTTATTGGCAACTGCCAACGTGTGAGTCGAAGTCTGGAAACTGCGGCGACAAGCTGACTGGCACCAGAAAACTCATCCAACTCAATGGGTCGAAGCTTGAAGAGTTGCAATCCAAAGCTCAAACAAGTAACCGCCAGCAGGACGACCGGTCCTCGAAGGTACTTGACAAGCTTGAGCACGCCAACTCTTCATTGCTCGGGGCAAAGACGCTGCTCGCGAAGCTTTCGGCTGGGTTGGATAGGCTGCAACAATTCAGCCTCGAACTCAAGGATTCTGTGCATCGGATTCTGTCTCTCAATGTCTCCACTTACAATGCCGTAGTCGCAATCAAGTCGGGACTGCCTAGCCGGCTGGAACGTGCTCTGATCGGAGATCCTGCCATCCTCGAAGATGGGCTGGGGCGAATAGCACCTGTGCATCTGCAGTTCGTCAACTCCTGGGACGCGTTCGACGCCGTTCTTGAAGTTCGATTTCGTGGGCTCGATGGGCATGAAAAGGTCAGAAAGCGAGACTTTGTCCTGCAAGAGCATGCTACGGGCTTTGAAATACGAAGATCCCGAGTGTGGGAAGGTTCGATTTTGCCTGGCCAGAGGATCGAAATGAGCTTCGTGTTTAGCAAGGATGGCCCTTCTGCAAGCACTGCAGACGATGCGTCGTGTACGTCTTGCCCTAAATGCGGGTTCGTGTGCAGCGAGAAACATAACTCGGAGGTCCAATGGTACGGAGCTGTCTGTCTGCTTGAGAGTCCTCGTGAATTGACGATTTCCAGCGCAAAGTGCAACCTGATCTACAAAAGGATCATCGAGATAGAAGAAATGGAAGCCACCACATCGGACGAAGTTCCAATGGGCCACCGCTCCCAGCCGAGGTTTGGACAGATTCTGTTTGGACCTTTGTCTCCACCAACGATCTCAGCTTCTAAAAGGAAAAGAGAAGATGGACTTGACGAGACGTTCGCTAGATTCAAGAGAGTTCGACTCATTTACAGACTGGTCAAACGGCGTATTCGGCGGCGTCTTCCGCGGCGGGACATCCGGGCGTCAAACCTTTCATCGCACCATCGCGGGATTTCTCCACCCGGTGCAATCAACAACCCTGGTAGCCTTGACGGACTTCGCAGTCCAGATGCGTTTCGCGATCATGTTCTTCCGCCTGAACTTGCAGATCCGGATGGCTTACTCGAGCGGCGACGGGGACGTGATCCAGGTCACTCCGGCTCAGAAACCGGTGCAGACGCAGAGTCGGTACCGGTACGGGAGACTGCTGCTCCACCGCAATCGGCTCTGATCCCAGTCGAGGCTGCGGAATACTGATGGGTTCTTGAATGGTTGGAAAGGGGCTGAGCAGCACAGTAGCACCAGCTCGATCGCAGGAGCCATAGTGTTGGCTCGTGTTTGGCTCTGGTCTTCGGCGGAACAACTGGTGTAAAGACTCAGCGTCAAGGGGTAGAGTGGGAGATAATCTCGTCTGCCGCCTTCAGATTTAATGAGTGATAGAATGACTTTCCTCAGCGCGCCCGAACCATGTTGACCGGCATTAACCAAGGCGTCAGTGAATTTCCTCCACATTGTTTGCGGGATCGGCACATAACGTCCACTTTCGCGACAGGATCGCCGAGATATACGGCACTTTCCTCCATCAAAACTCCACCGTACTTTTTTCCATATGCGGCGGGCGTTTCGGCATATGCGCGCAATTATCTTGGCACACATCCGCACCGCAAGTTTGATGAATTTCACAGCGAAATCTCCCCACCCGCGTCGACGACATTGAAACGCCCTTTGCAATTCCGATTCCCAACTCCACGAAAAAGTCTCCTCCTCCGCCTATTTGGTCTCGCTGTGTCTGACCTCGAGAAAACCCCGTCGATAAGTTCATTTCAGCAACAAACAATCCGCCCACCATGGAGAACGAAAAGGGAGAAATCGTCGATCTGTAAGCCAGCACCATTTCCTCGATTCCGAAGAGAATCAGAACAGAATAGAATGGAAGTCGCTAACATGTTTTTCTTTTCTTCCTCGCTACCAGCTACGTCCCCCGCAAATGCAGCGCCACCAACCGCATCATCAAGGCCAAAGACCACGCGAGTGTGCAGATCTCGATCGGCAAGGTCGACGAGAACGGCCGCTACACGGGCGAGAACCAGGTGTATGCTCTGTGCGGGTTCGTGCGGAGCCGGGCCGAGAGCGATGACAGTTTGAACCGCCTGGCGCAGAAGGACGGGTTCTTGAAGAGCGTGTGGAGTGCGCAGCCTACGAGATAGGTGGGTGCGAGGGGGCGTTGAGGGTGTGATGGTGTGAGCCTCAGGTTGGTTGGTTGGTGGGTGAGGGAGGAGATACACAATACCCCCAGCCAGCGATGTGTCCTGCCGTTGTTGTTGCGTCGGTGTCGGTATTGGCACGGTGGGATGGATGGTGGACGCACGCCAGGTGATCGAAGCTATTACCGTCGCATGCGTGCATTGTTATCTTCTATCCGTGGCCGGCGGGCAGGCGAGGCGAGGCGAGGCGAAAGTGCTGGGATGTCAAGACAAACGATCGATCCAAACACCATTACCCACAAACGGCAACCACAACCGTCATCGTCACCGGGAGCGAAGGTGAAGGCTATGACCAAGGGGCACGATGATAGAAAGTCAATCAATCAAGCAACGCTCAGTTCAAACCATGTAACTTGGCGGGAAAAGACAAAACGCCCCAGGGAAAAACATGATTAGAGAACCCAAAAAAAATTCCAATCAATCCCTACCTAACATATTGTTTCTTCCCACTATACTACGCCGTGCTACTCCATACATATGCTATGCTAGGCTAGGCTATGCTAGGCTCGAGGATTTCAAGGATGACGAGGAAGATGATGGTGTCCATTGTTCTGCGACGAATCCCGGTAGATAGAATTGTGCTACCCGTATCTGTGCTCTGACTCTCAATCTCGGACAGTGTCACAGCTCTTCAGGAGGCGGCTCTGGTTGATATACCCATGTCTTGATGTTCGGCTGGTGTATGTATGATTTTTCTACCTCCCCAGTCATGGTGCTAAGTCTGAGGAAGCCTTGATGTGCCGGTCGTGCGTAACGCGACAGAGAGATAGGAAGGTAGAGGGAGAGAGAAAAAGATTCCATGGGGGGTCTTAGAGAATCAGAAGAATCCAAAAGGGTATCATTTCTAGTTCTTCTCGAGTGTTTCGGAGTCTTCAAATCTACCTACAGGGTAGAACCTTTTGTGGGATGAGCCTGGCCTGGCCTTGTCCTGTCTTGACAATGCGTGGCCGTTCGCGGATATTGACTGGCTGGTAGGCAGGCAGGCAGGCGGGGAGGCGGGTCTCATACTTCATACGATTTTCATGAATTGTTAGGGACATCTCTCTTTTTCTAGTCTTTGTGCAGTCGGACGGCGGGGTTGGTCTCGATGAAGTTGAGGTCGACTTTGTGGCCCAACAGTTCTCGGATGTTGTTAACGCCGTACCTGTTCAATGTCAGCCGCTTCGGGACTTACAAAAACTTCATGCGCGCGTGACTTACTTGATCATGGTCGGCCTCTCCAAGCTCAGACCCCAGCCGTAAATCCGCATGTCCTTGGGCAAGCCCATGGGCTCGAGCATCTCCGGTCTGAACATGCCGCTGTTTCCAATCTCCACCCACTTCTTCAGGCCTTCGTGATAGCTGAATATTTCCATACTAGGCTCGGTGTACGGATTGTAGGCCGGCTTGAACCTCAAATTCCTGATGCCCATCTTGCCGAAGAAGACTTCCATGAAGCCTATCAGGCCGCCGAGTGTCAATCCCCAGTCAGCGATGACGCCCTCTACTTGGTGAAACTCTGCCAAATGTGTTTGATCGACGGTCTCATTTCTGAAGACACGGTCGATGGAGAAGTATCTTGCCGGTCGAGGGTTGAGTGCCAGCTTGTGAAGCATGTAGGTCGAAATGGCGGTGGTGTGGGTCCGGAGAACCAGTCGTAGTGACTCCTCTTCCGCCCAGGGATATCTGTAGCCTATGGAGCCGAATTTTCCATCCTGGTGAACTGCCCGTACGTCGTCCCAGTACTGCTTGTAATTTAACGTTTTCTCCTTGGACTTTGTTCGCTTATGCGAAGATGCTGGAGTGGACTTCTCACCAGGAGCGGCTGGCTCTGGATCTGCGCGGGGTGGATCGGCCTTGGCAGGATCTGAGATATAGAAGGTGTCTTGGAGGTCGCGGGCCGGGTGTTGTTGAGGGACGAAGAGAGCGTCGAAATTCCAGAACCCGGTTTCCACATATCGATTCGTGGGCATTTCTTCGAATCCCATCTCAAAGAAGATCTCCCGGAACTCTTGCCGCACTTTGTTAAGAGGATGTAGGGCACCAGACGGCGTTATTGCGCCCTTGGCCTTGAAGTTGTACGGTTTCAGCTGCACCGTCTTCCACGCACCGGAAGCCAACATCTCTGCTGTGAGATCTGTTTCCTCCTTCACGAACTCGGTCGAGAATTTGGGGCCCTTGGAGATCTTAAAGGTGATAAGCTTCTCTTCCGCCACATACTTCCTCTTCCTGAAGTCCGCAAGTGTCTTGGGGTTGTCCAACGTCTTCGTTGACTGAATCTTCTGTAACTGTTCTTGTACCTCATCCTGTATCTTGTCTGTTGCGGCCTTGAGGGTATCACCTTCCTTTCTGACCCACTTGAGCTTGAAAGCATCCCCCTGACCAAACTTGGCGACATTGGCGTCACCAACAGCGGCAGGGAGGTCCTTGATTTTCAGCCCCTCGATTGCCTTTCGTACAGCTTCAAAGACTCTTGCGCCATTGCTTCCATTCTCAGCAATATCTTTGCCTTCTTTTGTGAGAACAAGTTGTATCCGGTCGATCTGTTCGGCTTCGACATACTCTCGTGACCGCAGTTTGTCGACAGCAGATTTGACACTGACAAAGGTAGCATTGGGAAAGGCGTCGGAAGTGAGGACTGGACTGTCAGATTGGTTGAGGACTTGAAGCACCCGCGAGGTTAAGTCCTCAGCCATAATTGTGTCTAGAGCAGTCGCCTGCGCGCTGCAACAGAGATATAGGGATGGCGAGGTGAAGAAACAACAGGATAGATCAGCACTGAAAGAAATAGCTTGAGCCTCGCCGCAAGAATGACTCCAACCATCGAGGAAAATGACTCCAAAATGAAAGTGGGTCTTTTCGTGCCTCAGCCTCGTGTCGGAGCCTCGCCGAGTGAAGCTGGCGAGCTCCACTCACAACGCCCTCCAACAATGAGTCAACCAAAGGCCGATAATTGGACCAAGTGCGAATGTCGTTCCCTCCAGCTGGGCTCTTCGGAGCTCCGCAGGGGTCCTTCGGTTTCTAACGAAGCATGAAGTCGAGGGAAGCTAACCCCCTCAAGAGCGAGTTTTACGTCGCGGCGAACCACTGCTTCCAGCAAAAGGCTACTTCGAATGTAAGGTTTTGCATTCCTGCCAGATTTTCAACAGAATCTTCACACCGAGGACGTGTGCGTCAACAAGCAGTGGCAACAGGATCCTGGAAGGAGGAAGCAGGATGCCGTCCAACCACCCAATATCTTGACACGAATTAATTCTCCCGTAATTTATCGACATGCAAAGTATCAATTCACAGGGCACTTCCGGGTCCCGACCATAGTTCCCCCCTCGTGCAGCTAGGATTGACAACGTAAGTGCATCGTGTTCCCTACTTGTGGCGCTGGCTTTCCATATCAGTCATCTGCCTTTCTTTTTCAGCGCGGTTCCACTTGTGCCCGTGGAAGAGGTGAAGAAGAACAAGAGCTCCAACTAGTAACATGGCTCCCGTCAATAGGGTGAAGGTCCAACCAGGGTGAATGCTCTTGAGCAAAGGCTCTACCACAGCTGTTCCCCCGGCAGCCAGTAAGCATCTGACAAGATTGAGGGATGCCATCGCCGAGGCGCTTTTGTCATGGTGTATGTCGACAAGGTAGGTCGAAACAATGCTTTGAAGAGAAACGGCAGCCCAGCCAAGTACAAAGAAACTGATAATCGGCACGGATATGTGGATGCCTTTATCAACCGTCCATCCAAATACCAACACCGATGCACATTCAAATGCACTCCAAATCCAGACGGTTCTCAGTCGAGCTTTCTCGATGGATATACGCTGCTCATCGCCGTCATATTCGCGCATGATCTTCTTGTAATCGTGGTCGAGGAATTTGCCTGTCAGGAGGGTGCCAATCATCGAGCCAGCGCCATTGGCAAGGAAAATCAACCCAATTTGAATTTCCGACAGCCGATATTTGTGTTGGACGAGGGTAGGCAAGGCAGTGAGCACCATCTGCCATACAGTGTAGTGGATCGCCACATATGTGATGGCGCAGAAGGACTTTAGATGGAACAAGATCCTCCCTGGTCCCAGAAGGTCGACTGCTTTGGGGGGCGTCGGTTTGTCGTCCTGCCTCTCTAGTGAAGCATTCCTCCGTGGATTACTCCTTTTCTGGCCGACGGTGAGAAGAGACTTCGCATAACGTGCAGGCTCTTTCGACCCATTTCCCACCATGGATCTCAAGGTCTCAGGCAGGATCAGCACAATGACGATGAAGCAGACTCCGCCGTAGATGGTCAGGAACCAGAAGACAGACCTCCAACCGAGCTTGTCCGCGAGCACGCCACCAACAACTGGGCCGATGGCAACCGGCATGAGGAGGCCGCCCTGGAAGAAACCCATGTACGACCCCCTATCCTCCCTTTTTGTGATGTCCCCTATTACACCAGCTCCAAGAGCAATTGTGCTGGCACTTCCAGTACTCTGGACGCAGCGAAGCACAAGCAACTGTGCATAGTCTCGCGTCATTGCCAGTCCTATGCACGCTCCGAGGAAGATAGCGAGGGTGCAGCAATATGTAATGCGGCGGCCTTTGGTGTCGGAGATGGACCCCCATACAGTAGGCGATAGGCCCTGGAAGATCAAGTAGCACGTAACCGTGAGGTTGACAAGGGCAGCAGAGACCGACAGATCTCTAGCGATCTGAGGAAGCGCAGGAAAGTAGATGTTGGATGCAAAGCCGGAAAGAGTGGCTGCGAATGAAACAATGGTAATAATCAACGCCTTTTGGTTCGTTGTGAAAAGTGAGTAAGGCTCCGGAGAGCTAGGTCCGGTTGTATTCTGTGATTCAGACATAGTTTGATGGATCTTGACGGTTTCTGTAGTGCTGGTGGCGACGGCGCCATACATATATACTCCTGGTGCCATCGAAGCAACAGTTGTTCTTAGTGCCCATCGGATCTCCGAGTTTGGTATTCGGGCTGTTTGATTCGTGCATCATAAGGGATGGCAGTCAGACCAGGAGAAACTCTTGCCTTGAAGATTGTTAAGCCTACCTAGGTACATGAGGTGTGCACTGTGTGAGTGAATGTTGAGACGGACGAGCAAGCCAGTGCCCTTGAAGAACAGCCAAAATGAAGTCCTTTGACTGCACGGATCTGGAATCAAAGGTACTCCGTACAATAGTGTCCTCGGTCAGACAGTGCGATCGGTCGGACTGGTTCTTAAGATTCTCCGGATCACAGTTCGCTAGAAGCCTTCGAGGGCTTCGGTACTCCGAGGTTGTCATGCCGAGGCCGATGGTTTCCCACTATTAGGTGGGCGGGCAGTCACAAGGATCTACGCGCCTCTTCAACAGCCAATGAAGTCCACAAATAATTCGACACCGAGTGCATCATACCTCATCCCCAGGTTGCGCGTCAGATTAGGCACATAAGTGTTAGGAAACAAAGAATTGTTCGCAGGTAAAATGAAAAGCGAGGCATAGGCGAGGGATGGGTGAGGGATAACTGAGGCAAAGACCAGGGACGCAAGAGGCAACTTTGCCGGTAATTCCGCAACGCGTCAGAGTTCTTTCATCAGCCTTGCGATGACAACGAGGCTGAGATGACCAAGTCAACCACAGTTCCAACATCATCAGCTACTGTCTACTATGCAGGTACCTTGTGCTGCCGGATTATATGATGACAAGTGATATCACTTCTTCAGGGTTGTCTTCGTGTCGGCCGCCGTAGTCACATATGTCTTGATCGGGCATTGACGCCGAGAAGCCGTTGTACGTCATCCAGGGACATAGGAAGCGGTCGACTCACCTGGGACGTCTCCCTTCCATCTGGTTGACTGAAGCTCGTTGCGATGAGTCCGAAGGTGAAAATTCCCAGGAAGAAGTCCTGCAACAATTGTTTCAAGTCAAAGCTTCGGTGTGACCTCCGGAGGCCATCCTGCACAAGATGCGAGAACCGCAAATGGAACTGCGTCTACACTACCGGCCCCAACCCTCCCAGCGAGGAGGATGGAGCTGAAGGAGACGACAACTTTTCAGCCCCATCTTTCTCTGCTTTACGCGGCGCCCGCCTCGATCTGGACCCGAAACCCATTGACCCGCAAACAAATTCACCATCCAATGAGCCTCGCAACAACCGATCCGACACCAGCTCCCGCATCACATCCACTCAATCTAGCGAGACACTTGACTTTTCCGGCGTCCAGCTGATGTGTACCGTGGATGCCCACCGAATCCGTGTCCGTTGGCTTGAGAGCCTCCTACCGTCCATCGACCAGAGACCGAAACCCTTTCAGCCGGCGACTATGTCATTCGCAGCAAGAATTTTCAAGTCTTATCCTGGCATGTTTGTGACCGGCGACTGCCCTCCGTTTATTCACTGGTCGCAGGTCAAGGGTGAGACCGCATGTCAGCCCTTGGAAAACTGTATGAATATTTCTCGTATGTGGACAGCCCAGACCGCGGGGAGCGCTGATATGGTCCGAGAGGTTATTGGACAAGAGATGGATAAACTATTTGAAAAGGGAGGTACGATCTGCCCTAAAGTGACGCCATGACTAATGACGGAGTCGACAGCGTGCTCAGTGCGGTCAACTAGAACTTTTGGCAACGTTCCAGGCCTATCTCCTCTATGCTATTATGCTTTTCTCGAGCACTCTGTCCGCCCACAGTATTCATCAGGATGTCGTTATGAGACTCCAGGACTTAGCAGGAGACGCAGCAGCCAAAGGAACTCTCTGCTATGCAGAAACCGAAGGTACAAGGCCTGACTGGGAATCGTGGATTACCGCATCTGCAAAACGCAGAACTCTTTTCGCCACCTCGCTCTTCGACAATCTGGTCAATTTCTCTCAGGGGTCTCCGTCCTTTGTCGCTGTCGAACTAGCCGGTCTTCCTGCTCCAGCAAGCAAGACCCTATGGAATGCACAGACCCGTCAGTCCTGGAATCAGGCTTATAACCAGCAGCTGAGCCACTCGGCTGATGGAGAATTATTGATCAGCGATCTCTGGCCACAGCCTCAGGCAAACACGGCAGCGCTACAGCCGAAGATCGACCGCTGGCTGTCGTCTGTTGACGAGTTTGGGATGATGCTTTACGCCGTTACATCTCACACTTATAAACAGAACGATCCCTGTGCTTGACCGTGGTGCTACCGAAATGCATAGAGTCTATCTTTGAGTTATGGTGTGGACCCTAGTTTATGGTTACTGCATTTCGTGGCCGGGGCTACTGGTTCGATCACTAATCCATACTATCCAGCATCTGCTCGATCACTTATTATAATCGAAATCCTGCACCTGACTCAACATGAGCTTCACAAGCAGGCACAACTTCACTTTGCTATAACTTTTGTGTATCCAGTCCGTCAGGTCCGTTTCTAACCGACTTCAACAGTGGAGATTATATCGGCCAGAAATTCAGCGAGCAGCTCGACTCCGGTATTGGAGCTCCCATTAATTTGCAGGATTGTTAACTGCAGGAGGCCTGCAGCGGTCGTTCTCCGAAGATTCGTCGAGCCCTGAACTTGGCGACAGTCATTGCCCCGCTTGTTTCAGTCCCCGGATCCCTCGCCTCAGAGATTGTCTTGACCTTCTGAAGTATACTGCGGTGATGCGTGGACGGCCACTGAAAGTGGATGAGACATCCACTCCACATGACAATGTACGTCATGTACTCCGAAGGGTGTGCGGACACTGATCTGTTCGTAAAACAGCTGCGAAGAGCCAGAGGAAGGGCTGCACAGCGTCGCTATCGGCATCGCAAAGACCAAACGCTGGCCGAGACTCACGCCAGAAATGTCAAGCTTGAGGCCATTGTTGAGGAAATGGCAAAGGCATTCCTGGGCTTTGGCGACCACATTATTCGAACCGAAGCTGCTATATCGCACGGAGACCTGGGTCCAGCCTATTGTGAAATCGTGAAGACTTTTCTGAGCCTCATGGCAGAAGTCGATCAAGTAAAAGGCTGGCCTGAGGACCAGACACGGAATCCCAGCTGCGAAAACACATCGGGAAGAACTGGAAGCGGAACAACGCAGTCGGTCGTTCAAACGCCTGAGCAGATGGAATCCAGCTCTCGTAACCCCTACGAGTCCGCTTTCGCCGAACTCCTTCCAACCGCAGAGAGCAGCAAGGCGGCTGGATTTCGACGCATGACGCTGACAGATGTCGGGCGGCCATCTCTGGGCATCATGTCGATGCCTACGCAGAATCCGCTGCTGTCTGGTGATTATTCTGCCATCGATGAGTTTTCCTATCCCGAACCCTCGCTCTGGAGGAGACTCCTTCGCCACGGCATGCTGAGAAGTTATCGAGCTTTGGAGGGCGCCGGTGACATACAAGAGAATTCGCAATCATGGCTCGCACGATCGCATCACTTCAGCCTCCGTCATGCAAGCAGATGGCAGATTCGCTTCCTCACTAAGATTGGGCTGGACCAGATGACCGAAAATATGCATTCCACAGTGTATGGCCCAGTCCCGTCGACCAAGGAACTCAGCGTCAATCAAGTATTCGGCACCGTAAAACATCGCGAACTAGCCAACGCTGTGCTCCAGGACCTTGAACGCGAAGGAATTTGGCCGGAAATGGTTCGAAGCGAAGAGATCGAGAACTATCTCGCCACGAAAGGAAACACGAGGCTGATAGGCAACAGACTCGAACTGCGACTATTCTCACCAAAGGGCCCCCAGTCACCCACGCCGAGAGCGGCCTCCACAGGGAAAAAATTCCAGACCGTGATCATTGATACCGAGAAGTTGATTAAGAAACTCTGTGAAGAGTCGATTTGTTTAGGAGACGGTATGGGCTTCCTGAAACGCATCATCAACAATGCAATTGTTTATTCAGCTGTGCACATCAGCCACGACATATGAACAACATCAGCGGTCGCACAGACATCGCTCTCCCGCCAAGCACTCAAGGTGCAGACCTCTCGGCCAACATCGGTGTCCGTGCGAAGTCGACGTGGAAGTGCCCCGGCGCCACAATCCAGAAGCTCAATCTTCGGTTGCAGTAACCCGCTACCCAGTTAGGCATCATGAACACAAATGCCAAGCACAATGACCGGTTACTCTACCCTAACAAGGCTCCATTTGTTATCGGTTCCGACTATAGATCAGTAATCATGACAAAAAGCCACTTCAGATCTTGAGCCTCAATAATCGCGACAAAGATCTCTTGACGGATTGGGACCCGCATGACTTGTATTACGAAATCAGGGGCAAGCGCGTATAGGTAGGTTAGGTACACTCTAAATGTACCTTGCACGAAAAGCAGCCAATATGCACCCTTTTCAATAAAACGAGGTTTTCATACTGAGAGTGTCGTGGCCAAGTTCGAATCCATGGACGCCGTTGCTGTCGATGGAGCGAACAAGCCCCAACTCACCCGTACTCGGGGCTTGCTGCTTGCAACCACGATTGTCCTCACTCAGTTCATCCAGATGATCCCCTTTGGTGCGGGCATCAACGGCGCGCTTGCAATCGGAAAGGATCTGGGGGCAAACGAGTACAGTTCAGCATGGATTGCGGCCAGCTACCCGCTCACCCAAGGGGCTTTCGTGCTCATGGGCGGACGCCTGGGGATGATCTTCGGACACAAGAATATGGTTGTCCTGGCGGGGATCTGGTGGGTGATATTCTCACTCGTCTCCGGGTTCACGAGGAACTTCATCGCCCTCTGTACGATGCGAGCCCTCACCGGCATTGGCGGCGGTATGATGGTGCCCAACGCGATCGCGCTGTTAACCATCACCTTCCCGCCTGGCCGAATGCGAAATATCACGGTCTCTCTTTTCGGCGCGATGGCTCCATTGGGAGCATCGGGAGGGTGTGTGCTCCCAGGTCTGCTTGTCCAACTCGTTCCATGGAAGTGGTTGTTCTTCTTTCTGTAAGCCAGCCTCCATCTGTGCAGTTGCAGGCACTGCTTCAGTTTCAATCTCTAACCCGACTATATTAGGGCAATGCTCGGGGCAGCTGTTTTCACATTGTTCTTCTTCGTGGTGCCCTCCGAGGGCGAGCCATTTGACAAGCACGGATCATTCGACTACCCTGGGGCCTATTTGGCGACGGCTGGCTTGATATTGTTTAATTTTGTCTGGAAGTATGTATCCTTTGTCCCTTTCTGTGGCCAATTCTCACTGGATCGTAGTCAAGCTCCCGCTGTCGGATGGGACAAGCCCTACGAGTACATCCTCCTCATCGTCTCGTTGCTCCATATCATCGCCTTCTTGATCTGGGAAGCGAAATATGCCAAGCAACCGATCCTCCCGTTCGGGATCTGGAAGGCACCGTCTTTCCTGCCCATGATCACTGCCACATTCTTCACCTTTATGGCCGTCGGCATCCACGTATGGTACGTCACCGTGTGGAACAGCAAGGTCCGCGGCTATAGCATGTTGTTGGTCGGCGCAGCATGGCAACCGTTGACCGTCTTCGGGACACTGGCCGCCATTCTAAGTGGCAAAATCGTGAGACACATCTCCGCCGAGTGAGTAGCTTGTCCTGTCCTGTCTTTATCCCGTGAGAGCCATGAACCCATGACTGTGTTGTGTTGGACTCCTCCTTCCCACCCCGGCGCATCCGTTCGTTCAGCCCGACTCTTCGCCTGTGGAGCTAACCCATCCATCCAGATACATCATGGCAATGGGCGCGCTCGCCACAGCGGTGGCCATGGTCCTCATCGCCACCCAGCCCGTGCCGCAGACCTACTGGGCCCAATGCTTCCCCTCGACCATCATCCTCTCGTTCGGACCGGACTTCATCTTCACGGCCGCGCAGATCATCGCTTCCAACGCCGTCAAGCGCAAACACCAAGGCATCGCGGGCTCGCTCATCGGCACGGTCGCCTCCTACGGCCTGAGTACGGGGCTGGGTTTCGCGGCCACGGTCGAGGCATACACTGACGGTGGTGGAACGAAGCCCGTCCAGGGGTATAGACACGCGTTGTACCTCGGTGTGGGCATCGCGGGGGCGGCCATGATCCTTGCGCTCGCGTTCGTCAGGATTCCCAAGGATGAGAGGGATGGGTGGGATGAGGATGAGTTGGAAGTTGAGGTTGATGATGGTCGGCCAGCCGCGGGGACCAGGCAGGAAGACAAAGCTCTCTCGTGATCTTGGATTGGATTGGATTGGATTCCTGGCTCGGCCAGAATGCCCCCCTTTCTTCACCCGGTCAGATCGCTAAGGAGGAGCGGGTGAGAATACGTCGATACGTGCATTCCTGCCTCCGTGATAGATTGCAGCACTGTCTAACGGGCCGGCCTCCCTCCAGGGACTAGAGACATGTCTATCACAACAGGCTATCGGACTATTGACCTATCAGAGTACAAGACAAAGGCTACCCGTGCGTTGCGGACGACTAAGTCGATTCTGCGTTCTCCGGCTATACACCCTAGCTTTCGAACCGACACCACATGAATTTCCCTGTCATGTACAAGACGTAATGCATGTAGCCGAGGGGAATAGAACCTGGTGATCAAGCGCGACAAGGGGCCGGTCGTACACAGACCAACTAATGTATTCGATAATATGTCCGCCAGTGTGTCCGGAAATACCCCACGTGGCTTTGCCTCGCTATGGTGGCATGCTCCCCGCATGTACCTTGCCCCGACCTCGAAAATGCCTCCGAGAGCGTCTTTTAGAAACATCCAGGTCTAGATTTGCAGGTTGAGACATTCATGTTTCTGCTTTTGGAGAGGCTCATCATTCACTTGGCGTGCGCGACGCCAGAAAAACTACAAATTAGACAACCTGTGTGTGCGGATGATGCTTCACCGAAGCTTTCAGCCTCCTCGCTGGCAGGGAGATATGCGCTACCGATCGGGGGATTGGTATGGCAATCTTGTGCACCACGCACACTAATCCAGTTCTCATGAGGCTGGGCCTGGCGAATGGGACCGAAAGTCGAAAAACTGGATAAGTGATTATGTTCTTATCCTTAACATAAGTCATCATTGCGCTGTGAGCGGAGGCTCGGGGCAAATATAGGCTCCGCCGTGCTTCCTGTTACCGCTGGGTGGGAGATTCAATGGCTACGTAGGTCGGAATTATGAGTAACCCGTCGGAGTGGTCGACCAACGACAGCGTCCGTGACGCACGGGTCTCTTACAAAGTTCGAGATGCCGCAAATGTCGTGAGAGCCTGGTCCACATAGGCAGCCTGTTGACTGTGGGTTTACGCCCGTGAAGCTGATGTTTACATGTGGCTCCTCGCTGGTTGTCGAGCCGTGGTGTCGGTTTTAGCGGCGCGGATCTTTCGAGTTGTGGAAGCCTGTATCAAAGGGACATCACTTCTCGTTTGGAGACACGGACGAAATGAAAAGGGGCCCCCGAAGTATAAAGCCGGTGCTTGGTGACTGGGGATAGGAGAAGAACAAGGAAGCAGCAACTCACAGCGACAGTGTACTCGAAGGAGAAGAACTCTACCAGTTTGGAATCGTAGCTGTGTTTCCGTCGACCTGCCCACGCAATGCCTTTCACCACCAAGGTCGAGCACTTCGAACCCTATGACCGGCTCTCACCGGCAAAATTGTCCTCGGAGTATGCATCGAAGACTGTCTTGATCTCGGGTGGGGGCTATGGGATAGGGGCTTCCATTGCGCGTTCGTTCGCAGAGGCACATGTGGCCAGCATCATCATCGCCGGCCGTACCGAATCGAAGTTGAAAGCCACCGCCGACGGGTTAAAAGCGACTTATCCTGAGACGAAGGTCGAGTACCGTGTGGTGGACATCACCTCAGAGAAGTCGGTCAAGGCCTTGTTCGCATCCATCACGACACCACTAGATATACTCGTCAACAATGCCGGGTATCTCTCGAATCCTGAGAATTTCGTCTACGCTGATCTGAAGGAATGGTGGCAGTCCTTCGAAGTCAACGTCCTGGGGACGGCGATGGTCACTCAGCAATTTCTCCAAGCTCGAGCAAAACAGAATGCAGAGGAACAAGCTGTTGTCATCAATCTCAATAGTATCGCTGCCTATAACGTGCTCCTGCCAAATCTTCTTTCGGCATACGTGGGCAGCAAGGCAGCGATGTGGAGAATGATGGAGACCATCTCGATGGACGTATTGGACCAGCAGGTGCTGCCCGGGGGTGCGAGATTTATCTCCATCCACCCGGGTGCTGTTAAAACCGACATGTATTGGAAGGCTGGTCTTGATGGTGTTGTGCAGATCGAAGCCACTGACCCTCAACTTGCGGCTGAGTTCGTCGTCTGGAGTGCGAGTCAAGAGGCAGCCTTCCTGGCTAATAGGATGGTTTGGGTGAATTGGGATGTTGACGAGCTGGTGGCGAGGAAGGACGAGATTGTTGAAAAGGATATGTTTAGAACTGCCATGTCTTGACTTTCACATGCTCTCGGAGGAGGCTGCAGGAGAGAGCGATAGTATGACTGGCGAAGACTGGCCACATGCTTGACTGCAATGTGGGTGGGTAATCGAGATAATGAATGTGGTCAATGTTGAGAGTCGCTCCATTGTGGCGCAGTCTCTCGGAAGACTTTCCTTATTTTGTCTCCTTATCGTTATCGCTCCGCCCCGCTCGGAGTCAGTCGCAGTCGCCCCGGCATTGAGTCAAAAATAAGTAAAAAAGTTGTTGGGCGTCTTTCTACACAGTACCGCTCCTCACTGCAATTCTCAATAGTCGAAAGCTCGCGGCAACGATGGGCACGGGACTCCTAGTTGCTGTCGATCCTGAGACTATTCTCCGCGACGAAGTCAAGGGTCTGACCCTGCAGCAGGTGGCTTACCTTGGCCATTGTCTCGTCCAGGTCACGCCAGAAAACTTTCCCTCGAGCCTCAAGTTCCTCACCCAGAATTTCGTCAAGCTTGATATATACTTTGATGTCAGGAGGCTGAAGAGCTGGGACAATGTGGTTGACGTGCTCAACAATGGGGCATCCAAAATCTTTGTCACCTTCGAACAGTTGAAGGTGCTGGCGCAGGAGCCGACCATCTCACCTGATCGTCTAGTTTTGACGATTTCACTTGTCAGCCCAAAAACCGACATAGCGAAACTCAAAGCGTTCCTTGAGGAGAATCCCAGATGGAAGACTTCGGAATGGGCGTTTGACGGCGATAAGGGCAACGAGCTTGTTGACACTGTCTTGAAAGACCTGGACAACTATCCCCCAAGTCAGGATCAAACCATCTATGTCGCAGTGGCCAGCGAAACTGATGGAAGGAATCTACTCCATGAGTATCCTGGCAATGCGCTCATTGTGTCGTCCACGAAGTTAACGTTCGACCGAGCTAAGGCGTCCGACAAGGATTTAATGTCGGCTGTGGAGTTGATCGTCGCGGGGGCGACCCCTGATCGAAAGACCGGCCTCTATGCGACCACGGTAGTTGATGAGCGTGGGGTCACCCTGGGCCTGGTGTGGAGCAGCAACGACAGCATCGCTGAGGCGCTAAAGTCTGGCACAGGCGTGTATCAGAGTCGGAAGCGAGGCCTATGGCACAAAGGAGCCTCCAGCGGCGATACACAAGAACTCATCAGCATCGGCTTCGACTGTGATAAAGACTGCTTGATTTTTAGAGTCCACCAGAAAGGCCGAGGCTTTTGCCATCTCGGAACGATGTCATGCTGGGGTAAGGTTGCCGGCCTTTCAAGGTTGCAGAGAACTTTACAGGACCGCAAGATCGACGCCCCTGAAGGCTCATACACTGCGCGCCTCTTCAACGACCCAAAACTTGTCAATGCGAAGATCAAGGAGGAGGCAGACGAACTTTGTGCGGCAAACACAAAGGAGGAGATTGCCTCCGAGGCAGCCGACCTTCTTTACTTTGCCCTTGCTCGATGCATAGCAGCTGATGTCACCCTGGAAGACATTGAGAGGAACCTTGACTTGAAGAGTCTGAAAGTCAAGCGTCGGAAAGGCGATGCAAAACCACAATACGTCGAAGAGAAGCCTGTAAGTGAACAAGGACACGCACAACCCGAGAGCGATGGAGCCAATGGACACCGAGACGAAGAAGTCAAGGAAGCTGCATCTGTGCCCAAAGAACCCTCAGATCCTGCTGGCAAAAATGCATCACGCCGTATACAGATGACGCGTTATTCCACGTCACAGACCTTCTCGGACGATGTTTTAAAGGCGGCATTGCAACGACCTTCACAGAAGTCGAACGAGAAGATTATGTCCCTCGTCCAACCGATCATTGCCGATGTCCGATCAAAGGGTGATGCGGCGGTCCTGAAGTACACGCACAAGTTTGAACGGGCCACAAACCTGAAGTCACCAGTATTAAAGGCACCGTTCCCTGAATCCCTCATGCAACTACCTGAAGAAACCATCAAAGCAATCAATATCTCGTACGACAACATCCTGAAATTCCATTCTGCCCAGAAGCCATCTGCACCCTTAATAGTGGAGACCATGCCTGGTGTAACGTGCTCTCGGTTCTCGAGACCAATCGAGAAAGTCGGTCTCTACATTCCGGGCGGCACGGCGGTCTTGCCCTCAACGGCTCTCATGCTAGGGGTACCGGCGATGGCTGCAGGATGCAAGAGTATTGTCCTCGCATCGCCTCCGCGATCCGATGGCACACTCACCCCGGAGATCGTGTACATCGCGCACAAAGTCGGAGCGGAAGCCATCGTTCTTGCTGGCGGCGCCCAGGCGGTTGCTGCAATGGCCTACGGCACGGAATCTATTACCAAGGTGGATAAGATCTTGGGTCCAGGAAATCAGTTTGTTACCGCTGCGAAGATGATTGTGAGCAATGATACTTCTGCCTCGGTCTCGATCGACATGCCAGCTGGCCCTTCCGAGGTGCTCGTTATCGCAGATCATACGGCCGACCCTGCCTTTGTGGCTAGCGATCTTCTCAGCCAAGCTGAGCACGGCACAGACAGTCAGGTTGTCCTGATCGCAGTCGACCTTGATGAGAAGCAACTCCAAGCGATCGAAGATGAAGTTCATAAACAAGCATATGAGCTTCCTCGTGTCGACATAGTACGAGGTGCAATCGAGCACAGCGTCACCATCTCAGCTGGCTCTCTCAAAGAGGCACTCAAATGGTCGAATTACTACGCTCCGGAGCATCTCATCCTGCAAATTGCAGACCCTCGCGCCGCTTTGCCAGACATCCAAAATGCGGGCTCTGTGTTCCTCGGCGGTTGGACGCCAGAGTCGGTTGGTGACTACTCTGCAGGCGTCAATCATAGCTTACCGACGTACGGCTACGCGAGACAGTATAGCGGCGTCAATCTCGGAAGCTTCATGAAGCACATTACCAGCAGTGAAGTCACCGAGCAAGGTGTCGGTGAAGTTGGTTATGCTGTTATGGAGCTCGCTAGGTGTGAAGGACTTGATGCACATCGGCGGGCTATGGAGATCCGTCTAGAGAAACTCGGACTTGTCCCGAAAAAGGCTACAAAGACCCCCACCACATCATCGCAGGAGATAGAAAAGCAGGTTACGTCTGCTTCGGTTGATGGGAAAGAAAGCCAGAAAGCTCAGACGACTGCCTGAGGTAGGTCTCGCGGACGAGCGATTTTGTCGAAGCAGGCGTCAGAGGCACTTTGTCAACTGTATCTTTTCAATGAGTCGATGCAGATTTAAAGCGTTACTGCGGGAAATAGATTGGGTACAAGGAAAGACTAGAGCGCCCCAATGGCATCCAGACAGAAAATCAAGTTTCCCTCAAGCAGCCTACGCAGCCTTGTGAAGAACGAGGCTGCGTGGCTGACTAATTTGCTAGTCTGGAACAACGTTAATCCGTGCCTCAGGCAGCAACCGAAGCTTCACATTTAAACAAGGAAACGTTTCATGAAGATATCACTCGCCAATTTCTCAAGGCTTCTCGAGGATGGCAATAGACCTCATCATCTCCAGGTCATAGTCTTCCACCATGAGCCCGTCTGATGCGCCTGAAGTCCATAGCGATGGCAGCGACGAAAGTGATGATGCGGAGCAATACAAGGACAGCGCCCGGAAAGCCAAAACCGTCAGGTCGAGTCGAGCGTGTATAACTTGCAGACGAATGAAAACGAGATGCGAGATTGACGAAGCACTTGGAAGTGCGTGCAAATTGTGCATCAGGACTCGACGTCAATGCATTATGCAAGACATACCGCGGCGAAGGAAAAGAAAGACGACCGAGAGAGTGGCAGACCTTGAACAGAAGATCAACGTTCTGACGGCGTTACTTGCATCGAAAGAAACAGGCACGTCCATCACCGACACTGATTCCGTCCCTCCTCCACCGGGACCTGAGCAGGAGTCGCCCGTACCCCCCGAGGAGAGCCTCATGGCGGAAGCGTTGTCCCGAGGCCTCTTGGACTGGGAAACTGCGTGCGCGGCCTTCGACAGATACAAGCATGAAATGAGTCACTACTTTCCGTTCGTAGTCTTCCCACAGACCACGGACGCCAAAGTGCTCAGAGAGCAACAGCCCTTGTTGTTTTTTGCCATTATTACTGTCTCTATTTCCAGGATGCAGAGCAAGGTTGACGCGGAACTTTGCGACATCTTGATCAAGGACCTCGCACTGCGAATCATGTACAAGGGGGAGAGGAGCCTTGAATTGGTGCAGACCCTGCTGGTCCATGTCTCCTTCTACTCAAGGACGCTACAGATGCGCGACCTAAACTTCAATCAGATGACACACATCGCCAGCACCATGGCAACCGATATAGGCTTAGGGAGACGTCCTCATAAAGCAACCTCGGAGCAACGTCACGGTCCCTACCAGTTGGAATCTCTTGCGGCACGGAGAGCTTGGTTAGGATGCTATTATATGGCCACGAGGTGGGTTATGAGTAATGCCGTCGTGGCACTGCTGATATTTCTGCAGCATCTCAATGTCTCTCCGCCATCCTGCCTTTGTCCGCTGGTCTGTGTACACTGAAGAGTGTCTGGATATCCTCTCAGCCGAGCCCCCCGCGCTGCCAAGTGACGTCTGGTTATGTGACTTGATACGCATCCAGCGTATCGCTGAAGCTGGATCGCTATCCTTCTCCATGGACGACCCCGGCGCGATTGTGACTCTTCGAGACGTCAGAATTCAGTATCAGCTGCGAGGCTTTCGTCAGCAACTCGAGTACTGGCGGCGACATGCAAAAACGAATTTGAGCCTACGTAAGTCCTCTCTCTGCCGGGTCACTGGGTCAAATCCATTGTAATGCTGACTTCAACCATGTGAAGCATACGCCCGGCATATCGCGGCAAGCACTGATCTCTTCATCAACGAGATAGCTCTACACCCGGAGCACGATATAGATGATCTCCGATCGCCTCTCCGCGTACCTCAAACTACCGGACTAGACGAGCTAGCCTTGAAGTTTAAAGACCTGCATTTCATTCCGGCCAGAGAGGAGGCCCTCTTTGCTTGCCTGGCCGCCATTCATGAATGCTTCGATGCTTTGCTGTCCATGGACATCGCTATGGCTTGCGCACTGCCCAATCTCTTCTTCGTGCGTACCGGGTACGCGGCTCGAGCGCTGCGCAAGTTGCTCAACATATGCGACAGCCAGGCAGAATACGAGGGTAGATCCCACATGGATGTGAGAGATTTGAAGTTCGAAGAATACCTGAACTCCATCATTGCTCTATTGGGAAGAGTTCATTCGGAAAACAATTCTACTGTTGCCCGAGCCTTCGGTTTAGTCCTTGCACAAATCAAGGCTCAAGCTTTGGAATCGTCCAAGTTGCTCTCGGCGATCAAACTGCCAGACGATGGTAGCAGCATCAACCCGAAATTCGACCCGAATTCAAACTTTTCGATAGGTTCAAGAGGGCCGTACGATCATCCCTGCCTTCAATTAGGGAAGATAGAAGCAGAGTCCCAGCCTGATTACCCAACTGGGGCGCCATTCGTGGCTCCTCTCACGGTCCCGGGTCAGCCTCCTCCAGTTGTCGGCCCTCTACATCCGCAGGCTCAAATTGACATGAGCCAGTGGCCACAGAACGATGCGAGTGATGCATTTATGACGGGCATTGATGTTCTGCAGTGGTTCGAACAAGATATCGCCTTGTCCTCTGGAATATTCGACTACGATGGCATGGGACTACAGCCTTCGGATGGGCATTGGCAGTAGTGTCGCCGGTTCGCGACGCATGTGCACAAGTACGACGACCCGGCCCCATTCACTCCCGGGAATCCGTTGTCCATTTGTGCTACGATCGATATTCGGTACTCGGGCAGGTACCCGCGTAGGAGCAAATCCCAGTACCTGGAATCCTCTCAGCTGTATCATCGTTTGCACTCAACTCAATCTTCAAATGCCATCGTCGATGTCGCTCCTAAGGCCTCGTTTTCGGCGGCTTCCACTTCGCTCGCATCCTTCCATAACATTGTGGATACTTTGACAAACTGCTTCTCCGTATACATGAAGCTGACAAGAAGTTCCAGAACTTCGGCACGCTTGTGGAGCTTGAGAATCTTCAAGGTCTGTCCGAGATACGACAAGAACCATGGATGCTCTTCCAGTCCTATTGACAATTCTACGCCGTAAAAACATGCCCAGAGTATAAGTCGGACAACATCATGCTCGAAAGTCTTTAATCCGGTCAGATTCATCGCCTCCAATGCTTTTTTTAGCTGCGATGACAAGCATAAGACGAACAGTGCTCCTGGAGGCAACCCAATAAATGCCGCGACATCTCCGATTAACAGCACCAACCGGACAAGATTCCTCACAGGCGAGAGCTGAGTCAAATATGGAAGCGTGAGCAGATGATAGTCTGCGCGATGTACCATGCTTGACGAGATCCCGTAGTCTTCCACGGTCATCTTTCTCAGGGTTCCAGCAGTTACCATCTCCTTCATCATCAGGAACTGTCTTTGCCACGAGAGATAGCACAATATCTGCGGCCCCAACAGCGTCGTCGCTGCTACGCTGTTGAAGCCACGAGCCAGATTGGATAAGTGTGTTGTCCGGCAACTGTTCAAAGCTCGCATGACTTCGTCGGACATGGTGGTACTCGCATAAGAGGCCGGAACAAGGATTGGTGCTTCCCGGCAGATCAAACAAGCCAAGTTAATCGTCCTGGACCAAGTATGTCAGTCGTCGATGGCCAATAGAGGATGGAAACGCCTACAACAAAGATGGCGACATGGCGCACGATGAAAAGTTGTCGAGCCTGCCCCGAGTTCGCAAAACATTCCGCAACGCACGCAGATGCATTCGTGCACCGACCACAGTGCCGCTCAACAGCTGCCATATGGTCAGTATAGGCACAGGTAAAGGGTCCAAAAGCGTCCGCTCACCTCCATTTTCAGCAAGAATATTATGGTCATAATGATGGATGGACATGTCTGATTTGCAGATCCCAACTCAAGTGCTGACCTCAGACCCTTCAGTGTTTGCATCTTGAAGAAGACGATATCAATCTTCATGGCCTTCATCTCCTTATTCCTATCTGGTGGATCCTGACCGAGTGGCACTGGACGGCCTGCAGTTTGAAAGTGCATGAGCGACTTGGCCATCAATGCATTGAAAAGAGCGGGCTTCCGAAGGGCCAACGGGACGATGTGTTTGTTGTGGTCGGCAGTCTGCGAATCATTCCAGTAGATCTGAGCCAAATGAATGGTTGTGACTGTCAGGGTCCGTCAGCAGCCTCACATCCAAGGACGACATCACATTGCCCCGGTAGCCAACGCGGCCTTCAAGTTTTACCAGCCCGTCTCTGGTGGGCACAGACTTACAGGAACGAAGCAGGAAGTCTCTCTTCTTATCCAATGAGGTTGAGAGCAATGGAGGAAATATCAGGTCTCCGTTCAACGAGGATGAGCCCCTTGACCTGTTTGACGTGCAACGTCTTTGCCCGTGGCTCGTCTCCGATATATCATCGAGGATCTGGTACTGTCAGCCGAGGCCATTTAGGGGATGTCTTTGCAACTGACAGACGTCGTGAGCAAGAACTTGGGCTTCTTCCTTGATCCTGACTTTTTGTCAGGCCTGTTGCCCTTCAACAGCTGCCGTCCTGGGTCCGTCATCATGTGTGTATAACTATGATTGACGTTCCTTTACCAGGTGGCCGACCAGGGCGGTTTCTCTGGTGCTACAATTTGGCAGCTCAGTAAAATGGAAGGCGGAGGATCGATGTGATAACGCGGCTTTTTGGCCTCCATGAGCGCTCCCATCGTGGGACGCCTACAGCGGAATACAAAGCTCGATGCGTACCTCAAAGGCAGCTTCGACAAGGGGATCGCACCACTGATGAGTCGGACACCTGTGACTAAGCGGATTTTCCACCTGAATCAGCAAGATTTTCCGGTCGACATCGAACTGGACTATTCTTCATTCACGGTAGGATCGCTAGTGCTCAACAGCCAGCTCTTGACTCATCCATCGGACCTGTCACTGGACGCCTGAAACCCTGCAGCAGGAGAACTGTGATGCTGGGTCAGGTTCGGCAATCATCTGGCCTTGCCAAGGTGTCCGTGCACAATTTGAAAGAACTACGGCAACCTTGTCGGGCGAGGCATTATATGGCAGTCTTCAATAATGCCTAGGGGAGCTACTTTGCGTTCGAGAGCTCGACTGACTCCTAATTTCCATCATCTGAGTCTCGAGCTCCTCATACATCAGCCTGAAGTAGTCACGCTGCACCCTGGTCTGTTTCAGCTCCTCATTCAAGGCCTCAAAGTTGCGCATAGTCTCGTGGAGGAACCTGTTTCGCTTGTCCCGGTGTCGGACCTGTGCGGCCCTGTTCTGTTGCCTCCGACGCTGGATTTGCCCAGTTAGCCAAGGCACAATGTCGCATGTTTGGGGGTGTGTCTACCTCTTTCCTGGTGGGGACGGCTGGTCTTAAGTCTTCCCGAACCTGTGGCTCGACTGTAGAGAAGGTGGATTCGGAACTGGTGGAGTTTCTATGATCTTGGTTCACCGGGACTTGATGAGAATGATCCCCCTCCAGAGGGAAGTCCAGGGAAATCGGAAGACATGTGCAGTATGTGTCACGAGATGCTCCGCAGAGGCAGCTAACCAGAGTGTCTCCGCTCCAGAATGCGATTTGTGAACCAAAATCCATGTTCCAACCCGGGGTGGCTTTGTCCTGCTCGACATCAGAGGACGCGCATACCCCTTCGTCAATATCGTTCATCACCCCGATCATTGCTGACTGGCATGCGTGAAAGGATGGAGTCACGAAGGAGGGGTCGACGGTTCGTTTGTTGTGGTGTTGTACCGCCGGACGTTGAGTTGGTCTGGTTCAAGCCCGGTCAGAAGTTGTCTGCTGCAGAAGGACATGTAGGCGTTTTGGATCCGCCTGCTCTGACAGAGGCTACTCACGTTTTGGATATGCCAATCTCCATACCTCGACTATTGCACTCTGATTGCAATCCAACAGACTCTGCACTTATCCAACGGTCCACGAGGGATGTCTCAGCCGCAGAACGCACGCATGGCCATTGCCACGTGGCTATATCAAGATCGAGACCCAGGCGTTCAACTCCGGCAGAATAGTGAAACTGGGAAGTGATCGTCGAGCTTCCATAAATGACACGGGACCGGGGATCTGGTCGCGGCGATCAAAGCGGCTGGGTTTGGCCCCCATTCACTGTCTAGGACCGAGACGCGATAGAACGAATACACACACGGAAGCAAGCTGGCGTCACCATTATGCCGTCGAGATTAAGCGAACTGCTAGGTTGCATTCCGCTCTGCTTGCGGCGCAGGTCCTTTTGTACCGAAGGTGGCCGCAGTATCTCCGAGACGTGGCTTGAGGGCACCGACCAATTGCAACGACAAAGCTGGCGCGATATCCGATCTTGAGAGCCCTGCGCGACGGGAGAGCCGTCGTCGAGAACGGCCATTTGCTGGACAATGCGAACCCGAACCTGGTGCCTCATTCAGGCTTCCCTGGAGACAAGGGGCAGCCGGATCGAACCAATCGGCTAGCATATCCCGTCTATCCCGCGCGGCCCTGCGTCTTGAGGAGAACAAGGGAATTTCCAGTTTCGATTGGTAGAGATGCTCCCGACAAGCCGTCTCTTGAGACATACAATGTTGCTTGTGTATCGAATACCCCAGAAAGGTAAAGGCTTCGGAAGGGATAAGCAACAAGGCGTTTTCTTGACTGACTAGGGCCCACGAGATGTCTAGTCCCACAATCGTGGAGACATGCGAACAGGCAGACAGAGGCCACCTACTGTCCGAGTACGGAGTACACAGGACATCCTGCATGGTCCTGTCCTATCTCATGTAGATGGGTCCACAGACAGAATAATTCTTCTCCAACCGCACACTCCACGCTACCTCGGATAATCAGACGGCGTCTCGTGGCCGTTCATCTACATGTCTCGTCCATGGTTTTCAAACCCCCTACCCATTATGGAGTACTCATACAGTTAGCTCCTACAGTCCCAGGACCAAGGACCAAAAGCCAAGCCTGAATCCAGACTGTAGCCCCTGTCCATGCTGGCCCTTGCGCCACACTCGAAGCCAGCTAGCCAGCCATCCAGCTGCGTTGCGCATCACGCATGGTCTTTCCTCCCCCCTTCCAATTCAATCGACCACGGACTTCGTTACGGTATGGGTACGGTATTGGTAGGATACAGTCCTGACGCTGTCCTACAGCTGTACGTAGTACTCATTCCGCATAGAGCCAGTCCAGTTGCTCAGATAGTTGGAAAACCCAAGTTCCGACGCCCTAGAAATTGGGAATCGTCGATGAATGAAGCCTGTATCCTAAAGAAGATCAACTACGAACATAACCCCATGAGTACAGAGGATGAGGCGCGAAATTATGCTTCACTGTCAATGTCAAGTCTACTACATATATACCTGGCTAGCTGACTTGTGGAGATATGATCAGGCCCTCCTCGTACCGTACGTACAGGTAGTTCAGTATGTGAGTTAATGCGACAATAATACAGCATTACAAACATACGAGTAGGTAATGAAGTCCATCCCCGTCAATTGAATATATAGCTAGGTACCTTAGGTACTCTTTACCGAACTTTATCCTACTTGGTATTCGGTACTGTACAAGTAATCTACTAGATGCCGCCCATCCTTGTTCCCATTCCTTATCCATATCCATACCCATCCTTACCCATATTCATATCCACATCATATGTATACCCATCCATTTCCCGTATGCGGAAGTGCAGCGGGTGACGTGACAGCAGGTCTAGTCATGGGGCGAGTGCAAGAGCAACAGCGGCGTGTGGTTCGTCTAGTAGATTGCAACTCCTAAGAGTAGAGCTGCTTACTCATGCACTCGCGCACTCACGCAAAATACAACATACACATTCATCAGTCATGCGTGAAGACGGTATCAGGTCTATCGGGTTAGGTATCTAGATTCAGGTTCAGGTTCAGGTTCAGCTCGATTCATTTCAGGTGCAATTCAGGTGCAGGTGCAAATCCAGATTCAAATTCATGCTCAAATCCAAGATGCGTTGTATCTTTTCTACTCGACTTAGTTTGGTTCATCGGTATTGCAGATTGTCTCTATCAAGCTTTAACTAAGGTATGGTATACTAAAGTACAGATACCACTTATTACAACGCTGGGACAGGATATACCATTTCGGAGAAATGCAGGGCTTCTTCATCTCTCAGGGCAAGCACCTCTTCCCAAAGCTCTTTGTGCTGTTTGTCATCCTGGTATTCATGCCAGATGACTTGTTTGAGGCTGGCCTTCATGTCCTCCCACGAATGGATCTCCAGATCGGTCGCCACGTCGGCGAGTTGGCTGACGAACCACTTGTGCTGGGCGGGGCCGTAGGGGCATGTCCCTCCCACGGAGAGAAGCCACAGCAGGAGCTTAGTAGACACGTGGCGCTGGTCGGTCAAGGGTCGGAGCGTCAGGAGGAGATTGTGCTGCGCGCTGCTCACCAACAGGGACGGGTCGGGTTGGTGGCCGCACCATTGCGCGAAGACATGGATGATCAAGGCGTGACGACATGCTGTGGTGATGGCGCTCTCATAGCCACCCATGCCGTTGACGCCCAGCAGGGAATCGTGCACGGGGAGGGGCAATGTGAGGAGACGCTGCAAAGTGGAGCACAGAAAGGTCAACACATCCTGGTACTCGCGGGCGGAGCTGCAGTCGTTGGCCGTCTGGTAGGTCTTTGCCAAGATGCGCAGGTTGAGCATCAGTTCGGAGTACGCCGGTGAGACGCCGTGCGCTTGGAAGTCGAGGGCATGGTTGGTGCTCGGGCTCGGGTTCGGGACGAGCTCGCCAGACGTGGCCCGGCTGCTTGTCCCGCCTGAGTCACTGGAGAATGGGAAAGACCTGTCCAGTTGCAGGCTGTGATAGAACCAGGGAGGTCGCTGGACGATTGTTTCGGCATCGCAGGATGGGAAGTCCACATCGGCTGCTGCGACGAAAACACTACAGTCAGGGAGGCCCCGTGTTAGAAACTGTCTTCCACATGTGGCTCAGAGGGCTTTGCTTACCAGAAGAGCACGTTTGCAATCGTGGGGTTCGAGATGCGAATTGCTTCCAGCCCGCCTCGCACTTCTAGCATCCGTCTGAGCCCGGTGACGTGGATGCGGGAGAGTCGTAGACTTCCCTTCTCATGCTTTATACTTGTAGTTAGCATTCAGCACTTGAAGAAGAATAGGACAAGACGTCGCACCTCGATGACAGCAAGCCCTGCTACGGCCGCCAGCGTCTCGTCTGAAACACAGACGGGAAACGGTTCGTTGATCCTGTTTTGAATCAGGTCCATGCACATCTTCGAGAGCCGTATGCATCTCACGCGTTCGTGCGGCGGCAGGTGCTGCTCCATCCGAAAGGCGCTGATCAGGAGAGTGACGTGAAAAAGCACCGTATCCTTTGTTATCAATGGGGCGAAGAATTCCAGCACCGGGTTGAGTGTGGGGGTCGGATACTGTTTGGTCTTCGTTAGTCTCCGGTACTGTCAGTCACGACCATGCCGTGGTAGTATGGCTTTCCCAGTGCCTTCTCGGGGAAGTGAGCAGTCCTTACATAAGGAAAGACATTGAAAATATGCGATGAAAAATCTACCTCATGGTCAGTTGGTGTCCATCACACTCTCCGCATGGCCGGCATGAACTGACATGACCCCATCAGAAGGTGTATATCGGGTTCCACAGAATGCGGATGCTGCGTGAACGGATCCCAGTCCGACGAAGCAGGCCTGGCAAGGGTCGAAAACCCGACCTCCTGGCGATGGCGAGACTTCGGCAGGATTGGCACCGCCTTCAGCGCCCTTCTCAGCTTCTCCGCTGCAGGTTTCTTCGTCATCGATTCTTGGCTGCTGGGACTTTCGTCGCCGTAATCGCACTTCTGGATGTGGGCATAATGGATGGCGCATTTGTCACACACTGGACGCTTTTCATCACACTGTGGTTGATCTTGTAAGTCACGGTGTACTGGCTGATCGCTCGACTCGATTCGACTTGGTTCGAACTCACTTTGACCTTCCTCAATTTGCAGTTCCGACAGCCTGTCCGGCTCTTCTGGTGAGCGCGTCGCGGTACCGGGTATGGCGTCTGGCTGGTTTGGGAGTCCCCCGACATCTGGTGAGGAGGCTCGGTAGATGGTGCGGAGGGAAGTGTTCGCGTTCGGCATCGTATCGGTGGGGTGTCTCGATGCTCATATACCTCGAGGCCTGCCGCCTCTGCGTCAGTAGCACCATGTCGATCGACAAGGCTGTGATGTAAAGGGAGAGCCTCTAATCCAATCCAAGCAGTGGAGCCGCTCAAGGCTGGAGGGAGTGCTAAGTCAGCTGCAGAGAGAGTCAATAGCAGACGCAGGCTGGGGTTGTTCCGAGCGAGTGATTTGGTGTATCAATCACGGCCTTGACGGTAAGGCTGGAGACGCATTATGTCAGCGCGAGATTTGTAAAGACGGGGCCGGATCTTCTTTTTAGGCGTCGCCGGGCGGTCTTCTGAATCCATTCTCGGGTTCTGCTGGTTCCTTCCAATACATTTTCCGGGTTCCTGCGTTTGCGGATCAAGTTGCTTCCAGCTCTCTGGAAGCTTCTGCTTGCGGACCTCAGGGCGAGTTAGTTAAGCAGCCAAGATTCCGCGACGATGACGCGGAGAAACCTTAGGAGTGACGAGCTTGCTCATCTCACTTTCACCTCGTAACCAACGTGTAGAACTGTCTTCGTCTTTGTCCTACGAAGCACTTCCTTCTATCAGGAATATTGTGTCATGGGAGGCACCGGAACCTCAGCGTCACACCGCCTGCGTTGTGACTACAAGTGCTAGATTGCGCCACGCGCTATCACACGCAAGCAATCCTTAGACCTTTATGCATGCCCTGGGATCTGGCGGCTGCAGACTTGCTGGCTTCGAGGATCTGGGCTCCGTCATGCTTAAAGCGTCGAATGAGTATTACTTGAGTCGTGTCGGGGCTCGCTGCAGCTCAACGGCATTCAGTTCGAGGGCCGCACAGAGTCAGTCGAGCCGCCTGTCCATCGGCGATGGGGGCCCTGATGGCGGCCTCGAGTTTCGGAAAGTGTCTCGCAGTGATCAGGCGATTCCGAATTGATCATGTCCACTGCGGTCGGTGTGCACCGTACGGTGTGAAGACATCTCGGAAGCCTGCATACTGCTTTGTTGGGCATGAGGAGGGTAGCGGAAGCCTCAAGTGAAGATCCATGCCTTCACCCTTCTCTCACGTCAATTGTTCTCATCTTCGCTTTTTCTCACCTTGACTTCACATTTTGTTTCCTCGCTCCCTCATCAAAATCTTTCAAGACACCATTCACTATCATACCGGTTGCTCCTGTCCATGCCGGTGTAGTTTTACATCAACTTCTTCTTGGCTGAGCAGGGGTTCAGTCAGACACACCAAGGCATGAGCGATTCTCAGACTCTTCCAACTTAACTCAGCCCAAGCTCAGCAATCAGACACTAACAGAACGCGATCTAGATAAACTGATCGCCGCTAAACCGCCTACAACATGTCCGCCAGCGACGAGGATGATGACTTCTCATCGGATATTGCCTATGAAACTGGGGATGAGAACAGCGACTTCAAGAAACGCAAGGTCGTTCGTTTAGCGTTTACCAAGTCATACGCTCCTGATTGGGTCGAGAGAGATGCTTTCAGAGAGTTCTATCAAAACTGGTACCACAGTTTCCGTCAACTTCACTATGTTTGGACAGTGCTGACATTCGAATAGGCGAGACGGCATCATTGAGTCTTTCAATCTTCGTCCCGACTTGGTCCGGCCGGTCTTCGTCCGGAATGATCGCCACGAGATTCACATCACGGCATCAGTTGCGGCCGAGTCCCGTGCAGGCACAGTTCCACCAAAACTACTTGGCTACATAATATTCAAAAGTCGACAGGGCACCCTAGAGTTGACAAATTTCGCGGCCAAGCTGGAAAGAAGACATCTCGATCTCGGAGAGACAAACAAAAGAAACGATGCTCGCTCAGCAGGAGGTCACGGTGAAGGATTCAAAGTCGGGGCGCTTGTTTTGCGTCGAAGTGGCTATTCAGTAAAATTCGAGACAGACTCTCTATATTGGAACTTCGCCTTCGCCAAAGAACGCCCACTTCTATGTTGTGCCCTGACCAAACCACAGCAGTCAGTGAAGGACAAGCTGTGGGAGAATCACCGGAAACAGCAGAGGACGCCAAACTACACGCGAGGGCTTACTGCACGAATCTGGGAGGATATGACCGTCAAGATCGGGAAATCGAAAGAGGACAAGCATGGTGTCGAGCCCAAGAAAACAGGGATCTCGGAGGAGACTTTCCGTGCGTGGCTCACAGTTTCTCTCGATCTGGATCCACCAGACGCAGCGCAAGTGATACGCACACCCACTGGAGATCTCATATTCGATCCTCGCTATCGTGGTCGTATTTATCTCAAAAGTCTACTTGTCAGCGAATTTGGTGGCCTCAGGTCTGGCGGGAAGAATTACCGGTTCGGCTACAATTTCAACAGTGGGAAAATCAACCGCGACCGACAAAGCGTTGTGGACCCACATGAAGAGGCTAAGATGTTAGCCATGATCTGGGAATCAGCCATCGCCATGAAAGGTGAAGTTATCATTGATTCTTATGTCGATTTGTTCAACCAAAACGGGGAGGTTCCGGACATTGCCATGGCATTGGACCACGTTTCGGCACTTACAGCAGCCAAAATCTGTAAGCACCTCAAGGTGTTTCATCCAGAAGCGTTTTTCTACTCAGAGCGAGAGGAAGGCGAGCAGAACCCAACCACAGACGTAAGTTTCTCAACTTACCGAGACGTATAATGTGCTGACGGCCGCAAAGGAAGACATTATCTCACAAGAGTTGAAGAAACAGCCTTTCAAGCTAGCTAAGAAGCTTTGGCAGATCATACGAAAATATGAAGATCAACATGGCCGCCTGTTGATGCTTACACCCCTGGAAGAGAGAAAGCGTTTGTTCCAAATGTCATCGCCGATTGGCCCGCCCACCGATGTGTTTGGTCTCAGCATTGTCCGCGGTTTGAAGGGCTCATTTTCGCTCGACATCAAATTGATCGATTTGCGGTTTGAGTTTGTTGATGGTGCTCAAACAAGCATTGATCTCCTCTACGATCAGAACCTCAAAGTCCTTCACATTCACGGAAAGTGGCTCGACTTTACGCATATGCACCGAGGCTCTGGTTGCGAGTTCTTCAGAGTCATAGGACGACAGTCGATTGATAGTGGTCACGGCTTCGTTTGTGACCACGTCGTGCAAGATTTGCTCGAAGCAGCCTTTGATGAACTCCGCATACCACTTGAACTGACGCAGGAAAGAGCCTCTTGCCTTCGACGCAATGCAGTTGAGTATCTTCGACAAATGCCTAGAGCAATCGGCCTCGTGGTGCCGAGTGCTAGTAATACGCTGAAGGTGAGCTGGATTGGAAATGAGAGCGGAATGATGGTCCAGAAATTCGGCGCAAATATCCATTATTCGGTTACACTTCACAAGGCAAGCTCATGCAGAAGAGAAGAGGACGAGGTTCTGAACATCACTGGTAAGTGATACATTTCTTGTATGCATGGCTCAAGGTGGTAACCAAAACTAGCTCCAGAGACGGATATCTCAGATGCTGGGTCTTCTTCCATCGAGCTTGATCATGGCCAAAAGCCCTGCGGCTGTCCCACCAAAGTTATTGCACGGGTGGACTCTCAGGTCGTATTTCAAGGCCTAGATCACACTGAGGCTTATTTTCCGATCGTATCGAGGACAAAAGGCCCCTCGTTTTTTGGGCTTCCGCCTGCGGCACTGAAGCCTAGAGAAAGCACATTTGATACGGCGCAACCCAGTGACTCCGAGGACTCAGAATACTATCCTAGCGACTCCGACAACTCAATGGGAGCCCCTCCTAGCGACTCCGACGACTCAATGGAAGTCCCTCCTAGTGACATGGACGACTCAATGCAATCTCCTCCGAGCGACTGGGACTACCCAGTCCGTCCAGACTCCCAAAACTCAATCGTGCAAGAAGACGAGAATTTATGGGCTGAATGGCAGGACCAGCAGCTTCCACAAGCTTTCTCCAGACTCCTTCGCCCAAAAAATGGCTGTTTTCAGGTATGCCCTTCAACTTGTGAAGGTAATTTCACCTGCTAACAATTACAGTTTCACGGAGTTCAAATGCAAGCACCCCTTCACGATCAGGAACTCAACTACACCTTCGAGCGACGTCAGTATGCTTGGGTTCAGCTTAACGGAGAACCAACAGAGCAGGTTATTTACATCCACGATATCTTCCAGCAGGAGGACCAATTGGAGGTCAACCATTACTTGCTCGCCACGTTCTATTCACCCCTCGGCTCGACGTTTCCATTTGGAAATGTCCCAACTGTGAGCAGTGAAGCACAGCATGGAAACGAGCTGATCCTGCATTTCAGACATTTCGACAAAATGAACACGATAGAAGATGCGGAGCTGATCTTGCTTGCCGACATCTCTGCAGCACGCGATCTTGACGCCGGTAAAACCACTGTTTCTCACGTGTTCCAACACATTCCAGGAACGTCCTATCCACCGGTAGCTGCGACTTCTGCTGACGTAGGCTCAAAGCCGACCACGGTGACCTCTTTTGTCGCTTTGCCATTTGCGACTTCGCCGCAGAAGATGTTGCGTCCCTTACACCTCTAGCCGCACACCTGTTAGAACCTCGAGAAGCGCCGTGGAGCAGGCCCGAGTTTCGCAGCCCTGGGTTACCTCTGGCATTCGATCTGAGCCCAGAGTGTCTGGGTATCTCAGAGGGGTTCTCCCAGGCCGGCTTCATTATCCAAGCAGCGTTTGGCATTGACGAAACCCAGCCCAGCACGTGGAAAGTATGTTGCCCAGTGACGCTCACTCCATTGCCCGCTCAACTTCAGCTGACTCGTTCAGGACCGACATAACTCCGCTCAAACATTTGATGGGGCTGTCCTAGGTATTTTCGATGACCTCAACTCAAGCAAGCTTCTCCCCGTACAACTCCCAGGCCCCGTGCCCCCTCGGATTGTGCTGTTTGCTGGTAAACACACACATTTCAAGATCAACGAGCTGAATGGGCGGAGCCCAACGTTGGACCAGTTTTTGCACGACCTTGAAGTTATTGACAAGGCTGCCGCGGGAGAAGGCGCAAATTTCTTCGTCATGTTCCTGTCTCCAGCCTTTCTCCATTCTTCTGCGGTGTCAAGATTCTCCGAAACCATTCTCGGACTCCTGAAGATGAGGTACTCTGTGCACATTAAGTTTGTCCAGGTGAAACAGTTCGGTTTGCCGCAAGAACGAAACATATTGATCATTGTGGCATCGCCAATTTGTGCTCCGCTGCCGTGGAAAGACGAAAGATACACTGTACATCCCACGGACGTCGTTGGCCTCAGCGAATTAATCGCAGACTTAAATTTTGGGAACGAGCGCATGGTCAACAAGGAGTGCTCCGGATTTGTGTGCTCGCCTCCCCAGGATGACAGCCGAGCAGGAAGTTCCAGCCTCGTTCACGTCTACAATCATTACACCGGAATTGGTGTTGCTGGTGGCCGCGGGCATATTCAGGTGGGACCAACCACAATTTTGAAACTGGATAATGGCCCCAAACACTGGAAGCACCCAGGTCCGTGGTCGGGAATAAGTTCCCTCAGCCTTTCCTCCCTGCTGACAATCTTAACAGATAGACCGGACAGACTCACCGTTCGCGAACTTGCTCGCGTACAGGGCATTCCGGACGACTTCAAATTCTGGGGACCAATAGAGTCACAATATGAAGCTGTGTGCAAGGCCATCCCTCCTGTCATCGCGAAAATGGTAGCAGACACGATCATCCAGGCCATTCGGAATACCTTGACGATCACAGTCGCCGCTCCCAGAAGAAACAAGAGACCGAGAGTGGCTATTGCGAGAAAAACGTGAATGAAGTGACCTGGGGGTGAAGCAAGGAGGCGAGGGCGGCAGAATGGCCTGCGTCACGGTTAAGTGCTAGAAGCGCTGAACGCCCAAAAGGCTGCCCATACGCCTTGAGAAGGATTGAAAGTTGGATTCGGACGTGCTGGTCCTTCACTTCAAGGATTTTGAACAGACCGGAACACGAAAAATATGTGCTGGCCGAAGTTCATGCTCCTGGCTAGACAACGGCTACAGCAGAATGAAATGAGAGCCGGACCTTGAGGTGGGTCAGGAAGCATTCATCAGCAATTGAAGAGGCAATCTTCTTCGGTGCTTCAGCATGAAGCCCCACAACAGTTTCCTAATTGAAGGGACCACATTGGGCAGACTGCAATCAGGTTCGATCAAGGACGGATAACACATTGGATGATTGATTCGCCAGACATGTGCTTAACAACGGTGTATGTACAAGTGCTGGGTGAAGAAGAGGGGAGACACAGAAATGCTACAACGAATAGGACAATGTCATGACTGGTCCAACCGGGTCGCCATCCCGTCTATTCAGTACACTACCGCAAAGGGAAAGCACGCGCAAGACCTCGGATGATCTGAACCGTATGCTCGTGCTCTCATCCAGCGTGTGATTTGGAGATGGCTGGCTATGTAAATGACCGACTCGGTAGAACACGCGCGACAGCAACTCCTACGCCGAACCGGCCAACCCAGTCATTCACTTCCCTTCGTTGCACTCCCAATTTACTGTACCGTGCACTCGAACGAGTACTATCGTGTACAGTATAGCCGAATTACCGACCCAAACAAGATGAGGGGTAAAGACACCACACGGCCGGGGTGCCGACGATGATGATCACGATCATACCGAGTAGGAGTAATGACTTGCCAAATGCTGTGTAAACAACCACGACAGTAACCCGTACGCATACGAGTACCCCAAGCACGAAAGTTCGGGTGTTGAAGGGAAGGAACTCACAACCCCCAAGCCCCACCAATAGGAGCGCGACGCTTGGGGAGCCGTGGTTCGGCGTGGCATCCAGCCCCATCACCGGGAGACGTCTTATTCGACGAGTTGGCGAAAATCTTCGATTCGTTAGGCCGTCCTGTTGACTACCCTGTGGGGCGTAGCCAATGCCTGCCAGGGTGGAGCTGCTACGGCGATGATCTTGCGGGGAAAATGGATCTCGGGTTCGTTCTGTTCGTTCGTTCGTTGTCGTTGTCGTTGTCGTGTGGGGAGTGGAGTCTTACTGTGTTCACATCTGTCGTGTACCCAGTAGGAAGTACTCGTCCGAATACTGGTACTCGTACTTGGTACAACGGTACAGTAGCTGGCATCATACTCGGGTACTCAGTAACGTACTATTCGAATGGAGGAGCGAAGGTACTGTTTAAGGAGGACCGTGTCCTGAGTGTGTAGTTGATGGTAGTAGGTTCGGGCTGGTGTTCAGAGAGGATGGGATGGAATGCCCGGGATACTGCATGTCGGGCTTGCAGGAAGGAGGAAGGACGGTGTCTGAACTTGGAACTTGGAACTTGGAAGTGGCAGGATCCGGATCCGTTAGATTGGAGACGTACACACTCACCGGGCAGACCTATGTTGTACTGTGGATGGAGATGCGGAGCAGGAGAGGACAAAGCAAAAGCGTCCGATTGAACCTTCAATGCATTGTTACAGGATACGGATGTTATTTATAATGTCCATTTTTGCAAGGAAACTCTCTCGCGGCGAGGAGGTCCCCTCCCTGAGGCGCGTTCCCCCTGTAGTTCACCACTCACGCTCTGGATCAATTTGACAAAAATATAACGTCCGGACTCCTCCAAGCGAGGCACTCGTGTGGTGCCGCTGGCGTACTATCATCAGATCTGGAAGCTGATACACAACTCCGGTAATATGCAACACAAAAGAGTCATGTCATTCTGTTAAGACACGCTGGATAAGAAAGTCGTACAAAGCCGCCCCTGCCGAGGTCGACTTGTTGGAATGAAAGTTGGCTGCTGATAATCCTCCCTGCTAAAGTCGATGCGTCGCAATGAATCCTAGTTGCCCAGCTTGAGGAATTTGTGGGTGACTACCTGCGGCGACTTGGCAGCTTCAACGGGAGACTCGACTACGTCGGAAGCTAGCGCGGCTTCTTCGACAGAGGAGGTGGACCCGGTGGAAGTGGTGGAGCTGGATCGCCGGGTCTTCTGGAGGGCGGGGACCAGTGACTCGTCGACAGCGGCGCTATCAACGGGAGATGTGAAGGGAGACATGGTAGCGACACGATGTGTGGCAGGAATGAGGGTCAGGAAGCTGTGAGTTGGGCTCGACATGTTGGTGAATGTGGAAGAAGATGGTGGTACGTTGGTGTGGCTTGAGGCCGAAAGTCTGTGGATATTGTGTTTGCAGAGCTTCCGAAAGTGATTCCGTAGCCGAAGGATGGTAATGAAGGCACCTCCTTTATAAATGGTCTTTGTCTCGAATGACGCAACAAGCCGGCTTTGTTTGTTTGAGTTTGCCTCGGGAATGCGGACGTCACGAGGTCGTCGGAGTTAAGCCTTTCGGATTATTTTTGCTGAGAGAATGCTCTGGCTGATTCAGTGGCGGCAGAGGCTTGGAAATCAATGGACTCGTGATGCAATATTTCGTACAATGGCAAAGGTTGGAAGTGAACAGTCGTGGGTGGGGGACCTGTCGAACAGCAAAGGGGGTGGTCCTTTCGAGGGGTGCCGTGCGGTTTTATACACACCCACGGCTCCCACATCCATCATGGAAGCGGCACGCCCGAGATTGGGGTCAGAAAGATACGACTCGACGTCGAGGGCGTCCCCAGCGATTTTGCAATCGAGGGCTTCGGCGACGAATTGAATGTCTGCACATGGCGGATAAAACCGGTAAAGTCGTTGGCGGGTTGTCGAAGGTGTTTCGATCAACAGGAGGTTGAGACATGGATATCCGGAATTGGGACGCCGTCAGTGGTGGGACCGACCCAAGCTTCACGAGCTAATGTAAGCCCGGCAATGACCGTGGTTAACCTCGGTTAGTGTGGTGTGATAATCAGGCCCACGACAAGGCAGAGAGCGTGATGATGTGGAGAATCGTTGGCCTACAAACCTCCCTCGTGGGAAAATCGAGGTTGATTAGGTCCTCATTGCTGAAGAAGGCCGGTTTCCTCTGGTCGGGGTTGGCTGCGGTGTAACTCATCCGTAATAGAACTGTGTAAAACCCCCAGAGCCTGTAAAAGCCTCGTCCATGCTGAAAGGACGGATAGCTTTGGAGGTACCAGCCATGGGAGATGGGACGTCAGGCTGGATTGGACCGTGGTCCCACACTATCATTGCGATACGAGAAGGAGGCTTACCACGTCCGTGAACCTCCAACGGAAAAGCACGGAAATGCGAGTAGCCGTGTACATCAGGGACCAAGCAGCAAGTGTGATCTGTGACAGCTTGGGTTCCTTACGCCCGGACCAGAGCCCGGGACTTCGGGATTATTGTTCCGAATCGTTGAGTTGCTGGAGATATGAAGCACAGACATTATGTGACGTGGGTCATGCTTGGTAAATGCGCACATAGCTTTGTCACGAAGAGTGTCTGGCACTATTCAGCATCCCGTGATAGGATAGACACGATCACTCAGTCCACGACAAGGAAGCATACGAGGCAGAGTGGGATGACCTGAAAAGAAATCCGCGCTCGGTGGGCTTGGCGTACGTCATCACTTTTGCGGTTGCCTCGCACCGAGCCTCGTCAGACCTGCCACATTGCGCCGCCCCGCAGATTGAGACGCTCAGAGGTCGGCGCGCCTTCTGCTTCTCGTTTCATCCTGTCTGCACTCCCTTCCGATGTGCGCTCTATGTGCTCGTATACAGTGTCCATATTCCCACTTTGATGGCCGCATTTTTATACAACGATCTCTCGAGCATGAAGCCCTATCTTCCCGCATCTGCAGCCCGATTTGACCGGGGTTCTGTCCGCCATTGAAGCTCCTTCAACTGATACCTTCCAAGACCGGATTGACACGCGTCCACCAACGCTCTCTTCATCCAGGACCTGACCCCACCTTAAACCCTGAGGATGGGGACTGCCCATGCTCGTATCTGTGCCCCGAGCTGGAAACCATGGCTTTGCGCGTGGACCATGGAGGCCATTTCCAGCGGGATGCCTCGCCGGCATGCAACACTGCTATACACACAAGGAAGGTTATCGTAACCAGGAGACAACTTTCCATGGACCCTTCACAATTATACGTGATAGTTATGTCCATCAACTGCCTCGTCAGTTGTTGGTGGGCGAGGCTGTGTGGTCGTTTCTGCGGTCGAAGACAGGTGTGATTCAGGGTGGCCCCCAAATACAGGCTAAGTGTCCAGAAGACTGGAGAAGATTACTGGTCAATGTGTCTGGAATCCTCACTCAAGGCAATTACTATTGACCGACAAGACTGAATTGTGTTGGCCGCCTGAAGATTTCGGTCGATGCAGCGCTTGACGATAGGGAGCGAATATGCTGGGTCAGGGCAACTATCACTATCTTCAGGCGGCTAAAAAAAGGGTGTTCGTGTCCAAAGACGTTTGGGAAACAGGCATACTTAATATGAGCGAGAAGCCATTGGGTGAATGACGATGTGAACCTTTTTGAGGATGTATAGTGGACGCCAGCTGATTAGCTTCCTGGCGTCCAGTCCGATCTTTAGAGTAGCTTATTTAAATTGCATGCAATCGGACATGTTTCCTGTTCTCGTGGCACCTGTTGCAACGACGGTTCCTGAGATGCGATTCATTCTTTGAGACGAGAATCACATCGGCGTCACTCCACATCGGCGAAGCGCCAAGCCTCAGTCTGGCTCTTCGTCGCTTCCAGCTTTTCTCACGACTCGTAATCTCTCCCGTCAAGATCGACTGTGCGTTCAGGCCTCTGAAATGATCTCGCTTGGCCGCATTGCCATGACAGAGGATGTCGGTAGACATTGGATGGGAAACCATCACCTCGGGCCCTGATGGCGCTGCTCTTGCCGAGAAAATTCGAGCCTTCGTGCACGAGAAATTCCAGCAAGTGGCGCTGCCTCGATTCATCAACGCTGTCCACGTTCATTCGTTCGATTTGGGGACGGTGTGCCCGCAAATAGAAATCAAGGACATTTGCGATCCTCTGCCGGACTTCTACGAAGATGACGATGACGATGACAATGGCGAAGATGAAATCCAGGTCGAAAACGATGGGACTGGGACGGCGAAGCATCAGAGCTTTGAGAGCACGCAAGGCCACGGATCTGGAGGAGGTGCTTTGGATTCCCGGCAGCCACGTCCGACACCGCAGCTGTCCCATATATTGACGGGCTCAGAATTCGCTCAACTTGCTGCGGGAGGATTGACCAGAGAAGGGACCAACGCAAGCGCCAACCCGTTCGGCGGCCCATTCCCACGAAGCACAACCCCTGGCATTCCGGGAGGGACGTCAAACCTCAGCTACTTTCATTTTCCAGGCAGTGGTCTCTCTGGCACGCAGACTCCGCTGGCCGCGCTTGCCAGCGGAACCCCTTTCAGCCCGAGACCCTGGTCGCATGACCCATCACATAGTGCGGTTCCCCAGCACACGACTCCCCAGGAGCTGGCCCACAGAGGGCAGTGGCAGCAAGACCTGTCAGGGCATTATGATCCATCCACCAGGCCTTCGACAGCTAACAGTATCTCATCACCTCGCGAGTCTGAATCGGGGCTGTCATCGTCCCCTCCACCACAAAACAGGCGCACGGCAGGCGACGAGAGCAGAGACGAGTCTACGCTAGATGCAGTAACGCCATTGTCACCCTCCAGGCTTCACAGTAGACAACCATCAGACTTGCAAGTGGTTGCGAGGGTCAAGTATGCCGGGGATGTGCGCATGACCCTCACAGCAGAGATCCTCCTTGACTATCCGATGCCCAGCTTTGTGGGGATTCCTCTGAAGCTAGACATCACAGGCCTGACCTTTGACGGAGTCGCAATAGTGGCTTGGATCAAACGGAAGATGCACTTTTGTTTCTTGGATCCCGAGGACGCTGCCGCCCTTGTGGGAGAAATCCAGACAGATGACCAACCCACGGAGAAACGTGGCAGGGATGGCTTGGGGACTGGTGTGCCCGGCCTGTTACAGGAAATACACGTGGAGAGCGAAATTGGGCGGCAAGCCGACGGGAAGCAAGTGCTCAAGAATGTTGGCAAGGTGGAACGGTTCGTCGTCGAACAGGTCAGGAAGATTTTCGAGGAAGAGTTCGTCTTTCCAAGCTATTGGACGTTTCTAGTATGATGCCAGAACCGCCGTAGTGGTGTCTCTAGATGCCGCGCTGGCCGGCGATGAAATGAAGGAGGACTTCTTGAAACACCCATCCAAGGTGTCAGAGCCTGTCGCCAGCATTGGTCAGTTCTCGAGATTGTGTACCTGCAGATTGCGCCATCCAACGACACTGCGACTCCTTTGAGAGCAACTGTCTGATGACGGCCACGTCACGCGTTACGTGTATCTGCAAGGTTGCTCTACCACTCCAAGGTACCAATGCGAGCAGGAACCGGGAATCAGGCGGTCCAAACCTTGGTCACTCAGACCGATCGCCTGTCAGGTACGCAACCAATAGGAGATAATCGAGCCCTGTCAAGCATCTGTTTCACCTGCGTCGGTTCGTGGTTCGTGCCACGTTCCTATCAGTCTATCAAGGAGAAGTCCCTGTATCCCAGAACTCCCGCTCACGTCGTGCCGGCGACTAGCAAATAAGATATCAGCCGACGATGAAGCAGCGCAGTTTGTCACTTGTTGTTGGCGCGGTCAAAGTGCATCATGTCTCGACGGCAGGACCAGATGTTCGCTGTTCTGGCACCTAGAATGACGTCGACCACTCGAGCGGCAGGGTGGGTATGAGGAGGTGGATAGGTGGGTAGGTCGCAGGATAATGTATGTAAAGCTTACGGCGCACGTCCGGGGATTCCAGAAAGTCAATCAATATCGATTCCACCTGCTTCTCACCTTATCTCCCGCAATATCGAGGAATGCTATCGAGAATCATGCGCCGTCTCAGGAAAGTCGTCCAACGCGTCAGATCGAACAAGTCGCCGTCACCTCCAGCTCCAGCTCCCGCTGCCCAGGCCGCCATTTCCGAGCATCGAGCCCCTCCGCCGTCGCAACCTCCAGCGCCTCAACCAGCGGCGATGGCGGCGGTAGCGGCAGCAGCACCCACACCCCAAGCCACGGGCGGCTCAACATTGAACATTGCCCTTCAGAACCAGACGACATCCCAGACCGTGTATGCGTACATCACGGGGCGGGCCCTCGACCGCGGGAATGCATGGTTTCTCCTCTCCGCGGACGGACACACGCCATACTACCCGAGCTCTCCAGCCTCGGTCGGGTCACCGATCCAACAAAACTGCGCCATCCCCCTCGGACCCCCCGGCAACACGGTGAACGTGACGATTCCACACATCGCCGGCGGGCGGATCTGGTTCTCGATCGACGCGCCCCTGACGTTCCTCCTCAACCCGGGCCCCGCGCTCGTCGAACCCTCAGTGACGAACCCGTCGGACCCCAACATCTACACGAACTGGGGGTTCGCCGAGTTCACGTTCAACTCGGACCAGCTGTACGCGAACATAAGCTACGTCGATTTCGTCGGCCCGCCCGTCGCACTGACGCTCACGAGCGCCACCGTCCCGCCGCAGCACGTCTCGGGCATGCCGAGCAACGGACTCGACCAGGTGTGCGCGGCCTTGCGCGCCCAGCACGCCGTCGACAACCAAGGCTGGGACCAACTGATCGTGACGCACCAAGGGCGGAACCTCCGCGCGCTCTCGCCCAACCAGGGGATGGTCACCAACCCGGCCCTCTTCGCGACATACTACGACGACTACACCAGCCGGGCGTGGCGCAAGTTCTCCACGCAGGCCATGTCGCTCGACACGCAAGCCGCGTTCGGCACCGTCTCCGCCCAAGTCGACCACACGACCGACAGTCTCAACTTCCGGGTTGGCGGCGGAAGCGGAAGCGGAACTGACTCGACCTCCGTCTTGTCCTTCACCAAGCCCACCACGCGCGACATCTTCTCCTGCTCGACCGGCCCGTTCGCCACGGGACCCAACCCAGCCGTCAACGCCATCATCCCGCGCCTCGCTGCGGCGTTTAACCGCTCCACGCTGCTGGAGACGAACATCTTCCCGGCCCCGCTGGCGCTGTACTACAAGGACGGCACGACCAACCACTACTCCCGCATCGTGCATGCCGTGAACCTGGACGGCAAGGGCTACGCCTTTCCATACGACGACGTGCAGCCGAGCGGGGGCGCCGACCAGAGCGGCGAGGTCCACGCTGGGGATCCGGTCTTGTTCACCGTCACGGTTGGGGGTGGGAATGCTGGTGCGGGTGCTGGCGGGCACAGGAGAGAACTTTAGAAAAGTCTTCTCTTCGCGTGGGTCACCCGTGTGGTAGATGAAGCTCACGAGGAGAAATACTCCCACGGACTGGCAATGCTCTTGTTGGTCCGTAGTGCAGTCTTGTGTGTTTTGGTTGGTTGGCTTGTTGATGGTTGATGGCCAATGCTGGATATCTACTGTCCCCTACTTCTGTACCCGGTACGAGCATAGTAATATACTTTGCTTTCCGATCGGATGGGGTCTTGGAGATCTAATCTCTTGGTGGATATGGTTGTCAACATCTCGGTCAGTTAAGAGAAGAATAGATGGATGCATGGTTGGATGGTTGCTTGCTTGCTTGCTTGTTTGCTAGATACCCGATTGACATGACTTACGATTACATTGACGATTCACGGTTTACGACTCCCTTTCTCGGTACACAATACACAGCACCCAGTACGAACTCTAGTATCGTGTCGTTCAAAGTCTCCTACGCACTACACATAAGGATGGATCGAAAATTGCATTGCATTGACATGCAATCCATTCCCATCGTTGCAGCCTTGGTCTCATACTTCTCTCATTCACGCGATATCAGAACTAAAGCTGGCTTGGAAGCGAGAACAGGAAGACCGAGTGGGAGGACGCGAAGATGTACATAATAGGTGGAGGGAAAGATAGTGAGTCCTCATCAACATTATTTTCGATTCGACACGTAACCAACACGTACCAACACGTACTACGCTGCTCTCTTGCTCAACTCAGTGAGCGTCACGGGGGCGGTACCAAATCCAACCCCTCGACCGTCAAGTGGAAGGCATCAGGTCGGGAATAATGGCCCGTGACATCAAAGTCCAAATGACCTCTTTCACAATCCTCGAAATCCACCTCCCGCCACAGCAGGGCGTCTTCATGTTCCCATACGGGACCGACTAGAGTCTGTCCCATGGGATCCACGATGCAGGCACCGCCCCTGGAGATGAATTCCTCGCCCTCAGATTGCGGGGCCGGCGGAGGGGGATGTGCGGCCTGGGCGAGCTTGGTGGGCATGTCCTCGTCGTCTTCTTCCTCAATGGCAGTGGAGCTGGCGGTGTCTTTGCAGCGCCAGGCTATCGAGTGGTTCTCCTCTGTGCGAGTTATGGAGAGGCGGCGTCCGGAGGCGGCATGCTGGTCTTGGGATGTGCCATTTGTTAATGATGAGCCTTGTGGCTTGGCCGTGGGTCTGGAGGAGGGGGAAGAGGAGGTCGCCGAGAGTGGTTGACTTGCTAGCCATTCTTTCGGATCGCCCGTGATCCAGCCGGGGAGGTTCTTCCGTTTGATGCACTGATTCGTGGAGAGCACGAAACAGCGTCCTTCTGCGGCGATCGTCTTCATCAGTGGCTCCCACGTATCCCTCCCGTCCGCCGTGGGTGCCAACCAGAGGTTCACCCCCTGACTATACAGGCTGTACCGCAGCAAGGGCATGAAATTCTCCCAGCAGATAGCGCATCCCATGACGACCCTGACGCCCTTGATCGTCGTGGCGACAGCTTTCAACGTCGATGGTGAACCCTGGGCCCATACTAGCCGCTCAGAAGCAGTGGGCATGACTTTCCTCCGCTTACCTATGATTCCTTTCTTCGGGTCGACATACACTGCCGTGCAGTAGAGACTGCCACCAGCTTTCTCAATCAGTCCCGTGACAATGAACACGCCGGTCTCTTTGGCCACGTCCTCGAGAAACTCCCTCGTCCCATCCCCTCTACGGCCCGTCTCTTTGTTCACAGGCAACAACCGATCGATCCACTCTTGCCCAGCTCCCTGCGGCGTGTCGCCCAGATCCACCGCCCCCTTGGTATATGCGAGAAATTGATCTCGACCCCAATCCGTACGACCTCCCACCGCAGCACCGAAGTTGCACGTTCGTGGGTAACCACCTAGGTATGCTTCGGGGAAGAGCAGGATTGAGATATCCTTCTGCGCGGCGCTCTGGGTAGCTTCTTTGAGTGCAGAGAGCGTCTCTCGCAGGGTGGAGAGGGTGTGCGACTGGGAGACGCCGACCTTGAGGAGCTGAGGCATCGTTCCTTTACACGGTGGAGAATGTGGGAGACGTGAGCTGAGGGAAAGGGTGCAGCAGGGGTGAAGCGCTATCTCATGGATCTCTCTGGGCTTTACGCGGTAGCTGGTCCTGCTCCGAGGGAGAAGATTTCGAACCTTGACAAAGCAGAAATTTGAGTCAGGTGTGGAAGCACGGACATGAGCGAGCACGTCAAGCAAAGAAACGCGGGGGGATTTCCCCAAAGGCATGTCGGTACCTGCCTCTCTGAGCCTAACGAGGCATGAAGCGGAGACGATCGAAGCGACCAACAGCCGAGAGACGAGGACCCTCAGCGACAACGGCGAGTCTTCAACTTACCATGGTCTTAGGTCGTCCACGTGTTTTGGCCGCGGCATGACAGTCCCAGCTTTGGCCAGCTCACGGTAGGACACATGAACTGAGGGCGGCCGAAGTAGCGGCAATGTGTTGCCGGAAAAATTACAATATCCACCAGCGCGTGAGGTGGAATCGTACTCAAAATCAGCAAGTTTGATCTTGTCTCGTACGCACACCGAAGTGGGCATCCAGCTCAAGATCAAGCAATAGAGAAATGCGGACCGAGCGAGGCAAGAGACATCTTCATGGGAGGAATAAAACGAGCACTGCTGATTGTGAGGTAAGCATGAAATCAAAGCATGGTGAAAAGGTTTGGACCGAAGAATCCTGTCAAAAATGCCAGCGCTGCTTTGAAGTCTTGTTGGAGGTGATAGCTGGACACGAACGGCCTGCCCACTTCTTGTACATGGGTATCATTGACTTCACTCCTTCTGCCTGCGAGCCGAGGAATCCCTTTCATAATTGGATATTTCCCCGTGCACGTTGTGTCTGCACACAGACCTTGCTCTACCGCTAGATTAGTATGCCACCCGTGTTCTCATATCCGAGATCTTCCTTTCAATCTCTCGGATACTGCGATCCAGTTCGGCAGCTATGAGCTGTTTCTTGTCGTTTGATAGCAGGAAAAACGTCTCGCATAGATCGCCATCAATCGTGCCCTTAGAAGGTGCATAGTATGACCGGTAGATCAGATGATCCCTTCCCAGCAGGGGGGGATTGCCATTGCTTGAAGCAAGCTGCGTTTCGAGACTCTGGAAAAAGTCGACATCTTCACGGCTCACGAACGGGACGAGGATCCCCAGCGTGCCTTGAAATCCAGTCCAGAAGACAACATCGCGTCCACCGGCCACGAGATTCGTCTTTTGGATACTCGTCGGAATGTCGCCGGGGAAGTAATGCGCCATGAGACCAAGGCGATTGGGTGCGCCATTGAGGTATTGTCGTTCGTGGATGAGATGGGCACCTGAGCCGTCTTCGTCTGCTTCTTCCGAGGCCTTCTGCGGGCAGCGAAGCATCCACAGATTACCGAACTTGTCGCCTCCTGCCACGGTTTCGTAGTCGACCATGGTGCAGCAAGTCGTCCAACGAGCAATCACATCATCGGCGAAGGGGATGAGTTTGTTCTCCTGGTACTTGTACACGCAGTACGACACGCTGTCTTGTATGTCACTGACGATGATTCTGCTCCCTTGGGTTTGCAGGCCAACGATGATATTGGGAGCAACCTGTACTTGACACTTGCGTAGCATCTGTTTCATGCCGAGATCGTAGATTCTCAAATCTGTTCCAACGCCCGCCAAAAGTCGACCCTGGAATGCCAGCAGAGCGGTCGGGGGCTGTTCCACTTTTGTCTTGTGAATAAACTCGAGCTCCTTGCCATCTTCATGGAATCGATACACATGAATGTATCCAGCAGAAAAGGATCGAGGACTGACAACCAGATCTTTTGCTGTGCCGACGATCAAGAATGTTTCGTCATCTTGACTAGCAAACGGAGCAGCCGAGATGCTTGTTGCGCATTCATTGTCTTCCAGCTCGAGCGTGAAAATCACAGATTTGGTGGTAACAGGGTCAACAATTTGAATGCATGAAGCCCAGTGGCCAGTGCCGCGAGGATATCCGAACTCTTCGGCGGGGAGTTGAACAGCATCTCCATTGACGGCAGTCGACTCCGTAAGAAGCTTTGTTCTTGTGGCTGGTGCGAGGATGTTGTTATCGGCTTCGATGATGTAGAATAAGGGGTGTTCTGGATGTTTGACGAATTTTCTGGGTGTGTATGGTAGTGGTATGTTTTCTTGCAGGAGGTTTCGTGACAGGTCCTCGATGGTGAATATCCTATTCCGATGTCGTCAGCAGGCGCCAGGAACGTACGTGAGAGTGGTTTGTGGCACGGATTGGGTCAGAAGGAACAATTGGTTGAGTTTGGAAGTCCGCATGATAAGCTCGGAAAGAGCATAGTTAAAGATTCATCATTCGAATGGGGCATTAGGGGTCAGACGTACCGTAGATTTTGTCCTTGGATGCCCACCATTCCTTCTGGACACTGTTCGCTTGTAAAGTTCCAGACGTACTGTAAACCGACGTAGTCGAGAGGTGTCAGCATGAAGCCGTTCGTCTGTGTATCTGTGTATCCCAACCAAGGACGAGAACTTAACGCGACCACGGCATTTTGGCCCTTTACAGAAACGCGGAACAATTTGGCCGGCTTGATACCCAGAAACCGAGTTCGAGTATCTGACAATTCGCCTGTGATCTCATCCAGCACGGTCCGCAGGTAGACACCCGAATAAAGTCCGATGTGGAGGTAGAGTGTGGTGCCCCCGGATGTAGAGTCTGCCATGGGCATGATGGACAGAGCCGAAGGTGCCGAAGTCAATGCCTGCACTGATTTGCTTTCTAGCGTCGAATCAGGGTCAAGGCTCAATATTCTCACGGTTGAATCGTCACAGCCAACAGCGAGGAATGAACTGCGGACACGGCCTTCCGGCACATCTCCAAGAGAAAGACAAGTGACAGTTCCAGTCATTTCTCTGCGCTCGTCGTACTCTGCCAACGATCCGTCCGAGTCCATCTCAAAGTAGACGATTTCTCCCGAACTCAGAGCCACTGCTACTTGCCGCTCGTTGGTGGTGGCAGCCACAATGGATCGATGTTGGGGTGCAGGCCATTCATTGACTCGTTTATCTGCTCGAATGTGCCGGATGCCTTTGGGATGGACCTGAATCAATGCATCATCACCCAGCTGCTGTACAGCAAGGGTCGGAGCTCCCGAGAGAAAGCCGGTGTCGGTGACCTCCTCAACAGTCTCTCCAATGCTTAGGACAAGGGTACCAGTGCGGAAAGACAGCACGATGTATGCATCATACTCGTCTCCCCTAGTTAGCTTGGTTGTCCATACAGCTTCAGGCTTATCCGGCAGCTCCGACTCGACAATTTCCGAGACTGATAGACCATGCTTGAGAGTCTTGAAACTGCTCCGAGCACCTGACCCACAGATCGAATATATCTGCGGAGCATCTTCATCGAGTAGGTTCGCGATTCTGCAGTCCATCAAGGGATTTGCTGAATCAATGCTCTGCACCAGGTTGAGATTGGAGAGGGGCCGAACACGGAAGTATGCCGGGCTGTAATCCTCAGTGGGATCTGCAGGGAAGTCGTCGCTGTTGAACTCGGTCTCATCGTCATCGTCTCCGAGCTTTTCAAACTGGTAGAAGTGGTGATTCCCGCTTTCACTGCTCACAAACAAAAACCCGCTCTTCAAGATGAGTAGACTGTTTGCCACAGGCACCGTGTCAAAATATTTGATCTTCAGGGCTTTGACCTCCCCAGTTGGTTGGCCATTGTCATCGTCCACCATCTCTATCGTGACTTTGAACAGATCGCCGTCTTCTGTCTGCAAAAGTAGGAAGAACTGTCCTTTCATCTTGTGCATCACTCCAGCCACAATGTGCCTCTTGCGGTCGGGATTCTCAAGGATGCCTCTTCTCCGTGGGATAGGCACACGAAATGCCTCCTGATTCGAATGGCGGTAAGTGACACTGTCTTCTCCGCAAACTAGGACGCCGCTCGGACCATCCGACCCGCCGGGGACCTGGAATAACTTGGTCGCGGTTCTCGCAACGGGTTCAGCCCATTTGCGGACAACATGGTTCAAGCCTAGGTCAAGTTCGTAGAAGACGAGTAGTTTCTCCACCTCTTCGAGCGCCTGGCCGCTCGGGTCCTGGTCCACCTCGGTATAGTCAACCTCGAGCGCGGCGAAGATAGGGTTCTCGTAACCGACATCGAGGGCGATCATGTCAAAGACCAGAGTCTGGGGTTTGTGGGCCTCGAGCGGCGAGGAGATGGTGAGCTCGGCCTGAGCATTTCTGTTCAAGACGTAGACCAATTTATTCTTCTCGACAGACGCAATCATACACGCTCTTCCCTTTGGGTCAGCTGCAAGATATTGACCGGGAATGACTCTTCGAATGCCGGATTTGCCATATGTTTCGAGGTGGACGCGGTTGAAGCGGTTTTGTTCTCGCAGGTATTCGAGAATGGTAATGCGACCGGAATCTGAGCCGACGATGAGATAGTCTACAGACATGTCAGCAAAATCTTCCTCACGAGTCATTCAACAGACAGACCTTTGCTACTTCCTGCCAAGCGAAAGGCAGCTAGCGATCTGATGATGCCGAAGCAATCCTGGGTGAAGAGAGGGGAGACTTTGCCCTGAGTGGCATCGGGTCTGTGGATGGTGAGCCTGGAGCCCGATGCTGTGATGATCTGTTGCTCTTTTGTACCGGCAAACTGACCCAACACTGCTTGAGTAATGGCTGACGGCGGCTGTATAGTCAAGCTATACATGAACATAGAGCTTGTCGTCGCCATGGTGGGCTACTTGAAAACGGGTATCTCTAGGTGACTTCCTGCAAGATACTGAGTCGCATTGTTGCCAACAGCAACCCCGAGGTACGCGAAAAGTGATTCCACTCGCCGGTCAAGCAGGGACAATAGCTGAAGTCGACGTGCCAGAGAGTGTCAACGAGACATGGAAAAAAGTTCACAGCCTTGCCAAGCGCAAGCGAGGAGGCCTGGGGCTGCAACTGAAATGGTAACTAAGCCGATATCTTGCTATGTAATATCCTCAACCCAATAGCCCCTCGGGGCTTGCCCCTCCGAGCCGCCAGGTGTGCCTGGGCTGCCGTGACGCATGCCCAAGAGCGCCTGGCACCTTCCAGCTGGTCCAACGGTCTAAGACTGCGTCGAACTCGTCACTCTCGCCATCGACTCACGGGCCAGTTTGTCCACCGGCTTGCTCATACGATCTTCTCTGCTGCGGCACATCTCGTGATTATACGACTGAGCATATTACCCTTACACTAAGGCACCACATCCAGGCGTCTGCGCTCCGCTCGAGCCTCTCACTTCCACCTCATCGCAAAACCCAAAACCGTCATCCACCCTCCGTCCACCTCTGCAGCTTCTTGACAATGGCCGACACTGCTGGGGCTGAAGATGCCAGCGTCACCTTCTTTGTCAAATCCTCCGGTGGCCAGAAATACACACTGACGGTCCCCCTGTCAATGACGACGATTGATCTGAAGAACAAGCTTGCCTCGGAGGAATACGCCAATGTCCCAGCATCTGCTCAGAGACTGATCTACAGCGGCAAGATGCTGAAAGATCACGAGACTCTTGGATCCCACAATGTCAGGGAAGGCAACACGATGCACCTGGTGAAGAGCGCCGCCAGCAATCAGAGACAGAACCCCGCCGCGCAATCCTCCGCACCGTCTACTCCTTCTGCCGGCACGGCATCACAAGGCGTCGCTGGAGTGCCTCAAAACCTGGCTTCGGGCACCGGGAATGATCCATTAGCTGGCCTCACCGGTGCCAGATACGCAGGGTTTGCTCAGCTGCCTAGCGCCAGCGCGTTGCAAGAGAACTTGAGCCCCGACGACTTTCTGCGCCAGTTGGATAACCCCCACTTCCAGCAGATGATGCGAGAGGCCATGGGCAATCCTCAAGTCCAAGATATGATCATCAATCAGAACCCTCACCTAAGAGCCATGGGCCCTCAAGCTCGGCAAATGCTCAATTCAGACTACTTCCGCAGCATGATGACTAACCCTCAGATGCTGCGCAACATGATGCAGATGCAGCAACAGATGGGCATGGGTCCTTTTGGAGGTGCAGGTGGACAAGAGGCTTTTCCGGCTCCGGGCGTGACCAATACTACCGAGGGCACAACCGGCAGCACCCAGAACACGGCCGACAACCAGACTGGTCAGCCTCGACAGCAACAACCACAGCCCAATCCTTTTGCACTGCTACAGACGCTTGGTAATCCCTTCGGCAACAACACTGGAGCTCAGCCTGGGGACCCCGCTGGGCAGACTCAGGCCGGAGGCCAGCAACCGACTCAGCCACCTTTCAACCCATTTATGGCCTTGTTTCCCGCGGCAGGTCAACAGGCTGGTGGAAACGCCGGCACCACTGCTCCCCCACCTTTCAATCCTTTCAACCCTCCGAACAACCCCCTGCTGCAGAACCCAGAGGCCATGCAACAGATGTTACAAGCCATGACTGGGGGGCAACAAGGCGGCGCGGCAAATGACATGGGTGGCCTGTTCAATCTATTTGGCGGTGGCCAACCAGCAGCACCGGCCGATAACCGGCCTCCTGAGGAGCGATTCTCTCATCAACTACAGCAACTGAATGAGATGGGATTCTATGATTTCGACCGGAATGTTGAGGCACTCCGACGGACTGGTGGTAATGTGAATGGAGCAATAGAATATCTCCTTAGTCATCCTTCGGACTAGAGTTTGAGGACTGAGGATTCTGTTTTTCCCGCACTATGATTATCGCCAGGCGAGGGTTCAGTATGTCGAATATTATGTTATCGAGCAAAATAGGCTCGACATGTACGATGCTCTCAAGGCACTAAGAGCCCACTTCGTTTGGTCAACCGGACTCTTCCTCCCCAGTCTACTCCTCTCAAGCGTTATGTATTGTCCTTGTTGAGACCCGAGGGCTGACCTGTCCCAGCTCTGGTCTCGCATCGATCACAACAGGGACGTTATTGGCCTTCCGGAATCGTTTACCGTCGAAAGTTCACCTTTCTTTGGCTTCACTCATACCCGGCAAGTCTCTGACCGCTCCCTGTGAGCTCAGTGACATCGAAGGTGGTGGCGGCGGCGGCAGCGTCGCCGTCGTCGTCGTCACAGAAGTTGGACACTGCTATGCGTCGATCGGTCTCTCCGAATCTGAGACATCTTCCTCAACAAGTGCAGTCAAGCTGGAGGCTGTGCTTCAGCCTCACTTCAGAGTCAGGCTAACGCGTAGTATCCTACGACCTTTATCGTCCTCCTCGATGACTCCTAGCAGCGTCACATCCACCAGAGATCCAACTCCCTGACATTTCAATGCGCTTCGAACGAAGGCTCCGCATGAAGCTTCGGCCTCCTTCACCAGCTCTTGCCCCGTACATTGATCCAGGGAGCTCGCTGCAATGTCGCCGACATACAGATTCACTCGCACGTGTTTGATCCACTGGCGGTCTCTATTCCTAATACCCAGGAAAAAGCTCTCCAAGCACAATCCACTGCAGACGATGAATTGTTTTGGCGAACTGGCGAGGAGATCATGGATCTCGTCATGGATCTGGCGGTTTACTCGCAGTACACGGTTGTCGAAAGTTTTGTAAATGTCAAAACTTTCACAGCATCCGCCAGTGTGGTTGTATGTGCAGGTGCCTGGTTTCGCGGGACACTTGCAAGGCTCAACTTCGACGGGCCCAAGAACAAAATCCCATATTTGGAGGCGCAACTCGAACGGCAGACGGAGTATTGGAGGAACCATAGAGGGAGCAAGGCGAGGCCACAAGAGTCGGACGGAAAGTGTTCGTGGCAAGGGCCAGTTGGATATCGAGCCCGGGACTGGGTTTCAGGAACATGAAGCTGTAAATGAAGCTAGCACAGACCCTTTATCGCGCTCTGCAAGTCAGATATCCGAAGGTCACAACCGCGACTCGACGAGAAGAGGAAAAGGTGGACTGGGCAACTCGCCGATTCCGCTGCATGATAATCTTGCATTCCACCCACTTATTTCCTCGTTCTGTACCTAACTAAGAATAACCTCGAAGCCGACTCGCCGAGCGATGCGGCGAGCTCAAACACCTTCAACGGTCAAGCAGCACGGGCGTCTCCGGAAGTCATGGCATCTTGCTGACACAGCCTTGCAGTTGACGTAAGATTCCTCTGAAATATACTGCGCGGTTATTTCTCTCGCCAAGCATCATGACGAGGTGTTGAGAGTGGCTAATCAACGCGCAGCGCCTGCCAGAATTGCAGCGCGTTGGCTCGGTCGTCAGAGCAAATTGTTTCGCCACTAGACTTCCCATTACAAGAAGTACTTAACGTATCATCGGTCGTCTCACCCAACTGACGCTTACAGGGCACATCCCATCTCTTTCGCTCTAACCTTAGCGGGCTATACTCTCTATCGTAGTAGCTCGAGCCACCCATGATGTCCTCTCTATCCCAATGTCCGTACTTTTCTAGGATTCGTGCAGGCGCTACGGAGACTAGATTTAAACGGTTTCGGAAGGGCTCCAAGCTGGGTCAGGTATATCCACAGGTGGGGAGGTGTCCTGAACTTAAACTTGATCGTGCTCTCCCTCATGTGCGCGATATCAGGTCATACCCTCGAGTCATGGGATTTCTGTGAGGATTCCGATTCCTATGGATTCACAGCACGTGATTGTGCGTGCGATGCTGTTGTCTTGGCAGCTGTGGTGGCTCCGGCTAACCTGCCTCGCGAAGATGTCGGTGGATGCCGTTGAGCTGCCGAGGCTGCCATCCACGGCTCCATTTCTCCTTTTCCAATACTCCAGACCAGCTTCAAACAGATTAATTCTTCCCCTCATCGGTTCTTCCTAGGTAGCTCTCATCTGGCGGAAAACCTGCCCAGGCTTCTTACTTGACGCACTTCCCTTTCCATCTTTGTCGCCCACAATTGCACAAAACATCTCGTGGACACATCACAGGTCACCTTACCATGGAGACACGCCATGCTCTACGACGTGCCTGTCAGCTCCGCAACTACTCAACTCGCCTACCAACAAGAAAAGTCTCTGGATCGCTGACTCCGAAACGGCGGTCCAGCGGTCAGTGCTCGAGTCAGCAATATAACGGGGCACGGTTAGGACTCCGGCCAGGAAGCACATTCGGCCGACAATATTCCACGGCCAGTCCATTGCCGTTATCCAATGATACCTTTCTTAAAGTCTTAACAACGAACTACTATGGTGGTGATGATGGGTTTGGCCGAATACGCTGCGACGAAATATCTCTAGGCAAGGAGGGCCATAGAATTGCAAAAGTCACGATTCAGAATAGTTCTGTGGGTAATTCATTAAATGTTTCACTACTTCAGAACATTACAACGACCTTTCGCGAACTGAGCCTGAAGGAGGACCTCCGGTGCATTGTTTTGACTGGCGACAAAGGGTTCTGTACTGGCATGGTAAGTCGAGGCCTCCATATGCAAGCGACATTGCATGAAACACAACAGTGACTGACTTCATCCCATGGTATAAATATAGCACGTGACTGAACTTGCCAATCTAGCCACCCCCGACCAAGCCAGGAGCCTGATCTTGAGGGTCTGGGAAGCAGGTCAAGCTATCCGCGAGACTGCCATACCCACCATTGCACAAATCGAAGGTCGCTGCTTCGGTGCGGGACTCGAGCTTGCCGCATCGTGTGATTTCCGCTATGCTCTGAAGGGCTCTCTTTTCGCGATGCCGGAAGTCGAACTTGGAGTAAGTCAATCCGCACTTCGGAACTATTGATCCCAGACTATCGCTTTGCCGCGTGGATAAGACTAAGAGTCTACACAGGTACCATCTGTCGTTCAGGCCAGACTGCTAGCAAACATCATCGGTTGGCAGAAAACCAGGCAACTTCTGTTAGTAGGCAACAACATTGACACGGAGATCGCTTCCCCCTGGGGTCTTGTTGATTACGTCTATCCGACGTCCGAAAGCCTTCGCTACAATGTTGCCAAGACGGCGCAGCGCTTTTGTGATAATGGCCCACTCGCCATGAAATCTCAGAAACGGCTGATCAGATACTGGGAAGAAAATGATCTTGTGTCGGGCGTCACTGCTAGCATTGATGCCTTCGCTGAGGCGTTTAAGGATGGAGCTGCCGAACCAAAGGAATACACCCAGAGATTCTTTGTGCGGAAGCAAAAAGCTAAAAAGGAATACGAAGCAAGGCAGGCGACCAAAACAACGAACGGGGCAGCATAAGAAGGAAGGCCCGTCGATTGCTCCGACCATCGCCACATCCGTGAGCGCTCATCAAAGAGGAAATGACACAACCCAGCCGACCTGGGTCAAATCTTCCGGATGCAAAAAGATGGAACGCGACTACTGTCTGTAGTAGTCCTGGAGTTGTTCTCTTCGAGTTATTAGATACCAATATGCCGATCTCCCCGAGGATGTCTTGGTTGGATGAACATAGGCAATCTTGAAAATGCCTGCGTTTTATTTCTGAATCGTGGCAAAAACTTCCATGGGCCATCTGAGATGTTCCAGCTGATTCATGTCAGCATCCAAAAGCGGATGGCAAGAGGGTTCAGCGACGATTGCCAGCAAAAAGAACGTGCATATGGTACTTGGAAGAGGATCAGCTGTCACGAAACCCAACCTTGTGCCTTGGGATGATGCTCAAAACGGAAACCCGGCACTGGGCGAGACGACTTCCTCGACACCACCCACATCATAGGAAGTTTGGCGTTTGAAGAAAACATATCGACCCGATGGGCAAATCCTCAACGGGCAAGAACCGTTCTCTTAGGCTCATGCCATGGATCTTCCAGTGTCGCCTCTGTTCCGTCCATCATCCCCTCCGGCCCGGTCTGCAGACCGACCGCTAGCCAGCCAGCTAGCTAGCTATCTATCGACTTGTCAACTTCCAGCCTGATAGCTATGTCGGAGACACCCCTACTCACGACGTCCCAAGAACGTCCCCAAGCAAGAATAGCGGCGTCTTGTTGCTGAAGTGCGGCAGATCTTCCAGCACAATCTTGCCCGCGTCGCCTTCCAGCGCGGCCTTGACACTGTCGGCCGAGTCCCAGGTCAATACGGCGCCGATGCAGTATGGCTTACTGCCGTCCGGCCCTGGAACGAATTCAATTACCTTCCAGTCTTTGAGGCCGTGGGGTGTCCATGTCTCGACGACGAGGGGTATGTGGTTGTTCATGTAGTACGACAGATCGAACTCGAGATCCGCTTCGGCGGGATAGAGGACTGTTGCGGTGAAGACCATTGTGGGCGTGATCTCTTCGATTCCTGTGGATGGAGGATTATGACGCCCGTGACGAGGGTCTTGATATTGTGCTCTGCTGTGCTGCGGGTATATCTCTGTGCTGTGCTGTGCTTTACCGCGAGAGAAGGCCCTCACCTCACATACATAACAGGCAGCTTAGAGGCCATGAGTATATCATATGTCATATATCACATATCACATATCACATATCACATGTAACATGTAACATGTCAGCGGTTTGTTACAGTAGTCAGAAGTCAGCCAGCGGGTGATGAGCCTATCAAATCTCCACCGCACTGCAAAAGGAAATATACATACTACACACTACATACTACAGATACATACAGACACGGAGACAAAAAACAGACCCCAGTCCTTTTCCATTGCGGAAGACCGTTCGCGCGTCCCTTTGTTCAGGACCTTTTTCCCGGCAGCCCGGTCTCACTGAGGTGTGGTAACCCTGATCTTCAATCCGGCCGGGACAACAGAAGATGAGGATGAGGATGAGGAGGAATGACTGACGGTTCCGCCTTACAGGATTACGCATCTCACTTTGCTTGGCGCGTGGCCTTGGGACATACCTAGGTACATAGGTACGGGCACTGTCCTGTACTGTACTGCACGAGCGAGAGTCTCGTATACAACGTACAGCATACAACATTCAGCAGAAACTGCTGAATGTCTCTTGGTGTCTACGCAGTATCTACACAATGGTAACGTATATCGACTACCTAGTAGGTAGTCAGACTCACTTTGACTCTTAAGGATCTATCTATCTGTCCCGTCACAGTCTTCGTCTACAGTACAGTACTTCCGCACCTTGAACGCATAACCTGGACTGTGCGGACTCGCAGACTCGCGAACACATCGACTGCCGAGATGCATGTAAGATCCCCGCTATAACATCATATCTATCTATATACGAGGACTCTGCAACAGTACAGAGTAGGAGGTCCTTCCCTCGCCCACCCGGCCACTCCACCCTCGTTGACCGGGAGGGGACGAGATTCGAGGGCAGAGTGGACACGTACAGTATGATGCTGCACTCGCTCACTCATTACACTCTACTATTACTGTCCACATCTCACGACGCTCACTTGGAGACTTCGGCACTCATACTCAATGTTTGATTTGATCGCTCAACAAGGAAAGAATTGCAACAGGTCGTTCTGACGCCCACTGTACATACTCATCCCCGTGCCATGACACTGACGACACGCTGAAATAGCTCCGCCGGACTGGGCGCCATGGCTGACGAGGCGAATTGCAATACGCCATTCAACCCCCCTGCTGCAGTCTCTGTCTGCATCTGCATCTGCATGTCCGTCGCCTTCTCCTCCCCTGGTCTCGCCAAGAGGCCCCTCGCAGCATTTGTGCCGTCGATGACGGCTCTGTTCTCTCCCTGCGTAACTGAAGCGGGCCGGCGACCGAAAACCGAGTCCAAGCTCCTTGTGACCTCCTCGGGCTCGGCTCCCCCCAGTCCTCTTACAATCACACCCGAAGTCGCCATTGCTCCCTTTGCCGTGCCACTCTGTCTCAACACCCTTGTCTGATTGCGTTCATCAATCATCAAGAACCCGGGTCCGGTGGTCAAGGCGAGCAATCCTTTCAGAATCCCCGCGAATTGCTTTTGATACACGAGTTTCACGCTCACTCCCACCCCTGCCTCTGCACTTGCAGACCCTCTACTGGCAGTGGTGTCGTTGAAATTCAGCACGGAAACTTTACATCCTCGAGACCCATCGCTCTTTCCCATCCCAACTGCAACGGATCCATCGAATTTGTTTCGGACCAGAAACATCGGCGCGTTACTCATTCGTGGAGTGTATGCATCTTCAAGCCGGAGTGGGCAAGGAACTTCCCGACACGGAATGGTGTCGAAGATACTAAGTCTCGATGATAAAGCGAGGAGATATCGTCCGTGGAAGAGGAGTTTTGCGTGCCCATCCGACAAGAGTGAGGGGATAGACAACGCAATGTTCCCGGATGAGGGGTCGATAAGGTGGACGAAGCGTGGACGAGCTAAGGACTGTGTATCAGAGTGTGCAGGCGGTGTGGGAAATGACCAGGAAGCGGCGATAACAGAACCATCGTCGGCGTAAGCGAGTGCCGCGGACGTTGCGGTTCCATCATTGGGCAAGGCGTTGTCGTCGCGGTGGATGACTTGTGAACTCGTCCACGTATATAGCTGGTCATTCGCACTGTTGCGCACGGGGACGCCGTCTCTACGGCGTGGTTTTGCAGTCCAGATACAGACGGTTGCATCTGCTCCAGTTGTCGCGAGTTCAAGTCTCGTGGGGTTAAAGCGTAAATCGAGCACGGCGTTGGGTCCCGGCTTATGAGGTTCGTCGATTCGAGTGACTTGTTCGAAATTGTCGGAGGATTCATTCCACAGCCAGAGGCGCAGACACGTCTCTGTCCCTCTGCCACGGAGGGTCTCGTCATCGGAGCTCACATACATGGCGTCCAGGTCTTGTTCATGAGGTGTCCACTGGTCAATCGTGGCGAGCCATTTCCCATCATGGCTGAGATCCATGTATGTAACGCTGGGCTCCCTGACTGGGTGACCGGTTGGCGCCACATTAGAGGCAGTGATCATGTTTCGAGCCAGGGCTTGGCGGGTCAACTGCAGAGAGGTGTCGATGTCGTAGATTTGCAGGAAGTTAGAGGGTTTATTGTGGAAGGAATCACAAGGGACGGCGGCGAGGAGACGATTAGTCGTACGCGGATGGAGAAGCAAAGTGGAGGACCTTTGAGACGGCTGTCCCAGTGCAAGGCCGGTGACGTTCGTAGACGGTAGCAGGTCCGCTGTTGAGAGAATCATCACCGAGTTATCAGCAAGGCGGAGAGCGTAGGCTGATCCAACGGCGGAGACGGTGAGGTTGAGGATGGGTGTGGACAGATGTGGTAGGAACTGTTTCTGGTTCGAGTCCAACTGCCAGATGACGAGGACAGTCTCGTCACCCCCCGAGATGATATAATTCCCATCGCGGGACCATTTCACAGTGTTGACGGCCGTCCTGTGCCAATGAAGCTTCCGGGCGGTGATATCTCCGGCACTTGTCTTGTTCTTCTTCTCTTTCCCGATGAGCTTGAAGAGAATGTCTTCGTAGTGCATCAAGGCTCCGTCGTCCAGACCGACAACCACATCAAGGTAGGGTACCTTTCGAGATGTCTTGGAGTTGCCCGAGTTGAGTTGCGCGTCCAAACTCGTGATCTGTCCTGGGACGACGATTTCTCGCCAGGTGTAAGAGAACTCCAGCTTTCCTCCCTCTACAAGTTGTGATTGCCCAACTAGGAGCTTGTCGGCGGTGCACGCGACTAGAACACGTCCCTGACCATAGGATCTCACGCACGGGGACAGGGCGGATCCTCGAAGGACCGTCTCCTTCTCGGTGAACTTTCTCCCTGACATATTGGCAAGATAGATAACGAGGTTGCTGGACCCTATGCCATCGTCTTGGAGGAGTAAGATTGCTTCATTTGCCTCCTGAGACTGCAAAGGGATAATTTGGCGCACACATTTGCCACCGTTGAACTTGGCTATACTTGTGCCACTAGTCCAGTCCCATAGAGAGATCTGTCCGTCCGAACAGGAGACGTACAATCTATCCCGGTCACTTGTTGAAATAGCGCAACTCATGATAGTCGATTTTGAGTTAACTCGGAGACTGCGGACGCGGAGGGACGTTTTGGTAGAATAAACTTGAATCTCCGAGTCTGTTGGCAGAATCAGGTGCTCCTCGTCGTCTGTCAGGACAGGATCTTGGTCGATGAACGTGCCGCCACTGGTAGGCGCAACCGACCATCCGTTTTCGTTGACTTCGGGCTTCCGTGGCGTATCATGCTGTGAAGTCTCCACCGGTTTGAGCTTTTTCTTGTTGCTTCTTGCTCGTCTGGACACCAGTTGTGTCGACTCTCCCACCTGCTTCCCACGGACTTGTTTAGGTGATTGCATCAATCTGCTCGCGGCATCGACGTTCCCTTTCGTGTTGAGCAACTCATTGGGTTCCCTCAGTCTTTTAGTCGACTTTTCTGCTCTTTGTCGAGGATTCGATACCTTTAGAGGTGTCCTTATGGCTGGTTGCGACTTCGTCTTCGATCTTTTCGGCGTGACATTGTCCGTGTGAGCGGCTAGAGGTAGTATGTCCTCGGGTATGGGAGGTATGGACTGCTCGGTGTTTTTGCTCAGGCTAGTTTCAATTGTCTTCTGCGGCTCCTGATTGACTTCTTGCACTGCAGGAGGTATGCCCTCTTGGACAAGCGCTCGCGCATTTTCTTCCTGTTTCTTCGGGGTTTTTTGGTTTCTGCGCCTCTTTACCGGATGAGGAGTACCGTCAGTCGTACCGTCAAAGGCAGTCACCGCATCACGCTTTCCGGACGGCGACATGTTGGGTGATAGAGCCTTTCCAAGCTCGCCGACGTAGGCTGGCGATCGTTCGAAATGCACTTCAGAAACTTTTTTCTCCGCACTTGAGAAGGCAGGTCGGCCGGGTCACGGTCACGTGCTGATAACTGCGCTGCGGAGAAAGAATTTATTCGGTGTTTGCGATCGTCTCCTTCACGAGCGACAACAGGATCGCCTCCGTACCCAGCCAGCATTATTGTCCTTCCGCTGCCTTCGTCTATAGCTCGTCTACTCAAGATGATCATTCCAATTCGGTGTTTTTCCTGCGGAAAGGTATGTTCACGTCAACCAAAACCTAGCGCGTAGTGGCATGAGGCGGCAACTAACAAGATATTTCTACCAGGTCATTGCGGACCTCTGGGAGAAGTATACGAAGTTGCTCCAAGATGGAGTTTCAGACGGGTAGGGCCAGCCTCGCTCCTCTCCGCCTGGCCAAGATTCTGACAAATAGCACAGTGAAGCAATGGACCAAGTTGGGGCGAAGCGATATTGCTGTCGTCGCATGCTGATGACACACGTCGATTTGATTGAGAAATTGCTACAATACGATCCTGCGGAGCGACGACAGAACAGAGCTCAGTGATTGTCATTGCTTGAAGATGACGGCAAATCTGCGACTGCGACTCGGCATGGCGTTGGTTGGTTGCTCCTCGAACATTACACTGGGCATTGGGATTGCTGGGTGGGGTTGCTTGCAGTAGACTTCATGATAAGTCGGTGGAAATAAAGGTGGCGGAAGAACAAAATACCAGGATACGACGCACTTCATGAGCCAGCGCCGAGATGGCAGGGCATAGCAACGGCTACCCAGGAGCACTTCAAGGGACGAATCTAGCCTAAAGGCGGCCACAGGAACAACAACATCACAGAGGTTCCAAGAGTGGAACGTTCGGTTTCCATATGCTCCACCAGCAAGTCACCTCTGCCGGACTGCCATCTCGGCCACGCCAGTCATCGTGTCCAACATCTGTCCCTTCAGTGACCATGCTGAAGTCCGCCTCCCCTAGGATATTCCGCAAGGCCTGCCTCTCCTCAGCATATCTATCTCTGAGGGGGAGTTCGACGATAAACCTAGCGTCAGCCTCCCAGCGGATCCAGCGACGGACGGTGCTGACAAGCATTTTCGGATGCTCAGGGGAATAGATAGGATCCGCCGCAAGAATAACATCGAACCTGACTTGTTCGTTTAACGGTCTGTCTGTCTGATCCGCCCAGTCCAGTGCTCGTGACTCGACACTTCCTTGATGTTTCCGAACCAACTCTTCGTTCTGTCCAAGATTCTGCTGAAGATTCGGGACGATTTCCGGCAAGTCAGTCAAAAGTACGTGTGCCTTCCAGATGCAAGCGGCGGATATGCCCACTAGACCAGTCCCAGCACCCAACTCTAACACCCGTTCTGCTCTGCCGGGAATCAGCCTGCGCAGTACGTGAAGGCGCCGCGACAGCAAGAGCGATGACGTCCATGTCTTGAGTCCAAGATTGTCTTCTGTAAGAGTAGGCTCGTGTAGTTGAATCACAAGATCCTCGCTGATGATGAACGATCGAGTCATGGCAGGCATTGCGTTCCTCCCTGACCGTTCGCTCAGCCGGGCACTTGCGGCACTCCATATCGACTCTTTTGCGTCTTCATCTTCGATCCAACCCAGGCTGGAGGAGACAATGGAAGTGAGATACCTCGGTACACCCTGCTCTGCGACCTTAGGACGGGCAGAGCCCCGTCTGGCTGTGCCCGAGAAAGTAGTCGGCCTGAACAATAACAATTCCAATGCATCCAGGAGAGCTGGGGCTGATGGTTTTTGATAGAGCTGCGGTAAATCATGCACTGCATAATCCGGGTTGGAATTGAGAAATGAGAAATGTGACAAGGATCCTTCCAACGGACCTACCATGCATCACCGAGTCCACCGCGTCAGAGTCCTGCTCAGGAGGATCGTTTTCGGCCGGGGTGTTCATCTGATATTTGTTGTGGGATCCGACAAGGGGTTCATATGACGTAGCGGAAGAGTGATGACCTTCTCGGAAGGATCTAATTTTGGACGCAGCCGTTCTAGACAAGCAGGCCTCATAGCCTCAGGCGCAGGAAGAAGGAAAATTGCTTGCCCAGTTGCACGTTTCTAGATGTCGGAAATTGCGAAGAGACAGAAGTGCGGCGGTAGATCTGGGCAGGAGCGTACTGCGACTGCTGATTGGTTGCTAAGAGATCTTGGCTTTTTCGCTAGCCGCTGCTTGATGTTCTACCCAGTTGCTGTCCATCGTAATGGGACAGAGTAATGGGTAAGATCCAAAATCCAACATCGCCTTCACCAGCTGTCCTCAATTTACTTTGCATTCAAGCTGACGGCGGAACACGCGCTCAGATCCTTCGAGGCTCCCGAAAATGCGCAGAAAAGGGAATAGGAACCTGCCCGATAAGTGCACTTCAAACTGAAACGCGAGATTTATCGAGTGACGAAACCCAGGCGTGCCAGGTTCTAGCCTCAGAGTGCCACACCAAACACCATGGCTTCCCCTGCTTGGCACCGCGCTCTCTCCCGGGTGCAATTTCCCCCGCCCCTGACCATGCAAAAATATACCGAAGACGCTGTTTGCCTGCCTGAAATCGAACATTCTTGATCAGCGTAAACAAGGAGGAGGATGACACATTAAATCCTGGATGCAAGACGTTGATCCAACCCGGGGATTCGCGGTCGGGTTCTTGTACTACGACTGACGTACGTGTGCGAGGGACTTGCTGCAAGGCGTTGACCTACATCGCACTCTTATCTTTGAGGCGCCGATGGCGACGTTCTGACATGTTGCCCACGCGAGTGCCACCTCGTATAAGAAAGTCCTCATCGTGCCACAATCGCGACCGGCGAGGCACAGAAGAACACAGAAGCCGTGCCGCTCTTTCGTGTTCAGCGAGATTGAAGCCACGGGGGGGCTACAAGAGGCTTGAGGGGCTTCAGCCGCGCTCCCCGCAGTTTGAGCGTTGATTGGCCTCGAAGTTTCCTGTTTGGGCGAGGTGGACATCCTGTTTGAGGCATCCGCTGCTCGAATCCACTGGCCAGGTGCGCCTCGATTAGTCTCCCCTGAGATGCGCTCCACCATGTATGCCCCTGGCATCCCATCTTCCCTTTTCGAGGTCGGCCACGCCAGGAAAGACGATTCCGAGCCCGTACTGTAGAAACAAGTTCCTGGAAGGATCCCTCGCTGACTTCAGGGACGAAACCCCGAGGTTGAGACATGGACCGACCGGGCAGTTGTCCTTCTCCTTATGCAGGAACAATCAGGAGGGAAAGATCCTCCCGTTTTTACTGCTGACATGTCGTCGTGGATTCCGGATGTGTGCACCACTTTAGCATCCAACATCAATAGCAATTTGCCGGTCGCTTGCGGCCATTGGGCGCCTCTCCACAAACTCCATACTTCGGCGCTACCCATGCGATCACGACCCATCGCCTTGGAAGGCCCGGCGGCGAGGAGGTAGCAGCTCCTTTTTCAGACCATCTCACCGATCTAGAGTGTCGCTTGTGAAATTAGCTTACTGTTTCCACTCTAGGGCCACACCCTCAGGCCGCCCTCGTGGCTGGCTGGGGTTGATGAAGCACCAGAAAAGTCATGGCCCACGATCCACCAAGGCGCGAGTCGTGACAACAGGGCCGGCATAAGTATCTCTTCTCCTTCCTCTTCCACCTGTCCACCACTCCTCTCAAGCTCGTTACACCATCTTCCAACTCCGATTGAGATTTCAATCGTCCACTCTTTTCAGAGCTCTTCGTTTCCCCAAGGTCGTTTGACCTGTTCCACTCGTTCTTAACGCCTACACTCTTAATCCTTCGACATGCAATACTTGTCCGTCGTCCTGCCGCTGGCCGCTATGGTCAGCGGCGCATTCGCCAACCCCGCTTGGGGCGGCAAGGGTGATTCCTGCCAGAACAACGCCTGTTTGGCCGCTGTGACCGGCAAGGCTGCGCTGGGTGACGGTGCCATCCGAGCCTCGCACTGCTCAAGCTACCTCGCCACGACAGTTACCCCTATCGTCACCGAGACCGTGACCATCACCGGACACGGAAAGGACACCTGGAAGCGTGCCACCGTCGCTCTCTGCCCCAACGAGGTCCCCAACTACGCTAGCGCTTGCGACGATGCTGCTTACACCAGCGCGTGCTCGTGCTTCGGCTACACCGAGATCAAGACAACCACCGTCGCACCCGCAACCACCACCAAGACCATCTGGGTTAAGCCCACTGGCGGTGCTGGGTCTTGCACAGCTTCCACAGTCTCTATCACAACCACAGCTACCGTTGTGTCTGGCTCGACCTGCCCGGCTGCTAGCACCACCACCTCCACCAAGGTGGTTGTGACTGGCACAACTGTGACCAAGACCGGAGGTGCCACCACCGTCACCGTTGTTGCAGGCAGCACCTGCCCCGCTGGATCTACCACCACCGTGACCTCGACAGTCTCCGTCGCTACTGCCTCGACTGTTACCGTTGCCACTGCCACGACCGTCACCGTCACCAAGGACAAGGACACCTCCAGTGCCACCTCTTCAGTGCCAGCCTCGTCTTGCAAGGTCGATGATGCTTTGGCCACCACGTTGGTCAACAACTTTGTTGATCTGCTTCAATTCACCTCGTACACGGGCGCCCAAGCACCCCCTGGACGTGGTTATCACCAGTCCGTCTCGGATGCAACCCTCGCACCCGATTTCATCGATATCTCCGACTCGATCAACTTCATGGCTGGTTTCCCTGTAAGTTTCTGCTAACTTCGTTCCGCATTGGATGTTTCTAATTGTCTGTCTAGCTGGGCGCTATCACCTTCAACAGCAAGGCCGCTTTCGACTATGGCCAGGGTGTCCTCCAGCCTGAGGTCACGGTTAAGGTTCTTAACATCTGGCACGATTGCAGCACCGTCACCTTCAGATGGAGAATCGTCTCCCTCCCCTTCCCCGTCAACGGCATCAACCACATGGAGATCAACGACGATGGCCTGGTCCAGAAGAACTATGCCGAGTTCGACAACGGTGCTTGGCTCCAGTCCTTCGGCCAGAACTGCACGACCAACAAGGCCAACCCGCCCGTCACGGTCGCCGCATCGCCCGCGCTGAGGGCTCGTGATCTCAACTAAGCGGATCGAAGTTGCCGGTTAGGAGGCAGGAGTGTGTAATGTCGACTGGGGATGCGTGAAAGTATCGGCGTCACATGGGTCCGCATACATACGACGCCAGGAGGATATTCTTTTCATGTATGAATGTTTTTTGGGCATCTTCAGGGCGATTTTGACAACATGATCGATGAACAGCATCGCCTCCCTTGCATACGGATTATGAATTGCATCGCATGACCCTGGCTAGAGCATACTTTGGTGTACACATGCGTGGTTTGGTTTATTTGACAAAGTTTTCCACCCTCATCCCCAAGTGTACATGCCGCTGTTCATCGGATCCGTCCTGAAGACATCAAAATTGAATACATGAGTCCTACTGTCAGTCGTGCGTGTGTTGTATCGGCGCTACCCCTCTCTTCTTACTTGGACAGCCCAATACGACGGAAGCGACTCACAAGTGAGTCATGCATCACGTGACGCCTCGGAGTTCCGACAGATCTCGGAATTCCATGCCGCTATGCTTCCGAATGCAGTCCATCAATTGATATTTCATAGGCACTTGTCGTTGCAAGCCTGAATTGATTTTCTTTCTTTTCTTCCCTCTCTATCTACGAAGCACGAGCAGCCGCCTAGTCCGTGAGTACTTGTCTGTTTTTCATTTGGAAGTGCAAGTACTTTGCCCACTGCTCCGTGGTGAAGGGTCGACCTCACATTACATCCTCACGATATCAGTTCTAGTCATCAAATCCTCGAGGACTGGACGGACCAAAATCAAACGTCCAGAGACGCCTCCATATACGATTGAGACCCTCGAAGCTAGGAAGAGACCTTTCGCTATCGAACCTACACCCACACACAGAGACAGAGAATCCATTCATTCCCAACCATGGGTTCAAAAGCACCGGACTCAGTCTCAAACTCCTCACCCAACACGTCCGGCTACATCCAGGGCCACAGCGCCGCGGTCGTCGCCTCGCATGCGTCCCGGACGGTTCACAATTCGGCCGCATTCCTCCTCCCACACATCAAGCCGGACTTCACGATACTAGACCTGGGGTGTGGGCCGGGCACCATCACGCGCGGGTTCTGCGCCTACGTGCCCCGGGGCCGGGTCATCGGGATTGACGCCGGGAAGGAAGTGATCGCGCAAGCGGTGTCCTCCATTTCCACGTCTACGTCCACGTCCACCACCCCTCCGAATAACCTCTCGTTCCAAGTAGGAGACATCACGGCCCGGTTGCCCTTCGCCGACGGCTCCATCGATGTCGTCTACACGAGCCAGACGCTCTACCACATCCCGACCCCCGTCCCCGTCATGAAGGAGGCCCTCCGCGTGCTCAAGCCAGGCGGCATGCTGGCCATGCGCGAAACCGACACGCTGATCTGGCACCCCCGCCGCGCGAGCACGGACGCCTACTGCGCCGCCGTAGGGAAAGCGGTGCCCCCCGGCGCGCAAGGTGTCGGGACGGGACGGCGCCTGCACGTCTGGGCGCGGGAGGCCGGGTTCGCGCCGGCCAAGATGCTCGTCGGCACCGGGGGGACGTGCTACGCCGCGCCGGAGTTGGCGAGGTGGTGGGCCGACCTGCACGTCCAGCGCCTGCGAGGCGAGGTCGGGAAGAAGTGGCTGGACGAGCTGCACCTCGTGCGCGACCAGGCCGAGCTTGACGATCTCGTGGCGGGGCTGGACGCCTGGGGCGACGACGAGCAGGCCTGGTATGCTGCGTTGCAAGGTGAGGTGATTTGCTGGAAGTAAGGACACCACCAGACACCGGCTACGACACCGGCACTGGGCGAATATGTAAGATGCCATGTTTCCGTACGAGGCGGAGGCGCCCAGAATACGTATGTAGGTGAGCCACGGGAATCAGACGAGACGAGTCGAGGCAAAAATGACACGAGACCAGACGAGACGAGACGACGTATCGGCCTGATTTTAATTACCCCGAAATGTTCTCTTCTCTGTCACACACACACCCTCCGGAACCTCATGCAACCTAACTGTCTGTCCGCCATGCTGACGGCAAGCTGGGTTAACAATTCACAGACGGTAGCCAGCTAAGCCGACACATTGGGTTCACTTCACGATATACATGTATTAGAGCCGACTCAAGAGAGCGTCAACGTGAGGAACGTCATTCCGAGTAGCTAACTAACTGACAACATCCATGTGCTCAAGGTACTACGAGATGAAGATAACTTTTGCCATCGCTATTCCTTCGCTACCGTCCTCAAAAGTCACTCGGGCCCAGTAGAGTAATGAATGCATGCTCCGCTTCAGACCTTCAAATCATCAACACACCAACCACTTCACCTCCTTTCCCGTCCTGCACAATTACAACCCTTCCCTCCGCTTGGCTGGATCGTCTCTTCCCGTCGCCCTGTCCTTCAACTCTGAACCGTCCCTGCCCGCCTCTTTCAAGATACCCGATCCTCTTGACATCCTTCACCACATTGAGGTGTGGCAAAGTCCTTCCTGCATTCTCTCCTCGCGACACATGCACATCCTGCGCCATAGGCGTGTATGTAACCTCCCAGATCTCAAGCTGCGGATTCGACGAATTGGGCGAGTACGTTGCTAGCGGCGAGAGACTCGTTGCATCGATCTCAATCTGAATGTGGCCGACTTCACTTGCGGTTGAAACTTTCTCGATTTTTACCCGGGATGGAACCTCCTCTCCCTTGCGCACGATTGTCTCCAGATCGTTCTTCGTGTTTCCGACACCCACTCCCCGTCCGTTGACCACGACCATGGGTGTATACGCTGCCCTCAATCCCATGTGCCTTACATACTCCCTCTGCCGGATATCATTCACGGGCAAACTGAATGTGTCGTTCCACCCAAGGTAGTTCCAGTACGTCACTTGATACGTCAATAGTAAATATTCCGGGCCCGGATCTGCGAGCGAAGTGCTTGCCGAGGTCGTTGGGAAAGCGCTGGAGGGGTGATTGGCGTAGAATCGTGGCGGGCTCGAGGCAGACAGGGAGGTGGATGATTGATGGGCCCGGATGAAGGAGATGAGGTTGTCGTTTGTCGGTGGGCAGGAGTTGCAGCCTTGGGATTGGAAGAGTTCGATCAGAACGGGAGGTGGGTCTGGTGAGGTGGGCGATTGAGATGGTGGACTTGGTGCGGTCATGCTAGTGCCTGCCATTTCGGCATCATGCAGGGTGCGATCGTGGTGATGGAGTTGTTCGGAGGTTGATGAGCGGCTACCGGGGCGGAGGGACTTGAAGATGGACTTCATGTCTTTCGTGATGCTGTGTGCCACGGCGTGGGACAATCACCAAGCACGGTCAAGGAGACCTTGCTGCGCGTTCAGATATGTGGCGATGTAGGAACCGTGTCACAGTGGTGTGGCAATGCACTTTGGTTCAAACCTGGTTCCTCACAGACTTGCCTGCTTGCAATTGGTCGCTCCGGAATACTGGAGCAAAGTGGCAATATGCAGGAACAGGATGGATCTCCAGAGTGAGAAGATCGGGCGATATATACCACAGGGCTTTTTGTTGTACATCAGCGCAAGCCTAGACGTGGCGTCATCCCATCAGCATCAGCTGAATAGACTTATCGGCAAGATTGCGAATCACGCCGTCCATCATGTTGACGGGTTGGAGACTTGGATGCCGTAATACCACGCAGGTGACGAATCCACTGCTGTGCGTTGGAACTGAGCGGACCACCGTGTCGAGCCGCGTCGCTTCTAGAGCCGTGTCTGCCTAGTTCTCATTCGGTAGATGGTCCAAGTGAGGATTAGATAATATCTCGGGAACGATGCGGAGAGTACTCGTAGGGCTGTGCTGATTCCACATCCTGTCGTGTCATCATTTTTAATGAGTGTAAACTCAGATGTCTGATTGGCCAAGGCAGAAGCGAGGACAGCCTTGCATCGCCTCCACCTGGCGCGTTCCTGGGAGTGAGTGACAATTCTTTTGCCTCGTAAAGTCAAGGCGATCGGACGCAACCTACACCTTCGTAACAAGCCGAGATCCGAGCAGCGGTTTTCTTGCGGGGTTTGTTTGTCTTTTTGGTCGATAAATTTCCTCTAGATTTCCTGTGCAATTCATTCTCTGTCGGCATACCATGGCTCGCTCCCCTTGCTAAATAGCATCCTGGCTCCCCCTCTTCCGGCAGGCAGTGGTTCGGTCTTTGACGCCTTCAGAAAATCATATTCGGAAATCCTTCGAGGTTTTCGGCATGATAGGCAGTTGCGAAATCCGCTTCACTGATAGTGCCATACGCAAATGCTTCGAGCGCCGTGACTGGACTGAAATCCGCCACACTGTACGTGTGAGGATCGGACACTGCTTGTTGTGGGTACGGCTGAATCCGTTGCTGGAACTGGTGGCGGTAGTGTTGTTGATGGCGATGTTGCTGGTGTTCTGGTTTCGGTGGTTGGACGACATGGGTGTGCAGCTTCTCGACTGGAACATACTGATCTCCTACAGGGACTCGCTTGACTTCCTCTTCTTCCCCCACCTGAACAGCACGACCAGTCTGCGCCACTTTAGGCGAGAAAGCTGGTGGTAGCAGCTTCCTCTGCTGCATCTGCGTGAGCATGGTGGCCTCAGCAGACGAAGGCGTCTGCGGAATATGATTGAAGCTGGGCATGTCGCTGTACAACTCGGGGAATCTTTTGAAGATATCCGGGCCCATTGTCCAGCACTTGATATCCGCCAATCGCTGATCGAACATTGGTGAGACCTTGTATAGCCCTGTCTCAATCTCTCGCGAATAGCAGTCGCGAAACTCATAGGGCCACAGAACCCTGAAGGAAGTGGTGAACAAGGTCCAGAATTCATTGCCACAATAGTCATGCTCGTTGAAGATAAATCGTTCCCGGACACCAGGCCAGGCGAAATAGTCAATGGCGTACGAATGGGCAATTTTCTGGGACGGCCGACGCATGTACCATGGGGGAAGCCGCCCGTAACGATCCGAGGTTGATTCAGTGTGGAACTGCAATAAAGTGTGCATTGCCCGTAGGATGGCGAGCCGCTCGACGTTCGGGCACATGGCGAACAGTGTTTCGTCGATCCGACGCAGGATCTGCCACGAAGGGTGCAAGGGCGCCCGCCTTGCCACGGCGTCCCATCCTTCGAGCATAACGCGAATGGGCACGTCGTCGCACATGACATCCGACTCCGGGGCAACGTCCTCTGGCCAATCAAACCGTTCGCTTAAAACTTCGTTTGCATATCGCCAATAGTTTCCCTGCCAGACAGAGCGTCGACCGGGTTGACGGTTGTGGCAGCTGTTGCAGGAGCAGGAGCGTCGCGGAGCTGTCCAGTTCTCGGCATAATTGCAAGGCATAGGATTCGGCTCCTTGAAACTCTTGGCCTGGACCAGGACTTGGGATGGAGACTGCCCGTCACCAGGGAGCGGGACAACTTCTGGCGCGAAAAGTTGATCTTGTGACCGCAAGGGCAAGCTGGGGGCAGGCGAGAAGACAGCCAGATCAAAGTTCCTTGAAGGGCTCGCCCTCTCTGGCAATTCTGCATGCTCGTGTGGCAAGGTTATCGGCATGTCGTCCGCAAGGGGAGAAATGCTGCTCGAATTCCCCTCGCGGTGTGTGCCTTCATAGGTTGCCGGCGCCGGCTTGCACTCCGTCTCTTCCTCCGTTGACGTATTGAGCGGCTTGTGTGTATCCATAGCCTTTTGTATATCTTTGAGTGTCTTTGCCATCATGTCTCTCTCAGCTTCCACCTCCTTGAGCTGCGTCAACAACGTCGCGAGCTGACCGCTCGAGTCCTGGCGTCGAAAATCCTCCACCAACCCTTCGAGGTAGGCGATCCGAGTCCTTGTCCGCTCGCGAGCTTGACGTTGACACCGTCGATCGATTTCTCGTTTCTTCAACCGGCGCGAGGAAACACCTTCATTGGGCTCGACTGACTGAACGGTGCTGGCTTGCTGGCCGGCAGCGGGACTGCGCATGGCCATGTTGGAGACTATCGCTGGCGCGTGAAAAGAGAACGAGGCCGTGGAGGTTTGACGAGAAAGGGTGAGAGCGACTCTCTCATGGCCGCGATCAGTGTGCGTTACGCAGAGTCAGCCGCCTTGGACGTGAATGACCCTCTCGTTTAGAGTTGGAACGTAACAAAACAGTCGGCAGCGCCGCTGTCACTGGGTTTGAAGAACAAGGTCCGGACTTGCGGGGTACCACTGGGCCAGCCCAATGCCAATGGCCGCCCTCGCCCCCTTGGCCCCCGGGCGCTGACACACACGCCCAGCCAGTAGTTTCCACGGTTTGGACGGAGATCTGTTCGAGTTTAGTTAAAGCCTTAGGCATGACATTAGTGACACGGCGCCGCACTCGGCACGACTTCCCCAGATTCCTTGCATCTTGAACTTAATCCAAGCATTATGGTTGCTCCTCCGCAACTTACCGAGCATTGCGCCGATTCTTGCTTAAGACACGACAGCTCGCTCCTTCTTATTGGTGCTCGGTCCTCCGGCAGAGCCATTTCCGATGTGATATCGATTTTCTGGAACAAGCCGAGGATCGGGGTTGATGTGAGTATCACGTACGAGGTACAAACTTCAGATTTCCGATCGTGGCCAGGGAATGAGTGATATCATGTATGGAGTATCTACACACTGAAGCGTGGGTGCGAGTGCGTCTCGAGTCAATTGACAAGATCAGGCTTGCGACTTGGGCCACCTGTCGGTCGGTACCAAAGCAAGGCGTGCCAATGTGTAAACATTGGGGTCGTTCAAGAAAGTCCTCTTTGGGCCATGACAAGCTTACTGATCAGTGTTGCACATATACGAGGTATACATACTGACAAGTTGTCCCTTCTCACAGCCATCGCCTGTGGTAGTTACCTGGGTATTCTTGCACTCTTTTGTTGATCATGGTCCTTTGACTCCGTCGCACGAACCGACAATAAGCGGATTCGCATGACCAACTTACAGTAGCGGCTTGCGTGTTCGTTTAGTCCACCTTCCAGCCGATTTCTCCTCTTTCCTTCCGATGGGAAGTCAGGCATAAGCATGTTCATGCCAGTGTGAGATAAGAACCTCCAAAAGGCCGGCCTGAAGCTCAAACCCGTTCTGTGTCTCCAACCTTCCGTCGACTTCCTTGTCAATTGTCCTTCTGGCATTTCATCCTTCCCATCTCTTCTTTCCCCAAGATCATAGTAGTGCCGATTTCAGAATGTCCCTCTCTTCATGCTGTGTTACCGGTTTCCGCTGGGGCGGCACCCCCAAAGGCAAGGAGACGACGCTCTCCAGCAGCAAGGCCTACGTGACAGGCACGAATAAGGAGGCGGCAGTGCTCATCGTGCATGATATCTTCGGCTGGACATTCACCAATGCGAGGATGTTGGCGGATCACTATGCTGAGGAGGCGGATGTCACCGTGTACCTACCGGATTTGTGAGTTGTTGTTCCCGTACCTACTGCGTTGTCTTTGGTTCCGTGGCGATAAGCGACAACACTGTTGCTGGACGTAGTCCTTCTCCATTGTAGGCGTCCAACGTACTTGTCAGCGTCTTTCGTCGACCATACGATCATCTCTCCTTGGTCGCATTGATCAAGACTCCAGAGCCCTCGCACTATTCAGACATACTGATCTCTCCGTGCCCCCGGCAGCTTTGGTGGCGAAATCGTCGCTGAAAACCGTCTCGACCCTGACTATGCAGGCGAACCATTCGACATCAGCGCCTTCATAACCCGAAACAACCCAGACCTCAGATGGCCCGAGATATCCAGCTGCGCCAAAGCACTGAAGACTGAACTTGGATTCAAGAAGGTCGGCGCCATTGGATTCTGTTATGGTGGCTGGGCGGTATTGAAACTCGGTTCTAAAGGTATTTCGTTCCGCCTGCTCTCTTTCATCCTCTGTCCGTCCCGTCGACTTGGTCTAACGCGGGCATCGAAGAAAACGCCCTCGTCGACTGCGTCTCGACCGCCCACCCGGCCCTTTTGGACAATGCCGCCATTGACGCCGTCGGCTGTCCGGTCCAATTCATTGCGCCGGAAGACGACTTTACATATACTCCCGAGTTGAAGGAATACACCTTGAAGACTTTGCCTAGTCTGGGCATTGAATTTGATTACCAGTACTTCCCGGGCTTGAAGCACGGGTTCGCCACGAGAGGCGATGTGAAGGATCCCAAGCAGAAGCATGGCCTGGAACGAGCGAAGAATGCGGCGGTGCTTTGGTTCAGGGAGTATTTGCATTGACATCTGAAGAACTCGGAGTGGGCTTCTTAGACTGGTACCCAAGATGTCCCGAACACGGGACTTTACTAAGGAGCATCAAAGTAAGCGCCGCTCAGGCTTTGGATACGATGAGAAGTGCGCTCAGCAGGAGTGATGGCCGGTTCACATCGGTCGGCACCAGAACATATCCTACAGCAGGAGCATTTTGTCCGCGTTCCTCTTACTTCGCCGCGACTTTCCTCTTCTTACCAGGCGGTCCGTCTTCATGATTCCCATTTTCCGCCTCCCTCTCAAACACTTTCTTCATCTCATGGAAGAACTCCGGTGGCTCCAGTGGATGTTGACCCGTTACATCATGAAACGCCGTCGTGGAGATGTAATTCGTCTTGCCGTCGCGAACCAGGGAGTAGTACTCAAGCAGGTATTGTATCTCGGAGGGGTCGAGGGCCGACTGTTCCTGGAGGACGGAGCGGGCTTCGTTCCTAAGAAAAGAAGTCAACATACATGTGTAATTGGGGGGAGAATATACGGGCAGTGGACAAGGGAAGCCCGTGAAGATGGATCAAGGCATACTCGGAAATGTCTTCGAATTCAAGTTCCATGTCCAGCGCTTTGGACGCCGCTGTCGCAAGCTCCTTTCCAGCACAGAGCAGAGGCCCTGCGTGCCACGTCGGTCAGTCTACCTCAGCTACGACTCGGACTTGGACATGCAAGAACTTACCGGTAAGCACCATCAACTGCCCACGATGCTTGTCACTAAACCCATGCTTCCCCTTGCCCGTCAGAACATGAGCCGCGACATGCGCGAGATCCTGCCCGACCTGTCAGCTTCTCCAGGACTGCGGTAAAAAACAACAACGCGAGGCTAGACCAGGTACTTACCTGGATAGCCATCGGCGCAAATTTGTGTGCCTCCCCAATCGGCAACGGGATGCTCTTCTCCCGCCCCATCTGCGGCGCATACAGAAGGAGATTCTCGGCGTAGAACCCCGGCCGAATCACCACGGGCGAATGACCCGTCTCCGTCTCGGTATCCCCCTTCGTAGCCAACACCAAGGCCTCCAGCTCAATGAACTCCCTCAGTCTGGGCTGTCTCTGCGGATCCGCCAAATCGCACCCTGCGGAGCTGATGAAGCAGACATTCGGCATATTCGCCTTCTTCGTCGCATCGACCAGTTCGCGTGTGATGTCCATCTTCTGCTCCGCAGCCGGGGGAATGAGGCAGATCGTGTCCGCGCCCGTGGACTTCAACAGTTCGACCATCTGCTTGACGCGGCCGGGCTTATGCTGGACGATCTTGACGCCTAGCTTTTGGACTTCCTTAGCGAGGGGCGCGTTCTGGTTGAGGGCCAGGCCCGTGATGGTGCCGATCTTCTTCTTGAAGTTCTCATGCTCGAGGATATATTTTGCGATGCTGGAGCCGGTGTTGCCGTCTATGGCGGTAATGCAGACATTGCGGTGAGCCATGTCGAGGGAGATGAAGTGAGAGAGAGAAGTCCCCAGTCAGTGTGTTGGGGAGAGAAGATCAGGTCAGGTGAAATACAAGTACTAGTAGTACGAGTATGAGTGCGTAGTATGAAGAATAAAGTATGGAGCACAGCGTATGTAGGGGAGTCTGTATCCTCGTCCCCTCCTCCTCGAATTCAAGAGTCGAACCACGTCACATCGTCATCGAACGGAGCAAAGTGAAGTGGGAAATTAGTAGTAAAGTGACAGACTACCGGGTCATCGTTCCGCATACGGGATGCCAGTTGCCAGAGATATCATGATCATGACCACGATCACGATGATGACGGATGCTGGTAGTTTTGGTGACGGTGACGGTGACGGTGAGACGTTTGTAGGTAGTCCGTGCACCAGCACTCGTATGCTCCGTACATACATGGTACTACGTACAGAGTAAGCCGCGCTGCTCATACAGGGGAAGAAACGCATCGAATGACGATCCGATGAATCCCATCCATTGATTTCTGACCTCGGATCTCTCTACCCTGTTACCCGCCATGCAGTGTGGTGCCCAGTACTCGTACCTTGTACCTTGCATTGGCACTGCCAGTGGGTAACAAAATAATCTACCAAGTACAACCTAGCACAAAACCACCAACTATCTACATACCTCGTCCTTCGGTTCGAACCAAGATCCAAGATCCAATCGTGACCGTCACGCAGTCTGGGGAAATTGGCCCTTGCGGGGATAGTGCAAGCCTCCGGATGAGCATTCCGGGACGAGCACAGAACGTGGTACTACGTTGTACCAACTACTATGATCGCCAGAATCTCTTGAATCTTGACTCTTGTCTTACACTTGCACGAGACACACACGAAAAGACGTTTGCAAGGCAAGGTCCCAAGGGCAGCGATGTAGCAACGTAGCGACACAGCACCTTCCCATGAGCACTCCTACATAAACGTACAGTCTGGAGTACGCAGTACCCACGCTCCAGATTCCAGAACCTCATGACAAACTACAGTAAGGCTCTTCACGGTAGAGGTGCAGAACTTTCGCTCGCGATCTTCTTATCATCCACTGCATTGCTCACGGACGAGACGGACGCCGCAGACTCGACCTGGCCCTCGAGATCGTCGCCCGTCCGCCGCCGCCGCAACCCGGCCCGAGTAATCGGCTGCACCAGCGGCTTGGTGGCCTCGAAGGTAACGAACAGATCGTCCAGCGGCGACGAGCTAGTGAAGAAAGCCCATGGGCTCGTCAGCGGCGTCGGACCCGTCGACAAGGCCACCTCGTCGCCTGCTCCACTGGTCGTCGCGTCGGTCTCACTTTCATCCACCCCCGCCACCATTCTATCTTCAGCGGGACCTCTCGTAGGCAACGAGATCTTGGCCCCGACGTAGCTGACCATGTGCCTTGTCATCCAGAATGTGCGCGCCCAGGGCCAGAAAGCATCCGTCCCACTCGCCTTCCAGCACGCCACCACGACGGCGGCATAAGCGACACACACCCAAAATGCCAGCGACAACGCCCCGGCCAACGCCACGATCAGCCTCCCAATGCGCGGGACCACGCCGTCAGCGAAGAAAAACCAGGACGGGCGCAGAATGCGCAGGATCGCGCGTCTGGCCATGAATGTGCTGGAGGGGGACGAATTCGGCGAGACCTCCCCGGCCGGCCAGATCGCGTGCCGTAGCTCGCGCTCGGTGTCGGTCGGATCGACCACCAGACTTAGCAGGGGGACGATACTGTGCTGCCGCTGTGCGTAGTCGGCGTCGGCCTATTCCAAGGTGGCATCAGCATGGGATTCACCTCGTCGCGGCACACATGGAGGCTAGGATTAGAGCGCCCCAGCACAAGCACCAGTATGATTAAGCGCACTCACCCAGACTTCACTATCAGGAAGGACTTGGACATTTCTGCCCCCGAAGACCCGGACCCGCAACGGCACCGTGACCATATCCTTGTAGATCTCCCAGAAAAACAGCGTCGCGTCCGCGCGCGTAAACCACGGCAGATTGGTCCCGTCGTTGTCGCCCGTCTTGACAGCCACACCAAACGACTCCGTCAGATATACATTGCCGTCCTCGTTCGACGCAACCTCCATCAACATGGTGACATTCCACACTTGCGCATCGTAATACCCGCTCATCGTTAAACTGCGCGCGCTGGCATTGTAGGCGAAGTCCAGCGCGAACGACCAGCGCCCGGAGCGCCGCGCCGCTTGCACCGAGGGCGTCGAGTCCGTGTAGGGGAAGAAATCGTCGACACTGGGGGCTGCGTTAGTCGTTGTTGCGCTTGTTAGTGCGAGGGGTGTAACGTTTATTGTGGCTCCCGTGGTGGGTGTACGACTATTGTGGCCCCGCGATAGGATGGGAAGGGATGAGAGAGAGAGGCAGTCACATACTCATATACCCGTGTGACGGTCCCGCCGCGCCATAGATGCTCCGCAGTCTTGCCTACGATGTCTGTCCCCCAGGGCACATCGGGCGAGGGCAGGGCAGCCCATAAGAGGAGGAGACTGGCGTAGAAGATGGGGACGAGCAGTAGGATCCGTAGGGGCGTGATTCTAGGCATCGACGCTGACGGGCGACCTGGTCGGTGTGCTCAAGAATCAAGATGTATTGAAGGAGGAGGCATCTTGAGGGCGAGAAGGTTCAGAAACCCATAGCAGAGAGGACTGCGAAGAAGGATCCATGGCGCTGAGCTGCGGTTTCATGTTTCAAAGGCGGCAGAGACAAAGCACAGCCTCGCCGCCTCGTTCGGCTGATTGATGGCCGACTCATACATAGTTCGGCTTTTGTACTCCGGACACCCGTACACCCCTTAATACTCCGGACAGCATCAATAACTACATACTCCTAGAGTGAAACTTAAATCCAGAACACAGTCACCCATTCACGAACTAGCTAGCAATGCAGACTTGCGCTCGGTACTGCAGGCAGGATCTGAGTGATGACACCCTATATTCGAACTGCTCGATGGTTCTTCCTCCCGTACTCTGTCCTCGTACATGATAGAATCTGACAGCCAGTTTCAAGATCCACGGCTCGCTCTGTAGGTCAAAAAGCAGTCTCTCCTACGTCTCGCCCCGGTGCCGGCGCAGCCCGAACCGTTGGCATGAACACCACAGGCCGTTCTCCCAGGAGCGTGTATTCGGCGGGAAGCTCGATTTGCGAACCGGTCTCATACATCGCGGGACCTGATCCGAACAGCGATTTCCTCGTCCGTGCTGAGGTTTCCCTGCTGCGTCAACGCGCACGCCAGGTCAGCAGCACTGTCGCCAACTTTGGTACAAGGTCCGGTCCGGTCCCGTGTGAGCCATCATACGAGCCTCAACCAAAGGCAGAAGATGTGATGAACTCGAAAGAGTAGCCCCAAGACATGAACCCGCGTGGCTTGCACGAACACGAGACAAGGAGGTCGCCCATGAACTCGCCAAGCTTCGAGGTATCTCATCAGGCTGCGACGTCTGAGCCTCATCCTCACGTTCCCTTCGCGAATGCTCAAACTTGCTGGGAATTGGCAGAATTGTCTGATCGTGATACCGATGAGGCGGATAGAGCCATCAATCTAGGGATCTTCGCCGTCTACCTGCCTTCGTCTATCGAACTGTCCAACGAGTGGGTGTAGGCGTAGGACGGTTCTTTCAGTCATGCAAAGACCTTCAGGCGCGGGGAGTCAACATAGCGCACATTGCAGCAGACGGAGCGTCTATTCCGACGTAACAGGACGTCACGCAGAGGCGTAAGAGTCGGAGCCCGTAGCGCGGCAATAATGACTGGCGTTATGCCCGTCGACAGCGCATGCACATCTGCTGGAGCATCAAGAGCCATGGTTGAGATTCTGCAAACCATCGAGGAGGCATACGATTCTGGCAAAGGCGATGGTAGGAGTCAACCAGCTTTGCTGGGAGGAGAGGTGGAGAAGTTCTCCGGCTACCGTTCTCCCAGGCATCTGGTCGGACTTGATCGACCGCTTGGACGCCGTCACTCAAGCTTGTTCGAACGGTGACTTACCCCAGGATTCCGCGGAGTATACCTTGTATGTGAGATGCTTGCCCCTTGATTATACCGGGACTGACGCTCCTTGCTCATTGCACAGCACCGACGAACAATTCAATCTCGTCTCGCTAGCGGCCCAATGCTCGAAGATCACCGCGCAATTAGACGCTTACCCTCCAGAGCCGCCACTGCAACTGCCACTGCTAGACCTCGTCCTCACGGGCCATTCCTCCGGAGGAGGCGTCGCGGCCCTGCTGTGCGCCCACATCCGGCATTGTCGTCCCGATATCCAGCGCCAAGTCCGTCAAATCCACTGTATCACATTTCGCAGCGCCTCCCGTATTCGCACCAGTGAAAGCCGTCTCCGACGTTGCTACCACCTCTTGCGCCGGCGCCAGTGACACTGGCTACCGTGCACTTTGGCGACATTGTCCCCGCGCCGAGACCGAATACATCCGCTCCTCGCTGCGCCTCTACGTAGCACGAGCGGAGCATCCATCGGATGAGCCGTGGGAATTTGGCGCCCCAACACTTTTCAATCACGGCTAGATTGTCGTTCTGAAGGACGTTGCTGGGAATGACCGGGGAGAAGACGATGTCCGCACGTTTCAGCCATCGGGGAAGGTGTGGCGGAACGTTGCGTTCGGAATTGTTGCGGCGTTCTCGATGGATGGCTACTTTCTGGCCGTTGAGGCATACAAGAGAAATATGTGAGGTCGGTCAGGCTAAGATTCTCGAGCTGCTAGCACTTCATGAAGTTCACCCACCGAGTGCTCATCGACAATCAGCCTCAAGACGGTGTGGTGTAGTGGTTTAGCACGTCCTCGCAATAACCGGTATATTTGTTAGCCTTTGTGAAGCCTTCATAGTATACCAGCTGTGGAATAACACGACGAATGGTCCGTTTCCACAGCTGGTTGACTTGTCGCGTGGAACAGAGCCAATAAATACGGGCCGAATATACGGAGGAAGACCTTGGTTCGAATCCAAGTACCGTCGTCAATTTCTTTTTGCCTCTGATCGATCCATATCTTTCTATCCCTTCTCCTGAGCGCATCTGCGTTTGTGTATATATCCCATTCGTTCTCCTCTCTCAGATAAAAATCACTCTTTACTCACCGTCAACTCGAGAGATTTATAGCATTAAATTTCTTCGTGCCTAGATCTGGAGCTGCTAGCTTCGATAATGAATAATGTGATCCATATCTCGGTTTTGCTTTACAGCCTCGTGTAAGCCCTATAAACACCTCGTTATTCTTTGTTCGTAACACCGTAGCCTTACCTGGTTATTTACTGGAGTGGGGCGCAGGATTTTCACCCCTTACCAGTGACTCACCAGTTACAGATCCACCTTGCAAATTTATCATCTGCACCTCTAGAATTCGCAGTCCAAATCATTCGTTGATACAAGGATCTATGGTGTATCGGTTAGCATTTCGGGCTAATAAATACCACAATCAACGGGCGCTGTGGGTATTGGAACCTGACGAGCCTGGTTCAATTCCAGGTAGATCCAAATTTTTCTTTTTTGTGCTGGAAAGGATTTGTGTGCGCATTGGATATGGGCTCAATATTGTTGGTCTCACCTTAACATTAGGCACGCCAGGTCTCACTGATCTATTGGCGGTTTTCCATTTTGCGTTTCTGTAACAGCTTGCTGTTGAAAACTTTCTTCAGTCCCAGAGGTGGTACGCCATGGTCAACTAGATGCATTGCCAACCATGTACACAGTAGTATATCCACCTTGCACCGGGAGGGGGACCTTGGTTTGGATTAAGTGGCGTCAATGGGCTCCTTTCTGTTTCTCATTGACTGGCGCCAAGTAATAGTTGGTATTTCTTGCCCAAGCTGTTGTCTGTCGTCTACAGCACCAGCGGCCTGCAGATACCCATTTTTTACTTCTCATCTGATTGAAATGTTCCCAAATTGAAACACGAATGTGAAATCCATAAACAGGCGGTGTCGTGCAGTGGTTTAGCATCTCCTACCCCCAACTGATCTCGCCTCAGCGATGCTATCGGATTGATAACTCGAAGTAGCGGAAGACGTTGGTTCGCATCCGACCGTCGCCAGCATGATTCATCTTTTTGCTTGTTGAAAGTGACTATCTCGGACGAGGGCTATCATTTTCGCGCCTGGTTGTAATAGGTTGTGTTCCGATGGCGCGTTCTGGCATTACTGTAGATGGAGCTGGTAGCGCATGCAGATAGCCAGTGCACGAGCATTTTGCTGTCAATCGCAATGAAAAGTGTGAATGTGGCAGCGGAACGGCGCCTACAGCTAGGACAGAGTCCTATATTCGAAACATTGGGAGTCGAACAGGTCAGTCGATGGTCTGAGTCCACAATCGATGGCGAGACGTCCGGGAAACGGATGAGGATGAGGAGACGGCTTGAACCCCACCTCATCGATCATGAGCACCTTCCGCATATGGCATGGAAGGACAGAGGCAAGTGCAAGCAGGTTTCGATCGCTCCTTCCAGCCCTTGCTCGGCGGCCAAGGTTGAGCATTGCATTTCTATCAATGCACTGGTATCGATGCTATCAGTCACGCTATCGACACATGAGCCTGTCATCGAATGCGTCTTCTCCGCTGTCCGCACCCCGCTTCGCTACCTAGACAAGGTGTGTTATATGGAGTGCTAGCTGAGTGCATTGCATTCAGCCTTCCCTACGCCTGCAATGAGTGCTCCCAGTCACAATGTGTACGCAATCCTTTGATTGGAATGTATGGCGGGGTCTGCCGACAAAGTTCCTCCGAAGTTCATCGCTTTCGCTGGACGGTTTGCCAACCATCAGGGTCGGTACCCTTCCTGGCACGAACGGCCGCACCCGGTAAAAACTTGGCGGCATTCGGGTTGTAGGGGCGTCCACTTGATGCTGATTTGTTGCTATCACTACGGTCTCTGGACGCGCACCCCGGGTAGGGTATTTGAGTTATCAAATTCATAGGGCGCTCGCAAGGATCATGAGAGAAGCCGACCTGGACTTCCTGGTAGGGTCCTGCCCTCCTGGACCGACGGATAAATTCATCCCGGACGATACGGGCGACAACAGTAGAAGAGAAGACGGCAGTAGCTGGGTATTCATGTCAGTCACGAAGCCGGGATAGCAGAGCTGACGTACCATTGCCGGTATTGAACAACCAGACCAGCTCAAGATTGTGGCGACCGACAATATCGATTAGGTCTTTCCTAAATCGTTCCTCACTCATGCCATTGGTGAAGAGTTGCTGACGAGCAAAGGTCAGGCGGCGTCGCTCATTGAGAGGAGGTTGCATCCGGAGTAGGTCTTCATTGTCTGGATAGGCTTCACCATACTTGACCTCATGGCCTTTGCCAAACAAGCCGACGCCATACTCGCGGATCAGTTGACTGTCTTCTTCGGTGAAGAGCATGGCTCCGCCAGCGTACTGGAAGATGACACAGACCGCACCATATTGTTCCACGTATGCCATGGAGAAAATAGCACCAGTGCTGATTCGCTCCGTGACCATGCTCAAGGGCTTGTCCTTGGTCCAGCCGTAAATCCAGACGCAACGGAAGTCCTCATCTCGTGGCTGCAGCTTGTTCGGCTCTTCCTCTGTGATATGGCGCTTCAATCCGTCAGATGGTCTGAACTTGACCAAACGGTTGTTTCCCGCGATGTCGGTAGCGGCGACTGCTGCCCAAGAGGAGGCGTTGGGTCTCGCGACAGGACGAGTTGTAGCGCCGTTTTGAGCAAGAAAATGAGGGTTTGGCGCCGGCGAAGACTTCATGTGGAATTTCTCGATGGACCAGGGAGCCGTGGTGTGATTGAACGTGTCCAGCATCGAGTGGACATCGCGTGCAATGCCATTCGCTGCTTCATTTTCACCCTCGCCTCTAAGCTGCTCGATGATTAGTCCAGCGAACCTGCAGCTCGGGGGGAAGCTGCTCTTACATGTTCCACGACGCGATTCAAGTGGCTAAGGGCATCGGCCATCACATCGCTGACATGGGAAGGGTCGTTTCCGATGGCCATCATGTCCTGTGTTGATGCCCGATCAGTATGGACTTCACCTCGTGGGCGTTGAGATTGGGATTTTGTTGAGAAAAGGTCAACTTACCTCTAGATCTTCACTGCTGGCATCACTGTAGAACGAAGGCGGAGTAAATGGGTCGGTGGGTGAATTAGTGAGGGTGCATTGGGTTGGTGAGGAGGTCATCGATGAAGACGATGAAAAGTATCTGGGGACCATGGCGCCGAACAGCGGTTGGAAACAGGAGGGTCTGGCAGAAAAGATCGAATAGAGAGAATGAAACGTCCCAGTCAGTCAGCCTTCGCTGGGCCTTCACTTTCGCCCCGGGAATCTGTGTCTGGGAACAAAGGAAGTGAAGGAACGTTCCCGCCACAAGACCGAAACAGCAGCACGGGTTGTTTGGGACAAATCTCGCAGGCAGCAGCAGCTACCCGAAGGTGCAAATGACAACTTTCTCAGACGGCAAGATCGAGGGACTGGGTTCCTAGCTCTGAGAAAGATACAGTGTTTGCTCTCCCGGTCCAGGTGGGAATTTCTCACATTTTTATGCCCGGTCAAACACCTCTTGCTTTATCCAAGGACGCCAGAGATCATGCACACCACGCAGCATCGATAAGAGCAACCTGCAGATGGGGCAACGTAGTAAAGCTCCCAAAGCATGCACCCACAAGGCATCTGATGTCCCCTGGTGGTTCTTTCACTCCCGCATCCAATCGTAGCATTTCGCTCCAGTCAAGCCGAACGCCAGAAAGATGCCCTGATGCCCAACTCCCGACCCAACGCCCGCCTTGCCTCAACCGTCCTGGTCACAGCATCTTTATTCTCATGTGCTCGTCGAAGAAGATATTTCATGCATTCCCCCATCTTACCCCAAACCAGATACTTATATGCCTTTGGGATCTCCACGTTAGTGTTGCTGCTGTGTGACTCTAGACGGGTCCTGGCTGTCTGAACCACCTCACAGCTAACGTTGTCTGCCATCCCCATCAACTGACCATAAGCCAACTCGATTCGCTCTTCACCATTGCGCGCTTGCTCGTCCCGGAGCTCTTTGGCAAGTCTGACCGACTCGGCGTTGTGGGTTGCAAGGACGAGACTCACTTGAGGGAATTCGCTAGAGGCCCCGTCGACAGGCTGGAGAATGCCTTGGTATTGCTTCTGCATGATGGCCCTGGCAATGTTGTTGTAGCACTTGTGGGTCTCGTCGATGGTTCCCCAGAACAGCTCTCGTGGATCACTGCCCATGTACGCCCCTCGGACGAGCTTGACTCCCAGGACAAACCCTTCCCTTCGAGCCAACTCAAGGTGACTTGCAAGGTTTGACGGGGTTCGTTTTGCGTATGCCTGATATGTGCCATATACCACCGCCTTCTCTTTGTTGTATCTTTTCGCGAAGTACATGGTCCAGTTGTCGATCCCTTCTTGCAACGACGCCTGTTCAGCATCAAAGAGGAGCCCAACGCCTTTTTGCGCAGCACGCTTGCAGATATCATGGACGGCATCTTCAAATTCGGGTGAGCACGCGACGGTGGCTTTGAGGCGCCGCAATGCTTGAGGCCCTGCCCCACTGAACTTGAGGGCTACGAAGTCGCCTCTCTCTGTGAGTTCGACCGTACTGATGGTGTTCTGCCTCCAAGTAGCGACGTCTCCAGCATCCACCTCAGCTTGGTCCAGGGCAGCCGGTTGCGCATCAAGACTTTCCGCCTCTTCCTTGCTAAGGACCACTTCTTTGGCGTGACCCAGAATTACACCTTTGAAGCCGATATCTTTGAGGTCGGCGATGGTTCTGCGCACCTCCGGCGGCGTCTCTCCAGCACAGAACTGGGCATAGAATGTTCGTTTGAGGAGGAAGTGGAGGAGAGGGTTCCGGTCCGGGTTGAGAAGGGGGGATGTGGTATGAGCAAGAAAGGTCATGGCGGCTAATGAGGGTCGCAAAAGGAGCGGTACTGAGGATATCGAAGTGATGATGTACGATCGGAGGAGAGAGGAAAGAGGAAGGCATGCTAACGGCCTGGACGCGGGCATCTCTGATGCTTGAGTATCAGGCGTTTCAACATCGACAGCTGTGGATGTTATTGACCGCCGCGTATGGGCTTCGCGATGCTGGCTTCTTGGTCCGAGTGTCCTGGGATTGGAATGGGCATGTCGCGACGAAGGACACTTATCGTGCCATGGGGACAGGGAAAGTGCGCGAAAGAATTGCGCACGAAGATGTTGCCTCGGATGTACTTGGGATACCAGCCTAGTATGCAAACAGCGGTCCATCTTGGTCGTTATGGAGGAGCAAGGAGGCAGGGCAGTAGGGGCTGTCAAAGCACAAAGAACTGATGAAGAACAGTATACTCATGTCAAAGTTCATCCATATATCTTCAGCTCAAAATGGCTCTGGTGGACAGATAGATAGGATAGACGAGGGACACGCGATCGGGAGCAATACGTCAGCGGGCATCCCCGCCTTGGAGATAGAGAGGCCTTGGGCCGCGAGTAGCCGCTCATTTGCGTCCAAGTCTACCTTGACATCCGAACTCGCAGCTGATGTGTGGAGGAACACAGAGTGAAACACCATTAGCGGCGACATGGACGCCTTGTGATCAAGACCTCGATTCAATGAGGGCCGTATTCAGTACCAGTAGTCCTGTACTGTGGTAACGATGAGAGTGCACAAACCAGAAGCAAAGCGCGCAGATGGGCGAGGCTGTTCTCGAGGAAGCCCGGGGTAGCAAAGCGATGATGGTAGTAGCTACACTTCTCGTTTGATTGAAAGTGAAGTGAAACTGAAGGAGCAACTAAGGTGGCGGCGTGGTGAAGTTGAAGGTGCGTGGGCGACGGATGCTGGTTGCTCGGACAACAGCAGCGCCAAGCCTACTAGAGCAGAACGGGAGAAGTTGCAACATTTGTGCTTTCCGTCACTCGCTCTCCACACCACCTTCAACTCAACAGCCACGGCCTCGCATCGACAACTGTATTAGACGCGCAGTCCGGTCTCTGCGACTCTTATGCCCTCATTTCCTTATCTGCTAGATCATCTCATGATTTCTGCCAGTCCATGATCCTATACCTCTAGCAACTTCACCACAACATGACCTCCGACGGCGCCTCCTCGATTTCAGTAACCGTGCGGGTGAGGCCATTCACAATCAGAGAAGCTGCTCAACTTACGAAATGCGACGACACAACAATATTCCTCGGTGATGGCTCCCTGGCTGCTGCCCCGACGCCAAAACTGTCCCAGAAAGGCCTTCGTTCGGTCATCAAGGTTGTTGACGACAAGTGCTTGTACGCAATAGAGAACCCAACTGCTTTTTGCGACGACTGACCTCCGCATAGAGTCTTCGATCCACCTGAAGATAATCCTGTTCAGAAGTTCTCCCGGTCCGTTGTCCCCTCGGGTAAGCGTGTCAAAGATCAGACCTTCGGTTTCGACCGTATATTCGACGAGAACGCATCCCAAGGCGAAGTCTACGAGGCCACAACAAAGCCGCTGCTGGACAGCGTATTGAATGGATACAATGCTACAGTCTTCGCCTATGGGGCCACCGGTTGTGGAAAGACACATACAATCACCGGCACAGCTCAGGAGCCAGGCGTGATTTTCTCGGCCATGAAGGAATTGTTCGAAAGAGTGCAGGACTTGTCGGCCGAGAAGGTTACAGAGATATCGTTGTCGTACCTGGAGATCTACAACGAAACGATCCGCGACTTGCTTGTCCCGGGGATCAACAAAGGTGGACTGATGTTAAGAGAAGATTCCAATCAAGCGGTTTCGGTCGCCGGTCTCTCCAGCCACCACCCACAGAGTGTTGAAGAAGTCATGGACATGATCGTGCGAGGAAACGAGATGCGGACGATGTCACCCACCGAAGCCAACGCCACTTCCTCTCGATCGCACGCAGTCCTCCAGATCAATGTCGCACAGAAAGACCGAAATGCCGGGGTCGACGAACCTCACACCATGGCCACCTTGAGCATAATCGACCTTGCAGGCAGTGAACGAGCAAGTGCCACCAAAAACCGAGGTGAACGGCTGCTGGAGGGCGCCAACATCAACAAATCTCTCCTGGCACTTGGCAGCTGCATCAATGCACTTTGCGATCCACGTAAACGCAACCACGTTCCATATCGTAACTCGAAGCTTACTCGCCTCCTGAAATTCTCTCTAGGCGGCAACTGCAAGACAGTGATGATCGTCTGCGTCAGCCCTTCCAGCGCACACTTCGACGAGACACAGAATACCCTCAGATACGCGAATCGAGCAAAGAACATCCGGACAAAAGTTACCCGGAACGTGTACAACATCAATCGTCATGTCAAGGATTACCTGGTCAAGATTGACGAACAAATGGCACAGATCAACGAGCTGAAGGCCCAACTGAAGGAGGCTGAGACGTTTGCCTTCACCAAGTTCAAGAAGCAGAATGAGAAAAAGGAGAACATTGCTCGCGAGGGAATCCAGAGGATCAGAGCAGCGTACGACAACTCTGCAACAGAGAGACAAGAACGCATCAGCAACATGATCAAGCTCAAACAACTCGGGCGACGTATCGCTATGCTGAACTCTTGGATTACCGCATTCGATGCCGTCTGTGACAATCTCGACAACGAAGAAGCAATGCCGAACATGCAGGCTGTGAAGAAGACCGCCCATGGGATCATGATCGAGCTCGAGAGCGGTCGACATCATTGCCACCAAAAGGTGTCCAAAAGTAGCTGGGACCGGTCTATAAACACTGCGTTAGAGCATAGCTTGAAACAACTCAGCGAAGTCGATACGGGCGATATGGTCGACGCTGAGACGCTGAGACGTGAGGTTGAATTGCTCAAGTCGAATGCCGAAAGAGAAGCATTTGCAGCTCTGGCTGAGCAAGATAAGAACGGAGACGCAGGCACCATTCAGATTCTGCTGCAGGCACATTTCGAAACCATTTCTGCCATAGAGAGGTTGAACAGCATGAGTGTCGAGGACGCGGTCGAATCCGCAACACAAATACTTGGGAAGATGATGGCCTCAGCCTCGAGCGCAGCATCCTATGTCGTCAAGCCCGACGGCAGCCTCGCTCCTGTCGAAGCATTTGCTCCTTCCAAGTCCGGTACACCGAAGAGACGGAAGCAGCACGTGAACACCTCCCTCTTGGAAGGAAGCCCAATGCGTGCCAGGCCTGCTGCCGCTGTCGCGGCGGCACCTCATCTCACGCTTTCTCCCGCTAGACCTTCCCCTCGCCGTCGAGGGTTGCTAGGGAGCGCAAAGAAAGGTATCCAGGTGTCCTTCACCCCCAAGAAGCGGAAAAACCCCGTGAAGAATGCCAAACGAGCAGTAAGGTGGCGAGACGATACTGAGGACGGGACACTTGCCGAGTTTGAGAAGACACCCCAGAAGTTTCCTACACCGGACGAGTCGACTTCGGAAATCACTCTTCCTCAGGTGTCAGACCTCACATCGTCCTTCTCAGCTCTCGCGACGCAATCGCCTGACTCATCTCCGATTCCTCCTCCGCCCGAAGCTACCCTCAACGTGGTAAACAAAGGCGGTCGCTTCCAGGCAGGCTTTCTGTCCAAGAAATATGACGGCTCACCATTGTCCTCGACCCTATTTCCTCCCAAGATGACACCGTTGTCATCCTCCGATAGCGAGTCGTCCCCATTGAGAGAACTCGATGCAGAGAAAGCCTCCAACCGCCGTTCAATGCTCGCTCAAAATAAGGCCACTGGCACATTCGACTCCTCTGTTGATGCAGGCAACATATCCTCTGGCACCAACTCCGACATTGAGAATCATGCGGCTGGGGCGAATAAAGAGGAGGCTCTTGTGATCCGCGACGCAGTCAGACGGTCATCTTCTCTGCGTCGCTCAGGTGTCCACGGTTCACGGACCCAGCGCCGTCGATCGCCTACAGCCGCAACAGCCGGACTCACGGGTTCTCCGCCTTCAGAGGCTATGTTTGCGGCCGGCCATGTTAGGAGGATGGTCCACGGCGGCAAGAGCGAGAGTGGACTGCTGAAGGAGAATGACCGGGAATGGAAGGTGGGTGTGCTCAGCCCTCGCGTCCAAGGTATCATGGGTCATGGAAGAGGGCTAAGTGCGTCTGCAAACCCAATAAGGAGGACTACCATGAGTGGCATTGACGTCAGAGGGACGCCTAGTGGGAACGGTGAACGAGCGACGGCAGGAGGCGTAAGATTGCCGAGCATCAACCAAGGCCAGTCGCAGACTGGACCAAGAGGGAGCCTGATGCCCATGGGTAAGGCTGTTTGGCGGTGATTGAGGATGAACGTGACACGAAAAGTTCTCTTGAGTTGTGGTTCTAGGCTTCTTGTTTTGTACTTGTGGAGTTCAGGCTTGTGTTGGAGAGCTCGTCCCCGGGCAGAGAATGGCACAGGAGCATGGAATTGGAGGGTTTCAGTTCGGCTTGGTGGCGTTTGGACATGGATCAAATGGCGGAAGGAAACCTCCATTGGGGAGCCATCATGAGCCGGAGTTCTTGATCCTTTTGTCCACATGGTCAACTCGTCTGTTTTTGGATCGGGGTTGGAAGACTGAGAGGACGGAGTCACAACCTGATCTCAGGCTTTATTACCACGACGGTGTGTCTGTGAGGCAGATAGGAACACCGGTGACACGAAGTCATGTGCGGTCTTTCGTAATGCATATATTGCCCTTAATGAGCTGCCGAAGTCCCATCCGTAAGCCAGAATCCACAAGTGCCGTGTGAAGCCGTCCACGCGGCTCTTGCATTGACGGTCCGAGTAAGACCATTGTTCGAACCCGTTGAGACTCATTCTTTCATGGAGACGAGACCCCCAGAGAAACGTCGATGGATGCCAGGCACGAACAAACACATCTGCATAGTATGCTGCCGTCGCTGAAGAAGCACTGCGGCTGGAGATCCGTTCCTTTCGATGTAGTGCGCAGCGGCATCGCAGAGCGTGACAAAGACCACGCCGATGCTCTACCAGGCCGGGCCCTTTCCATGTGTCGACTGTCCTGTCGGCATAGACTTGCACCACCCTAGGATATTCTTAGCTTTTGTGTCTTTGCTAACTCTAAGAAACCCCCCTGCTCTCCGGGGAGATCTTCGAGGCAGCGGGGAACGATGCAAACAATCTCGACTAGAAGAAGTCGTTTGATGCGGACAAACAGATGATGCTGCTTTGATGCCCGCTTCGTTTGCTGAGGAAAGGGAGAAAAGCATAAAGCATAAAGCTCACCAGCCGCTTCCAACGAGCTGTCTTCCTCCATCTTCATCTTCCATACGAGCGATTCTACAGAGATTCAGAACGCCTTACCGGGCCGATAGAGCGTCTCCCGCCAGCCTCAACCCACAGACAGCCAGCACCAAACACCAGTTGATCTGCACAATGGGCGACGACGACAGTGCCAAGGTCTGGGTACCAGTAACGGTGGTGGGATGCGTCCTCGTCCTCCTGTTCATCATGTGGTGTACACCCTGCAGCAGCGACGACGACTATTTCGAGCCCGGACCTAGACGACGCACACCATCGCGGCATCTACCAACCGGGTTGCCCTGGGAAGAGATCACGACGTTCAGCTCATTCCCGACCCGACCCGAACCAGTGTTTCTGGGTCCGCGCGGAGGCCGTTTCGACAGAGACCGAGGATACTATCCCGGAATCAACATCATCGAGAGGGAGCCCATCTTTGCGCGCAGATGAGTCGCGAGAGCGCCAAGACACGTAAGCTGCGCTAGTGACGGGACGTGGCCACTCACAATCTCCCAATGACGTAGTCCAGTCACGTGGCTGTGATCCAGGTCGGCAGGAATTCTGTTTGTCAATCACCGACTCAATCCACCCATCCACCTACATAACCACCACCCAACCCAGCCCTCGAAATAATGACCGTCAATCAATTCATCCGACGTCAGCCCGCCCGTGGCCACGTACGCCATGTATATGCACCTGGAGGTCCTGCGGTATATCATCACCAGACAGCTGGAGCCTAGCTCTTTGATCCGTGTGGGCGCCTCAAATATTTCAAAGATTCGGAGATCACAGACGAGGAGCACACTGCCACCGACCACCAGGGACTGATGAAGACCCGATGCTAAGAGGCGCCATGTCTCCGGAGCCTGATGATCTTCAACTTTAATTCTTCTTCTGGATTCTTTCTCTCGAAAGTTAGCTGTCCTTGTTGCGAACTCTAGGAGACCCGTTTGCCGATGACTTGTCCGGAATGGCATGTTAGAATTTCGATCACGAGTCGCATTATGCTGTTCGCATAGCATCCTGCGCAACATTGTCCTCAATGTGGCCGGCCGCAATGGCATCTACAGAGAACCAAAGGCTGTACGAATCCACTCCGACTCAGCCCGACCGTTGAGCTTTTCTAGGGAATCTCCCAGATCACGCATACTCGACAATCCGCATGGCCAGCATCACAAAGCACCCACCCTTGTTCTAGAAGCCGACGGACATCACGAACGCATTGGTCAGCAGCGAGGAACGACTTCCAGTTGCAGCGACTCTCCGAAGCATCTCAAGTGTGGCATCACCACCACGAGGCAGAACCGCAACATCACTGCTGCCCCCAATACATCAATTCATGCAGTTGTACTTGTAGTGGCTGACCACTTCCCTAGAAGCGGAGCATTAGTCGAAAAGCTCAGCATGGAGTGGACTAGATACACAACTACAGCACGTGGGCATTGTCTCTGCTCGGCCTCAGCCTGTGAGGTGGCTTTCATGATCCTGCACAATTTCGGCACCTGCCATTACCTTAATTGACAGACCTACGCGTTGTTCCATGTGTCACAATCCTTCAGGAGGGATGAAGTGCAAGAGGCTGAAGTTCACCAGGCCCAACCGATATAGCAAGGATGCCTTGGAAAGGAAGGCGCTTGAAAGGCTGAGAACAATGTCTACCGGCATCGACGCCCATATGATGGGGCGCACCCGTGCTACCACTCCCGGATACAGCTGCCACGACAAAGAGTTCACATGTGCAGCTCGCCATTGTAACCTGCTTTTGCAGAGAGTCCTAACCCACTCCCTAAGCAAGCTACTAGGCTCGTGGGCGCAGAGAACTTACCAAATTCGTTGTCCGTGGCCTGGTCCCCGCAAAAGAGAGACCCAAATCGGGCCTGCCTTTTCCAGATCACAACAAGGCGTATGGGGATCTCGCCTGTACTTAGACTTTCCTTCCAGGGAATTCACCTCCACTAAATTTTGCGTCCCACCACGTCGACACCACGCCCGCTATCTAGGCTGCGGCCAACCTATTCGCGGTAAAAAACGCAGGATTCCTGGTTGCATCCTATAAGCGCTCTGTGTTCCCACAATATTGACCTTAGACGGGTCGGCTCGACAGATCCAGCCCGCTCGATATCCTATTCGAGCCTCCTGGTGCTCGCTCGTGAGTATTCCGCTGTCCTGGTGAAGATGGCACTCCGATTCGCCCACCCACGACTGGTATCCAGCGAAGCTTGCGTACCAGGCAACCACTAGGCTGGAAGGGGCAACGATTCGACACAGCTTTACAGAACGTGAGTGGCTGCCTTTCGCCTTTCGCATCTCAAGTCAGTATGGCTTGCTTGCCCGAATGTGGTGTTGCCCAACGCACTGTCTACGCCTTGCCATGGTGGCGAGGGCAGATTCCAGCAAGCCACCTCTTTTCAAGACGGGGTGGTCTCCTCGGCGCAGGCCACTGGGCAGCGAAGTCAACCAAATCACCAATGTGGAAGCTACCTGCAATTGCACGTGGAGCAGCACCAGCCTTACGAACCGCTGCCGCCTACCTTAGCCCCTCAGTGAGTCAGTGCCTCAGGGCATCAAGCACTGCCTGAAATAACACACGAGGAAGCCTAGCTCAGGACCGTGCAAGCAAGCTTTTCGATAAAGTCCACGAGAGACACGCTGTTGTGCAAGAGCCGTGAGGGCTTTCAAACCGTACGCTTGATCCTTCGAATGATATGCTTCAAAGTCAAAATCAAGCTGCAGCCAACTTTGTTGCATCTGCCCAATCTGGTCAGCCTGATGACTCCATCACTGCCTCGAGCGGACCGGGATATGTCCGACAACCATCGTAGCAGAAACTACTCTCGATGGCAGCTCCGAGCCGATGAAGATCGAGATTGCAAAGCTCCCTCATTTGGACAATCCACGGTCTCGATCCCCAGAATGGCCATGCGGACAGAAAGACAGATCCCATGTGATGCACTAGCACTGAAGCGGCAGAACATCGAAGCCCAATACAACCATGTCATTTCCACCCTGCCACAGCATGGAAATGGCGTTGCCACCGAAAGGGACCACGACGATGAGCAGAGGGTCCGGAGCCAGATCAAATCGTCAGATGCGTCGATTGAGTCGTATCACAACAAGCGCAGTAAGGCTGATTCGAAGACCAACGATGTCGCTCTGCCTCAGACACGGCCAGTTGCACTGTCTCCCTCCAAGGCATATACCTTTATTAAGGAGTATAAAGCCCAAGATCATGAACCATATATCAACCCATTTACGGGCCAGTGGGTCGTACCCGATCAGCCAAACAGTCCCGGACCATCTAGGACGGCGAGGGATAAAGCTTCTGGCTTGGCTTCGGGTCCACGAGTTGCGGTCGAAACCGTAGATAGTGCTCTGGACGGGATCGCGCAGTACGGCAGACAGGGTGGAGGCCGTGACGATCTACCGCCTCTGTCTGATGCTCCGTCTGCCGAGTTGGATGTATCAACCCAGGCCATTTTTGTGTCCCCGGATGGACACGACCACCATTTTGAACACGACCGCCGGAAAGCCATGGAGCTTGCGGGCGACGTACCCCAGGATCACGCACGCTTTCGCCAAGCCCAGCAAGCGCGTTGGCACGCCGACAGACGACGGCTCCACGCCATGCAGGACATGGGCGCCACGTTGACTCAATTCCGGAGCCTGCATGATGCTTGGAGTCGTGCAGATCAACTGCTTCGACGGGAGCAAGAGATGGCGCAGCGGAGTGCCAAGCAGGAAGTCGTCAAAGACAATGCGGTGGTGCTGAAGGAGATGAGACAGATGCAGGAGCAGATGCAAGCGGAAGACAATCGTCGCTTCGAAGAGGACCGGAACCTGGCTCGGCGACTGGCTGAGAGGGACGGCAGACGAGGAACCGGCCAGAGCTGGCAACGCTATCAGCCGCCATACAGAGAAACTCAATACCCCGTGGTAAGTCACGATGATGTGGCTGCAAACTCGAGCTCACAACAGCAGCAGCATTCGGCTTCGCAAAGGCAAAGGCCCGACCTCTTCCGGCAACCCAAAAAGTCTCCTCCTCCTCCGCCGGCTCGCATTCCATTATTCAGTGCGCCATCAGGTGCTGCGTCGAACTCAACCGCTTTAGGACCCGGTTCCCCCAGTCACGGATGGCCTCCACCCCCGCCCCCAACCCTATCCATGAACACTGCCTCTTCCTCGAATACCCCGAGAAACACATTTCCACTGCATGTCCAACAGCCGACGCCGACACACCCGTTCCTCTACCCAGCGAACAGGGATGGAGCTTCCGCGAGCCTGAACACAACCATCAATCTCCAGCAAACATGGGAAACAGAACTGCGGCCCAACGATGCCGCCGCTTGCGCGGCCCAGGAAGAAGCTCGACGCCCCGAAAAGCAAGCACGGCGAGAGTTCGACAGGCTACACCACAGAGAAGCACACCGCCGCCAAGCGGAGCTTCAAAGGCATGAATCCGAACGACTCGCCCGCCTTGCCATGGAAGCGGAGTGCAGTGTATGCGGCGAATCCCTGCCCAAAGACCAGCTGTGCAGACTGTCATCATGCCCGCACCGCTACTGCCGGGATTGCTTGCATCGGGCCATCCAGACGGCCGTCGCGGACAAGAAAGCCTTCCAATGCTGCAAGATGCAGGTCGACGCTCGGGCCATTGCGCCATGGCTCCCCGGCCACGTCGCAGCGCGGTATGCCTCGACGGTGGAGGAGCTCGCGACGCCGAACCCGACATACTGCTCCGCCAGGGCCTGTGCGGCGTTCATCCCCCCGCGGCAGTACCAGGGCGACATCGCGGTTTGCGAGCGCTGCGCGGGCGTGACGTGTCGGCTGTGCAAGGCGGGGGTCCACCCCGGGGTGGTGTGCGAGCAGGACGTGGCCGGGTTGGCGCTGCTCCGTCTGGCAGGCAGGAAGAAGTGGACGCAGTGTCCGCGTTGTCGGAATCTGGTCGAGCGTGAGTCTGGGTGTCTGCACATGTCGTGCCGGTGTGGGATGCAGTTCTGTTATAATTGCGGGAGACCGAGCAGTCAGTGTGGCGGCGAGAATTGCAAGAGGAGGTGAGAGACACATACACCATGACCTACTCACCACATCGCATCGCATCGCATTGCATGCATACGGCAGGCAAGGAAGAGCTTACTCGGAACGGAGGGAGTGCACGGGGCATCGTCTTAGGCAGGAGGTCTACGTAGAACATCCAGTACGCATTACGGAGTTCATAGGAAACAGAGGTTTCAGTGGACGTGGCGTTTTATATCCTCGCAACCACTTGGAGCAACCGAACAACTCATCATACATACGTACGGAGGGATTGTACAATCCATATCGGCGGGGATTATGAATATGAACATGAGTCTTCGGATTTTTGGTTGGATGACCTCGTCGAGACACGCCTCCCCGTTTCGTCCCGGGATCGGCATCCTCTTCCCAACACTGGCTATCACTTGTCATTTAGTTCAACTTGGTGCCTGTCTAACTCGTCCTACTGTATAGGTAGTCATTCATCCGTATGGGGTCCCACCCGTGTGATAGATACCTTGGGGATCATGAAAAGGGAAGGGAAATCGAGGCCGGCCTCGGAAACCAAGATCTCGCAAAGAATGAATTAACTTGGTATGGGGAGGTGGGTGGATCTTCTGAGGTGTGTGTGTGTGTGTGTGTGTGTGAGAGAGAGAGAGAGAGAGAGAGCTGTTGATGATACATGACACATCATGGTGATTGATTCTCGCGGTAGTACACGCATGCATACATACATGGGCATATGCTGCTTCCACAGGTATCATTGACTGGTCGTCGGGGCGCTTTGTGGCTTCGGACGCCCATTGCCACTACATCGCAGGAACCCTTCTCGTGCCCTTTTCTGTTGCGCTGTCTCATGCCTATTTCCGGTGCTGCGCTGTCTTCTTTGCAATCCCCTCTGCCATCCGGTGCCCTCTCCTCCGGGCCAAGGCCTTACCGTCCTACGAACCCATCAGGGATCAAAATCGCGCCCACTCCTTCGACGCCCCTCTCCATCACGAGGAGATTGTACGCTGCGGCCGCGTTCGCCGTGTCCATCACGTCGACCCTCATGCCCAGCTCCTCGGACAAATACCGTCTCGTGTCCTTCGAAAGCATGTGTAATTGACGACCCGTGCCGAAGATCAACAAGTCCGGTTTGGGGTACAGCAAGGTCAGCAACCCAAATGCCGAGGGCGGGAAGTCCAGGACAGAACGGGCGGTCAAGAATTGGGAAAATCGTGACGCTTGCGCTTGCTGTTCCTGGCCCGCCGCGGGCGATGGCGAGTCACGAATCCAGGGACTCCACACGAATCCCTCGCCACCCACAAGCATCACGCCTCGTCCTCCAGAGGTGTGGACGCCGTTGTTCAAGTGGAAGCCGTCGTGCGTGCATGCGTCGATGGATGTCGCTGGCTCCTCGACGCCCGCGGAGGCGTAGATGTCTAGCTTGGAGAAATCCGTCTGCGTCTCTTCTTCGGAGGCCGGCCCTCGGTCCCGGGTCTTGGAGGGCGCGTAGGGGTTGATGCGAGGGGAGCCGGGACGGGCAGGATTCGGAGAAGCCGCGGTTCGTTGTGAGGAGGTAGTTGCTGATCGGGCGGTCGAGGTTGGCGGTGCGGAAATTGGACGGGACGAAGATTGCTGGCGAGATGGACTGGTTGTTGAGAAGAGGCGGAGATGGTTTTGTGACTGGGAGGGCTGGGCTCCAGATAGGCGCTGTAGAGAAGGGGAAACTCGGTGACAACGTAGTTGGGGCTGTGAGGATGCTGGTGCAGCTGCTCGACGCAGTGCGCGAAGCAGGTCTGTGGACGGAGCTCGCATCTTGGCGAAATGTATCTTGTCGTCCCTTTCTCAATCAATCCACACTGTCGTAGGAGAAACGCGAGCGAGCCAGCGGGAGGAGGGAACTTTCGTGAGTTTCGGGCAGAGGCTCGTCTCCTTCACAAGGGTCGTGTTTGGACAGAGATGTATTTCAACCCTGCTGCCGCCGACGTTGCTAGTTTGACTTTCGCTCTGATGTTTTCCTTCTCGCCTTCCGCGTCCGAGTGCAGTCCAAAGTCCAACTTATGCCCCTGCTGGCCAGAGAGGAAGAGGATATTGCTTCGAGGCGGCGTTCGGAAAAAGTCACTGACGCTTCCAGGTCACAAGCATGACTTCATATTCCTCGGAGTATGGAGAAACATTCGGCCGCCATCGATTTGGAGGATCTTTTTTGCGGGAACTACGAGGTACACGTTCTCGAAAATGAGCCATCAGAGAGACCAAATACTCGTCTTGTTGCATCTCCTACACAATCTGCAAGATTCGTTCTATCATCCCGCAACCGGCCGCAATGCAAGCAAAATCGAGTTCAAACATCCCCCATGTTGGACACGACAGATGATCACCATTCTCATTAAAGCTTCCGGCCATTAAGATTTCAACGCCACGGTTGTCAACATCACATAATGCAAAGTCCCACCACGGCAACGATAGCAGCAAACAGGCTGCCTTTAAGCAAAGTCTCGCTGTTCCCCCCGAGGGAACCAGCACCGTTCGACGAACCGTCACCGCTATCGCCCTGAACGAAGCCTGTCGACGCAGCTCCTGATGTGCTAGCGGTTGCGCTTGAATCACTGCCTGAACCTCCATCGGAACCGCTGCTGCTGCTGTCGCCGCTCCCTGTAGTGTTGTCGCCTCGTCCACCATTGGAACCGGTGCCGACGCCAGAAAGACCAGGAATAGTAGCGACCTCACTGGTCTTGGACGAGCCGCTTGAACTAGCGGTGTTACTGGGGTAGTTTGCGGACATGTTCGTGCCCGTTCCGAGGAAGGACTTCAACACGGTGTTGTCGTTGGTCACCTCGACAGAGAGGTTGGTCATGCTTGAATCAGAGAAGATGTAAGACTTGCTGCCTTGAACGTTCGCACCAGAAGGTGGATCGTAGCATTCCACCGAGACCGAGTCGAATTGAGCATAGTAATACCCGTTGGTCATATATGGGGAGTCCCATTCCACAAGGCCACCCGCCCATTCGATGGTGCCTTCGCCGTTGGTCGGGAGACCACCAGGCCAGAGCGACAGCTGCACCTGACACGGTGTTTGAGGGTAGTAATAGCGGTTTGCGGTCGCGTTCCAGGTGTCTTCGCGGTCAAGCGTGCGGACTACCTTGCCGTCGATGGACCAGGTGATCGAGTCGGGCTGCCAATCGATTTCGTAATCGTGCATATTGGCATGGACGTCTGAGAGACCAGTCGTATTGCCGCCGTTGGTATCTAGAACCACATGTCAGCTCGGGATCTTCGCTTCGGAGTGTTCTCTTGCACTTACAGACTGGCACACCCTGCGAGTAGAAGTTGGTCTGGGCGCTCTCCAGCTGGACACCAACGAACTCAAAATCTATTTCGTCCTTGGAGTTGCCGAGAAGAATAAACGCCGTAACGACACCAGCTCCAGCAGAGGTGGCGAATCTGGCGCCAATTTTGCCGTACCAAACAAATCTTGTGCTGGTCAATAATGTTCCCACCGTGCCTTCGGCCATAGTCAAGAGCACCGAGTTCTGATATTCCAAGGGGCTGCCAGAGGAAACCCAGTCGGCGGTGGTGGCATCACCCAGGTATTTTGTGTTGGGGACGATGCCATCGAGGTTGCTGAAGTCATATTCTTTGGACTGACACACGGGTGCGGGTACGCAGGAATCGAGGCTGAACGAATTGACCGGGTCACATCCTCCTAGGCAGTAGGCGCCAACACCGCATTGGCCGTATTCTACATGTCCTCTTGTTAGTCTCTCCGCGGTGTTTCAGAAGCTCCGGAATATACATACGTGAACAGCATGGTGTGTCTGATGGGCACAATGTACCTCCGCCGCACTTAACCTGCGCAAGTACTGAGGGCGCCAATGCAGCGAGGAAAAGAAGGCAATGCAGGATTTGCCCTGCCATCGTGTTTCTTTGGGGCTTCCTGTTGGTCGGGGGGGGTTGTATGCAGGCGTCAATGAAAGACGCGACGGCCGACTGCACGCAATACGATAGAAGGAGGGAGAGGCGTTCTTTGCAGATAAGGTGTAGTACACGAGCGGGGTCGTGCCTGGTTGTACAAAGGAACAACCTTGTCTTCGTGACGGGTCAGATTTTGGTGAGCGAACGAAGGCGAGATCTCCGGGGTTGGAATGTGACAAAGAAAGATCCCAACAACCACCAGGTGACCTGTGGCAAACAGATTTCAAACGAAGGCGGAGACAGCGAGCGTGAGAATAAAGGAAATGTCCAAGGATTACAATGTTTTTCTTCGGGGAGCGAAAGTGTTGAAAAGTGAATGTGAAGGTGAGAGGAAGGTGATACGGAGTCAAGATGGCGCAGGCGAAAAAGGGCCTTGGTTCTGCTCAGTTGTTACTATGCTTGGAAGACGCACCTCTCGAGCCTGTCAGGTGCTTGAAAGGGCCCGAGTCCAGGTCCCTCCAGGCTTTGACTGGCCCATTGAGCCTGCGAATGACGCGGCGCGTGAAACAAGGCACGTCGATTAAGCCGTATGCAGTTTAGGCGTTGTGGCTTCTGAGGCTCTTCCATGGCTTCTAGATCCAATCACCTGCCGGCTGTGGCGAGAGATCCCCCAGATCTTCGTCCGATCCCTTTTTTGAATTGGGATAGTACCAGTACTGTGTGTGTGGTGTGATGCGTCGTGAGCGAACATAACACAACTACGAGCGCAAGTTGCGTGCGTTGAGGCTATATCAATCTTAGGCCTTCAAGGGGTTCAGTTATGTCTTAGATCGGGGTTCGTGATCTATGGTGTGGTGATCCATTTCCAACGTGGAAGACTGTCGACCAGGTGCCGGGTTTCTGTGGTTTGGGTCGCAGGAACAGAAGGGTGCAACCGTGCTTATGAAGATCCCTATCCCCAGCTTCGACCGATCCATAATCCACGAGACTACGAGCCCTACTCGTATTCTTCACTTTTGGGAACAACAGGCCAGATGCCGGTGCCTCTAACACGCAGCGTCATCAACGACACGAAGGAGGGGAAGAGGGAAGAAGTTCCGCTCCGCTGTGAACTGCCGTGTATTGCTTTATTCCGTACACGAATGTTCAAATGCGATGTGCCGTGTGTGTTTTGTTCTTGTACGAGAATGTTCACGTAAGCCCAACTCCAGCTTGGGCAATGCAGGGCATCGTCGTCAACAAGCAACACGGACAAACCCCCATCTGCACTTCGACCTGACATTTTCTGTCTTCGGTACCGACTAGAGGACATGCTATGTACACTCGTCGAAGACTGTTCCGCCTCTTCACGCTCTCGCCTGGGCATTCTGGCTGCATTCTGACATTGAGGTGAGACGGAACATTCCGTGGGGTCATCCATGTCAGCCCAGGATACGAAAGGAAGCTTCAAATGCTTATAACAGGGCGACAAATCTTCTGCTCCCTGTATATCAGATCATTTTGAGATTGCAAGTAGTTCAATTTGGTGAAAATGGGGTCGGTTGAGCCAAGAAAGCCGTTCGAAAAGGTGAGCTGGCTGTTCAGTGTCCCAAGAGGATGATGAACCGTACTCGATTTGCTTCGGTTTCGCCAACCTTGCCTGATGCTCACAATTATGCATAGATCATCATCGTCGGAGCCGGTCCAGCTGGGCTGCTCCTCGCCCTTCTGCTCTCACAACACAACATCCCTTCCCTCGTGTTGGAGTCATGGGACCGCCTAGATGAACGCCTCCGGGCAACCCAGTATGGCGTGCCGGCGACAAGGATATTCCGTAAAGCAGGACTCCTGGACGACTTTCGGGAGGCGAGCATTACCAGTTTCCCCAGCATATCCTGGCGCCGGGTCAGTGATCATCAACGACTGACGGGAATCGATCTTTCTGTCGTCAGAGACCATCCAGATCGCATGACGATTCTCCCGCTGAACGAGATCATCAAGATCATGTACAAGCATTGTCTGGAAAAGGGCAACGGACTCATCGACATCAAATTCAACCACAAGGTTGTTGGGACCGGCCAGGATGAAAACTCTGCTTGGGTGGATGTCGAAGCGGGAGCGGAAGGCGAGGTGAAGGAGAAGAAGCGATTCAGCGCCGACTATGTCGTGGGATGCGACGGAGGCTCTAGCACGGTCAGGAAATCATTGTTTGGCCGTGACTGGCCGGGCCAGACTTTTGATTTTCGCCTGTTGGTTCAAAATGTCTGTTTTCTTCAGGCTGGTCCCTGTGATGGTGGACTCCGGCTGATCTGACGTATAGGTCTGGTATGACGGGTTCGAAAAGCACGGCTGGGATGGTGGCAACTATATGGTCGACCCCGACTATTGGGGCCTCATCGCCAAACGAGGCAAAGGCGGCCTCTGGCGGGTCACCTACGGAGACAAGACAACCGGTCTCACCGACGAACAATACCTCGAGCGACGACCCGCGGCTTTCAAGAAATTGCTGCCTGGTCACCCCGACCCAGGGCAGTACAAGATCACACAGACTGACCAATTCCGCATCCACAACCGTTGTGTCGAGAAAATGCGGGTGGGACGGATTCTCCTGGCTGCTGATGCTGCACATGTGTGCAACCCCTTTGGCGGGTATGGCTGCATGACGGCGGTCTTGGACATCGGCGGCCTTGCGGACTGCTTCATCGGGTACTACGAAGGCAAGGCAGACGAATCCATCCTCGACCTGTATGCCGACATCCGCCGTGAGAAGTTCCTGAAATATGTGGATGCGAGGTCAATGAAGAACTTGAACAGAATCATGAATACCGACCCAGACACTGCGCTGGAAACGGACCGTTTCCTTCAGCTGCTCCAGGGATTGGAAGGTGATGCCGAAGCAACGAGAGCGTTCTTGTTGGTGAGTAACGTCGCACACCGCGTCATTTTCCAGCTGTCGTGTCCAGGGCTTTGTGGCAAGACTAACTGTCCATCTCCAGAAATACTCCAGCATCGAGTACGACTTCACGCAACATTACAAACAAGATTGAGATAGGTCAAGCATATGTCATCGGCAGTAAAGCATTCTCTTCAGTGTCGTTCCTACAGCTCTTCCAATGTATCTGGCATTCTCTCGGCTGAACAATGCCGTATTTTACCAGTTGGAGTGCCCCAGAGTGGTTTCGAGGCTGCGATAGCTCCGCGTAACTGTAAGATGCGGTTGGTGGGGATGTTCTCTGACCCAGAACAGTAGCTTCTGACATGGGCCTTGCATGTGGAATTGGGGAAGGTGAAGAATGATCAATGTAGGATAGGGGAGGTCAGCTTCCAGCTTGCAAGAAGCATTGCAGTTCTCCAGACTGCAGACTGTAGCTTGAAGCTGAGGTGCATATCATCAAGTTTCAACCTGCCTCTCTTCTCTATGACATCCGGCATTTCATTTCAAAGATGAGTCAAGCACACGTGTCAGCTCCCGGAGGTCCAGGGCATTCACTTGCCTTTAAAAGTGCTAAGCCGGCTGACACGTCGGATATTGAGATTGAAGTTGACTGACACTGACATTGACAATACCAGGTCTTTGCTGTTATCCAGCACCCAACACTGTCCCAAGGGAGTATGAGAATAAGAAGCAAGCAACCCGATATACCTGCTCTGGAATTAGTCACTGTTCTTTAACTGTTTGCTCGATGGCGCTGTTCTGCGCGCATGCAATACTTCTGCCTGCTGGCTCGCATCACAGATCGTTCTAGCGACACATGCCTGGCCTTCCGGGATCCCTTTCGAGGCTTTGAAGGTTGTTGACGTGGCTGACGTACATTTTCAAACGCAGGATGTTAGATCTGCTGGTTATCTGGCAAGCCACCTCCCCAACCAAGCAGTAAAGAAGGCTATCGACACAGCGCGGGTTGAGGGATCGTGAAGCTCGAAGGAGAGCCATGAACGACATCAATGAGGATGGTAGAGAAGCGAAAGGCGTGCTCATCCACGATGAGTACCTAGTAAGCTTCCTTTGGTCGGAGGATTGGCGTCCTTGTCTTGCTGTTCTCCTGTCTCTTATTGTCTGCTCAGGTGACAACGATTTTGTCAACAGGCTCGGTGCGATCGCTACCATTTCGCTTCCAGATACTTTGCCTCTCGGAGCGGCAAATGTTGATGAAACCATTACGGTTCGTATGCCTCGGTCCAATATACTGTAAGATGGTGCCGGCTCTAGCACAGAGCGTATCGAATCTTCTTCTGCCAGATCAATGAGGATACAGACGCACTGCTGGTGAGCACGAGAGACGATGGCAGAACAGCCATCCGTGTCATAATTGCCGCACGGGACGTCGGTGTTGTTAATTAACGATGGAAGCCAGCGTTCAACGACTCTTGAAGCACCCCGAGCTATCTTGTTGTCTTGCGATTCTGTACCGAATGCTGGGTTGTTCGTTCTCGTCTTCTTTCCGTTCTTCGACTTGCAACTTACATAAACTGCGCTCAGACATCATCATGACGCCTGCCGAATTTGGCACGCCCAACGCAATCTCCGACATCCGGTACCGTATCTTCATATCGTGGAGTAGTGGATCCAGTGGCGCGAGGCCGCCGCATGCGACCATGACGGTACTCGTTAGATCGGTAGGGCTCACCGAGGCAGCACGCTTTGGGATAGAAGAAAAGCCACGTCAAGGGCCTCTGCGCTACGGAGCAACCATGGCGTGCACTTGCGGTAGTGGGCAAGCTTTTTTGGCATTTCGCTGCACAGACTCCGTAGCCTGTGCTGGATGAGCTTTGACGGGGCCATGGCACGACGGAGCTTGCCGACCGGAGTTTCTGAAAGCTTCGTGACGAGGTTGCCCCAGCAGCGAGTGACGTTGTCGCGATAGAAGGATCGGGTGTCGACCCTCCGCATTCTGGGTCTGAGAGGCATTTTAGGGCAAAGAATTCTACTGTAGGCCAATCCCCACGCAGCTTCAAGGCTGTTAATGTCTGACGATGCTTATGAACATGGTGATTCGACAAACCAGGACACAAATGCATAGTGAGTAGTACTTACTTGTACGGGGTACCTTTAATGACAGTGAGGAGTAGCTGTCGCGGCCTGTGCCTTCCCTACTAAACATTTCAAGCTTTCCCCAGCACAGACCGGCAGGGAGCTTCGGCGCCTGGGCACGAGACTACCGGGTACGTACTCCGTACGCAGTAACTTACCACTGAAGTACTGTGCTTAGGCACTCCGAGAGGACCGGGTGTCGGTACAGTATCTGCGAGACCAAATCACAGTTGGTCCGTAGTGTCCTCCATACCTCTGTACACAAGTACCTTGAGCGCCCACTTGCGTGCAGGTACAATACATCATACCACACATGCGGGTACCCAAAGGCGAGAAGCCCAAAGCATGTTATCACACAGGAACTTGTGGACAAGAGTGTCGGTGGACGGACTTGGAATGAAAGTCCGCATTCCCAGCTTCGCAGCCTCGAGGTCGCAGATCTCTTATCTTACTTCCGGCTTGACTCCGATGGACGACTGTGCATCGGACGCCATGCTCGCACCGGTTTTGCAGGACTGGAAGAACAACAGGAGCGAGGACCAGGAGAAGGAGCAGGGTCGAACATACTCCGTATGGAGTGTCTAACTGGAGATATCTACATACAGTACCTCGTACTATGAGACAGTACATGACCATGACCGGACGAGGAACCGCCTTCGCTCGACAAGGACTCGGTACTCGGTAGTACTCATTCACACTCCGGACTGATGATCAACTCACGACGATCTTAACTCTCCTGTGCAAAATCATGAATCACCTACCCATCAACGGTTAGTGACTTGTGCTGTACCGTGCACGCTGCATATCCGTCCGTAGCTCTGCATTTGATACTGTTCTTGGTATGCTGGTGACAGTGCGGGTGCGAGGAGCTCCCTCTGCAGCAGCGCAATGCAGTGCAATGCAGTTCTCGCACTGTATACCCTAGCGTGGCTACGGACTCTCGAGGCGTTTCCCACAACCACGCCTCCTGCGTCTTGTCCAGACTCAAGACTCATCCGAACACGCACCACTCCGTACAGTGGCTGGAATGGCACAAGGTATCGGCTCTCGGGCTCGAAATCACCACGATCCTTCGTAAAATTCTAGGCACAGTAGAAAGTGTTGAGTTGTGTTGTGTACACAGGACTGTGGTACATCCTCGTCGTGGGAGTCCTCCATTCCCCACACAAAGGCCCCTTACATACTCCGTACATTGCCCATGATTACTGCGCCCACGTTGTTTCTGGATCCCACACAGTAACTTAATCACTCAAACAAACACGATAGTACAGCTCGAGTACAAGTAGAACGAAGGAATAATCGAGAATGGAAGATCCACGATAAGCACTACGGTTTCGCGTGCCCCTGAAGGGAGACAGGAAGCACTCGGAGGCAACCAACCATACAGAACAGAGCACACAGCACAGCGTGCGAGTGTAAGTACCTCGTAGTACATATTACTAAAGCAGCAGTAGTAGGCAAACCCTGTAGCGCCGCGATGCGCCCCGAGCGGCGAGCGGCGAACGACCCCTCAACGCGAGCACACATCAACTCAGCAGGAGGTAGTGTCGCCGGTAATCGAGAGACTCGCTCATGCATCATCAAGGAGAAGAAACTACCTACCTCTACACGCTCGAGATTGCACCGCGTACGGAATACAGTAGCGCGCGTCACAGATTTTGAGTTGAATCCTCCTCTCCTGAACCTCTAATGAACGGACGAACGAGACGCGGCGGGTCGAGCCTCGAGACTCGAGACAGTCGAAAAATAAGGGGGGTTAAGGCACCCTCACCCTCACCCTCACCCTCACCCTTACCCTTACACAGTACCCATCGATCTGATTAACTCGTACTAGTAGTATCGAACCTCGGGTCATCACGGCTCGCTTGAGCCCCCGTTTGGGACTGAATCTGTGCTGCTGTAGCACATCCATACGCAGTACGCAGTACACAGTACACAGTACTCCATACTCACTACTCACTCTGCTCTCTCGTTCACTCGCGCGCTCAGTATTTATTCATAGACGCGGACACAGCATCTACCAGAGGACGAGATACTTGGCTTGCATAACATGGAAGTAAATTTGGATCATGCTGTCTAACCAGAGATCCCCACCCGCAGACATGCGCGCGTGCTATTTACATACGAATACACAGTCGTAGTACACAGTACTACGTACTATGGACTATTCACCGGCACACATGTCGATGCGAGTGGTCGGGGTCGGAGTGGCGCTGCCGATCGGAAATGTGGCTTTGGCCGTAGGACAGGAACAGGATTTGTTGTCGTCTTCCCCCGGATGGGGTTCGTCGAGATTAGACTGCACGGATCGAGAGGCAAGATTCAGTTCGGTTCGAAGGGGTCGGCTGTCGGCGTTGTACTAGTCACCACTACGCATACTCGTGGTCCACAGTTCACCGTCCTCAGTGCCACGACAATAAGCACGCGAGGCCGGGGTGACTGGATAGGCTCGCGAGATGCGTTGGTCAGAGAATAGGGGATGTTGGGCGGCCTAGGGGGTAGTACTCGTATTTGTATTGACAGCTCTTAGGAGTGGAAGACTCGTCGTGAGTTAGGAGTGACGAACAAGTGAACTAACTGTCAGCCTCCGAGTCAAAAGGCCGCCCGCCAAGAGCACCGCCCTGCCAGCGTAGAGACTTTGTCCGCCCCGTGTGCGACGTGAAATTGGGAATCTCGAACCGGCTCCTTTTCGTCGGACAAGTTGGCGCGTTCAAACTCTCTCTCTCGGCTGTCGGGGTTCGCTCATGCAGTCATTGGGTGCTGGTCACCTGGCGCTTTCTCCAGCCTCATCAAACACTGTCTCGCTGGTGTCGTCTTGGCGGCATGCTAAAATCTGCAGATCCCGCGCATTGGCGGCCCCTGGCCAGTCACCCGCCGCGATTGTGCCAGGAAACGACCCGCCCGGGTTTAGCGGAGCGTCGCCTTTTGCGATCATCGCTGGGCGCGCCTGTGTTTCATCATTTCGCAATTTCTGTGTGACCCGATACGAGTAGTAACCAGTATACCACTAGTCATCTTCAAAGGGACTGTCAAGTTGCAAAGTTGCAAGGCAGACCCGTCGCGTCTTGGGGTCTCGTGTCTTTCCTCAGCCGCCCACGTGGAAGGGTTCGTAAGACGTGTTGAAGATGACGGGGTGGGCAGCCGAGTCGCAGCTGTTCGTAAGGCAGCGTTGCAAAGCCGAGCCTTGGCTGGCCGTTGAGGGCAGAGTTTCGCCAGCTTGGGAGTCGCACCAAGCTTGACTTTGGCCCTTTCTCTCCGTATCGAGGTAACTTTTCTGGCAGGGCAAATCGTGCCAGGCGTTTAGCCTCTGGGCCACAGTAAGCTGCTAGTGTCGCTTGTTCGAGGGCCCCAAGATTTGCAAGGACTCTTCTGTGCTGGTTAGCGACTGCCGCTCTTGCGCATGTGGCATGTAACCGTCGACCGATTCCCAGACGGTGCTAAGTAACATGGTGGAATCTTAACAGGGGGCCGAACGCGGTCAAATGTGGGTCAGGGCTGGTGCAGGGGGCATCTCGTCGCCCTCTCCTCCTTACCGTGTGTGGCCCTTTGGTCCCAGCTCTAACCACCAAGCTCCAGCGAAGGCCGACTTTATCACCACCCATGTCAGCAGCACGGCTGCTCCCCTGGGACCGGACTGTGAATTGTGGTTCTCCGGTTATCTGGGCGACTCCGTAGGTTCGCGCTTCGAAAGAAGCATAAGTGCTGCCCTAGTCCCTCGTCAATCGACCGACACCCTTCCATTCTTTTGCTCGCGCCGTGTCTTGTCCTGAGCGTCCGTCTTGTTTGCAACTGTCAACCCTGTCGGTGATTTGCGTCCAACTTTCCCATACCCGTGTGCTCTCCTGTCAAGACTTCTTGGACACGTCGTAACCTCTTCTCCTCGACACCCCACCCATCCACAACCCGCAAACCAACATGGGTCAAACGGCATCCCAGCCCGAAGGGGGCAAGACCCTTAAAGTCATCGGAGCCGGTCTCTCACGGACGGGCACCACCTCTTTTGGCGCAGCTTGCTCCTACCTCCTCGACGGTCCCTGCTACCATGGAGGCACACAGATGCTCAACTCCCCAGAGGCCCACATCAAGCGTTGGATCGAAATCATCAGACACACTCCCGTGAAGGGCGAAGCCGACCGGAAAGCACTGCACGACGGCGTCAAGGAGATGCTCGACGGGTACGTCGCCTGTACCGACCTGCCCTCGAACGCCTTTGTCGAGGAACTCATGGAGATCTATCCCGACGCCAAAGTCATCTGCTCCGTCCGCGATCCCGATAAATGGTGGAAGAGCTTGGAGCCCATCGTCGAGAAGGGCAACTTGACCGTCCTGTCGTGGATCTTGGCACCCCTGCCCACCCTGCGGTGGTTCCGCACATACCATGACGCCCTCGATGAGGGCCGAGTGGGAGAGCTGTACTTCCGACCCGGAGAGCCTCAGAGGCCGACGAGGGCCATGTGGGACCGACATATCGAGCATCTGAAGAAGGTCGTCCCCAAGGAGAAGCTCTTCTTCTACGACGTCCGCGACGGCTGGGAGCCCTTGTGCGCCATCCTGGGTGTTCCGGTGCCCAAGGATGTACCCTTCCCCAAGTTGAACGATGCTGCCGCCATGGAGGGTTTCATGCAGAAGAGCGCCCGGCGGGGGATGATGGCCTGGGCTGGCCTCTTCTTGTCGGTCGGTGCCGCTGCCTATACCGCCGGCAGATATGCCAAAGTTTTATAAAAGAAACGGTTCCCGCGGTCTGATGAGACTTGTTGTGATGTGATGATACGGTATCGACTTCGATCCCTGGTCCAAACGGAGTCCAATGGTTGAAACGAATGGGATGGCACAGATCAAGGATTCTGAGGTTGGACAACTTTGTTGGGGACTTTCGGGCGTTATCCGATGATAAAATGGGAAGACTTTGTGTACAATCAAGGGTGCCTGTCGATCCAGTGAAGTCCTTTTGGCTTTGATGAGCATGGGCGTTCGATAGGGTGGTCCGTGGCACTTTCGTGCTCGACTTGCAGTACGGGTTGATTTTCGGTCACAGATACTTCTTTTGTGGATAGCATCGGTTAGACTCTCGATTGTAATGCAAGAACTTGGATATAAGCAGTCTAGAAGGAGCCATGAAGCATCCTTGGAGCGCCTTCCTTCCGGCACTTTGCGATCCAGCCTTGCGGCAGGCGTAAGGCTGCGAAACTTTGATAGTCGTTCGTGGCCGGGGAATGGAGAATCAACACCGGAGTACCTCACTGTCGGGAAAAGAATCACGAGAGTCGACAGAAGAGCACGACAGGCTATGGACAAGGTTGATATAAAGTTGGACATGATATCTCGATTTGGTCCACCCTGTGATGGCGTTGCCATCCCTTTTTATTGCGCGATCAACGCCAAGCGACGAGGCTGTTCGTATAAATGCAGCGGCATCCTTGCAGAAGGAGATTCGACCACGACATCTGATGTGTTACCACAAAGATGCTTCGATACAGACACGCGTCAATGCGTATGTGCGCATGCCAACATTAGACCTTTGATTAATGGGCATTGAACACAGTACGGGACCAGTTTCGCCCATCCCCCTGAGGTGGTCGAGGCTCCACGCCCAGCCAGCCACAGTCTGGAGGCGCCAACAATTGCTTTGCAGTCACCTGCCGCGCTCAACGGCTTCTGCTTGACTGACAGCTGAAGCACTCCAAGCCTGACGATGTAGGCATACGGCAGCATTAATTCTCATCGTGTGAACGTCCCAAACTCCATATACGTACAACCTGTCCTAACGCCGATCGCGAGGAAGCTCAGTGTTGTCTATGCCATATCTCTGGTTCGCGGCCAACTCAGCCGGTGGATGCTGCATCTCGTGCATTTGCTGCCAGCCTACCATTCTCCCATCTGCTTCGTGATATACCTGCTGATCAGTGACACCAGGAACGGCGTGATAATCGTGCTGATATGGCATATGACTGCTTCTGGGATCATATGCTGCTGCTGGTGCCATCTTGTCGCTGTGAGGGGTATCAGAAGCCAGCGAGAACATACCAGAATCGCGTTGCACAGGACCGGCCGCTGATGCCTCTGCTCTTCTCTTCTTGCGATGCATATACATGCAAAATGCAACAATTCCGGTCACTATCAGCGCGCCGGCCGCTGTGCCAACGGCGATACCAGCGACAGCTCCGCCATCGAGCCCTCCGCCACCTCCGTCAGTGCCATTGTCGTGTGATGAGATGGCTCCACCTACTCCTGTGCTGGTCGAGGCCGTTGAGGACGTGGCCGCATTGGTGGAAGATGTACTACTGACAGTGTAAGTCGACGTCACATGCACGGTCGTCTGAGCATTCAAGGCCAGAGTTGTTGTAACTTGTTCTGTTGCCGTGCTTGTGACATACTCGGTCGAATCAATGACGAGGAGCGTAGATATCGTCGTTGTCACATGTACAGTTGTATAAACAATATCAGTCGTGGTTATAGCTTGGCGTCGTGCAAGGCCAGAGCTCGGCTCAAAGAAGACGGTGATAGGATTCTGTTCGACGGCTTCCCTATCCCCTCGCGTGATGAGCGGAGAGTCATGGCTGGTCGAGAGGGCAATTGGTGAAGGTGTAGATTCTGGGCTGGCAATATCTGCCTGAAGAATACCGCGAGCCTTGTTGGCGCCTTGGGCAGTAATCGTTGTCACTTCCACCTCCGTTGCCGTTGCGACATTCGTCGCCGTCACCACGTTTGTACTCGTTACCGTCTCTGTCACAGTCGACGTGCCGTAAGATGTTGCGTATAACGTAATATACAGGGAGTGTTGCGAGGTGATTGTCGATGTAGAGGTGAATACCACCCTGCACGAAGATATGGGTTAGACAGGAAATCCTGAACAGCATGTAGTCCCACTCACGTCGGCGTGATGCAATTATGATCCTCAACGCCGCAGTTCAATGTGAACCAGCAACACCAGCCAGTGTCCAGGGCAGTGTCAGTACAACACAGGTTGCTGTCGGCACAAAAGGCAGAGGGAGCGTCTGCAAAGCAGTAGTTGTCGCGCTTCTGCAGAGGGTCGTAGAGTGCTCGTGGCGCACGTATCCGTTGCTTCGACTGGCTGATTGGAAGGTAAACAGAATCGTAAGTTTCGGCTGTCACGGTCGCATTCGAGGCATATGAATCGTGTGTTTCGATGCCAAGCGGGTGTTGGAGAGGTACATCTTCATCCTGTAGTAGTCGCGCCGGTGCAGCAATGGAATCTGCGAAGCATGGCACCAGCAACATGAGGGTAGACAGCAGCACACCATGCGCAGCGACCATAGTGAAGCGCGAGGAAGTGCCGACAAGTCTTTCAGCCTGATGAGAGAAGTGCGGGAGCGCTTCATCTCATACGCAACCTCAGTGTGGGCCCCATTGTACCTCGCCATGCGCCTATGCTACCGTCGAGCATCGGGGGGCGTCAATCATGCATGGGCTGAAGGCTTAGAGTTGCCCGGGCAGGTCAACAGCGGTCCATGGGTAGTCTCTTCAATCACACGCTAGTTAAAGGCTTCCCGTTCAGAGTCACCAGCATCGTTGTTTTGGCATGAGCCGCAATCGGCATGGAGAGGATGCATTATTTCCGGATGTGTAAGGAGATGGAGCAAGTATCGACTTACCTTGGTTGCTGACCATCGTCTCGAGCACAGAAGTGAATCGTCTTCTCCTCTGTGGCTGGCAATCAAACGAGAGGGCGTGGCTTTCGCTTCCAGCGGGGCCTGTGCCGTTGCTGCATACGCTACAGGCATATTCTTCGGTAGGCTTGACCAACTCCAGGCAATGAAGGGCAAGGCAGATAGAGCGAACACAGCAAAGCACCCCTCGTTGGACAGGGAGATGGATGGCGGGTGTTTAGCGTACCTCATCGAAAGATTAGGACGCCTTCGGTATTGCGGCGGTCTTACTGTTGTCTTTCACGGAGCGGCCTGATTTGCACACATCCAACCCAGAGGAAAGGCAATTTGCGCCTCTCTAGGTAGTGGCGCTTTGAAAGTGTTCGACTTCGGGTTTGAGTCATGTTCAATGCTGATAGGCAGGCATTACCGCACCCGATACAGCTCGACTGTAGGTGCCAAGTTAACTTGTTCCTGTGTTTAGAGATTTGTATAGAACCCCGGTCCTTGTTGCTGGTGGTTACATAAAAGCTATCGCCAATATTTAGTAGTATCAAAGCTTTTGGGTACCAGTAGTGTTTATAGAAGACAAGTCAAAGGCTTAAGCAAATAAGAAAAGCAGGAGGAAAGTAAAGGGAAAGTGAGAGCAAGGTGAGGCAGAAGTGAGTATTTCTTGGGAAGACCCTGGCATGTGACGCTCCACCACGGAAGGCAGTCCCGAGCGCGGCCTGCACCTGCCCATACGCAATCCAAATCCTTCAACGACTGCAACATCTTATGGCTTCGTAACGCTAGGAACTGGCCGTCCTGGTTTCGCGTACAAATAGGTGCCCTCCATGACACGCGAAGAACCCCTTCTGGCGCGAGTGGCGTCTCCCAGCTCGTCCGCAAACGACATCGAAGAAGAAGATGCCCTCCTGACAGGCCAACCAACCCACCGACAACACACGGGGAGACCTCAGAAATGGCGAGAAATTGGTCTTTTCGTATGGGCCCTGCTCGCGACCGTTGCCGTCATCATCCTGGCAGTCGTCTATCAACATGAATCCTCGATTGCCCGCTCGAGACCGCGGACCGGAGGCTGGGGACCAGATGGGAAACCTTCGGGCAAAAGAAACATGATCTTCATGGTATCGGATGGCATGGGACCTACATCTCTATCGATGACAAGAAGTTGGAGACAATATTCGAGCGGTTTGCCCATGGATGATGTCCTGATCCTCGACAAGCATCACATTGGCAACTCCAGGACTCTGAGTGCGAGCAGTCTGGTCACTGACTCGGCTGCCGGCGCAACCGCGTTTTCATGCGGTTTCAAGAGTTACAATGGCGCCATATCGGTGTTGCCGGACCACACTCCCTGCGGCACAGTTCTCGAAGCAGCCAAAAGAGCAGGTTACATGACCGGACTGGTGGTCACCACAAGGATCACCGATGCAACGCCGGCTTGCTTTGCAGCCCATGCCAATCGAAGAGAATACGAAGATCTAATCGCAGAGCAAATGGTCGGCCACTATCCTCTCGGTCGCGTTGTTGATCTCATGATCGGGGGTGGAAGATGCCATTTCGTCCCTAACACAACCGAGGATTCATGCCGAGCCGACGATAAGGACATTGTCGCAATGGCCAAGGACAAATACGGCTTCACCTACGTCGACAATCGCAAAGACTTTGACAATTTAGACCCTAACGGCGTCAAGCTCCCGCTTCTCGCCCTCGTTGCTAGAACCGACATCCCCTATGAAATTGACCGAGTTCATGTCTCAGACATATATCCATCCCAGGCTGAAATGGCTCGGTTTGCACTGAAAGCTTTATCAGCAGCGACAAAGGATTCCGAGCAGGGCTTCTTCCTGATGATCGAAGGCTCTCGAATCGACCATGCCGGCCACGCAAACGATCCCGGTGCCCAAGTCCGCGAAGTCATGGCTCACGACAAAGCCTTTGGCGAAGTCCTAGACTTCTTGGAGAAGGACGAGACTGAGGGCGTGTTGGTGTCGACATCTGACCATGAAACAGGCGGACTGGCAGCAGCAAGGCAACTGCATGAAGCATACCCGATGTACCGGTGGTTCCCCGCGGTGCTGGACAATGCAACCCATTCAACAGAATACCTCGCCGTCCAATGGTCGCAATACCTCTCCTCATCTGAATCAGGCGTGTCACGAAAAGACCAATCCTCCAAACTTCGCGAGCTAATCACTTCGAGCCTCGGGATAACCGACACCTCGGACGAAGAGGTCGAGGCTATCCTCGATGCCAAACCCACGTGGCCGCCCTTTTACCTTTTCTCCGATATGATCTCCCGACGCGCACAGATCGGTTGGTCCACGCACGGACACTCCGCCGTTGACGTGAATATCTACGCTTCCCATCCTTCGCACGCACCGCAACTGGTCGGTAACCACGAGAACACCGAGGTCGGGCAATTCATTACCGATTATTTGGATCTAGACCTCGAAGTCGTCACAACGGAATTGAAGACGAAGAAAGTCAAGACGCAGAGCGGCGAAGAAGGCCCCGAATGGGGCGAGTGGATGGGTCCAGAAGGACTTCCAGTCAACGAGGATGGCAGCCTCGTGTCATTAGACGCATACCACGGCGATTTCAAGCATCGGAAGCGTGAGCTTGAGGAATGCGGATGTGGATTGAAACATTAGCGTGTGTGAAGGAATTTTTGGTACAGTAGAACAAGCCAAAGACTGATGACAAGCTCGCGGCGTTTGAGGCGTTCGGGAGAAGAGAGGAGAGGGTCTCATGTGCAAATGGCACACCATACTGTAGACTCTGGATACCCCATCACGCTACCGAGGAGACTGAAATGGTGCCGTGATTCGTCTGCTGTTGGCCTCTTATCTACAGAGTATATAAACACATTGATTGATTGGGTGAGTGACTACTTTATTGCATCGAGCGACGTCCTTGTGATATCCATGCGCATAACGAGTACGTACCGTAGCTCAAATACCATGTTGGTGATGTTGCCCGTCTAGATCCTGCTCTTCCCTATCCTTTGCTTTTTCGTTTCCTCTCGTCTCGTCTCGTCTCGTCTCGTCTGGACCTGCTTCATTCCAATCCACTGTACCGAGTACTTCATATTTAGAGCACCACCGTCTCGCACCCCGGTCCATCCCCAGAGAAGTAAATCGCATACCGTATCCTATACCATGCACCGTGTACCGTGTACCGCATACGGAGTACAATACCGCATACGGAGGATTCCGTATCGCTACCAAAGGCGCTGGCACTACGAGGTCCTCAGTACGAGGTACTCGTACACCAAAGTGGTGGTTGGGAGCTTGCAGTGCTGGTTTTGGTGGTCGATCAACCACCCCTGGCACGGGTACTGGTGTACTCGGTACGGGTGGCTGGGAGTGTGGAGCGTGGAGCGTGGAGCGTGGAGCCGAGGAGCTTTGCTTTGCTTTTGTTTAAGGTAGGCTTTGAAACTCGCTTCGCAAAAGTCGCAATCTCGACGCCTACCGAGTACCTGCCACCCGAAAAAGCCTCCGAAGCCTCAAAGCCTCCCAGGCGCCTACCGAGACGTGGCTGGGTGACCTTGAATCCACGTCCACGACCACCGCGCGACATTCTCATCCACCTCCCACTCTTGCATTTCGAGGCACGCGCAAAACCAGCCATTTCAATCCGTGCTTATCTTGCTGTGGATAGGTAAGTAGAACTCCAGTTAGTCCTCGGGCTCGGGTTGATCAAACTTAATGGAAAAAGAGTGCGAGAGGGCAATACTAGAGAAACAAGTTGAAGATCGGAACCAATTCTTTTGGGATATCGATCAGTTCATTACATTTTCTTTGTGGGGATCTCCCGTACCCGTGATCTAAACTCGAGAGAAAACAAATTCAGAACCGCTATGCTGGACATTGTACTGCAGGGGTTCTTATAAACAAAGACATAAGCCCATCCTGTATGAGGGCTGCGTGGTTCCCATTACTATCGTTCTCCAGACGACCGGCTGCTAAATGCGACATGATGATGCTTTTGGACATGATAGGTACATTCCCCCATTAGCCGTGGCCTTCTGTGGCGCCCTTCCCGACATCGACCCGTTTAAGCAGAGCTTGGGGGAGGAGGGGGAGGAGGGCAAGAGCCACCAATGTCAACGATCCAGGCGGCCGAGTTGAACTCGGTGTGGATCTCGGCGAGCTGCCAGCCGGTGGGGCCAACGACTGCTGCGTCGCCCACCTTGATGGCCTTCAAGATCGTGATACCCTGGGCGGGATAGGTGTTCAGGCCGACCTGGCCGACCCATCGGAGGGCAATGACACCGTCGCAGGTGATGGCATCGGTGCCCAAGACGGTGACACCGATGGCGGGCTGAGAGCCCTGCCCTTGCTCGTATGCCTGGGCAGACGGGAAGGTCGGGCCACCAAGCGGGATACCGGCGATGTAGTTGATCGAGTCGGAAGTATCGACGAGCTGAGGGTACAGCAGGTTCTCGGCCGTCGCCTCATCGTAGTTGGTCAGGGTGGAGATCCAAGTGGTTTCAATGGCGATGGCGACATCGTAGGGAATGCACGTCGGGCCACCATCATATCCGCGGGCCTTGAGGGCTGGGGCGGCGGAGGCGAGAGCGGCCAAGGTGACTGGAGCGACGACGGTTGAGAAACGCATTGTGATGTGGTGACTTTGGTGTTGTCTGAAAAGATAGACTTTGTGTTGGATTAATGAGGCTGTGCCTGGTGTTGGTGGTATGTATTATATACTTCGCGAGGACAACGAGTGGCCTTGTTTGTAAATGAAAGTGATATTGCTGTGGTGGAGAGCTGAACTGATGATCTGAGTGAGAGAAATGCTTCTGAGGCGTGGGAGGCCAGGTGCTTTATGCGTTCGGCCACGCAGCTGTAGGCTGGCTGCCTCGCATAGCTTTTTGCTGGATCATCTGGATCGAGATAGGAATAGCAAGTGGCAGGCGTGCTAAGCTCTGCTGCGCCTTCGTCACTGGTCGGTTTCCCTGAACATGGTCGGCGTCGCGGCTGGAACCTGTCAGGCCTGCTCTGTTAGCGTTAAGGTTTCCAAGCTCTTGCCTTGCTTTGCTTAGGACGCAACAATTGTCCGGCGAGTGGGATGACGTGTTAGGCCGGATCCAGGAACAGTCTCTGGCATTGGTCTGAGGTGAGCTGCCAATTGGGCGCAGGACCTGTCAGCTTGGGCAGCGTTATACCGGATGAGGCGAAGATACGAAGACCTGAAGGATTCCGTGAACATGGTGCTGATGGCGGAGGCGCAAGAGGAAGGCTGGAGCCCTAGCAGGGGCCCTAGACGGTTCGAGGTTGGGGCACGGCACTGGATGTTGCTATCCTCGGACGCTGCTGCGTGATCATTGGCTTACCCCGCCACTCGAGCGTGGGTTTTTGTTGCCTTGACCCCTGGCCACGGACATCGCTTGCGACAAGGGCAGCCTAGTCGGCCTCATGCCTTGGCTGAGCTCTGTAAAAAGCTTAGTTTGACTTTGCCCACGAATGATGGATTGCCCGTCTTCGTGACCCGACGCACGTCAGCCGCAAGTCCCGCAGCGTCAGGTGGAAAAAGTATCAAGATGAATTCTGGCTAGGCTCTGATGTCTTGATTGGCGGCCTGTTCATCGAGATGGAAGGGACTTTGCGAGAGGGTATTCAAGCTCGTGGCTGGCTTACCTGCGAAGTTGTGCCGATCGAGGGAATCAAGTAACCTTCGGCAAGAAGCAGGAAGAACCCAAATCGTGTGAGGTGCAGAATGATCCGATGAGGCAATGAGCTATGCAACTTGGTGATTTCACGTCAATGGCGTTGGTTTAGCAAGGTACAGTAGCAGGGGTACGACCGGGTGAGCTACGAGTACTCCGTATCAGTTGGAAAAGATTGACAGGCACGGTGGGATAAGATCAACAAGCACAGCAAGGTTGAGTAACATTGCAAGCAGTCACACACCGAGTCACATCACATGCACCTCACACGCACCTCACACGCACCTTACACGCACCTTAGAGGCACCTCACAAACACCTCACAAGCGATCAACAACCCCTCACGGGTCCGAATGCAAAGTCGGCTTCTGTAGCTCAACCAGTCAACAACTTCACCATGAAAGGATTGCCGCTCCAAATGCGTGTCATGTCTATCAATCATAGTGCTCTTGTTACATTAATGCTACACTATCCATGATCCGAGTTGGCAGTTCGTGCTGTCGTGTCAGTCAACGCCCCCACTGCATCATGTCAAAGTCACAACTCTTATCCTTGGCCCTTCAACCGCTTCCAAATGCAGAGGGCGAGCTATTCAAGCTAATGCAGGCCAACAATGCAGGCCAGCTCGTGCTGATCCACCAGAGCTGAACACCATCCCGATGATTCCACCCACTCTCATCTCTCCCGCTCCAGCCTGTCCGGTCAGCACTTCGCACCCTCCTTCCACCTGCCCAAGCCAAGTCTGCGCTTCGTGCTCTCGCAGAGACCGATGAGGCTGCCTTCGACGTCCAATCTCTGCAGCACCTAATATAATCTGCAGCCTGCCGTGAGCTGACTGCCTTGAGTTTGGACTTGGACTGGGCAACAAGCGATGACCGGATCGATGAGGCGGAAGCTTCGATAATCACACCTTGCGACTGGGCAGATCAAGATATCCGATCCGTGGCACAACTCAGAAGAGATCTCGAGGAGCATTGTTCTCTGCCCTCATGACTTGGACTGTGAATGTACATCTTCCTCTTCACCTGGAGTAACGAGCCGAACGCTTTTTCGTGAGCTACTAAATCCCGATGTGCGCCCTCGACCGCTGGCTCTCCTGCCGGGCAAACTCCGCTCGTCACCGCTTTGCGTTGTCCGCTCCGCTGCAAAACTGTTTCGGAGAGCTGCCCTCGCCTTGTCAACCGCAGGGCTAGGCGCTGCCTTCAAAGGATCTCGCTTGGTTGAGCCGCTGGTGTTGTGCCCTGGACTCGTGCCCCGGATAAGCTTGACTTCGTCCTCTCGTTTGATTTGCTGCTCGATGCGGTGTTCTCGTGTCAGACCGGGGCCACAGTCGCAGCCGCAGCCTGGCGTCGGACATCTCCCTTCACTGGAATGTTGGCTGAACCACTCCATCAAGCACCGGACATGACCAGAATGGCCGCAGGCTTGGCAGCACATCCACATACTGTTCTTTTGGCCCCAAAGCGGGGTTTTGGTGGCCATGTTCGTATCCGGACCTTTTTTATAGCCTTCCTCTAGCGACTCGCAAATCGGACACACTGCCCTTACCCGCCGACACCGCTCACACGTGTTTCTTCCTGCTGACAGTGGTGCCTGGCAGTCGCTACAAACGACCGACAGTGTACTTCCATCTCCGCTGGGGAGACCGCTGGCAGCCCGTTTGCCCCCCGATGCTGGCTGATAGATCTGAGGGTATTCAAACTCCACACACATTTTTCTCAACAGTGCCGCAGGTTCGAAGAGCTCCATCTGCGTCAGAAATAACAAATGGCGTTCGAAGATACTGCCGATGACCCGATGTCCAAGTTGCGGGGTCATCAATCTGTCTGCGAGATTGTCCACAGCTCTGCCTGGTACTCTCTTCATGTTGCGAAAGCTTGGGTGAAAAAAGTACTGGTGCACGTGCATTAGGAGGTGGGCCGAAAATTGCGCATGTGCAATCCCGCTCTCCAGATCGAAGGATATGCATTGACATATCAATGGAAGTGACGACCATGCAAATGGTCTTTTTGGCTCGTACTTGGACAGGTCGATAGGGCGGAAATCTTGGGGCAAGTATGTCGCGCAGTCCAACTCGTCCAGCGACAAACTCTTCAATAGCCCGACCCCGTTCGCTTGGGTGCTTTCGTCGTCATTATCACGCGAAGGCTCGGACCGAATAGGGTTTGAGGTGTGAATTCTCGGCTTGGGCACTGAGGCGCCTGCCTCGAAATGAAAGATGTCTGGTGACGATGATACCGCCGTGTCTAGCTGTGATGGGAGGATGAGCTCATGCTCCCGGTTTGCGTGCCAGTTGTCTCTGTCCTCTCTAGGAGCACGCCAGGTACTTTTCTCCTCCGAAGAAGAGGTCTGTCCATCGAGCCCGAATCTCATTTGTAGCGGTGGCTCAATCGCAGAGACACCAGGTGAGGGCTCGGCAGACGTAGCAGTCGCTCTCCGATTCACGTGTGACCGATCAACAGAGCGATCAGAGTATGTTCCGTCAAAATCATCATCATTGTCCGAGCTAAGATCGCTCGGTTGACGCCGCAAAGACGCCTTGCCCGTACCGCGTGGAGATTCCAGGGACCGCCCGACAGACTGCACTTTCTGCGAGCTGTCTGTCGATACAGAGAACATGGGAAAACTCTCTGCAGAGTCATGTCTGGGCTCGGAAGCTCCCTTGTGTATTGGGTCACCCAAACTCAGTATGGGCCGAGCCTGAGCACGATAATCCCGTAATGCTGCTCTTCGGTCCTCCTGAGATCTTTTCTGACCTGGCACATGCTTCTGGTCTACTAGCGAATCGGATTTCGGCCGTTTGACTGGGGACACAAGCGCCCCGGTAGTCTCTGATGGCTTCTTGGCAGCCTCCGTGGATTTATGCAGTCCAGGTGAGGCCGTGTCCAATCTTGTAACCTGATCTGGCGAGTTCATCAAAGCTCGAGCAGCAGCAGCCGCCGTGGAGTGTGAGCTTAGTACTGAAGGAGGTAGTGGTGGAAGGTTATCTAGTCTGTCCTCGATGTTGGCTTGAGCCCATTTCTTGTCATCAGTTGGGGGTGAATTCGGCAGCGGTTTGGCTAGGGGCGTGGTCATATTCGAGGTGCTGTCAACATCAAGACCAGCCCGCAGACGATCGCCTTCAGCAACACCTCTGAACAGGCTGCTGATCAGTTTGTGACCTTTACTGTCGTAATGTGAGTTGTGTCCTCGGTCCGGAAGACCAGCAAGTGGTGAAAGGCCAGGGCGGCGCGCGCCCGATCGGAAGCTTTCCAACGTTTCCTTTCTTCGAGCAGCGTCAGCTCGGCGACCGGCACGGTTGGCATCTGCCCAATCTTTCAGTTCCGGGACAATCACCGTGCCTAGAATACGCCAAGTCTGTGCCGTACGGTGCATGCCAACCATGTCGCAGGCTGCTGCGTTTTGATGAAAAACGTCCTGCAGGTGGTGGAGAATCGTGTCTGGGGAGGATGAGTTCGTTTCGGCTGTCGCCGGGGTGGCATAGTGTGAGGCCAAATATCCCACGACTTCTGCCTCAGCCGCCACACCTGGCACGTACCCATCAGTGCCAACTTGATCGTTGTTGAACAAGTCCGGACGGGTCAGGATGGCTTCGTCAAGTGACAGGATCGGCGGCTTTTGATCCATTGACGGCGGGCTGTTTGTCTGAGACTTGTTTGACCTCGAGGGTATCGCTGTAGTTTCGTGGCGACGAGCGCTCGTCCCCCCTGTCGTCTCAAGCCCACCCTCGTCGTCAGTCAGACTTCTGCTTGCCAAGCCGTCATCACCACTGCTCAACTTGTCTCGCGGGACGCTCAGGAAGCCGACTGCAGTATCCCCGTGAGAAGTTGCATGTCGCATTTCTCTGTCCTCTGAGAAGCTGTAGTACCGGCCATCGGGAACAAACTGCGAAGTACACGGAGCGAGTTGGTTATACAAGGGTGTGTTATGTCTGACATCCCACTGGGTGAAGATGCCGTCGTCGGCAACCGTCCACAGAAGATCCTTGTCTGCCCACAAAAGGTCATTAGCCGGCGAGGTGTATTCATCGAGTTCACGAAACGGCAACCATGGTCGTCGAAGATCCCAGATGTGCACCCGGGGGTCATCATGGTAATAGGAGACAGCAACCTGGGTACTCTGCCATAAGTTCGTTTCCTCGGACTCCAAGATACTACAAGCAGGCCGCCACCTGATATTCTTGATGGCATGAGGGGCTTTGAGCTGACGGACGGGTTTCTGGCGTTTCTTGTCACTCTCAAAATCCCACACGCGGATGTACTTGTCAAAGCCTCCGGAGATGACATGGCGGCCGTCTGGATGATATTCAAGAGAATAACAGGCCTTCTCATGCGCGTTGATGCTTAGCTTGGGTAACATAGGCGCACGAGCATCCCATTTTTGCACAAACCCGCCGTCGGCGCAGACGGCGAAGTCAAAAGGCTCCACGGGGGACCAGCACACGTCTCGAACTGCACTTCGGACCTCAAACCTTGTGCGGGACTTCTCTGGCTTGGGGGCCCTCAAGTCCCACAGCCTGACCGACTTATCTTGGCTCGCGGACAGTAACAGATAGCCGGCATGCGGATCGATGTCTAGCTTGTTGATCTGTCCAGTGTGCTCATGTAGCCAGGCCCATTCAGTCTTTGCGCTTGGAGCGTTCAGGTCGTACAGTGCAATACGGCCATTCGTGCCAGCCGTCGCAACGATATGCTCCCAATGCCCCATCGACCACTTGACGTCTCTTGCGGGAAGGTACTCCCTGCGCTTCTCGGCGCTGTCTGAATGGGCAGAGATATGTGCCGATGCATAGGAGCTGATGGACGCCCGGAGATTGAAGTCTTCGGTGATCTTGCCATCGTGGATCCGAACTGTCTTGAGGATTTCTTTCCCGGCCAAGATGGCATGAGTCTTGCTCTTGTTGATGTCTATGGCGGCGATAGGGATGCCGGTGCGATGGGTTACGGTCCGAGACGAGTGCGGGCTGGTCATGGTGCTTGTCAGTCAACGCCGCGACACCTAGCAAGCAGCCTTTCATACCTGTACGTGTGGATGCCGCTGATTCGACCCAAGCCACCGTCTCTCTCGCCCTGCGCTGGGCTGCCATGTGCTTTGGAACCAATATGCTTGCCCCACGGTGCAATGATTCTTTGCAATTGGCCGAGGCGGCCCGGCGGTAGGGGAGGTGCTGGTGGAGGGACAAGATTTTGAGACTGAGAGTTGGAGGGGTCAGACATGTTCTTACCGTTTCAACGACATCTACCGGAAGTGAGGATGATTGATGACGACGGGGCTGCGACGGTGGCCATCGGCACGCGCCATCATTGGAACGGATATCGAGTGCCAGACTTTGCGGTCCTGCAAGGTAGCTGCACACCAAGTCACAGATAGACATGCACCATAAAAAGGGCAACGAAGCAGCATGGGAGAAAGGATGGAATTGGGAAATGGAGCAGCGCGACTGGCTTGCAAGGCTGGACGTCAGAGCGAGTGGAGCACAGGCCTGACTGCGCTGGCGAGGCTTCGATGTCCGGGGATGCGGGACGCTTGCTGCAGCCCTTAATAACTCAACTAGGCGATTACCTAGGCACGCATAACCCAGACGTTTGGCGGCAGGGTTCAGTTAATGCTCGCCGGTGAAATGCCTTCCGCTCTCAGACTCAGCAACTGCGCCGCTACTTGTCTCTTTACTCGTTTGGGCCCAACTCTCGCCCATAGGGATACTGATTAGCTGCCTCAACACTTATCTTGGTCCAATGCTGGTCGGCAGTCTGCCACCTCTGTTGGGAGGACACATGGACTATCCCCTTTCCAGGTATTATCCATCCTGCCGGGTTGGTAGAGCTAGTGCCGGCAGCAGCGACGTCGACCAGGGGCTATACAAGCCAGATGTACGTCTGGACGAGTCGCTTGGGATTGGGCATGAAGTTACCATCAGCGGGCCGCACTATTCGCAGCTTGTCATCGCTAAATCGACAGGTGGCAGCGGCTACTGTGGCTACTCGCATCCCGTTTCTGACGAACTCTTCGGCGGTGAGCGAATTTCGACCTCTTTCATGCTTCTTACATCCGTTCCCATTTGCTTCAGTTCTCCTTCACCCGCTCTTAAATTGCCCAAAATCAAGTCGCCAACTCGAGATGATGCGACGCAATTCCCGATGCGGCGTCGAGCCAAACGATGCTACTATCAGGAGACATGTACCTAGGTACCTAGCACTTGCCTGATCCTCCCGTACCATGGGCAACTGTTTGTTCAAATCTCTATATTTCCTTCGCTGCTTCCATCGGCACCGCAAACTTCCTCCCTCCTCTTCCTGCCTGTCAAACCAGACCGGTTGTGACAGCCAGTGTGATTCCCACATGCGCCAGTGTTGAGCTCACGGCCACTTACTGCACCCTTCCTGTTTCCACAACATCTTCATTGTCTGTCTCTCCCGAACTCACCTTTTTCTGTCTTCCGTATCACCACACTGAAGACGGCATTCTTCTGGAACTCCCCGCACTTCGCACCTGACATCTGACCTTTGACATTTGTATTTCTCACAGCTGTGGTGGAAGGTCACCAGGTACGTACCACGGACTTTGCACTAGGCACGGGACATGGATTCTCACATGTCCAGTGACACCTTTTAGCTGCCGTCCACTGCCTTGTCCCGCACTTCCCCTGGGGCCTAAGCCAACTGCAGTGCATCCAGGATCGAGACCAGCTGTCCCCGCTACATGCACTATCGCGACGCGCTCGCCTGAATCGTCCAGACCCCAACACCATCTCAGTCAGAGTTGACGCTTCAGACTCAGCTCGCTAGCCAGTATTGGATCAACACCACAGCCCAATCATTTCTTTTTTCCCATCACGCGACAAGAACGCGATCGCAGAAGGCCAACCCTATGAGCGATTCGATTACAGTTTGACCTGGGCAGTTTGAGCGGCGCCCGCAGTAAGAAACGAGAGAGACTACTGCACACCATCACTCCATCAGGACCAGCAGCCGCAGGGCCAATTTTGTCGCCTCCAGATCGCCTTCCCCCCAATTCGATCGCCACCCACAGGCCTCCTCTCCAACTTACGTCGTCATACGGCCAGCACCTTCATCTTTTACACTTTCCAACATCACTTCTCAACTTGTCGACAATCGCTAATTCTCTACCGAAGCAATCTTTCCCTTTCGTTATTGTAATAGCTCCTTCTGTCTTTCGCTCAACGACAATACACCAATTGCATCTAATAGGACCCGTCTCGTTGTCATCGGAATCTGATTGAATTTTCGCCATCAACCGAGGAAGACTGACAAGCGAGGGGTCCCGCACTCTTTTACCTGGACGTGGAGGCAACACACTCGGAGAGACCTGTGCTCTTGCCTGGCAGAAAGACGCTCAAGATCGAGCCCATAATACTGGGAGGCCTTTTCATCCTTATTTCGCCGGACCTTTTGCTTGTGGCAACACTTGGAGGAATATGCAAGCTCAGCCAGACTTGAGTGCCATCCAAACCGCTCTCAGGGTGCTGAACGTGACCAAATCAGCCAGTCCGGCCATACTTCTTGTCGTCTTTGTCGCCGCGTTCATCTACCATGGTATCAAGACATCGCCCGACGATGGCAAGGTCACAATCCAAGCCATGCGAGGTCCTGGTGGACGACCACTTCCCATTCGACGGAGATCCGCCAATCAGGTCAAGGAAGCTGCGGCCATCAAAGACCTGCCACCCGGGATCAAGGCCGTGTTTAAGATCAGCCAGGTCGTTGTGATGTTGACGTTTCTGGGCAATGCGGCCATTCTTCTTTTTGAGATTCTCCTGAACCGCAAAGACGAATGGTGGCCTGGTAAGAACGCTGTGGTATGTCGGGCGCACTTGACTTCATACTCTGTATCTCAACTGACACTATCCAGATATATGTAATCGCTTCTACCTTCCTTTGGCTGGTAGTTTTCATCTCGATCCTGGACACCAAGCCCTCGCCCAACAATGCGCACTTTGTCACCTGGCTTTGTGCTCTTCCCTTGGAGGCCATCATTCTAGGTGCCAGCCTGCGCATATATACCATGCCCCACTATGAACCTCGAGTGGGCAATCAGCAGGGCGGCAAGTACAGAGAACACATTACCGGCTGGGAGTCACTCGAAGTCGTTGTCGGCCTAGGCCGACTTGTTTTCCTCCTCGGCCTCTGCATCCTCTTCGCTGCGACCAAAATCAACTACCGGAGATCTAAGGATAGAACGCCGGCCACTGAGAATGAGAGAACGCCGTTACTCGGTGGAGATGCCGAAACCGGGAGACGTCCTAATGGTGACGCGCATGGCAACCACCAAAATGCTCCATCGTCTGAGCCCAAGGAGCATGTCGATGCATGGGCGAAACCAACTGAAGTTCCCAACATAACCTGGTATGCCTACTTGAAAGGATTTGCCATGCTGATTCCGTACTTGTGGCCCAAGAAATCACTCAAATTGCAACTTCTTGCAGGTTCCTGCTTCATCATCATGATCGGTCAGCGAGTCATCAACGTTTTCGTCCCTGTGATGGTGGGCAAAATCACCGACGCTCTGTCTGGGGACGATGATCGCGGCGTGCGAGCTCCGTGGCTGGATATCGCCTTGTATATCCTGTTCAGGTGGCTTCAAGGCTCCCAAGGCATTCTCAGCGCGGCCAGGTCGATTCTCTGGATTCCCGTGGAGCAGTATTCCTATCGTGCCATCTCTACAGCGGCTTTTGAGCACGTCCACGGTCTCAGCGCCGAATTCCATACAGGCAAAAGGACAGGGGAGCTGATTTCGGCTCTGAACAAGGGAAGCTCGATCAATAGTTTTCTTGAGATGGTTACATTCCAGGTGGGCCCAATGGTCTTCGACCTCATTGTTGCCGTCGTATTCTTGACCGTCAAATTCGACGCATACCTGGGGTTGGTGGTTGCGATCGTGACATTTCTGTACATCTATGTCACCATTCGACTCGCCACGTGGCGTGTCACCTTGCGCCGCAACTACGTCAATGCCGACCGAGAAATGGAAGCAGTCAAGAATGACTCTTTGCACTCATGGGATACAGTCAAATACTTCAATGCTGAGGGCTATGAGTTCGACCGGTTCCGATCATCGATTAAGACCATGCAGGGTTTCGAGTACTGGGTCGAAGTGACTCTCGCCTACATGAATACGGTGCAGGGTGCGCTCTTCATGATTGCCTTGTTGGTCGCTTGCTTCATCGAAGCCTTTGAGGTTGCGCAGGGTGATCAGACCGTGGGTAAATTTGTTCTCTTGATCACCTACATGGCGCAGCTGCAAGGACCACTGAACTTCTTCGGAACCTTCTACAGAGCCATCCAGACGAATCTCATCAATGCCGAGAGGATGTTGGAACTCTTCAAAGAACAACCGCATGTCGTCGACCGAGAAGGCGCGGAAACGCTTGAGGATTGTCAAGGTGATATTGTCTTTGACAATGTGAGCTTCAGCTACGACAAGCAGAGACCTGCGTTGGACCATTTGAGCTTCCGATGTCAGCCTGGCTCAACAACAGCGCTGGTTGGCGAATCTGGAGGGGGAAAGAGCACAGTCTCGAGACTGATCTTCCGCTATTACAACCCTGACTCGGGCCAGATCAGGATTGACGGGAGAAACGTTCAGGACATCACCATTGACTCGTTGCGGAGGTTTATCGGTGTAGTGCCGCAGGATTGCAATATGTTCAACGAGTCGATAATGTACAACCTGCGCTACGCCAACCAAAATGCGACAGACCAAGAGATCTTCGACGCTTGCAAGGCAGCTTCAATCCATGATCGGATCATGGAGTTTCCCAATGGCTATGACACAAAAGTGGGAGAGCGAGGTGTGCGCCTCTCGGGCGGAGAGCGTCAACGAGTCGCCATTGCCCGAACATTCCTCAAAAACCCCCGCATTACAATGCTTGACGAGGCTACCGCTGCTTTGGACACCGAGACCGAAGAGAAGATTCAGGAGTCTTTTAATTCCCTTGCCGAGGGACGAACGATGCTCATCATCGCCCATCGTCTCAGCACCATTGTCAATGCAGATCAAATTCTGGTGCTCTCTCACGGGACTGTGATTGAAAGCGGCACACACCAAGAACTTATCGCGCTCGGAGGCAGATATGCAAGTATGTGGCGGAAACAGTCGAGGGCGCAGAAGGCTGCTGCCGAGGCTGCGGAATTGCACACACGAGCGAGAAGAGCATTGGAAGAAGCCGAAGCCGACAGCGCTAGTGTCAGCGAGGAGGAGCTCGGGCAATCCAAGAAGCGAGACCAGTCTCAGTGGACTCGTGGCCACAAAAGAGTCAACTTCAGTGAGAGCAGCCACCTCCGGGCGAATTGGACTGCGGAGGATCAGGATCAAGACGGAGATGCCCAGTCCGAGAGTTCGCAGACGGGGCCCGCTAACGGGGTGCACGGGCACGGTGGGAAACCGCCTGGACATCCTTAAGCTGGACGTGTGTCACATGCGACGTTGGCCAGTCCTTTTTGGAATGCGGCTGACAAGCTAGCTGGCCCTGCAAATTGAAGCTACAGTGAGCAGCAGCGACATCTTCGAATCTCTGGAAGGCTACAACCTGTCGACTGTCGGTTGTCTGTCCCTCATGCACAAAGAACGGCTACATTACTTGCGGAAGATTGGGCACAATGAGATGTTACGTGGTGACGACAGACATGCTAGACGAGCGAGAATCGGCTCCAGTGCTGAAATGTGTTTTATGCTTGGGAAAGGACCTGGTGTGGCAAAAGTTCTTCGCGTTCTTCTCTCTGAGGATTTGGTAACTCCCTCGGTTTCGGGCTCTGCTACTGTCAGAGCGAAGAGCATTGTGCCTCGCGGCTTGGAAAAGACCACAAATTGGATACGTGGATTGAACATGAGGGTGATTGACCACAGGCTATATCCTGCTTGCATATTGTCCGCTGCAAAAAACTGCCTAACGAGCGAAGATTGAGATCATGGCATTGACGTTCTAATTTAGAGTACATGATCCCCACGCGGGTTTTGCGTTACAAGATACTTATTTGCTCACCTGTCTGGACGTCGGGCTCCAGTTCTTGATGTTGAGACAACGTGAAGGTTACTTGCTCCCCGCGGACACGCGCTCGGCTTACTCGAAACAAAATTCCATGCAAGGCATTCGCTGTGAGTGCCTGTACTTTTCTATACCAATCACGACGTGCACACAGGGTAAGAACCCAAACCATTGACCTCATCTATGCATGTGCTTCACGTGCAGAAACCTAAGTGCAGAGGAGATCCCGCCCAGACGAACCACACGGTTATGCCCCCGAGGTCAGTCAGAACCTCCGCTTCTTCCTCCCCGCCGCCCCGGCCTCGATCGTGCGTTTCAACTGCATTCGCCGACGGGACGCTGCTTCCTCGGCCGTCTCACCCCTCGGTGGCGATGGCTCGGCCGGGGGTGGGTGGCTTTTCGATGCAGTCACACGCGTGGATGGGGGGTCCGGGGAGTCCGTAGTAGCGCGTGAGCGGGAATCGGCATCCTTGGCGGGCGGAGAAGATGTCCCGTCGCTGTGTGGTTCTCTCCTCTTCCGCAGGCCGCCGAGTTTGCGCACACCTACTTTCGCGGGGGTTTGGGTCTTCTCGGGCTTGGCGGGGGAGTCTTCGTCGGAAGCTGGTGCTGGCTCCGGCGTCGGCTGTGTCTTGCGGGCGCCGAGACGACCTAGACGACGGGGTGTTTGTCCTGTCGGAGGTGTGGGGGACTTGGATTTCGGTTTGCGTGGCGATGGGGCGCGATCGAGGTCCTCGTCCTCGTCCTCGTCCTCACTTTCGGTTTCGGTTTCATCGTCATGCTTGCCCTTTTTCAATGTGGTAGGCGATGAGTGTCTGGGATGTGAACGCGTGGGCAGGGGAGATGGGGATGGAGACGGTGATGCCGACGGGGAAGGCGAGGGCGTTGCTGAGGGTGAGCGGGTTGCGGTTTCCTTCTTCCTCAGGCCGCGTGGCTTGGACTTCCAGGTTGGTTGGGGAGATTTGGTGCCTCGTCGGGACGGCATTCGGATATCTTCGTCGTCTTTGTCTTTGGGTTCGTCTTTGTCGTCTTCGTCTTCTGAGGCTGTTGCTGTTTCTGTTGATGCGGTGGAATCTCGACGAGCTGGTGACGTCGTCCGTCTAGCGTGTAGCCGTGGCTTTGCCGCACTTTTAGACGCGCCGAATGCTTTGGTTGCATCTCGTTTGCCGAGGCCACCGAGTTTGGATGGTTTGGCGCTTCTGGGAGGAGACGACCCTTCGTCCTGCGTATCCTCGTCGTCTGTGGTGGTGGCGGGCTGTGTCGCCTTCTTGGCCGCGGGACTCGTGGTCTTCAGGTGCGGTGGGGTTGGTTGACGTTCGAATTCATCATCCGTAGACTCGTCGTCCGCGCCGGAGCTCTTCTCGGTCGACTTTATCGGCTGTGACTTGACATGCGCACCGTTCTTGGTGCCTCTCTGCATTTCACTTGTCGTTGGTAAATCCTTGACCCAATTTTCGTGCTCGGACTTGCTGTGCGCGAAGCACTTCTCACACCCGCGAACAAGACTACTCAACCCCGTCCGATCCGCGCCCTCGTACCCATCATCGTTGGCAAATTGCTTGGTCCAGGCTTCCTCGTCAAAATCTGCCATCCCGGGGACGCGCTTCTTCGCATCCGCAACAGAGACCTGGCTGCCTTTTCTCGACGCAAGGCCAGCAATCCCAGGGAAGACGAGGCTCAAATCAACGGCCGAATTGCCAATCCGGTCGAGCAGTTTCGAGATGACATGGTCTTTCTCTTTGACAATCTCGAGCAAGGAATTGATTTTGCTCTGCGAGGCGGCGACCTCAAGCAAGCTAGGGCGGAGGAGTCGTTCCGCAAGTTCTGGGCTGGTCTGGGGTTCTAGCGTGAACGTCCAGTCTAGCGCCGGCAGAGGGTGGGGGAGGTCGATTCTTGTGTGGAGGTGTAGGATCTGCGAGGTCCTCTCTGATCCTCGTGTGATTGTGTTCTCGCCGTCGCTTAGGCTCTGGCGGAGTTTTGAAAGCAAAACCTCGAATTGATGTGACGAGGCCGACGGATCAACTATTGTATGCTGCCGGGCGGCTGCCGCCTTGATGTCGTAGCTGTCCAAGCCAGTCTCCCAGATTGATATCAAGTCGGTGAGGAGCAATGTCAGGGATTCCTGGTTGGTCGAGAACTGGTAGAATAGCTTGGGACATTGGCGGCGTGACAAAGTCTGGAGCTCTTGCCAGCCTCCAACGGCAGACTCGCTCATTGTGACGGCAAGTGACTCTGGACCGATTCACGGCAATATCACCGTTTCAGTAGACGCAAACCAGGACCAGGATCCATAGCGACAGAGTAACATGTGATGACCACGAGGTCAAGACGCATTCCCAAGACCCGAAGTCGTATATTGGCTGAAGGCCGCTGGAACATTACTCGAACAGTGACGGAAGGCTCACGAGGGCTATGGCGGTTTGAGCTCAATACTCCGCCGCTACGTCCGGCTAAAAGCTCCAAAGCGCTGTCTTGGCAGCCGCTGACCCTGCCGGTTGTTTTCTTGCTACGTGTCTGTTTCATTCTGGCTGCATATCACGCTAGAGACGTCAAAGCATAACCTGACGTTTTCTATTCTCCATTAACTCTACAAGCCAGTTCTACAAGGTTGGCATCCGCTTTGCAAGAAGGCAATTTCTACTCGGCGTCGTGATGAATGTTATTCTCTGCTAGCATGATGAGAGAGGTGATGACCCGACAGTATGGTTCAAGCCCCGCCGCCATGTCCCGTCGCGTAAATGCCTGCACCACTAAAAAGGCTTCAACAAGGGTTCACAGGTAATCACCGTCAAGAGGCTTGCATTATCACGGACGTTCCCCTTGATTTTCGTCCTCGGGGCCCAACATGAGCCCTCCTCTCAGACCTGTTGAACTGGCTTTTCAGCATCATGTCCGAAACAGCCGCCTCCGGTCGCTCCCGCGTTTCAGACGTCAAATGGTCGGAGAAGTTCAGGGCCGCCACCAATTCGATAGGCTAGCCGACCTTCAACTTCAAGTCTTCGAGGAAACTCAGCGCACTAGTGCTTTATTTTGAAATATTTTCACAGGTGCACAAACTTCGAGAGGAAAGTCAGCGCCTGCAAGCCCTGGCAACAACTGGTCACATCACCTCGTGCCAGCACACTTCGTGCCATCTTTAGAGAAGGGCTCCCTTGACAAGAGCAAGGGACGTTGCTCCGGTGCCTCCAGTTGGCGCGCTTGACGCGTGATAGCGACTTGCACCAGGCCCGAATCAAGGAGTACACTTCTGAGTGGGCGAGTCCGCAACATGGAGCCTATTCTTGCGCAGCTGCTGGACTTGAAGGCCTTTTCTCAGAACAATCTCGTCGAGGCCACAGTGAGCGTGAGCGCTTAATACGCATGATACCTGCATTTGATGGAGCTTGAAGGTATAAAGGGACGAGTTTTATCCGTCCTCGTATCTGTTCCACATCAACAGCACTCAGCATCTCATAGCATTCCTTCCCTGATCCTGTCTATCCTGTACCTTGTTGCTTGAACTTCCCGCACCTACAATCATCCGAAGCATTCATTGCCTTTCAATACAAGACGCAACCTCAACATGAAACTAACATTCATCCTCGTCTCTTTCCTCGTTTCTGTTCTCAGCTCGGTCCTGGCAGCGCCGGTCCCTGCTCCAGCGCCTGCTGTCATCGAGCCCGCGTTGATCGCACGAGATCCTGAGTTTTCGCACAGTCACGACGTCGTCCAAACCACCGGTCAGAAACGAGGAGCCGAATTCTCACATTCGCACGATGTTGTGCAGAGCACTGGTCACAAGCGCGACCCCGAGTTTTCACATAGCCATGACGTGGTTCAGACCACCAGTCACAAGAGAGACCCCGAGCCCGATCCCGAATTCTCTCACAGCCACGACGTGGTGCAGAGCACCGGACACAAACGAGATCCTGAGCCGGAGTTCTCGCATAGCCATGACGTCGTCCAGAGCACTGGCAACAAGAGGGACCCGGAGCCGGCTGATGACGGCTTGACCGCACGCGCTGTCTTCATGGAGAAGAACCACTCGGTTACCCAAAGCACCGGGAACTAGGAATGTTGCGCTAACGAACGAGGCGCGTCCTGAAGTTGATGAGGAACAAGACGACCAACCCCTGTGTGCAGGATAGGGGCCCCATGAATGATGACATTCTTTTTTTGGCAAGTCTTGATGATGGAAAGGTTGCTCCATTTCATTCCATATGCTCTCTCGGCCAGTGGGAAGTGTAGTCCGCTTTGTCGACTGCAGCTTCTACCAGTCTTTGTACAGTAGCTGTACCATCGTTGGTGGGAAATGTAAACTTTTGAGGCTGGATATGCAATGTATATCCTTGCAAGAGTATATTGGTATGTGGATTTACTACTAGTTGATTCTTGGGTTGATCCAAAATAGCCTCTCGAGCAGAGACTCTCGCTATAAATCTTCAATTTCACGACACGTCAAACTGCGGCGGCACATCAAAGTCTCCGAGTTCAGTGAACAGCGAGTCCCAGTCGATAAGGTCGCCTCCATAATCGAACGATAGGGTGTCTGGATAGGCTTGCATTTCCATACCATTAAGCGTTGTCTGGGTCTGGCCACTCGCAGCGGCAAGTCGTTCGCTCAATGATTGCGCCGGCTTTTCCAGGCCGAAATGCTCCTTGAGACGTCGGATGGTATCCCACATGATACTTGACGCCATTCTAGACTTCGTCTTCAGCGCGAAACCATTGCCTTCTCTCTTCAGCGGATGCTGGCTGAGGTATGAGATGGTGGTGCAAGTCCGGCTCAGGTAGTCGTGCTCTGTGATGATGCACGCGTGAAGAGTGTTCCAGGCTTGACCGATTGCTTTTCTCGTGGCGGCAAGGTCGACCAGAGGGTGCTCGCTGTCTCGCAGCATCAACAGGAAGAATGTTGCCGCAATGAGAGACTCCTTAGTGTGGACACTCCAGGAGCTGATTTCGCCTTCGGCATTGTTGGCAACGTCGATGAGTTTCAGGCCGGTGGCGAGTGCGGGGCCGATGAACTCGTCCACATTCGAGTGGCGGCCATTTGGGGCACTGCTGTTTGAGGAAGTTATTGCGTATATGTATAGATTAAGCTTCGACCCAAGGAAGAGGACTTCCTCGTGAGGCGACCAGAGCAGGCCAGAGGTCGATTCCATCAGGGAGAATTCCTTCTCGAACATGTGGATGGCTGATATGGAGCTCTGGAGGACGCCTGCCGGGCTGAGGTCGGAGTTGCCCAGTGTGGTATTCGTCCTGTAGGACAGATAGGCGATCTGCAGCTGCTGTTTGAGCTTGACTGGGATAGTAGTTGCTGGGGACGAAAGAGCTTCGAGGATGGTATGGTCGATGGGAGCGGTGCATGGAACGCCGATTCTGCGGCTTGCCCTAGTCCAATATGTCAGCAGCGGACAGATCTGAGCGCGTCGAGAGAAGCGTACATCTCATTCTCGATGAAGCAAGCAATCCAAGCTTTTCGGCGAGACAGAATGATCTCATCGTCGAATGTTGAGCCATAGATGAAGTCGTTTGCATATTCAGGTCGATGTAGGCCCATTTGTAGTGCTGCGTGAGTGGCAATGCCACTGTATGTCCACGACAGGTCGGTCCAGCTTCTGTCGTCGCCTCCTGCCCAAGTACAAAGCAGGAGAAGAGCCTGAATCATCTCAAGCGACTGACTTGAGACGTACTCCGGACTGAGGACAAGCCTCTTCAGCGGCTGGCTGAGCTTGGAATAAAGCGCGACGTGCTGACGGCATTTGGCTGATACGAGAATTATGCTCCAAAAGAGGGGCGGCCATTTCCTCGACGACCGAAAGGTGAGCGACGGCGAGGACAGGATGGGGAACCGCAAGTGGTGATAAAGGTAATAGCTTTAACACGCGATTAGACGAGAGCGCACAAGGAACACGGATCTCCTACCGCTCAAACAACTCGACAATGGTCTGAGGCTGTATTGTGATGTCGTCGAGGGTAGCCGGTTGCAGGTCTTCGAAGAACTGGGCAAAATGGAAGGTGCTGAAGTCGTCCTCGACAACTGAATGTCGTGATCGAGCATCGGGTGACGCGATCTCAGGAGCAGACGCTTCTCGTGGTGTGCCTTCCAGTTTCTGCTTTGCCTCGAGCAGTTGCTCTTCCAGCCTCTCGATTCGTCTAGAAGAAAGTCAGAACTGGGCCCGACGTCGACATCCCCCCAACTTACTCCTGGCGCTTCTCTCTTCGGAAGTGAGAATCAATCAGGCACTTTGAGCCAGTCCTGGAGCATCTTGTGCACGGAGCCGGAAAAGTCTGGGCCGAGTCACATTTCAACTGTACACAAAGTCAAAAACAGTCGTATGCAACATATAGAGACAAGCAGTCGCGCTGAAAATCAATACTTCTGCGTTGGCTTACCTTCAACTGGCGGCATTGAGTACAAGCCGGCCCCTTGTTTCGGGTTTTCTGGACCCGGTCCATCCTCTGCACAGTTCGACACTGCTATAAGAAAGTACATCCCCCGATTCTGGAAGCCAAGGCGGCAACTGAATCCTAATCATAGTGGCCTGTACTGCATTGTGGTGAGAATGAAGTTTCACGTTTAACTTGAATGAAGCTCTTGTGTTCGTGATTCTCACCTGGCGCCGAGGTTTATCCGGAGCCACTTCTGCCTGCCATCTTCTCGCTTGCGCATTCCGATATTTTGCTTGCGCAAGTCCAGTAGGATTGATATTGAACACTGCACTCTCCACCGTCGGTGCCCATCTATCGACATGAGCGATCCCGGCTACCCCAACAAGCGGCGGCGATCACAATCCCCTCCGTGGCAAAAGCACGACGGCGACCGTCAGTATCGAGATCGGGATGCGCCGGGCAGACGCGCAAATGGCCAGCCGCAACGATGGTCTCACAAAGATCAGATGAGGATAAATCAGATGCAGGAAGACGAGCGGATGAGAGAGTGGGTTGCGCAGGAGGATGACTTTGTCCTCAAGCAGGCTAAGAAGAAGGCAGACATTCGAGTCAAGGAGGGCCGCGCAAAACCCATCGACTGGCTGGCTGTCACTCTTCGCGTTGTCGACCCTACGAGAAACCCGCTGGATGATGAAGTGGATGAGAAAGATTTGGACTTTGTGGATCCTGATAGTGTCTTCGACGACCTGTCCGAGAGTCAGCTCACCGAATTGCGCAAAGATATTGAAACGTATATGAATCTGGAGAAGAACAAGAAGAACAGAGACTATTGGAAGACCATGCAAATCATATGCAAAGACCGCCAGAAGAAGCTGCGTACATCAGGTCCCGAGGGTAGAGCAGTCAGCTCCGTGGCCTCGGATATTGACAAACTGCTGGGACCGAAGACATACGAGCAGTTGGAGTCGCTGGAGGGTCAGATCAGGGCCAAGCTTGATTCAGACGAGCCAATCGATACCGACTATTGGCAGCAGTTGTTGGACAGCTTGCTGGTGTGGAAGGCGAAAGCCAAGCTGAAGAGGGTGTATCAGGATGTTCTCGATTCACGCTTGAAGAGCCTGAGGGAGGAGAACGAGCAGAAAGCGACTCTCGCAGCACAACAACTCCGCAGCGCCGACGTCAGTTCTCTTGGGACCGTGCAGTACTCAAAGGACTTGGACCCAGATCCATTGCTGGAGATAGCGTCAAAGGACAAGTCCCTGGAAGTCCAGGACGAGAGCACATTCCTTCAAAGCGTCGCCGCTAGTAGACGGAAAGTCCTACACATGGGCTACGTGCCAGCCCCAAAGACCACCGCCGCTGCATCGACGACCTCCCTCTCAGCCCAGCCACGACCGTCATCTCAACAATCCAAACCTACCGACCCAACCGCCCGCTTTGACACATCCTCCCACGACGACTCCTCCAGCACGAAGGCCCTTTTCGACCGTGAAGTCGCTCGTGGTGTCAACGACGACGAAGAAATTTTCGCCAACGAAGACGAATCAGCTACCTCGTCGCAGCAACCAGCCTGGCTTTCGCAGTTCCCCGGGAAATACCGGCCCCGAAAACCACGATACTTCAACCGCGTCCAGATGGGCTACGAATGGAACAAATACAATCAAACGCACTATGACCACGATAACCCGCCACCCAAGGTTGTCCAAGGCTATAAATTCCACATCTTCTATCCGGACCTGATCGACCCAACCAAAGCGCCGACATACAAAATCATACGCGAGGGCGGTAGGAGAAAGGGACAAACAATGGCCCCAGCAGGCGAGGAAGACACCTGCATCATCAGGTTCATGTCCGGTCCGCCGTATGAGGATATTGCGTTTCGGATTGTGGATCGTGACTGGGATTATAGTGCCAAGCACGAGAAGGGGTTTAAGAGCACGTTTGAGAAGGGCGTGTTGACCCTGCATTTTAGTTTCAAGAGGATCGTGTACCGCAAGTAGTTGGATCGAGACATTGCGATCACCACATGTGCATCAGGAAGGTGTGGGTGCAGTGCGGTGCGATGAGCTGAGGCTGAAGGGCTGAATGGTGTCAATATCAGCCTGGGCTGCCGGGCCACCAAGGGGGCTGACGATGACTACCTCAATCACCAAACCCATTGAATTATACGCCTAACCACGCGCTTGGGGGTCGACTTGTCGATGAACTCGCCTCCGATCCACATGCTGATTGTACCGAGTATATCGCGCGTACCTCGTACACAGTATGCTGATATCCCTCGGCCCCCGAACGCCACACAACAGGCAAGTCACGAGTCCAGCATAAGACCGCTCTTCCACACGCTCCCTACTCGGTACTGTAGTTAGGCAGTCACAGACACACAAGGCTCGCTTCTGCATGCATGCACTGCCACGCTCGATGACAACTGTACGGGCGCACGGCTAACTTGATTGACTGGTCCTCCTTCCTTACCTTCATGCAGGGCAAGCGAAAAGAAAGAAACTAAGATTTTAATTTCCCGGCATCCTGCGGACGTATTGCTTATGGACTCCAGTAAGGCCGAAACCACGCTCTGCTTGTCCTGCACATGCGGTCAAGGCGTCTTGTCGAGATGACAGGCCACTTACTTGAGAGGGACGGGGCATTCTTTGCCTCGAAGACGTGCTACAGTACCGCAGGTCAGGCGCAGGCGGAGGATTGTCAGGCGGAAAAGTACAGCTGTCGGGCGCAAGAGCACACGGGATGAAAAACACAGTACTCTGTGAGTAGTTTGATGATCGAAAAGGAAAACGAGTTATGTCATTATGTTTACGAGGTTGTGACAACTTGGTATGTACCGGCCCCGTGACGCCACTCTCTTTATGCCAGATATACTGATGGGGATATCCAATGCCTCACGCTTGAATGCTTGAACGAACCGACATTTTGAAGGGTATAGCCTAGACGCGGGCAGCAGACGGCAGAAAATTCGCGCTCCCAATCCCACCCAAACACATAATATCTTGTAGTAACGTAGCGACAAGGTAGAATGGTTGTACAAAATTCGAATGAGTCTCGAGCGCTTAGGGTTCGGGTTGGGGCAGTGGCTCCTTCGGCGTTTCGCGTTCGGAATCCGTTGGCTCGAGTTGCAGTTGCTTCTCTTTCTGACGCGTGCCGGGTGCGATGCCGCAATCCTCCTCCCATGTCACTGTTTCCTTGTGCATGTCATGTCGAACCCAGGGGATAGTCACGAGGACCCAGATACCGACCCAAACGAAAGGGACGCCCCAGCCTGCAGGTTCCGAGTTAGCTATTCGATTTCCGCTTCAAGCGCTCCGGGGGTGGTCCTTACCAATGCCATAGGCCACGTCTTTTGAAACAGGGTGAATGCAAATAACCACAGTACACGCAATGGCAACAATCAGCGCCGGAATTGACCAAAACAGAGACTGGACCTTGATCATCCTGCGGAAGCGCGGACTCGCCTTGTATCGAGCGGCCAGAGCTTCGCGGAAAGGCCTGCCGGCACTGGCATTAACAGAGACGACATCCTCGATGAGATAGTACACTCCTGGATATACCTCGCCGCCTTTTTCTGTCGAACTGATCCGGAAGGGCGCTCTTTTACCGGCAAGACTCCACATGGTGAGCGCGAAGACACAGCCTCCGATACAGTACAATAACGCAGGAGCAGGCATGGAGAGCACACGGATCCAGACAATATGCGGTGCGCTGCCCACTATCAGGAGTGTCGTGACCGCGGTTATGGTCAACACGGAGATCCAGTGCGTAATGTCGAAAGCCCACTTGTTATTAGAACCGAGGGGTCGGAAGAAGTTCTCTTTCTTCCAAAGTCGCCAGCTTCGTACTGCGAACTCGACGTAGGTTGGCCCACCCCAGATGGTAGCAACAACTGCGAAAACTGGGCACAACGATAGTCAGCAGGGGTACGCGATAAGCGACGGGACAAGACTTACTGATCCATCCTTCGACGTGGCCTATAAATTTCATGGTGTAGAATAGAACGATTGGAATGACACAAGCGTCGACAATGATCAGGAATATTGTGAAGAACAATTTCCATCTTTTCCAGCCGTGTCTCATTGTGAAGGGCAGTTGCGGCAGCAGCGTAGGATTCTGTGTATAGTATTCTTGCAGGGTACTCGCTCTCCGGCGGAACTCTCGTTTCGTGGCGGCACGACTGTCATAATATGCGTCTCTTTCAGGCTCGGCTTTCCGCTCTTTCCTCACCTGTTCTCGGCTCTTTCTTCGTTCGGTGCCAGACATGGTACTGAGGCCCGTATCAACTGCTCTTAGACCGGGAGTGGGCGTTTCTTCCCTGTTGAGGTCGGGGCTCTCCGGCCCGAAGTGGACATTTCGAGTTTCTCGCACGGGCGATGAGGGAGTCAGTCCATCCAGGGAGCCATGTTGCGGCCGGTCCACTTGGAAACTGGCACGGCTGCCTCGCACAACTTCCGGCATGACGACGCGTTGTAGTTGCTTGGTTCTCGGGGCTCGAACAAAGAAGAAAGAGGAGGGAACAAGTGGTCAGGGTTTCAGCCGGGGAGATGGGGTGATGTTGTATGAGTGAGAGTATCCGGACCCTCAGTCCTTAGGAAGGCCGCGGAAAGGGTTGACCGCTTCCGTCACTCGGCGCGAGAATGATAGAGGGCACTGCAGCTGCAGGATTAGTCTTGCGGTGTCGTCAGGCGGGAAATCGCAGTTGAGAGATTGAGAAAATGAGCGTGTTGATTGGCATTTCCCTGAAAAGGCTGCTCCGGGCATGACGGCTCACTCAGCAAAGTAAGCTCGCATACATTGACGTCGCCCTCAAGGCCCTATGATGTCGATTGGTCGATCAAAGGAATCAGCTGGGTGGCCCGGAAGTGAAGTCTCCGGGCACTGCCAGCGACAAAAGCTTGCCGCACCTAACGGAATGCCTAGTGCCAAATAGAATCAGCCTTCACAACGGGTGCTGGAGGTCACGGGACTGGGCTGACTAACAACTTGGCGTCTGCTCCGAAACCTTGCCAGCACCTGCTTCGTCTCAGTCAGAGGCATTTGGTGCTTCAATGGGCGACATGAGCGACGACATGACTGATGAAGGACACGATGAGGATGCTACGTAACTTCTCATCAATTGATCAACTGGCCAAGTCAAGACTTGATGCTTTTGTCGGACAATTTTTCATGCTCTCTCGGCCTCTTCTCACCTTGGAGTCACTCCGCCACGTTTGAGAATATCAGAATCATGCCCTCCCGCTGGTTTTCTACGTCTACCCCAAAGTGTGAAGACCAATAGTAGCTAACCTGTTCTCACCTGCAGCCTGTCCTTGCTGGTGAAATTGAAGGTTTGTTGTCCGCCGCACGCTCAACCGAACAAAGATTGAAGACAGTTACAAGCAGCGTCAGTGGCTTTCACCAGCATTACTCTACATCAGGGCCAGTATCTGCGGCCTGATGCATCCGGATCAATGGCAGCACGGGTTCTGAGTTTTTGATATGGGGCGGGATGGTGTCCGTCACGACACGATGCATTGACCCTAGCCACTTCAAAAACAACCCGGCGGAGAATCTCTACAGCGTCCCACCTTTCACCAGACCGTGACCGTTATATTCCGCAGCATTCTCTCTACTGGAAATCGTGTCGGACGCTCCCACCTCACAGCTGGTCCGCTGATCTCTCCGGTGAAGTCATATACGCTCCAACATGGCTTGTCTAATCGTCAAGCCTCGTATCATCCCACAAGCAAAGACAAAAACACAAAACCAAAATTTTCCTGCTGCAGGATGGGCGTGGACCACTGCAGGTTGGCATTTGAGACCAAACTAGTATGCACCCTCCCGTACATGACAAGCCGTTGAGCTAATGGGCGTTGTACAGAGCTCCGCACGGCGCTCACCTTCTGATTGGATAGGAGATTCTTCAGAAAGCCCGGATTCCTCTGGAAAGATGTGATACAGTATTGTACTGTACTAGCATGCAACGAGTGCTTCTAGGCGTCTTCTCCTACGGCGCAGACGCCATATGAGGTCGGTTCAGGAACGCCCTTGTTTGCATCTTCCGGCACCCACTCCTTCCCCCCCTTCCTACCCCTGCCTGTTTGCGTGATTCCACACGGTACATACGCACTTCAGAGCCAATTGCTTGCTCTAGCATAATACCATTCTGTCTCTGCCTCTTTGTTTTGCTTCCAACCCTTAAGCACAGGATTCTTTCCCCAGTTGCTCACACTTCGCAGTACAAACATCGCCCTTCTTATTGTTCCGCCTTGAATCCAGAGTTTGTTCTTGTGCGCATTTGGTCTTCTTACATCAGGAGCGCCTGGCATATCCCAACTCGGTCAACACCTTCAGAGTTTCCATGGGTGAAATGGCAGGAGTAGATGCTGAACTTCGAAGCCATCACTATGCGCCCTACGACGATCTTGTGGATCTTGATCTCTCAAATATCATGACAAGGGCGTCGTTCGGCCACCCAGACTTGCACACCTTGCCTCCGTCAGTCTCTCAGCTGCAGGCATATCAGGCACAACAGCATCAACCAGACATCCATCCCCTGCTCAAGTTGGAGGCCCCGGTAGATGTGTCATTTGAGCTTTCGCATCCTACTCAAGCTCACGTCCTGCCCAGCAACACACAGCTTCAACTGTCGGATTTCCAGTTGGGGCCAACATGGGGACCACCCGTCTACACATATCCACAGCTCATTAATAACGACCTTGAATACATTCCAGATCCCACCAATCTTCCTCTCTTCCCATACACGACTCATCCTGCCTCGCTTCATCACTCAGCTTGCCAGTATTATGGGGAGGGCAGTACCCGGAGCCCTTGGTCCTCATCACCAGAATATGCGCATTGTGGACCGCTACCGACGGTGGAACCCGACGAGGATGCTATTGATGACAAGCCTTACGCCCGACTGATTTATGAGGCTTTAATGCAGGCGCCCGGACATAGGATGATGCTCAGAGAGATCTACGAATGGTTTCGCCACAACACCACAAAACCCCAAGAATCTGGATCAAACGGCTGGCAGAACAGCATTCGGCACAATCTGTCCATGAACAAGGTTGGTGAAATATCTACGCTGTTACATCCGGCTCACTGACACTACCACAGGCATTCGAAAATGACAAAGAAAGTGCACGGGGCAGTTCTCGGAAGGCCACAAGTGTGTGGATCTTGACCAAAGATGCGATCGACAATGGCATTCAGTCCACCACGAGATACCGCAAGACTGGGGCAGGCAAGAGGCCGTTGGGTGGTCGAGTGCCTGCTATTCAACGCCAAAGAGCTGGGGCAAGAGGTGGGCTGGCAGCACGAAATTCAGCCAAAAGGAGACAACAGGACCACTCTGCGTTTACTGACCCCACGTCCACGGCGAGTCCATCGACCACATCATACTCGGACTACGGCGATTACCCAAGTTTTGACTACCACGAGTTGCCACCGGCTGTGAGAAGTTGGCCCATGACACCTGTGGAAAACAACCTTGCAGCCGACGAAAACAACCTGTTCAACTCGCTATCTCCGCAGAGCAAGCTGGAACCGAGGCCGCAGAACCTCGCTTACGGGGAGGAGAACATGCATATGCAAAACGCCCTGTTGCAATCGATGCGAGATCAGCATGTCGGCGACTTGGTCAGATTTCATGCTGAGTGAGGCAGGACCTCCCCACTTGAGATCCGGGGTTGGAGGTCATCACATTGGATACCACATTAATGACCCGCATTACGAGTGTTAGTGGTGAAAACATGCACGGGTAGTGCGCCTGGGGGAGCGAAGGAAGTGGGAGGGACGAGCAGTGGGCGGTATCGTGGCTTTCTTTGGTCGGCAATTTGGTATGATGATCGAAAGGGGGTGCATGCCATAGCAAACGACCCCGGATGAACGTGCATTCTGTTTGACTAAAATGTGACTTGGAGCGGCGTTCGTATATGGATGTACTATAGCCCCTGTAGCAAGAGAAACCCTGTTCCGATCCAGCTTGCGGCTGCAAGATGTCACAGTCGAACACCCCATGCTGATACTAGTGCTCATGCTCGTAATGATGCCCATAGCGGCTTGGGGTTGTTTGCCTTGGCTGGAACAAGGGGGTATGGACGCTCCGCCTCCCCTGGGTCCTTTTTTGCTCCTCCCAAGGCCTCTGTACAGCCCCAATTCACAGCTTCATTTACTGATCATCGGAAAGGCGGCAGCAGCTGCCGGGCTCGATGTTCGCAAAGCTCCTCTTTGTCCGCTGGCTGATTTGACAGTTCGTATTCGACCTCGCTACCGTTGATTTCCTTGCTTGGAGCCATCCTTCCCCGGTATGGCTGGGTTGTGCGTTGGCAAGTTCGCACTGATCCGAGAAGCGATCATCTCCGTTTCAGTTTCTCGACTATAGACTCGACCACAGCAAATTGGCCTGGAGTGGCTTCTACCAGGAGTGATGGAGCCTTCCACCGAGGTTGACAACCCAACTGCAGTTGGAAATTGTGCTGTCAACAACCCGGGGTTGGCGCACAAGACGTGTCAACCATGTTCAGCAGGTATTCAGCCCGACCGTGGACGTTTTCTTCACACTAATGCACGACCCTCAGCGAGCGGACAACTTCTCTCACTTCCCCGAGGATCGAAGTATCTAAGCATGCTGGTGGCATCACGGTACGGACCGATCTAGAACAACAACGGACAAGCATCGCTCAGCACAAAGGACGATGTGGAGGGAACCCCGGCAATCTGACGCCAACAACCTCGTGGCCAGCGCCGCAGCGAGTCTTCAAGACCTCTCCTCACGGCTGTTTCGATTTCCGAACACGGCTTCCGCGACATCACATCGCTGAGCAGGCAGGACCTGACAAGGCAGAGCTCTCAAACTAGATCCGGCCGTATTCCTCTTCCCTATTGCCGCCTGATGATGTCCCCGCTGATCTCAAACAGTCCCCAGATGTCGACTCCACCAATGGCGCTGCAATCGGTTGCTTTGTTGGTCTTTAGCCTGCCACGTTTCTGAATCGTCCCGCTTTGCGTTCAATAAGGTGAATCTCGGATCTCAGCTTCGGTTACGGCTCAGCAGAAGAAGATGAAAATAGCTCGAGTTGACGAAATGTCGATCCCCCGTTAGTTTCGATCTGGAACCCAGAACCTGCCGCCAATTCTTCCGACATGCATTCGACATGGACCAGCTCCCTTAACATGCATGGAATGCGGACTGACAGCCTGCAGGCTGTCCAGTCGACAGAAGCGGCTGAACACTCGCTGCCGCATAAATCTGAGCTGGAATTAACTGCATGGGTACGACCCATGATCTATCCAGCCGTGCCCGTAGCGATTTGAGACCCGGTCTCGACCTATCCCCTCTTTGCAGGATTGTAAAGCCGACCTCAGGAATCGACTTTTCTCACCCCCAAAGGGGACTTTGCTCAGTGGAAGTGGCAAGCCCCTTGCAAAGGCGCGAACACGAATTCCGAAGCGCTCTGAATTCTCCCAACGCCGGCCTCTCTCAACGGCTAAAGCTTCCGTAACGTCGAAAGATGGCTTTACAAGGGACCGCATTACGATGCAGGAGGCAACACACTATCATTTCAATCTCGATTGGCGAGGATGATACTCGATCGGGTTAACACCCTGGGCGAGCTATTTGCCCTCGATCCTCAACTTTTTTATGCTCTACCTCTTTGGGCGACCGTCATCTCAGCGTCCTCGGTGACATTCAAATTCGAATATGATCAATCTGTCGCCTCCGTGGCGGCCTCCGTGCCGTCAACCCGCCATGCATATTCCCGATCATCCGCATCCAGGTCGGTCAACCACAACGTGCTTGACATATGCCGCGTAACGTCTGACATACAACCTGCCACTGAACAAATCAGAGATCAGTGGCAGGATCGTCCAGCTTGTTTCTACTCAGATTCGTCTTGTATCGTATCACAGCATCAAACAACCTCGCGCAGGCGATGCTCAGCAGGCCACTCCCATGTTAATTTCTTGGCTGGTCGGTCGCTGAGGCAATGTTTCAACGTGAGTATTGATCTGGCCACTTACAGTTCCAGCCTTCAGGATCCCACGCTATTTTACGAGTACAGCTGCTAGCGCCAAAGGCGTTGCTCCTTGCCATGAATGAAACTCTCCGATTGGGAGCGGCACGACAATTCACTCTGCTACTTGCTGCCCATGTCGCTCATGAAGCAACACTGACGGTGGTACTCTCCTGAAGAGGTGGATGATAGGTACTTCAGGCGCCCCCATTATCCTCCATTCGCCGGAACGGAGCACGTTTTCGATACTCGTCTTTGAGACGGTTGAGCTTGAAATAACGAAGGGCTACAGAAGATTGGTTCGGTCTAAGTCCCAGGTTCACCGGAAGACTTCCGCCCAACTGAGTGTCTAGTTGGTTGCGATATTCCTAGGGCATATAAAACAGCCGTAGAGTTTCGAGGCGTCCCTGTCAGTGACCAGGGCAAGCATCATGGGAGAGGGATCTCCTGTCGTACAGATGCACTCATGTCACCAGATGTGTCGCCCCCACAACAACCCCAAGGCTTTCAGTACCAGTACGGTTTCTGTCGTTGTGATAGCTAGAAGTTGGAGGGACGGTCTGCCGCAACTCGTCAACCTGCTGTGTACAGTTCAGGCCGTGCCTGGCATCGGAGGCTGGCTGCCGAACAGCCAACGGCTCCCAGTTGAGAATACCACTGTGCCTATCACCGAGTAACTCACATGCCAGGCAGGTGTTCTGACTGCCAGGTCACACAAGGGTGTCTCCCAGCCAGTACTTACCCCCGGAGGGTTCCTTGAGGAGTCACTAGCCTGGCAACCCGCAGATATGACAGATTTGACAGCGGCACTGTACCACAACCCCAGTCAAGGGCAAAAGGCTGGCTTTTGGCCCATCGACTCCTTCTGTGATCGTTGCCGAAGACAGCTTTCAAATACTCCGTACCCATGGTCCGGAGACAAAACCTCCCGACACGCTGACCGTGGGAAGGATCACCCAGCTGTTTGTAGCATGTACGGAAAGTGATCCCAGAGGAACGTGAGTAGAACTCGAGGACATTTTGCCTCAATCCCGCCCTGGTAAAGCGTTGTGAGCCGTTGCGTGGTGCAACTACCAGCCTCAGCCAACAGTAACACTGCTGCAGGAGAGGACAATGCGCATCTTTGTCGGTCGCGCTCGCCCAGCGCTCGACGGTCTGTGGTGAGTAGGACTGCTCCGAGGGTGGTGTTGTGCCACGATCCAACTACTGTGGCCCGTTCGTCGTCATGGAAGGACACGAAGGCCGGACAGAGCGATTGCGCTCCCAACACTAGTTAGGAACGACGACCTGCCAAACACGTGCCAGTTATGATTCAGCTGGTTCTCGGCTGCCGAGTCTGCACTCCAGTGCCATTGAAGAGCTGAATACTCGGATGACTACCTGAGTCATCTGCCGTGGCAGGGTAATGTCAGATTCAGGTCGCCGGTGTGAGGAGCTGATGAGAGGAAGCAGGGCTAACGCTGAAGACAGGTGATGTAAGTAGGCTGCGATGTCGGAGAAGTAACCAAGGTAAGACTAAGATCACCTACACGGAGCGACGCACACCAGACAGAACTGCGGAGCTTGCACACTGGCTCACCTGTGTCACGACAAGGACATACCTGATTGACCACGTTGAGGTGAACGCAACCGCGACTGGGCCGGGAAAGAACACCACGGTAACAATACTGAAACGACAGACTGACGGATGGTAACTGGAAACCCGCTGAATTTTGCTCGGCCGAGACCGTCGATTTCTATTTGGCTCGTGATAACCTTGCCGGATGTACCAGGTAGGTCGCCACGGCATCGCCTTCGACACATAGTACACTTTTGCCGTGAGGATTTTGGCGCCTCTGAAATTTCGGTAGGCAGAGCATTGAGACCGGTTCTGCAGCCGTCACTCTCGGGAGTTAGAAACTAATGCCCAGCGCCTCCCCTTCTCATGCCTGACCTCTGGTGGAGGTGCATTCTTCGATTGCAAACCTCAACAACCAGAACATCACTCATCAATCAACCGATCATTTCTTTCCTCTCTTCTTATCCTCCGTCTCCTTGAGCACCTTCTTCACAATCTTCTGCTCCTCAATCAGGAAAGCACGGACGATCCGATCCCGCACGCAGTTGGCGCATCTTGAGCCGCCGTATGCACGTTGGACGGTCTTCTTCGGTCTGCTTGTCGTCGCATACTCTCTAGGTCGGAGAGCGGGGACCTGTATCATAAATCATCATCAGGGATAGTTCCAGCCAACCTGGCACAGCAATTTTGTAGAAAATAGGCTCTTCCATGGACGCAACTTACACCTGGGAGTTTAACACCGCAGTCGCCGCATTTGGGGGCTGTGCCTCGCTTCTTGATGTGTAGGAGTCTGAGCTTGCCGCCGGGAGTCTTGATCACTCGGACATTGTTGGAGGAGGTGTTGTAACTGCATCGTTCATGATTTGGTTAGCCAGCCTCGAAACAGTCGCCGGTTTGGGGTGCGGGTGAACATACGGGTTCCGGCGACGGTACTGGAGTCTGACGCCTGCCATTGCGACGGTCTTGATCTAGCAATGGATGGACGGATGGAGCGATATTATTGTCGTTGTCGGACTTGAAGTCGCTCGTGAAAATTGCCAGGTCGGTGGCTCCAGTCGCAGTTGTGTGCCAAGAGTTTGCGACTACTCCGCATTCGGAATAGCTTGTAGTGACCCGCTTTGGCGGGCAACTTGATCTGAAAAGTTGCATCGAAGGCATCACCGTCGCCAGCCAACCTCGTCGCGACGCCATCTGCTCTTTTTCCCACCAGGACTATCGCGAGGTGGAAGAGTAATTGAAGCGCTGTGTTTGACATAGCTTGTCCTCTCGGCCGAAGCAGAGGGCAAGCAGCGCTTCATAAATGGTAAGCGACCTACAAAACAACCACAACTTCAGAGACAGAATATCAAGTTCATCCTCTCTGTCAAAGCAGTGACCACGACTCCTAACCAGAGAATGGCCTCGATTCCACCTCCACCTCCGCCAGGATGGGGCGCCGGTGCTCCTCCTCCCCCTCCCGGTATGGCACCGCCTCCTGGTATGGCACCTCCGCCGCCGGGTTATCGTCCCCCAGTCGATCCCCGAGTCGCCAAGTTCGCGCAGAAGAAGAAAGAGTGGCTTCGGACACAGCGTAATCGATATGGTGAAAAACGCAAGGGTGGCTTCGTCGAGACCCAAAAGGCGGACATGCCTCCGGAGCATCTACGCAAAATCGTCAGAGATATCGGGGATGTCAGTCAGAAGAAGTTCAGCAGTGACAAGAGAAGTTACCTGGGTGCGCTGAAGTACATGCCCCATGCTGTCTTCAAGTTGCTGGAGAACATGCCGATGCCGTGGGAGAGCGCCCGGGAGGTGAAGGTGCTGTACCACGTCAATGGATGCCTGACGCTCGTCAACGAGACGCCACGAGTCATCGAGCCCATATTTCACGCGCAATGGGCAACTATGTGGGTGTCGATGAGGCGGGAAAAGAGCGACAGACGACATTTCAAGCGCATGCGATTCCCTCCCTTCGACGACGAAGAGCCACCATTGTCATGGTCGGAGAACATTGAAGACGTGGAGCCTCTGGAGCCTATACAGATGGAGCTGGACGAGAACGAGGACGGTCCCATCTATGAGTGGTTCTACGATCATCGACCTCTGCTGGACACTCCACACGTCAACGGCCCGAGTTACAAGACATGGAATTTGTCGTTGCCGCAAATGGCTACGCTTTACAGATTGTCGCATCAGCTGCTGAGCGATGTGGTGGACAAGAACTACTTCCACATGTTCGATCGGGAGAGTTTCTTCACCGCCAAGGCCCTCAACGTCGCAATCCCGGGCGGGCCTCGCTTCGAGCCGTTGTACAAGGACATCGACCCTAACGACGAAGACTTCGGTGAATTCAACGCCATCGACCGAATCATCTTCCGTGCGCCTATTCGGACTGAGTACAGAGTTGCATTCCCATACCTGTACAATTCCCTGCCACGAAGCGTTAAGCTGTCGTGGTACTCGCACCCTCAGATTGTCTCCGTCAGAGCAGAGGACCCGAACCTGCCGGCCTTCTATTTCGATCCTGCCATCAACCCCATTTCATCACGCTCAGTCGCGCCAAAGAACATCACAATCAGCCATGAAGACGAGATCTTTGGTGTAGGCAACAATGAGGACGACGAATTTGAGCTTCCGGGGAATGTCGAACCATTCCTTGCCGACGAAGAGCTGTACACAAGTGAGACGGCTTCCGCTATTGCTTTGTGGTGGGCTCCCTTCCCGTTTGATCGGAGATCCGGAAAAATGGTTCGGGCTCAGGATGTGCCACTCGTCAAGCAATGGTATCTCGAGCACTGCCCTCCTGGTCAGCCTGTCAAGGTTCGGGTCTCATATCAGAAATTGTTGAAAAGCTATGTTTTGAATGAACTACATCGCAAGAAACCTAAGGCGCATAACAAGCAGGATCTCCTTAAGACGCTCAAATCCACAAAATTCTTCCAACAGACCAGCATTGACTGGGTTGAAGCCGGCTTACAGGTCTGCCGCCAAGGTTTCAACATGCTGAATCTCCTCATCCATCGGAAGAACTTGACTTATCTGCATCTGGATTACAACTTCAATCTCAAGCCAGTCAAGACTTTGACCACCAAGGAACGCAAGAAGTCAAGATTCGGCAACGCTTTCCACTTGATGCGCGAGATCTTGAGATTGACAAAGCTCATTGTCGATGCTCAAGTTCAGTATCGACTTGGCAACATCGATGCCTTCCAGCTCGCTGATGGTATCCTTTATGCTTTCAATCACGTGGGCCAGCTGACTGGTATGTACCGATACAAGTACAAGCTCATGCATCAGATCCGCTCTTGCAAAGATCTGAAGCACTTGATCTACTACCGTTTCAATTCTGGCCCGGTTGGTAAAGGTCCTGGTTGTGGTTTCTGGGCGCCAGCCTGGAGAGTCTGGCTTTTCTTTATGCGTGGAATCATTCCTCTGCTGGAGAGATGGCTCGGTAACCTGCTCTCGAGACAGTTCGAGGGCCGGCACAGCAAGGGCGTTGCGAAGACCGTCACCAAGCAGCGAGTTGAATCGCATTTCGACCTCGAGCTCCGTGCCTCAGTCATGGCAGATTTAATGGACATGATGCCCGAAGGCATCAGACAGAACAAGGTCAATACTGTACTTCAACATCTCTCTGAAGCGTGGCGATGCTGGAAGAGCAATATTCCTTGGAAAGTCCCTGGGTTACCTGCGCCGATCGAGAACATCATCTTGCGATACGTCAAGAGCAAGGCCGATTGGTGGATCTCGGTTGCTCACTACAACCGAGAGCGGATTAGGAGGGGTGCGACTGTCGACAAGACCGTGGCGAAGAAGAACCTTGGCCGTTTGACAAGATTGTGGTTGAAGGCTGAACAAGAGCGACAGCACAACTACATGAAAGACGGTCCATACGTGTCTTCCGAAGAAGCTGTCGCCATCTACACAACCACCGTTCACTGGCTTGAATCACGGAAGTTCTCACCTATTCCTTTCCCCAGCGTCTCGTACAAGCATGATACCAAGATTCTCATCTTAGCTCTGGAGCGACTCAGGGAAGCCTACTCTGTCAAAGGAAGATTGAACCAGAGTCAACGAGAAGAACTTGCGTTGATTGAGCAAGCATATGATTCTCCGGGCACCACCCTGGCCAGAATCAAGCGCTTTTTGCTCACCCAAAGAGCCTTCAAAGAGGTCGGGATTGACATGAATGACAACTACAACTCCATCAATCCCGTCTACGACATCGAACCAATCGAGAAGATCACAGATGCATACCTTGATCAGTATCTCTGGTACCAAGCGGATACTCGACATCTTTTCCCGTCTTGGGTCAAGCCTTCAGATTCAGAAGTCCCACCTCTTCTGGTGTACAAATGGGCACAAGGTATCAACAACTTGACCAATGTTTGGGAGACTGCGGATGGAGAGTGCAATGTAATGATCGAGACTCAGCTGTCCAAAATCTACGAGAAGATCGATTTGACTTTGCTCAACCGTCTGCTTCGACTCATCATGGACCACAATCTAGCTGACTACATCACTTCCAAGAACAATGTCCAGCTCAACTACAAGGACATGAACCACACGAACAGCTATGGTATGATCAGGGGGCTGCAATTCTCCGGCTTTGTCTTCCAGTACTACGGCCTGGTCATCGATTTGCTTCTACTTGGTCTGCAGCGAGCTTCTGAGCTTGCTGGACCGCCTCAGAGCCCGAATGACTTCTTGCAGTTCCGTGACCGAGAGACGGAGACCAGACACCCGATTCGGTTGTACACAAGATACATCGACAAGATCTGGGTCTTCTTCAGATTCAGCGCCGAAGAGTCGAAAGATCTGATCCAGCGCTTCTTGACCGAGCAGCCGGATCCCAATTTCGAGAATGTAATCGGGTACAAAAACAAAAAGTGCTGGCCCCGAGATTCCAGGATGAGGCTGATGAGACACGACGTCAATCTCGGTCGTGCAGTGTTCTGGGACCTGAAGAACAGACTGCCTCGTTCTATCACCACAATTGAATGGGACGATACTTTTGCAAGCGTCTACTCGCGTGACAATCCCAACCTGCTGTTCTCCATGTGCGGTTTCGAAGTCAGAATCTTGCCGAAGCTGCGAACCCAGAACGATGAGTTCCCGGTCAAGGACAGCGTCTGGGCTCTTGCCAACAATGAGACCAAGGAAAGGACCGCCTTTGCCTTCCTTCAAGTGACGGAAGAAGACATTCAGAAGTTTAACAATCGCATCAGGCAGATTCTTATGTCGTCGGGAAGCACCACCTTCACGAAAATTGCGAACAAGTGGAACACTACGTTGATCGCCCTCTTCACGTACTATCGAGAAGCCGCTGTTTCCACCGTCAACCTGCTCGACACCATCGTGAAGTGTGAGACGAAGATCCAGACTCGTGTCAAGATTGGCCTGAACTCGAAGATGCCTTCACGTTTCCCGCCTGCTGTCTTCTACACGCCAAAGGAACTGGGCGGTCTAGGCATGATCTCCGGTTCTCACATCTTGATCCCGACAAGCGACAAGCGATGGTCCAAGCAGACAGATACTGGTGTCACGCATTATCGCTCGGGTATGTCTCACGACGAAGAGACCTTGATCCCCAACATCTTCCGATACATCATCCCCTGGGAAGCCGAATTCATCGACTCACAACGAGTATGGACGGAGTATTCCCAGAAGCGAATGGAAGCGAACCAGCAAAACCGTCGTCTAACCCTCGAAGATCTGGAAGACAGCTGGGACAGAGGCCTCCCCAGAATTAATACGCTCTTCCAGAAAGACAGAAGTACTTTGTCCTTTGATAAAGGCTTCCGTGCTCGCACAGAGTTCAAACAATATCAGCTGATGAAGAGCAACCCCTTCTGGTGGACGAGTCAGCGGCATGATGGAAAATTATGGAACCTGAATGCGTATAGAACGGATGTCATTCAGGCGTTGGGCGGCGTGGAGACGATTCTGGAGCATACCTTATTCAAAGCTACGGCGTTCCCGTCCTGGGAGGGTCTCTTCTGGGAACGTGCCAGTGGTTTCGAAGAATCGATGAAATTCAAGAAGCTTACCAACGCCCAGCGCTCTGGTCTCAACCAGATCCCGAACCGACGGTTCACTCTGTGGTGGTCGCCAACCATCAACCGCGCAAATGTCTACGTTGGTTTCCAGGTCCAACTCGATTTGACTGGTATTTTCTTGCACGGCAAGATCCCAACCTTGAAGATCTCTTTGATCCAGATTTTCAGAGCCCACTTGTGGCAGAAGATCCATGAGAGTGTTGTCATGGATCTGTGCCAGGTCTTTGATCAAGAACTCGAACAGTTGGGTATCGAAACTGTGCAAAAGGAGACAATCCATCCCAGAAAGTCATACAAGATGAACAGCTCCTGCGCGGATATCCTGCTGTTCGCCAGCCACAAGTGGAATGTTACGCGACCGTCTCTGCTGTTCGACACCAAGGATCAGATCGAGGCAAACACGACGAACAAGTTCTGGGTCGATGTCCAGCTGCGCTACGGCGATTACGACTCTCACGACATCGAACGATACGTCCGAGCCAAGTACCTCGATTATACGACCGACAGCATGAGCATCTATCCTTCGGCAACTGGTCTGATGATCGGTATTGACCTCGCATACAATCTCTACTCCGCGTACGGGCAATACTTCCCGGGTCTGAAGGCGTTGGTCCAGCAAGCAATGGCGAAGATCATGAAGTCCAATCCCGCGCTGTATGTGCTGCGCGAGCGCATCCGGAAAGGTCTGCAGCTGTATGCCTCTGAAAGTACTCAAGAATTCCTCAACTCTCAGAACTATTCGGAATTATTCAGCAATCAGACTCAGTTGTTTATTGACGACACCAATGTATACAGGGTGAGTAAGAAAGTGTCCTGCTTGATGGACTTCCAGACCCGCCCTCCCAAACCTCGGGCCAACCGATATAGATACTAACATGTTTGTAGGTGACTATCCACAAGACGTTTGAGGGGAATTTGACCACGAAACCGATCAATGTGAGTTCCTCTCCTCCGCGGGAGACTGTTTCGAGTTTAAAGTACACGAGCTGATGAATCTTTGCAGGGCGCAATCTTTATTTTCAATCCCAAAACTGGTCAGCTGTTCTTGAAGATCATCCACACCAGTGTTTGGGCCGGGCAGAAGCGTCTGGGACAGCTAGCCAAGTGGAAGACCGCCGAAGAAGTGGCCGCACTCATCAGATCGTTGCCCGTCGAAGAACAGCCCAAGCAGCTGATTGTGACGCGCAAAGGTCTCCTCGATCCGCTGGAGGTCCACCTGCTGGATTTCCCCAACATTTCCATCCGGGCTTCAGAACTCCAGTTGCCCTTCCAGGCAGCAATGAAGGTCGAGAAGTTGGCGGACATGATTCTACAGGCCAAGGAGCCCCAGATGGTGCTCTTCAACTTGTACGATGAGTGGCTGAAGACGATCTCCTCTTACACGGCATTTTCAAGACTGATCCTCATCCTGCGTGCACTGCATGTGAACACGGATAAGACCAAGCTGCTTCTGAGGCCTGACAAGACCGTCATTACTCAGGCACATCACATCTGGCCTACGCTTTCGGATGAAGACTGGATCAAGGTGGAGGTCCAGCTGCGAGATTTGATCCTCAACGACTATGGCAAGAAGAACAATGTCAATGTCCAGTCTCTGACCCGCAGTGAAGTGCGTGATATCATCCTGGGTATGGAGGTGTCGGCGCCGTCTATGCAAAGACAACAAGCTGCCGAGATCGAGAAGCAGCAATTGGAACAGCAACAGTTGACTGCTGTCACCACCAAGACGCAAAACGTCCGAGGTGAAGAAATCATCGTCACCACTACGTCTCAATATGAACAGCAATCTTTTGCGTCGAAGACCGAATGGCGAACTCGAGCCATTGCCACGTCGAACCTCCGGACTCGTGCGAACAACATTTACATCTCCGGCGATGATGCTCAGGAGGCCGAGGAGTCATACACTTACATCCTGCCTAAGAACGTCCTCAAGAAATTTATCACCATCGCCGATCTCCGTGTTCAAGTGGCTGGGTACCTCTATGGCTCGTCTCCGCCAGACAACGACCAGATCAAGGAGATCCGTACGATCGTGCTGGTGCCTCAAGTCGGCTCCACTCGTGAGGTACAACTCCCGCAGCAACTACCTCAGCACGAATATCTGAAGAACATGGAACCTCTGGGCATCATCCACACCGCATCAGGAAATGAGACATCCTACATGCCGGCGTCAGATGTGACCATGCACTCCCGCCTGATGGCGCAACACCCGACATGGGACAAGAAGACCATCACCTTGACGGTCAACTTCACACCCGGCTCCGTCTCCCTCAGCTCCTGGTCCCTCACTCCACAAGGCTACACCTGGGGTGCCCAAAACAAGGACACCCAGTCCGACAATCCCTCTGGATTCTCGACTACATTTGGCGTCAAAACCCAACTCCTCCTCTCGGACAAGATCCGCGGCTACTTCCTGGTACCCGAGACGGACGTGTGGAATTACAGTTTTATGGGTGCCCAGTTCTCGACCGTCGAAAAGAGACCTGTCTACGTCAAGATCGATACGCCGAAGAGGTTCTATGACGATTTGCATCGGCCAGTTCACTTTAGCAGTTTTAACGAGTTGGAGGATATTTGGGCGGATCGGGAGGATGCTTTTGCTTAGTCTTTGTCAACGGATGGTATGGGAGGGAGGAAGAGGAAAAGTTGGCATTCGTCAAACGAGCTTGTGAAGACCGCCGCAAGCTATGTACACGGGAGGCATGAGGATTGGAGAGGGGGGTTTGTCACGACCGGTATTCGGTCTTGGTAGTCGTTAGTCTGAAGTATTGAACACCATCGTGGGAACGAGCTAGCCGGATGAACGCGATATCTATCTTTCCAGGGGCGTGTCTAGGACATGGTGAACCTGCGAAATTTGGTTGGTTCGTCCCGTCGCCGTCGGATCACTAGGGGCCGAGTTCTTGCCGTTGCCTTCGTTGGAGGACAATCGAACTCACTGTACTCCGTGCCAGCATCCGAAGACCCAAGCATCAATCTTCACCCCGGGGTCCAGTTCTATCCCAATTTGCCTCGTATGGAGTGGGCCTTCTGACGGCCGAGTAAAAACTCTTTCTACATAAGTGGCAAAATGCCTATCTATATAAATATCTTTCCACGACCATCTTCATACTGGTAACTGCAGCGGTGGTTGACCCCCAGACTGCTCATTCTGTTTGTTCAAAAGAGTCAAAGACCAATGAATACTAGATACAGGATCAGATGCTCATATGTCAAGTTCAAACAGCTGTTACAGCATGAAAGAGGCTAGGTTGTGGCAGGGGCAACAACATCTCGTGTGAAGGCCATGGGCGTTGCAGCTGTAAAAGTTGCAACTCGAGACGGTATGGGTATACTCAGTCTTTCCATGAAGTCGTCAAATGAAACTTAGTGCCAACTTAATGCAAGTTGTACGCGGCCGCACTCCTTTTGCTCACTAGCAAGTTGCTAACCTGGTTTGAGGATGTTCTAGGCGTCTGAGAACCTCTCCTGTGTATAGTTGTATTGGCTGTGTAGAGTGGCAGGGGTCCATAACGCATAACGCGCGTTTCATTAGACGAATTCAAGGAAAGACTGTAGTAATGACGTTCGCGGACGTTGTATATACCCCCGGCTTCATGACGAACATCGTTTCTCTCTCTCTCTCTCTCTTCTGATGGTCGGGCTAGCTGACCAAGAACGGGAAACCAATCGCAAAAGGTTGCAAAGTCTGATACCTTCGTCGACATCTAAGCGAGAATGGAGGACAGAAACTGTCAAGTGATTCGAGGTTCGTGTGGGAAAACTACGAGAATGCCTCTCAGACCCAAACCAGATTGTGTTTGTCTTTACGGAACATGTATATCTATATCTGAGCTCTGTCAAGGCAGGTGGAACATCCACGATGCCCCTCTACAAGATCACGCGGACGTACTGCTTAACGGCCTTTCTCGATGTCCTGCCCTCCTCCGCCGTGTTGCTGCGTCCCTCCCTCCAGGCCCACCACCTCTATTCTCATCTCTTCTTCTACCTGCACTCGCACCCGCTTCTGTTCGCTCGTCCTCTTCAACTGCTCCAGATACCTCGCGGCCTCGGCGGAGTACTTGCACCTCAGTCTGATGCTCTCGCCGTATTTCAAGAAATAGATGGGAAACGGAAAGCATGCGACGGCGATGAAACCCGGCACGGCGGACGCCCAATGTACACCCAAGTTCCGGTACATGATGGGCGTAAAGAGGGGGAAGGCGGCAGCGAGCGTGGCGCGCAGGACGATGTTGGCCGCCGCCACGCTGGCCGTATAGATGACATACGAGTCCACCCTACCGAGAAGATGAGTAAGTCCACTGGTAGGGTAGGTTGAGAGATACACTAGGGGAGAGATAATAAGAACCGATCTCAAAACTCACAGATAGTTAAAGCATGCCTGGAAGATCAAGATGAAGCCCACACCGAATGGGACCCCCGAGGAGATGGGGACCATGTAGTGAACATTCGAACCGGCCGTCGCAGCGAACCAAGCGAGGCCAATGATGGCAATCACGCCCCCAATGATGACGGTGGGGAGCCGGGTCTCTGGCGGCGCGAAGCCTCCGTTGGCAAGATGGATGCGGATATACCGTTTGTTGTCGAAGTATAGAGCGATGATACCGATGAAGACGCCCGCCAGGATTCCGTAAAAGGCGAAACCAGCTTGTCCGGCATTCCAGCCATAGGTCTGTTGATATACAATGGGATATGCCGCAAAGTTGAGGTTCAAGAACGCGTAAACGACAGCCATATACAGCTAAGATTCACGGTAATATTAACGAATGAACTTCGCGTATGTGGCAGGTGGTCGAAGCTTACCGATAGAAGAAGCACGATTGGTTCTCGAAACAAGAGAGCCCACGGGCGGACCATGGAGCGTTTGAGCGCGTCTTGGAACGACTCGGGGCGTTCCACGTCCATGGCGATCATGTATGTCTTGCCCGTCACCTGTGAAAGGAGGAGGGCTCTCCTCCGGAGCAAAATAGGGGCATACGTCTCGGGGATGAAGATGGTGCCGAGTATGCACAAGACACCCGCGAAGATGGCGAGGAAGCCCATGACCCAACGCCACCCCGCGGCCAGTCCCAAGAATCCTCCTACACTCGGCCCTCTGTAGGTTGTTGTCAGCTTGAATCTCAGAGACAGATGACTCCGTGATCGAAGTTATCAGAGGAGAACAGGATTCCGAACGACAAGGGTTATGGCAGCCGGACGACTTACAATGACGGTCCCAACCAGGGAGCAGCCGAAAACACCGTGTTTGCCAGCCCTCGTTGCTTGTCCTCGAAGATATCGGCAAGCTGACCCGCAGGAACCACCATGGCCGGCGATCCAAAGATACCAGAGAAGAAACGAAAGACGAGCAGACTCTGGATGTTTTGGGCCGAGCTACACAGTCCGGCCCACCCGGTATGTATGGCGAGCGTGATCAGGACCACATTCCGTCGGCCGAAGGCCTCGCTCAGAGGCGCAAACAGGATGGGCCCGACGGCAAATCCAACAAGCATCAGACTCAGGCCGATGAAGAAGACCTCTTTGCTGCAGTCGAATTCGGCCGTCACTTGCTCCTCCACGGCCGTGTATGTCGAGGACGCAAAGGTAATGCAGAAGCACATCAGAGCGAGGAGGCTCAGGTTGGATATCTTAAACGCCGTGCTGTACGTCCTGGGGTTTTCGGCGTCCTTGTCCAGCCAAGTCACGATGAAAGGGTCCTCCGGCGTGCCGCTGCCAGGGTAATCGGCCTCTGCTATCGCCTCGAACGGCGTGACTCGCTGACGCCATGTCCGCCATTTATACGTGTACTGGGACCAATTCGGGCGTTCTGCCTGCGAGATCTGGTCGTCATTGGAGGCGCCGCTGATCTCGAAGCCAGTCTTGGTCATCCTCAAAACCTCGATTGTTCGCCGGCGGGGCAGACATTGAAACACGTGTCAAGCTTGGGGAGAACAGAACTTGACCTGGATATAGAAAAGGAAAAGCTTTCCTGTGTCAGGGACAAACAGAAGCAGAAGCAGCAGCAGCAGCAGAAGAAGAAGATTGGGAAGAGGCATCCACTGCACCATCGACGGCTTCCCGTCACAACACGATGGCATTTCGTGCGGTCCGGTAGGGACATCTCGCCCGGACGACCCGCTCCATGCAGGCCACACAGAGCACGTCGGAGAATAGCAATCACCTGGCAAATGTTCAATAGTGTGCGATCCTTCCCCCAAGCTAGAGTCGGTCGCACTAATGATACCTCTCGCATGAGGAGCTTGACCATTAGAATGCGAAGCAGCTGCAGCAATCAGAGAAGACCGAGGCACCAAGACGAACACCGGGCCTACGAGGTACACACACCGTATGCACCGTACTCCGCATGTCTTGCGCCTTTGACACTGCGGACTTGGCGCGCACTGGAGAACAAACGTCGGTCCCTCGGTTTAATTCCAGAATAGGCACATAACTACCTCGTACTGTATCTCTCGAAGAGTCGTTTTGTTGCCGGTCGATGCTCCCCCAAGACTAGTATCGCAACCCTCTAGAGCCGATTGAGCAAACTGTACCTACCGTCTTCGCTGGGGCAATAAAGCCCTGTCATTCCTCCATGGGGAGTCTACACATCCGGATAGCTATGTAGCAATCAATGCTACATGGAAGCCAGGACGAATCCCGTTCATACAATCCTCAATGTCCCAGGGCCGAGGCTTTAGGGACGCACCACCATTCCTCCTTCGATCTCGCACAGATGGGTCAAGTAATAAGCCGAGGCCTTGAATGGAGCACACTACAATCTGGGGACTGCAGGTTTGGACCAACGCTCGGTAATCCTTGCTATTGCTTCCGGATTGGCAATCATCTACTGTATTATATCTTTAACCATCATCACAGAGTGGCGGCCATTGTTGCTGCACAGTAATCGCGTACGTACTGTACTAACCGTACAGTGGTACAGTACTGTGGACATTACCCAACACACCATAACATGTCCATGCCTTGATTGAGCCACTCGGCTTCGATCTCCTGCATGGAGCCGCTGCTATCCCGCATCGCATACACCCTAATGGGTGTTAGGTACTTGACATGGACAACGCCGTGTAGCTCGACGTCCTGCACACATTCACCCCCTAGGGTGGTTCCGGTCTCTTCGACGAGAAGCGCCATCTTGAAATTGACGGCCGTGTCATCCGGATGCGGAACAACGCTCAGGATAATCGCCAATCTTGCATCTGGGCCAACGGAGGAGACGAGAGTGGCGAAGTCCTTCCGGGTCTTGTCCACCGGCCAAATGGCGAGCTTGTATCGGTCTTGATATTGGTGGGGCTGATCCAGCTTGACGGAGATGAAAGAGGCCGAGGTGCCTAGACTTTGCAAGGAGCTGGTGATGCGCCATCCTTTATACCTAACGATCGCGCCCTTGCCGGGGATCCTTCGAACCGGGACATCACTGTCCTCGTCCATCGGAATGTCGCCGCCTATCGTCGCGGGAGCCCACTGCATGCCAAACTCGGGAAATCTCTTGTCCTTTGAGAATATCACGGTCTGAGGGATCGTCGACGCGGTCAGCAGGATCAGTTTCAGCTTGGCCAGCCCGGCGTCCTCGACATTGCGGCTATCCTCGTCGGATCTCTGGAGAGCCAGCAGCGTCTCTTTGCTTGCTTGGTTGATAATACCCATGACCAGATATCGATCGCTGGGATACGACGTGGCTCGCTTCTCCAGCTCTCTCCGAGTATTGAAAAAGGTCACCTGTTCCGAGGACGAGACACTGTTGATCATCAGACAGTTTTGAAGCACCGCGTGGATATACTGCTCTTCCATCCCAGCGCAGATGCGCCATTCATTTCCCTCTCTGCAAGGATACTTCGCTTTTGCCATCTGGTAATTGAGCATTCGCAGACTGGCGAGGCCCCTGCCCGATCTGATCATCAAGTTTCGCGCCACTGCTCCCTCGTGCAACGTCCAGACGCGGCGAGACCAGCCGCAGAACTTCAACTGCATCCCGAACTCGAGCACCGACGTGATGTCGGCATTCTCGAGGGCGGAGTCCAGAACCACCACCACCTCTGCCCTTCGGTAGATCTCGGACATGGACAAGATCGCCTTGGTGCGGAGCTGCCACATCCGGTCGTCGGACCCTCGCGGCACGCAGAAAGTGTCGATCCAAAACAACAGCAGGTTCTCCCCAGGCGCGGAGCAGATGTCCAAATCTCGTTCTTCGTACTGTTGGGCGCATTCTTGGAGCCAGCGCCATTGACATTCGTATAGTCCGTTACCCGACACGTTTCCTCTCCCGTCGGCCCAAACGTGGCTATACGCAAGATAGCGGGTGTCCGGACCGGCTTGCACGACCTCGAAGTCGATGCCGCCACCGATGCCGCGAGACCGAGGCTTGACTCTCACAAGAGGTATCCCGTCCTGTTCGATGATTCTAAGCATGGCGTCCCATGCTTGGCGCGGCATGATCTCCGAGCAAGTACAGCCATGCTGAACGTGTTTCTGCTTATACTGTTGAGGGTTGATGTTATCAGCCTCACACCGTTCTGACGTGCAATGCGAGTGGTCCCCTCTCTTGTTCATGCTGGGAAGTGTGACTGCCATACATGCGGTAACAAAACCGTAAATCCCTTCGAAATGCTGGGCGTCGCTCTTGCAAAATCCCAGATTCTCCGCCAGACGGATCAGAAAGGGAGGCGTGTACCAATGTCCACCGGCGCGTGCGCGATCTTCAGACGAAGGCAGACCAAGCTCTGCAGAAATAGCGCTCATGGCATAGGTAAGCGTGTATCCAAGGCAGCACAGTGAAAGTTCGAGGTCGTGAGGGAGGAATTCTCGGCCATGTGCCGCCCAAAATTGTGCTCTCTCGTCAGTAGGGTGTTCAGTGGCCTTCTCAATCCGGCCAGACAGTACTTTAAGAAGGAAGGTAGTCCTTGCGAGGGCATCGTTGGCGTTGTTGATATGCGTGGCCGCACTCACCGGTTCAGCGGCTTGCAGCTTATGCGCACAGCGGACCAAATCGTGCTCCAAAGATCTGGTCGTTAGCACGGGACCGTGATTTGGTGTCTGTTCACAATAGTCCTCGATATCCACCGTGCACTGCAGGCATTCGTGCAACAAGGCCCAGTAAAACCAAGACTGGATGAGGGATGCATACACAGACGGCTGCCGCCGGAGTAACGAATGGTCTCCGACGAAGAGGCCTTCCGAGAGTTCTCGGGCGTCGAAGCCTGCGCGTGTCTCAAACCCGTGGAATCCTCCTCCGTCATACGGGATTTCATGTCGAAGCCTGATCGGGATGTACTCTTTCAGGATATGACCGAAGAGTGGGAAGTGGTCCATTTCTAGGGACTTCACAGAGAAAGAAATTGTGGCAACTGTATGACAGGCGGGAAATCGCCTGGCGCATCTAGAATTAGCGCAGCTATGTGAGCTTCACTGCACAAAGGGCGGTCTTGCGGCCAGGAGTTTCAGAAGCTAGTAGCTAGGATTAACCGCCGCGAAGCAGAGGTAGGATCCCTGTTGCAGCCTTACGATGTGGTAAAGTCACAAGCCACGCCAAGGTGCCCAAACGCCAAGGTGCCCCTCCCTCCCTACGCGACCTTGAGCGCCATGGTTGGGTCAGTGTCATCGAAGGCACCCAGCCTTCCAAAGGATGGACGGTTCCCTTGTCATTTCTAGAGGGGACTGGTTCTAGTCCTATTGACGGTCATGTGAGAAGCAAATCTGCGTGGCATAATTAGGGAAGAGCAGGTTAGAGTTACTGACAACGAAGAGCTGGGCAGGCAACCAGGCAGGCACGGCCGCGTGACATGGTTTGATGGTTTGCGCACGGCGAAATTAATAAACACCAGCACAGCGAATGAATCTTCAAAAAGGGAGGAGGAGGGGAGAACCGAGAGAGAGCTGTCTTCAACATCACTGGGCAAAGTTGAGGAACTCGCCAACGGTTTGTGACCAAGCGGCACGAGGGACCAACCACGAAATACGCAGTAGTAGTATGGAGTGCTCCCCTTAATGCACGAAGCCGAGTGTGCACTCCCCCTGACGTGTGCAGCTACTGTACGTACCGCACCGTCAAACGAGGATCCTTCCCACAGCCACGTTTTCTCTGCGAATTTCTCATCCGGGGTCGCGTATCAAGAAGTGGCTGCTCCAGCCTTGACTCTGGAGAACTTTACGGAGTTCGTACCACCGTCGCGCCGTTCCGAAGGGGCCGAACCGAACCGGCACGTTGCCGGAGTTCGCGACCGAAGTAGTACTACTATTTGTTTCTCTGCTCCGCAAACTCTTCAACGAACTACTTGCACGAACTTCGTCCTGCCTTGTTGTGTCCCTGCATTCTTAAAGATCTCTCATCCTCAATGTTTTGCCAACCATCATGTTCGGTCGACCAAGGATGATACTAGATATTAAGCGCTGAATCGTCCAAGAACACAACAATGCGGTATCCTCCGGGCTTTTTGGCCCCTCTTCGCCAAAATCCCTGTGAAGCAATCTCCTCTGTCTCGCTTTCTTTTCGCTTGTGCTGCCCGAACGGGCAAACGCTCCCGCTAAGACGCACAAAGCGCAGCAGTGACTTGAGGCGGTTCGCGATCAAGTGATCAATCCAAGAATCCACGGCTCAAGACGCCGTCAGTCAATGCAATGGTTATAATGCAGCGTGGCCGCATGCACCCGTTCATTCTGTCGTCAAACATCCACGGTCTTTACTGGTGAGGGGAATAGGATACTGGTCTAGCTTGATTCTTTGCTGTTTCTGTTTCTTTTTCTGTTGCTTTCGCTTTCCTATTACATAACTGGGAAACTCATACATACGAAACATCCGCCCCAGAAATGCTGTTCTCCAAAGCACTCGTCGTGCTGGCGGCGCCCCTCATCGCAGCGGTGACCGGCTCAGCGATCCCCTCCTCCTCCTCATCATCATCTCTCGAGACACGCCAAGCAGGATGGCCGGCCTGCCAACAGACGCTCAGCTGCACGTTCGACCAGATCCAAGCGTCGACCATGCAGGACCGCCTCACCTACGTGCGGTACATGCAGAGTAACTTCTTCGGCCCGCTCAACGCGGCGAACCAGTTCCGCGCCATCGAGGGCGTCATCACCTTCTTCATCAGCAAGAACCTCGGCGCCCCGGACAGCTGGATCAGCTACGTCGACACGGGCATCGTCGAGGCCATCCAGCGCGGCGGCGCCATGGCCCTGGGAATGAGTACCGATACCGGCGGCAATCCCGGGACCACGCTGTGGCGAGATTTCCTCGTCGGCATGAGAGATGGGACCTATACGACCAGACAGGTGAGTGAATTGAGTGAGAGAAAGTGTTATAACGTACCGAATTTATCGGCTACCCCTCTCCTATGCTCCTGCTCCCGCTCCCGCCCCCACAAGCACATGTATCGAAGTCTCGGCAAAGAAGTTAAAAAGGCTAACTAACTAACCACCGACCCAGGCCCACGACTACGCATGGGGTCTCGCCGAAGCGACCGCGACAGAGTGGTCCAAGGCCAACAAGGCCGACATCCTGGCCTCGGCGCCCGCGACCCGCCAAGAACTGAACTGGTACCAATTCACCGTGCTCTTCCGGTGGATCATCCGCCACGAGCCCGAGACCATCCTCCTGTTGACGCCCATTTTCCTGACAAAGTCCGACGACTTCGTCTACTGGCTGACCGACGTGACGAGGCCCGAGCCCACCATCTGCGGCTCCGAGGCCGCCTGGGCCATCTCGGGCACCTTCAGCTTCACGCTGAGCGGGCTGCTCAGTTTCCCGCAGAACGTGGTCGATCTGTTGCGCGCCGTGTATGATTGTGGGAGTGACTTTTTTGAGAATTCTTGAGCGAGAGTTTGCGAACGCGCTTGAAGTGAGGGATTTTGAAACAGCGAAACGGTGTCACATAACTTTGACGAGCTTGGTGTGCATCATCTGTGTATCTATCTGTATCTGTATCTGCCTAGTAATAAGGTACGTAATAATCCCGCGGGACCTATCCCTGAGAGTCTGCATTGTGTGTCTGCTGAAGGAGTCAATGGTTTTACTGCGTGTGGCCAATCATCCATAACAGTCTACAAGGTATATTTGAAGCCTTGCAGTTTTTCAATACACTTTCCCCCGCCATCGACCCGCCTGTTTGCGCAGTAGAACTTATAATCCAACACCAAGGTGATCAAGGCGGTCAGCCCGGCGGCGATAACGCAGGTCAGAATCCCTGGCCTGTACCCGGGGGAGTCCTGCTGGCGGAAGACTGTAGTGCCGTTAGCATCCCAAAACTCAATCAACTTTCACCGTGCGGAAACAACATGAATGCTGGTGAAAGGTCTGGGGACGGGTATTGCGGATGAGGAACGTCGTCCTTACCAGTGCTGCCAATGATGCCGCCTATGCCGCCGAAGCCGACCAGGGTTGCTGAGCAGAGAGCGCGCTTCCATTGGCCTCGAATATTGTTGGCCTGCCAAGCGAGGATGCAGGGGATGTTGGCGTTGCAGCCCGTCGTGGCCATGAAGACGCCGAAATACCGCGCGCCTACATTCTTAGTATACCCTAAGAGAGGGAGGCCTGCGATAATTGAGTATAAAGGTCAGCATGGGACATCTAGAAACCCCACGTAGTAATAGCGATCCACTCACCGATAAGGAGGATGGCACAGTTGAGCAGAATAAATGGACCGCGGACATGATATTTATCTCCAGCCCAGGCCATGGCATACATGACGATCGCGGCAAGGACGTATGGAGGCGCAGTGAGACATTGCGATGCCGCGACGCTAAATCCCATGTCGGAGTGGAGGATGATGGGAAGGAAATACGCAATGGCATAGGCACATGTCGTGGAGAGCATGTACAGCACAGCGAACCCCCAGACCTTCAAATCCAGGGCGTTTCGCAGGTATGCTCCTAGGTGGAACTCTTCCGGCGTAACGTCCTGTCGGTCCTTTTCGATGCGCGCGACCATGAAATCAGCTTCTTGCTGATTCAGGAATTTGAGTCCGAAAGTGGCGGTGACAGAAAGCTCGGGGAAGTCGACGATGGTGATATAAGACCCTAGGGCTAGAACGACCGTAAGCGCGCCCTCGATCCAAAATATATATCTCCATCCCGCATTCCCAGGCAGGATGCCAGAAGGGGCATCCGGATTTGCTGCGGTTGGACCGTAGTGCTGACCCCACCACGCCGGGCCGCTGCCATGGTTTTGGAGCTGAGAACAACCGTAGGCGAGAATCCCCGCGAAGGCAGACGCGCCAGAACCAATGAGGTAGAACACCGCGTACCGCTTCTGCAGTTCGTAACGAGGATACCAGCAGCTGAGGAGATAGGCGCAGCCTGAACACGTGGGTCCCCATGTCAGCGGTGTAGAAGTGCCAGGAACAACTTGTAAATGGTACCTGGGAAGAAACCAGCCTCAAATACACCCAAGATCAGCCGGAGAGCAACCAAGTCAGTCCATTCCTTGACGAAGCCGAAGGCCAGCAGGGTCAAGCCCCATAGCAGTGTAATCGTCGGCAAAAAGATCCTGGGCCCTATCTTTCGAATCACAACTGTCGAAGGCGGTTGCAGTAGGACGTAGGTGAGGAAGAAGACAACAACAATGATGGAGTAGCGGTTGCCGACGAGGCGTAGCTACGCAAGTCAGTTAGCACATCGTACCGAATCGACGAAACAAGGTTGATGTCTCCATTAGAGACGGCACCGTCTTGCGTGGACGCAGGAAAACTCACATCGACGCCCATACCAGCCACAATTGCGTTCGGCAGATTCGTACGGTCCATCAACGAGACGGTATACAAGAAGCCCAAGGTAAGGACCAGGCGTCTGTCGACTCGGCGGATGATCCTCTTTTGTTCCTCGAGGGTGAACTGGGTGAGGCGTTGATCGTTGAGTTCCTCAGGGCCATCGCTAGACAGCTTGGTCGAAGTTCCGCCCTCGAGTTCACTAATGGCCATTTCTTTTGTCGCTGTATTCTGGGTAACCATGGTGACAACTTTGCAAATAACTCGAGTCGCGACAATCCCAAGAAAGACTTGACACAAAAGAGGGAGACGTCCAGAGCTGAATGGGAGCCCCCCGCACATCTGTAGAAGATATGGGTATTTATCCCTTGTCTTGCACCTACCTGTAATAGCATATGTTGTAGCTTCATCCGTAAGACCGAAACCCTGCCGCTCAATGGCCAGCGGGAGACTGCAGCAATAACTTCCGGCTCGAAAGGATCGGGCCTTGCAGAGGTCGGGCGTGGGGCAAACCAATCCTTGAAAAGAGCTATAAGAAAATAGATCAAGTAGTGCCAACGACGTTAGAGGCAAGATCTGGCCTCTTCGTTCTTGACTGACCCACCACGTCAGAAAGGGCAATATAGAGACGCGGGTGCCTCTGGCCCGACAGAACAGGTCAAACCCCGAGAGGCAGAAGGCCCTCACCAAGAAGGAGTGCTTCAAATACTCGAAGGAGGTCCAGCATACCTCACGGCAGGAGGACGAAGCCTGTCGCCGCGTTGCTATGTGCAAAGAGCAACGCAACTCCAACGAAGCCTTAGCAACCAGATTAGATCAGATGGGAAGAATTGGCCGGTGCTACCTGGTCCGCGTGGTGATTAGTGTCCTGGATGAAGGCCAGACGAAGGGGAGGTAAAGTGAAAGGAAGTTGGCAGTGAGAGAAGTCGAGCCGCCAAGATGCCAAGAGGCGTTTTTGAGGCCGCGGACGCTAGACCGAGTAAGCTTCCAAGTCACCAGTCGATCGTCCAGCCCTCACCCTCCGCTTTACCCCCAAAGAATGATCAAGACCCTGGGAACCAGTCACACGACTCCTTGATCCGTCGGCTTACTTAGCTCCACACATATCCACTTGAGTTGAGATCTCTGAAGGCGGTATGCGTAGAATAGGATCCGAAAGCCATCGGTCGGTGAATTGCCAGCGCTCTATGCGGCCGCCTGGAGGAAGATGCAAGGCCCGACAATCCTCATCCCAATAGACCACAGCACAATTCAATCACTCGTTCCATCCTTCGTCCGTCTCCTGACCGCTACCCACATGTTCTTTTGCAAGTGAGGACCAAAGTACCTTGTATCCCACACGTGTGAGGGATCGGTCAACGTAAGCTCCAAACCTCAATAACCCCACAAACACTGTATTCGATTCAAATATGGCAACACTAGTGCCCCAAACATCGATATTTTCCATACCTGAAGATAAGTTCGTTGTTCTGGTCCATGGGCTTTGAATTTCGGGGGTTTGCTAGTCGCCGCCGTGTACGGTCAAAATCTTGCCCTCAGGGTGGAAGGCTTCCTTATCGGGGCCGAACAGGCTGGCAGAGTGGTGGACCGCTTTGGCGGCGCAGCTGTTGCTGTTGGTCACTGGTCAGTGGGAATCATCATTTCCGCAGCAGAATGGACTTACGCCATCGGAACACCTCCAGGCACGAAATGGCCGCTGATAGTATCTCCAGTGGATGGCGTCTGTGCGATCCGCCAGCTTCTGAGGGTCATCAATGTACATTTCATACGGCTTACCTTCTTCGCCAGCATCCCAGCGATAGGAGGAAACCAATGCAGACCTCGCATAGTCTTTCCGGAATACCGTGCTGCCATCCACCGACGCAGGTCATCTGCTGGAGTTCGTGTATTCCTCGTATATCTCGCCCTTCAAATGGATTTGGAAGGAGAGGGTAGGCGAAACATGCCAATGGCTTAGGGCCCCGGGGTTGTGACTGAGCGGCCGGTATGTGCGAATGTACGGAGTATGAGCCGGCGCCTAGTATCAGCGCTAGAAGTATGTACCAGGTCGAAAGACACCGAGCTGGTTAACCCCATGTTGTGCTTGCTCTTACAGGAAACCGCGTACCACGTGAGCTTTTATTCGACCGATTCGACGAAAGGTCGGGGTTGATCTGGCAAGTTTCCGATAGACTATCGTGCATAGGACCCTTCTCGAGGCGTAGCCGCTGAGGACAGTGGGGAGGTTTAACAGAATTCCAAACAGCTTCTAGCTCCCGCGTCGAGTCTGGCGAGAGCCACTTGTCGGAGAGAGCGTGAGAGGCAGTAAGCAGGGCGTCGGCACGGCCTTCCACAATCAGCAGGCATAGACAGTCGCCTCACACCATCAATGATATTCCACGAATTCTTGAAACCCACTGTAACAAGCTAGTTTGGCGAATCGATTGTGTCTCTGAGTCTCCAGCTACACAATTGCTTTCCTTTCGTGCTCAAGGTTAACCATGAAGACTCCTTGCAAATCTCATCATTGGAAGGTAGGACGGCGTCCCGACTTTTGATTGTCTCAACTTGGCTTCTATCTAATTACAAAGTCCGCTCCCTCCTAGGTCAGCTTCTTGAGACGACTCCGAGGTGCATACTCACTCACGCATGGCATCTCAATGTATCCTAGTATTCTCCGAAGCACTCATGTGCCGTATAAGTCGTTATGATTGTACCACCTGCAAGGCCCGCGAGTGTACAGCACATCCCCTTTTTTAATGCACCCTTCTGACAGAACTGGAAATCTCCCAAAGCTGTATTCAAGGCAAACTGATGCGGAGCCGCCGACGCGACTTATGGACATGCGTCAGCGAGAGGATAACGAATGAGCGCATGGAGCACTGGTCGAACAGTTGGATAGCGACATGGACCCGGCCATATGTTTATCTCTGCAGCGACATCAGTGACTCACCCGAGCAGGATCACGTAGCGATGAGGTGCCCTTTAAATGTTCGGCAACTTTCAGGCTGTGGCCTCGGCGTGACGTGCATTCATCTGTCGTCCGGACAATTCTTTTGTGCTGCTGTTGATCCGGCATTGGCCCCGAACCGGTGGTGCACTGTCCCGGACATGCTGGGACTAGTATTTTCCTCTGCTGGTGACTGGGTGTTGCACCCATCAAGTCCCGGCATTCCCGGCGTAGTATGCAAACTGAGTTGGGTGTCTTAACACCACAACGGTTTACGAGGACAGATACGCTGCCTCTACCTGTCCGCTGTTGTCGACAGTATTCTCTGCTCCGCGGTTACTCTTTAAGAAACAATTGCCTTGGACCCCGCCCCTACTAAGCGCGAGGGTAATGTTGGCGCCGTAGACAACCGCCTCACAATTTCCGCCAGCTACGATATATGCAGCACATTGGTCGATACAACCTTCAATACTATAGGCAATGACGGCAGTGAGGTCGATTACCGTTCCGCCGCCTAAGCCGTCGACGCCACTTGGCCAATCTGTGTCGCACAGAATGTTCCAGGTTCCGGCGCTGAGAAGAGAGGAGACGTAAGACTTGTTGTTGTCTGAAGGGCAGTTGTAGCTTCCTTCGGACGATGTTGGTGTCGGGGTAGAGGAGGTGCCGGTTGTGGTCGTGGATACTGAGGATGATGACACCGTTGTGGAGGTCACTGGAGAGGATGAGATGGTTGCGGAGGTCACTGGAGAGGATGAGATGGTTGCGGAGGTTACTGGTTCAGGTACGCTCGTCACAGCTGGTACTGTGTTTGTTGCTGTTGCGCTGGCTTGTGTGATGGCAGGAGACGTGCTGCTCGACTTCAAGGCAAGAGACATCAGCACACGGTCAGTGGAGGTGGAGAAGGAAAAGCGAATCTCACCTGCACAGCGTCGGCCTGAGTGCTTCCTGAACTGTTCTTATTGGCAAGCACGCCTCCCACGCTGCCTCCGATGATGGCAGCCACAGCCAATGCCGTCGCAACTGCAATCACAATTATAAGGTTCCTTCGGCTCAGCTCACATATCCTCCTTTTTGGATTCCGCTCGGACCACGCTGGCTTTGCACTATCGTTTAAAAGGAGGTCGTCGACGACCTCGAGATCTCCACCTCCGCCGCCGCCTCTCGAATGGTCATGGTTGGGATTGTTCGGATTGGCATACGAGTACGCGTCCGGATAAGGCTGGGCATGTGTGACGACTTCTATGCCCTGATCGATGCTCGACGCAACCTGTTTGTCGCTGTAGGAGGAGTGATCCCCGGCATATGGTGACGAAGTCATGGTAACTCCTGCGCCCAAGGGCATTGATGTCGATGAAAGAGTTTGCGATCAATAGGCCGCAAGTTGCGCAAATTGCGCCGAGCTGGGGGTTTCCAATTGTGGAACCAACATCATCTTAAGAAGCGGATCATCTCTGCACAAGACCGGGCGGCCTTGAGCTAGAGAAGCGAAACGGGAAACGCCTTGAAAGCATGCGAGAAAGATAAAACAGTGGGGAAGTGCATAAAAGGACTGGCAACAAGCAGCGCCTGCTGGGGCGACGCGAAGCCTGAAACAAGCCACATGGCGCCATGGAACAACAATCAGGGGTTAAGCAGGGGGGCACAAAGCGCACAGCGCACAGCGCGGAGTTCGGGGTACCTGTAGCGAAGAAATCGCGTGTTGTAAAACGGTAAATGACTGAGGTTGGGCACAGGCTTTCATCCATCCAGCTCAGAGATCAAAAGCTTGGAGGAGCTTACTGTTGTACAACGATCGGATCACCGTCTGGGATTAGACCTGGGCGCTAAGCTTGCTGCGTGGGGTCAATCGAAAATAAGTTCGGGGTGCTTGAACCCACTGGAATCACTATCAGAAATACAGCATTAGTAGGAAGAAGGTGACTTTGACAAAAATGTACAGAACACCTCTGAGATTCCCAGTGAATATCATCCAAGCGAAGATAAATGCCCCAGGTCTGACGCTAGAGAGGTGGCGTCGCAGCAGTCATTATTCTCTCTTGCCGAGGTCACGATGCCCACTACATGGCGATAGCACCACAAGACAGCGCCAGTCTTGCCGGGTTGGAAGGGTAGACTCAGAGGGCATACTGGGAGACGCGAATACGCGCAAAGAGTCATCTCGTAATGAGCAGATAGGCGTACAGCAGAGCCGCATGGCTGGAAGGCCGCTCAAAAGTTTTGTGGAAAACTAGAGCACCTACTGTGTAAAGGAAAGGAAGTGAATATTGGCTTCGGTGGGGTCTTTCAAGCAATGAGAAGAGATGTGGCTGCCGCATTTAGACCGTGGCGCTCGTGAAGAAAACCGGAGGGCTTGTAATAGTCCGTAGTTGATTTCACATATGCACACTTTCGGATAAGCGTATAGTACGTAGAATGAGCTAGTTTGCTCCGCGGTCAATCTATGCAGCCCACGAACAGGCAGGCACTTTGTGTTCACCTATATCGACAGCCTACGCCCGGCCTCTCAACCCATCAATGAGCGCGCGGGTTCCTTGGCTGGACGCTGCCTAGCCGGGACGCTCAGCGGTAACCCGATCATAAGCGCAATCTTTTTGCAAGCTAGACTCTGGGTAGACCAAGTGCTTCTCTTCTTCCTGTCGATGCGGGATCCAGATATGGCTTCTCGCCAACACCCGAGGCGCGCACACCGACTCTGACTCCGTCCACAAGATGTGTGTCGGGCTAGAGCGGAGTGGTTTGTTAGCAGCATTCCTGTAGATCTAGGATTGAGATTGTGGGGGGAAACGCAGCGAGTGGCCGAGCCTTGGTCTGCACAAAGGTGACATACCGTCGCTGCATGCAATGTGCACGCATTGCTCCAAATGGCGCAAGCCTGCTTCGTCCAGTGCATCCTCGCTATACAGTCGTGGTTGCGCGTGATCAGCCTGAGAACGTAATCCCGTATCATCTGATCTTCATAGGAATAGACATCATTGATCCGCGAGACGTGCAGTCCAACACCTGCGAAAAGAGACTTCCAGCCAGTCACTGGGTGGGTACGGATGACTGGGTGCACAGGGGAGAAATTTAATCCATGATTCAACGGGGAGCCACGAGGCGAGGTGATTTCGTAACCACCGGCTTTGGTCGCGGACTCGAAGACGGGTTGCGCACAGGTTGCCGTTAAGGACTCGAGGAAGGCTTGATATGGTGGGGATAGGCGATCGTAGCTGGAAGAAAGGGAGTATGTTAATGACCGGGTGGCGAGCACGAGCGACACGACCTACAGTTCATAACCAGAGACCCAAAGGGTGTCTCCGCCAGAGGGAGGTGTATCTTGCATGCGCAAGAAGCTGAAATCGGCGGGACACTCTTCGAACAGCAAGTCGCTGTGCCATTCTCGGCTCAAGTCTTTTGGCTCACCCGTGCTGTTTGGTCGGTTCTTCATGGTGGCGTATAGTTTCTTCATGGCTTCTGAGTTGATCACGTAGCTGCCTGTATGTCAGCACTCTGCCTCGTGCTTCCGAAAGCCAACTGACATGTTTTCATCCGTCGTCCCATCCGCCATGGGAATGTTGTTGGGATCGTTGAACAATGGATGGACATGCAACCCATGATCCTCAGGCCTGCCCGTCAACTTCCCCAATAGATAGGTGATCCTCTTCTGCTCCTCAACAGTCAGGTCATCTTGGGGCGCACGGAAGAAGACAACGCCACGCTCGCAGATGGTGATGGCGAGGTCGCGAATCTGAGCTTCCGCGTTCGAGGCATTCAAGATATCCTTGAGTTTGGCTGTCGGGTATTCGCGCCCAATGATTGGCGTCACGTCCACATATTCGAGATGGTCGATCGACCCAGAATTCTTTAGCGGGCTGCGCTTCAGCTTCATTTGTGAGATCGAACCCATTGTTTTGTTGGTTGTATCGTCGCTCTGTCTTTTCGACTACCAGTTTCTCGTGATGCCAGAGTTTTTTGATGGTTAGGGTTGCAGCCACAGAGGTGATGAAGCTTCAAGATATCACGGACGCTCTAATACGGTGGCACTCTGCGATCGACATCGTGGGGCCACACAATGATTCTGCCATGGAGATGGATGCGGAGTCTTCCACCCAAAGTCGGCAGTGGGGAAGGTGTTGACCAGCGTAAGATTGGAGAAATAGAGGCTTCCCCATGGGGCTACAATCCCTCGCTTTTGAGGATGCATCTGCCGAACTCAGGCTGGGGAATAACAACATGCTCGGGCCCGATTCGGATGCTGGAAAGGCCGCGTGCACATCAGAACTGTGGCAATTCACAAGACCAGAAAGAGTGGAGTTGACCGGTTCCATAATACAGGGGTGATTGAGGTATATCAGTAGAGGAGAGGGAGGGATAACACGAATGTCTCTCTACCTGATGGGCTCCCACCAAGCTAGAGCCAAGGATGGCTTCATGGCTTACTGCGAAAGCTTCGGCCGCGACGGCCACTCTCCGGTGTATAGGTGGGATACAGACACAACTGCCGACCGCCTGCGACGGGAGTCTCTCACACACCGCGACGTGGCCCCGGGTGTCAGGCCAACGTTGATCAAGGTGTTGGAGAGGTAGGGGTGATCAAGGTGAATATCGAGAAGTCGAAGATGCAAACGTAAACGTACCAAGATACCTAAAGCAAAGGGACGGTCACGTGAGAGCGCGTCATCGCGGTAGGGAATTTGTCGCGGTTGCCACGCTTTCACTGCCCGCAAATGCCCCTCTTTGTCAAGAAGGACCGTAGATATCTAACAAGGTTGCACCTTCGCCTCGCTATGTACCACCCGGTCGCTCATCAGCAAGAAGATGTTGCTCTCCGATAGCGAAGACGATGACCTGGATGCACCTCGCATAAGACGGAAACAGGCTCGAACCGGCCCCTCTCTTGCAAAGACGGTGGATAAGCATCTCCTCGCAGTCCCCAAGAGTCCAGAGTCCACTCCAGAAACTCCTCCCCAAGATGAGAACCCGGATATCATTCTGGGGACACATGGCCGAAGTGCAAGGAAGTGGACCCACTCCAGACATGATACGACAGAGCAACCCCAAGATGATTCAACTGATGAAGAGCTCAGGCGGCTCGAGCAAGAATGGGATGAAGATCATGAGGCGTCAAAAGAAGACACAAAGACAAAGCCAAAGGTGAGGGCGAAAAGAGAAGGAACCACACGGATACTCGAAGCCATTGACGAGGAGTTGGCACCACGTCCAAAGGCTAGAAAGACAAAATTCACCACCGGCGTTGGAAGACAGGGCCCTGCCAGAAAGCGTAGAAGGGTGAGAGTTCACGGAGATACTGACGATGACCAAGACCTGATGGAGTGGACGATGCCTGAGTACATGAGGGATCGAAGAGCCAATTTTGACGCGCGTCTAAGGCAGCTCAAAGACGGTGGTTTGGAACTGCCCCCTAATTATGATGAGATCCACTTCTCCGATGAGGAGCACCTGGAAGATCTAATCGAACGACCAGACTTTCCATTGTCGACTGCCACCAGAGCCTACAAGGATATTGAGCTCCCTAACTCTTTGGGCCTCATTCCGGCGCCAATTGCCCAGTTTTTGCGCGATTATCAGATTGACGGGGTGAAGTTCTTGCATGAGCTCTTTGTCTACCAGCGAGGCGGTATTCTTGGAGACGATATGGGGCTGGGCAAGACTGTCCAGGTTATTGCATTCTTGACTGCGGCTTATGGAAAGACCGGGGACGAGCGTGACAAAAAGAGGATGCGAAAAATGTCGCGGTCCCAACAGCGGTACCCCAAGACCCTCATCATCTGCCCAGGAACCCTCATGGAAAACTGGAAAGATGAGTTCCAGCGTTGGGGCTGGTGGTATGTCGAAACCTACCATGGTGGTGCAACACAACGGCATGATGCGCTTCTACAAGCGGAAGCGGGGATGCTCGAAGTTATGATCACCACCTATCACACCTATCGAGCTAACAAAGATGAGATCAACCTTGTTAAATGGGATTGTGTCGTTGCAGACGAATGCCACATTATCAAAGAACACAAATCCGCAACCACAATCGCCATGAACGACGTTAATGCACTCTGCCGCATCGGCCTGACTGGCACCGCAATACAAAACAAATATGAGGAATTATGGACACTCCTTAATTGGACAAATCCCGGTAGGCTAGGGCCCATTGCGACGTGGAAGAAATCCATCTGCGAACCGCTGAAGTTGGGTCAGAGCCACGACGCTACACAGTATGAACTGGCCATCGCCCGAAAGACAGCGAAAGCGCTTGTGCAGAATTTGCTGCCCAAATTCTTCCTTCGACGAACGAAAGCTCTGATCAAACATCAGCTACCCAAAAAATCAGACCGTGTCGTCTTCTGTCCGCTCACAGCCACTCAGGCAGAAGCCTACCAGAATTTCCTCGACAGTGACATTGGCCAGCTGGTCAAAAATTCCACTGAGTTCTGTGACTGCAACCGAGTTCCAAAGAAAAAGGCGGGCTGGTGCTGCCATATGACACTAGAGGATGGGACTACCTGGCAGAGCTGGGTTTTTCCCGCAATTAACGCTTTGCGGAACCTGTCAAATCATCTGGCCATCCTTATTCCTCAAGGGACTGACCCTAAAGAGAAGCAAGCAAAGGACCTTGACATGCTTGAGATCTGTATGCCCGACAAATGGCAGGAAATCTACCGGACTCGTGACAGCATCATGCACACTGCCAACCCAGAGTATTGCGGGAAATGGCGGGTCTTGAAGAAGCTCCTAAGCTTTTGGCATGATCAAGGTGACAACAAAGTCCTCATCTTCTCTCACAGCGTCCGCTTACTCAGAATGTTACAAAACTTGTTCATCAGCACAAAGTTCAACGTCACATACTTGGATGGAAGCATGGCGTACGAAGAGCGTTACAAGGCAGTCAGAGACTTCAACACCGATCCGTCCCAATTTGTGTTTCTCATTAGCACCCGAGCAGGTGGTATTGGATTGAATATCACCTCTGCCAACAAGGTGGTCATCGTCGATCCGAACTGGAACCCCAGCTATGACTTGCAGGCTCAAGATCGGGCATATCGAATCGGACAGACCCGGGACGTGGAGGTGTTCCGACTAATCAGTCAAGGTACGTTGGAGGAAATTGTCTACGCTCGGCAAATCTACAAGCAACAACAAGCCAATATTGGGTATAACGCTACAAGCGAACGACGATATTTCCAAGGCGTTCAAGGCCGGCAAGATCAGAAAGGTGAAATCTTTGGCTTGCAGAATCTGTTCGCGTATCAGGGCGAGAATCAAGTACTACGGGATATCGTGAACAAAACAAATATTGCCGAATCCAAAGCCGACGTTCGAGTTGCAAATCTGGAGGTCGAGGAGCATTCTGACGACAACGCCGATGAAGCCAGTGGGAATATTCAGGATTATAAGCCACATCGGATCAAGGCGGATCCCGATACGGAGGATGCAGCACTGTCCCAGCTCGCGGCGGAGATAATTGGCGATGAAAGCCGTTCGTCTCGATCGCGCTCAAGCGCGCCATTCGGATCAACCAAGAATGCAACCAAGAAGCATGACCCAATACAGGCGATTCTCGCCTCGGTCGGCGTCTCGTACACGCATGAGAATAGCGAGGTTGTAGGCTCTTCGAAGGTCGAAGCGTTGCTGTCGAAACGTGCCGAGGAAGCCGCAGCTAGCAAAGAGCGTTGGGGCACTCAAGAGCAACAGGCGAAGGTTTTCGAAGACGAGCCGTCACAACAGCTGCTACACAGCGATGATGACGAAGATTTGTACGAGAACGTTTACGACAATGCATTCCACGAACAACAGCGTGAGAATAGAATTGACACACCTGACGGCGGAGTCAAATACAAATACCGGCCGCCTCAGGCTGTCAGGAAGAGACAGTTCTGCAGTATGGCGAGGTGGGCAGGATATGGCGATGACGTCGTCACTTTCGCGCTTGTGGTCGAGAACTGGACGCAGGCTGAGAGACGGGAGTGTCTTGATCGGTTTTACCAATATCGGAGGGATGTGCTCCGTGGACATGTCAAGAACAGGGATCACGAAGTGAAGGAGGGGCATTCGAAGAGTGTGAGGCAGCAGGATGATGGAGTGAAGGATACTAAGTTCAAGGCCGAGAAGAGTACTCCAGTGAAGCTGGAGAAGAAGGCGCAGCTGGAAATCGAGACGGAAAGCGAAGATGATGAGCTCTGACCTTGAATGGAGACGGCGCCGCATAGCGGACAGGAGATGATGACTGGATGCTGAAATGACTTTACGAACTGAGATACCCTTGTATGAATATGGCATTTCCCTGCAAGTAATGTCGGCAAACTCCTCCCGAAGAAGTCCTTCTATTGTGTATTTCCTCAGATATCGCGCACACGACTCAAACATGGAAGAACAGTATCACGTTGTCGTTCTCATTGTCAATTGTTTGCGAGGTTTGGGCCTTTTTCTTCTGAGAACGTTGGCGAGTAAGTAGTCTGTCATGTCACTTGGTCAGGCTCTTTGTGTATATACCGGGGCATGGGCGAGGAACAGGTGAATGAAGGGCACCAAATTCAAAGATGCCAAACGTTGGACTTCGGCAGTGAGTGAAATCCCAAATATACTCTGGGAGTGGAAATTGTTCCTAGATATTCGCTGCCATCCTGACCTGCTCGTCCCGCAAAGGTAGCCGGGTGCAAGTAGGTAGTAAAGTCCCAGACATACCATAGCTAAAAGTCCCGTCCCAGCGTCCGACCTAGCAAGGCCTTCTCAAGAAACTGCGAGAAGCTGAAGAAGCCGTTTGAATGAACCGCAAACGCAAACGCAAATGCAAGCAGTGCCTAGCCGCGCTAACCATTTTCGGCGGAGAAAGCTTGGCAAGAGTCACGCATTCTTTCACATGGACTACGGCCGCCGCTTGCTGCCTCCACGTTCCCCTTTCGCTCACACAGCGAACACTGAGATGATTCAAAAGATTGTGCTCCAGCATCAGCAGACTTGCAGCCTATCTTCGCTACAAGCTCTACACGTTCGAAGCTGCAGCCGTTAGCTTCTCCAATCCATCATTTTTTAGTGATACGCTCTCCTTTCGATTTCAAATCAGCGCCACTCTCGAACACCGCGGCCACATCGCATGACGACAGGGAAGACACGAGCAGCACAATACGCAAAGGCACCAGGTCCTTGCCACCCTGCCAATTACCCCTGAGATGACGGCAATTCCCTCCTTCGCAATTCCAGACATGGACGCGTCGCACCTCGATGACAAGATGGACGTAGCCTCTTCGCCGTTTCGGCAAGTCGACGATATCGATATCGAACTTGAATCCGTCCGTGAACCTTCTGTGATTGGCTCCGTGCATGATGAGATGGTCGATGACACTGCAATCCCTGCTGATGCGGTCTCCGACGTCATGCAGGACGAGTTTGACGAGGCTCTTCCCGATGATGATATGTTTGATGACTCGAGACAAGACCCGCCTGAACAGCAGGACACCGACTACAACATGGATGGCTCGATTGAAGAGGCGCAACGTGATGAAGATGAGGATATATTGTACGAAGATGAAGATGAAGATACACTAGGACCTCCGCAGAATGACGGGATAGTTGAGTACAATAGCAATCAGGCGGCGCAAGGCTATCTGGAGGTTGCCGCTGAGGTCGTCCTAGAAGACCTTGACCACCAACCCGAACCAACGGAGCAGCACAACTTCCCTACTAATGAATCAGAGAACCTCCCAGTCAGTGGAAGCATCGTTACCGGAGATCAACTAGCCGAGAACCTTGACCAGGACCAATCACTGAACGATCCCGGAGAATACCTGGCAGAAACTCGCGAAGAACAACCCCACCAACCGTACGACGCTCCTCTCCAGAATCCAGAAGAGCCTGAGCAAGTTGAACCCGCTGCTGACCAGCAAACCGAACACCAAGATGGCCTCGATGAGCTACAGCAGCCTCAAGTAACAACTGAAGCAGAGGACTCACTAGTTCCAGCTGATGTCGAAAAACCGGGACAGCAGCAACATGAGGAGTCGGCTAAGAGCAATGGGGACGTCAATATTCCCAAGACCATGCACCCTGTGACCCTTTACTACCTGGACGAAGAAATGTCGCTCTTTCCGCCTATGCTGGGAGATGCTTCAAGCGTCTATTTTTTGTCTGACTCCTCGTTGGCCTTCGGGCCGTTGGACAAACTCCTCGCAGCATGTCGTGATATCCTTGCCGGGACATTGGATCACCACGATGAGCTTGTGCTCGACGTGCCCGGGCTCGGTCTCCACATTTGTGAAGACTCGAAATATGCTGCTCAAATCACCCTAGCCCAGATTATTGATGTTTACCTTCGCCTTTGCCGCAATGACGAAGGTCAAGTGGCCCAGCCTCTGTATTGCCATCTGAGCAGCAGAGTCAGTTTAGCATCTCAATACGCGTATCTCGCATCTGTGAGTGGGGAAGGCAAGACGTACGCCGAGATCGCTGCAGATCATCTGGACAGCCCGGAATTGGAAGGCGAAGACACAGCCGCACCGGATCAACAGGAGGCACAGGAGGGCAGTCATTCATCGGCCGATCCAGAACCCCCCGCTGTCGGAGAGCCTACGGATAATGCTGAGAATAATGAGAATCCAGATGCCCTGAATTTGGAAGATCAAACACAGAATGATGCCGCAACTCGGGCAACAGGGACTGAAGTGGACACTCCGCCTCCAGATGCGGACCTTTCAGAAACCGTTGCAGGTACTGAAGCATCTGAACGGCTTGATCTTCATGAGGGAGACTATCCACAAGACGGCGAGCAAGAGTATGGGTATGACGAAGTTCAAATTCCCGAAAGTGCTGGTGATAAGCTACAGCAAGGGCCTGGGGACGCTGGCCACTCGTATGAAGATCATGAAGACGAAACAAACAGTTCTCACACTGTCGAAGGCGAATTGGCTGAGGCATCTCTGCAAGCTCCAAGTGCCGACATCCCTGGCGCGGAGAGCGCCGGTGGCGGCCAGAATAACGAGCAGGGAGATGACATCTTCCGAACCGAAGATGGCTTTGTTGAGCCAGACTCTGGTTACGAACCTTATGATGACGAGGAGCTCTTCCCCGTTCAGCATGAAGATGATAAAACCCCCGAACAAGATGTCACAACGGATGTCCCAAAGGGAGACCAGAGCTCGACTTCACAGGACCTCGCGGCTCAAGATCCATCTCAAGACGTCACTTCGGCTGCGAGCATCGATGAGCTTCATGGTCAAGAAAAGCCGCAGTCCGTATCAGCAGCCGAGATGCCCGCGTCGGGCAACCTCAGTCCCCCCCTAACACCCCGGCAGGCGAAGCGAAAAGCTGAAGACGCCGACGAGTTTCTGTTCCTGGATTTGGACACCCCGGACCCGAAACGGCAACGATCTTTGTAATCGATTGTCTCCGCCACTTCCGGCCGCTCTCACAGGCCCGTCGGTCCTGGCAACAGCAAAGCCCGGACTTTGACCCTTCTGACGAGGAACCCGACGATCAAGCGGACGATCAAGCCCGGAATACTAACCAGCCAGGCCCTAACTGTCCAAAAATAACTCCCGTAGACCCCCCTTTTTTGTTGCACCTTATGACAACACCTTGCTTCTGCCTTTCGAACAATACTGGATTGTCTTATACCCCTGTGTTACTAACTTTAGAACTTGCGTTCGACATTACCTTTCGGTACCATCGCCGTCGAGCTTCCTCGATTTCTCCGATCTTCGAGCACGAATTCCCGGTGTCGCCTAACATCGAATCATCGTTAACAGACAATGACACGATCGGATCTCGTCGTGGCTGCAACGGTTGGGTGGGCGGGTTTGCAGCCACAGTAAGTAGTATGAAGAGGAAGGAGACAAGCTACCAGAAGATGGACTGGACGGGGAAAAGCAATTTTCGTCTTTGTTTTTCATGCATCTATGCTACAACTTTGATGGTTGGGACAGGATGGTGAATCGTACTTGTATTTTCTGTATGGGGGAGAAGAGAGAAGCGGGTGTGCGAGACGAGGAAGTTGACGAAATCCTCGGAAAGGAAAGGGGCAGTCAGTGTATTGTGGCTCACATAACACGCAAAATGCCAGCACAGTTTTGAGCATCCGTTTCCGTATGAACAGCCAAGCTAGACGATGAAGCTCCTGGGTAAAGTATCAGTCAACTGAGGCCGTCGTTGCGTCTTTTGACATGATCGAGGATGCGGTCAGGTGACAAAGGACAAGCCTCTCCGGCCAATCAGCGGGCACGTGTTACGCAGCCAATTGTTTTGGTGCGGCGGGAAGGTGAAATGAGCATCACTTCTCGGTAAGGGAAGCATCAACTTTGGCTCACACACATTTTTTTTAATTCCCTCTCTCTCTCTCTCTGCAATTAAGAAAATCATGGCTCTCAACGAGAACAAGGTGGCGATAGTCTCCCGCTGGCTGCAGTAGCGATACTCGCGAACAGAGATATCAGCAAGCTCGCACTGCGACGCGACCGCCAGCAATTTGACCCCCCCGCAACCTTCCTTTGGCAACTAATCCACTATCCTAGATGTGCTGCTTCCACTGTCCTAGACATGCTGCTTGCTGTGCGGCTAGCCATGATGGCAACACGCCGTCTACATGACAAGAACCGCTCACGCATGGCTGTCGACCTCCTTGCTCTTGCCAGGCAAAACCTTTTCTTCTGCCTGACCGACACTGCTTGACTCGTCATCACTTGTCTTCCTGTGAACCAAGGCAGCATCACCGGCTTTCTTCTTCATGAAGGGTAGATGTCCTTTCTTCTCCTGGAACCGCATCACGATGAATCCGATAATGGTCACAATCCAGAAAATATTGTATCCGATCACACTGCCATAGGTAGCGCTGTTCTGCCACCCTAGGAGGGCATTGAAGATCCCCCAACCACCTCCGCCGTTCAGTACAGGGTTGCAACAGTTGACATGCCACACACTCTTTCGGATGTCGTACGAGCCAGGCCCAGAACCGTTCTCCGCTGCGTCGCCACCAGTCGCCTTGTTCCAAGCATCGGCCTCGAAGTACCAGATACTGCGTGAGAACAGCCCGGCGGCCACGAGGTAGAGGAAGCAGGTGCTTGCGATGAGGAACAATTGCAGAGGAGCTTGGTTGCCTCCCTTGTAGATGAGGAAGCCAACGGCACAGCCCGCGAGCAGACCGCAGAACGTTGGCAACGGGATCGAGCTTGCCTGTACACCAAGGCTCACGCCACCAACGAAAACAATGGCTTCGATGCCCTCCCTCAGCACAGTGATGAACGGGAGAAGAAACATGGCGTATTTCTCGGCCCATGCCTTGAAGCGGTTACCGAATTTGGCTTGTTTGTTGTCCTTGGCCTCCAATGCCTTGGCGAGCTTGACCTTCCACTTGGCTTGCATCTTAGAGATGCGCAGGAGGGCAGCGCCCATAAGGGCGATGATGATTGACGCGATTAGGGCGAACACACCCTCCCAAATGTCTTCTGTGCTGCCCCAGCTATCTGTGCCAATGCCATAGAAGGCCCCGATCATGCCGCAACCTATAATCAGACATATCACGAAGCCGACGAGGACGCCGTACCAGACCTGCAAGAAAGAAAAAGGTAAGTGACGGAGCTTGTTGACGGAGGACAGCGGCAAGTTACCTGGTTGCGCAGCTTCTTGTAGACCGTTCTGTCTCGGTCCGGACCAAGTTGTTGTTTGAGAAACGAGAGCAGGACTGATACCACGATGGTCGTCTCCAATGTCTCCCTGAAGACAATGAAGAAGACGGGGACGGCGAATACTTCAGGCATCTTGAAGGATGTGGTGTTCTTCCCGGGTCAGTACCTAAGAACGAAGATTCTTTCTTCCACTCTTCCCGCGTACCAAGGGAGCAGTCCTCTGCCCAAGGTTATCGGTGAAATGAAGCTGCAGAAGAAGGGGCGGGTTTGGAGATGGGAGAAGATTGATCAGATAAGATATCCTCTCGACAGGAAATCAGATCAAGTGGTGGGAGAGTCTTGGCACGGAACACTCCATGCAGCGGAAACAGCATCAAGAGCAACGATCGACTGACCGCGATCAGCTGACGCTAGGATCCTCTCACAGACTTTGCACCTTGCAGAAAGCCACCGTCGCCGATGTCGCACTTCAGCAAGATCCGCCGACACGAGGTTCCATAACGGATGCTCAAGCATGTCTTCTCCCTGTACCCTCCGTTTTCCAGCAGGCATTGGAGAAGCCCGCCCGCCCGGCCATGTGCCTAGCGCGGGACGCACCTCTTGATTGGTTGGCGACTCGCGACGCTCACAACAGCTCTCTCGTGTCGGCCGATGCCCGGTTTGGCGAAATTCCCTCCTCGGTGCGCCCCCTGCCAGGGGATTCTTGCGCTTTGCACATAAGCGTGCTTCCATCCGCCTGCACTCCATGCCATGCATCAATTGAGATGTGTCTCAAAGTGAGTGCACTCTGGCCAGGCTTGTACTGAAAGCCCAGACAGAGAAACACAGGGATTGCGGATGCTTGGTTCTCGCTTGTTCAGAAGCTTAAATCGGGCTAGATCTTCACATGTTCGAGGTCCAGCTAACGCCAAGCAAAGGGCAATGAAAATTCTCTGCAGAGTAGAGCCGTTACGGAATGGGTGAATGAGCTCCGCTGCTGCCACCGACCGCTGACAAGTTTTGATCAGATAAGAAAAACGAGCCGACCATGCGAGGGCCCTCTTCGCCCATTGGCCTTTGATCTGATAAGATCCGATCCTCCGAAGTCGATTTTCGTCTTCTTCCCTCAGACCACGGTGGCCCACCGTCCTTGGCGCTGCTTCCACCCCCAACTCCGACTTGGTGCCGTGTCCCGAGGCCGCGGTCAGAGTTCCTAGCAGTGTCTGACCACGATCAGGCAATAATCACGCTTCTGCCAAGCAAGGCTGGCGGCCGCCAAGCATCCCCTTGGCAGGCTGTCGGTTCCTCTTCATGCAGCGTTGGGCCTAGCCCGGTGTCAAGGAGGGTATGCTCTGCTGTCAGCTTCCCGACCCGTGTGGCTCCCACCTTCTAGACTCAAAGAATTTGGTAACCGCTCACGAACTGCATGCTTCTCCTCCCACCAAACGTACAACCCGCAGGCCTAGCCTTATTACAACACAACATGGTTCCCAGCCGACGGTCTTGGCTCGCCGCAGTGTTTCTCCTGATGTGGCAAGTTGCCTGATCATCTTATCATATCGAGCACCTGATCTCTCACATCGGAGGAGCATCGGAGGCGGCTGCTGCACCGCATCGATCAATCACGAGGATTTTCGCCGGAGCTTTGCTTTTTCTGGGCAGGATGCACTGAATCACCTTTCGGTCGAAAGATCTTATCTGATCTTGATAATCGATATTCCTCCTCTCATCCACCGAGCACGTCTCGTCTGTGTCTGTTACATCTCCTAACGAGAAGGGCGGAGCAATGGCTTTCTCACTGTCCTACTTCCTGGTCTTATGTGCAGCCTTCCTCTTCTCTTTTGCTTCCGCAGCGACGCGTGTGTACAATTTTACAGCCGGGTGGTTGACTGCAAACCCAGATGGACAGTTTGAAAGAACTACCATTGGCATCAACGGCCAATGGCCTCTTCCTCGCATCGAGGCCGATGTGGGCGATCGAGTCATTGTCAATTTGAAGAATGATCTCGGTAACCAGTCTACCTCGATCCATTTCCATGGAATGTTCATGAATGGCACGAACCATATGGACGGTGTGGGCAGCGGCACCCAGTGCCCTGTGCCTCCGGGAGCCACTTTCACATATGACTTCAACGTATGACAGAAGACAAACTGGTGCATTCCTTCAGTGACTGACTTGGGACCAGATCACCCAACCGGGCACGTACTGGTATCATTCACACGTCGAGGGCCAGTATCCAGACGGCATGAGAGGTCCACTAATTATTCACGATCCGGAGAACCCATATGCCGACCTCTACGACGAGGAGCTCGTGTTGACGCTCTCGGACTGGTACCATGATCAGATGCACTTTCTGATCAAGAAGTTCATGAGCGTGACCAATCCTACGGGCGCAGAACCAGGTGAGGCGACGATAGCATGTGAAACGCATTTCCAGCGACGCTAACTGCTTGCTCAGTACCACAATCGGCACTCATGAACGACACACAGAACCTCCAGATCCCGGTCCAACCGGGCAGGACGTACTTCATCCGCATCATCAACATGGCCGCCTTTGCGGCACAGTACTTCTGGATCGAGGGCCACACTTTCCGCATCATCGAAGTCGACGGCGTCTATCATGAGCCCGCCGAAGCCAGCCAGATTTACCTCACAGCTGCGCAACGATACGGCATTCTACTCACGACTAGGAATGACACGACAGAGAACTTCGCCATTGTAGGATCCATGGATCAGGACCTGTTCGATGTCATCCCCAACGGGCTGAATCCGAATGTTTCGAGCTTTTTAGTCTACGATGCCGAAAAGCCGATGCCAACTCCTCAGTTCATTGACGAGTTTGATCCATTTGATGATATGACACTCGTGCCAACGGATGGCGAGGAGCTTCTGGAGGACCCAGACTTGGTCGTTCAGCTTGACGTACTCATGGATAACCTCGGTGACGGAGCTGTGAGTATCTCGGGCACAGGTGGCCGTTTCGCTGACTCGCCATTTAGAACTACGCCTTCTTCAGTGGCATCACCTACGTCCGCCCGAAAGTACCGACCCTGTACACAGCCCTCTCGACCGGAGACCTTGCTGTGGATCCGATCGTCTACGGCGTTAATACAAACGTCCACATTTTGGGCGAACAGCAAGTCATTGAGATCGTGTTGAACAATCATGACCCCGGCAAGCACCCCTTCCATCTTCACGGCCACGCCTTTCAAGCCGTTGTACGCGGGGAGGAGGAGTCTGGCGATTACAATGCCAATGCGGTGATGAATGGGTCGGTGGTACTTCCTCGTAGGCCCATGAGGAGAGACACACTCTTGGTCAGGCCAAACGGACATATAGTGATGAGGTTCAAGAGCGATAACCCGGGAGTGTGGTTGTTCCATTGCCATATCGAGTGGCACGTTGATTCGGGACTCGTTATGACTTTTGTGGAGGTATGTTGCCAAACCCCTAACCTGCCCGTGCTTGCTCATATGTCTTTAAACTTTCTCCACATTACCATCTATACCTGGCCTATGCTGACTTGGACACAGCAACCTCTCGCCCTCCAACAAACTCTCGCTGGCCGTATCCCGGCCGACCACCTCGCCGCTTGCGCAGCCATTGACCCGCCCATGCCAACCGCTGGCAATGCCGCCGGCAACACGGAGGATTTTTACGACCTTACCGATGCGAACTTCCCCCCGGGCCCATTGCCAGATGGGTTCGAGACGAAGGGAATCGTAGCCATGACATTCAGCATCCTTGCGGGATTGCTGGGTGTGGCGACCGTGATCTGGTACGGACTCGGCGAAATGGGCACGATCGAGGCCGACAGGGAGAAGAGGAAGATTGCGGCCATCGCAAAGGAGAGAGGCGTCGTGAGCAGGGCGAATACGGGGTCGAGTGGCGTTTCGGGGCCCGCCAATGGCGGAACGGCGGGGCAGGGCGAGGAGATATCGAGAGCGGGATGAAATGAGACGAGACGCTGCCATCTTTGAACGACATGACTCTGCACGCATCAACCCGGAAGTCGTACGAGCTAGTCGGTGAATTCCATCCCTCTTACGATACTGAATCTCAGTGGCTTGCCGCGCCGCGTCGCACGCACTAAATACCGTAATGCTCAGATAATTCCCAGGTATTAATTCCTAGATACTTCCCAGTAGTAGTTTGTCGACGGAATCAAACCCCCTGCCTATTCCTCAGGCTTTTTGAGATGTCTGTCCGGAGGGCCATCCTGCCTGCGAGGTGAATCATGGTCGAAGCATTGATCATATTATTACGATATCACGTCCCAATGACCTGGCCTCACCCGATCCGTGCCTTTAAATATGCAAGTGGTTGCAATGCTGCAAATAGCTGGTGGTCCAGGTTGCTGTGTGCGCGCGCACTCCGTAACCTTGCCTGGCCCTCTGGCCTTCAGCAGTTCACTGTACTTGTTCTTATGTAATGGGGACTAAATGAATGTAGGTACTCTCGAAATTAGCCGAATGTGGTGTTGTACGAAACGGGTGTCGAAAAGGCTTTATCCGCATACGTTCCGGTGTAGATGACTCTTCGTACCCCTTTAACCAGGCTCACCTCTACGCTCTCCTAGCTCCACCGGGCAGGTGTCTAGAGGGTGATGTCTGGAAGATCGGACCGTACACCCCTTCTTTCACGGCGTGACTCTCCTTAGGTTTGATCTCGGGTTGAGAGAACGCGGCGCCGGGGCTAACGCGAGGTGCTGAAGCCCGGGGCGCGGTGCCGGGTCGAAGTTGCACCGGACCACCGAGACGCACATCGGAACTGTCGACGATGGAGCGTACAACAAGACGTCAATGTCTCTTCATCTTCATGATGAGGTTGTAGCTTTGCACTCTGAGACACTGAATAAGTGGAGGAGGGCATTGAGGACCAGTCTCCTCGGACTATCTTCCAGTTCCATCTCGCAAAGGGTGCCCCATCGCCTGAGTGCTGTTAATACCAAATTCTTCTCTCCGTCAGTCTTGACATGACGAAAATGCGCATCCTGATCACTGGAGCGGCTGGATTTATCGGCCAGCTTCTTGCACATCGACTTCTGAACCACAAGGATGGCGAGTACTCGGTTGTTCTGACCGATGTCGTTGAACCTCCTATTCCCAGAAATGTCAAGTGGCCGGGCAATGCGAAAGCGATTGTTGCCGACCTGTCGACCGAGGCCAGCAAAGTGGTAGACCCGGCTCTGGATGCGGTTTTTATCTTCCATGGCATCATGTCTTCTGGTGCCGAATTCAATTTTGATCTGGGTATGACCGCGCCTTTCGGCACCCGCCCCAGAAAGACATCTGGGCATCTTCGACACTCTGCTAATCCCTGATGGCTAGGCATAAAAGTCAACTTTGACGCAACAAAAACGCTACTCGAGACGCTGCGCAAAAGCTGCCCCGGTGTCAGAGTCATCTATGCGTCGAGCGGGGCCATTTACGGAGGAGCAGTGTCTCAACCGATCCGCGAAAGCACGAGACCCACGCCCGAGTCTTCGTACGGAGCGGAGAAGATGATGTGCGAATATCTGATCAACGACTACACGCGCCGCAGGTTCGTGGACGGCCTTATCCTGCGCTTCCCGACCGTGTCGGTGAGGCCGGGCAAGCCGACGGCGGCGGCATCGTCCTTTCTGTCAGGCATCATCCGAGAGCCCATGAACGATCAAGAATGCGTGATCCCGGTCGAAGACCGATCGTTCCGCCATTGGCTATGTTCGCCGCGCGTCTTGGTGCAGAACCTCGAATTCTCCCTGACTCTGCAACTGGATCTGGTACTTCCGGCATACGATCGCGCGGTCAACCATCCCGGGATCGGGGTCTCAATCCAAGACATGATGGATTCTTTGGCCCGCGTTGGAGGGGAGGATAAACTGGCATTTCTGCGAGAGCAGGCAGACCCAAAGCTGAAGCCGATTCTCTACTCGTGGCCAACGGAATACGACAACACCAAGGCCCTCGGACTGGGGTTCCAGCGAGATGTCTCGTTTGACGACATTGTCCAGGACTACAAAGCCAGTCTGGAAAACCCGATCTAAACGAAACGAACGCCACATGCGTGGTCGATTACTGAGCCTCGCTCGACTTTGGAGATATTAGTTCGAGACAACCTAGTGTAGTTCAATCGTCATACAACCTCCCCTCCTCCCATTGTCTATCTTTCTCGGTTGGTTCTATGCTTTACCCGTCGAGTTCATCCAGTCCATATGCTGCTCGATGGCCTTTTGCATGGCCAGTGTGCCCTCCTCGATGATCGTGGTCAGGGGCGCCTTGCCCGCCTTCTCTTGCATGACCTCGACGAATCGATCGTTCATCGCATCGTTGACGTTGCACTTGGCGATCCCGCACGCAATGACTTTGCGAAACAGCTCTTCGTGGAAATACTCGCCCGACGCCCCGTGCAAGACCAGGTTCACCCGATCCCCGACCTGGGCGTGGATGCTGCGCAACCGGTCCAAGTCCAGCTGCGGTCCCTTGGGCCCGTACTTGCCGTGGACGTTCCCAAACGCGGGCGCCAGCCAGTGGATGCCCAAGGCCACAAACTCCTCGGCCTGTTCCGGGCTGGTCAAGAGCCCCTGGAGTGCAAAGTCCGCCGTGTCGCCGACGCCGTCCTCGCCGCCCTCGATGCGCCCCGGTTCGGCCTCGGTGATGATCCCGCGCTCGTTGCAGTACCGCGTGAGTTCGCGCGTCTTTTGGAAGTTCTCCTCCTTGTCGTAGTGGCTCATGTCGACCATGATGCCGTCGAACCCGCCTAGGTCGGCCGCCCGCTTGACCATCTCCGGCGTCTGCGCGTGGTCCATGTGCACCCCGACGGGCACGCTGGCCTTGTCTGCCGCCTCGGCGGCCGCGTGCACCAGCAAGCCGTCCGCGTACGTCACGGCCCACGGGAACAACTGGATGATGACGGGCGATTGTTTGGCCTCGGCCGCGCGCACGCCGGCGAGGATGGCTTCCACGTTGTAGCAGCACAGTGCTGGCACTGCATACCCGCCCTGCGCGGCTTTGGCCACAATCTGAAGGACGCGGTTTTGGCTGAGATGTTTCATTTTTTCTTTCCTTCCCCGGCGGTTGTTGTCGACACCTGGTGTGTGAGGGTTCTGTTCTAACAACACCAAAGTATGTATATGATAATTAGATATATCGACGGCCAGGTGGGTTAGGAGCAGGTTTTCAAACGGAAAGCTGGCTGGCTTATGAATGAACCACGGGCTCCATGCGGACTGATATACATAAAATGTGGGCGGGATCAAAGCAAGAAACGGTTTTAATTATTTTCTCCATTCGCCATATCCTAATGCCCTTCGTTATCTGGCAGTGCCGCCCGGGCTGCGCTGCGCTCGGCCTAACAAAACCCGAAACATCGGCAACTGCAAGATTGCACAACGTTCATTCGCCTGAGAGTACTAAATATTTATTACCCAACAACATATCAATGAGATAGGTAACTATAAGACAGAGACAGAGACAAGCCCTGACTTGACTGAGCGTACATGGCATGCTAGGATAACATTGAGCATTTATGTTCCGGCTTGGTTTGCTGTGTGAAAGTCCCCTAAATGAAAATGGAAATCCTCGTGCTGTTGCTGCTGCTGTTGGGACCTTTCGAGATTCAATAGCCGTGAATTTCGGCAAACTGTCCGGACTTCCCCCAGAAAATCTATCCCACTGGGGTATCCTAAATTGCCGTGTGTGGTTAACTTGCGCAACATCATTGCGCCGTGAGTGGATCCTCGATCGTCCCAGTCGTGCCCCCATGCCCCCGTGCTCGGCATGGTCGGCGACTCCTCCGACTCGCCTTGAGTCGCCTTCAGAGGTACGTATTTACTCGTAAGTGACGACTGCGTGATTAACGAAACGAGCACCGAGCAACGAGCGCGGGTGGAAGTTCTGTGCTCGGGAGAGGCCTTATTATGGTGCGTACCTATAGGTATTCTAACGGCATATGACATTCCCCGATACGGAGTGGAAGTAAAGATATTTCCGTCTGTTTGAGAATCACCAAGTGAGTGGCTCGGGCTGGTACGAGGTGAGGTGGGTGTGTTGGCCGCGTGGTCACTCGGGCAGTCCAAGTATCTATCTTAAGGAGACCCTCATTACTGTAGCGTCGACAAGACTCATCGTTATAGCATCGGGTAGCCTGCACGGAAAGCAGAACCCGCATCATCCACCTCCCGCAGAGGGTTTGAAAGACATCGCATCCCGAGAATAACAATGGCACCTCTATACTGTGAGATTCAGGATGAGCGACGAATCGAAGACGACGAACATCAATAATACCACTATCCTACTACACTCCTCGGACTTTTATATTTCCCCAGTCAGCGCGAGTCTCGTGGCTGTTTCCTATCCACAGCTACATAGACGACCAAAAGTCATTCTATTAACAATTCACCTGGTGCGGAGCATCGGCTTCATCTGCCGATTTGAAGATGTTAATGGGCCATCTTGGTTTGAGCACCTTGTACGGCACACTCAGACGCTTGCTTTGCTTGCCCAGTTGATTCACGGCTTCGATTTCCTCTGGCGTGAGCTCAATCTGGACCAAATTCTCCGCGATTCGGGATTCGTTGACGGATTTGGGAATCGTAATGTGTCCTCCGGATTCGGCCCATGCAAGCCTGGAAACAGCAGCATAAGTATTTATATGTAAACTAGGGGGTGGAAGAGAGAGAGAGACAGAGAGAGGATGATTGAGGAGTTCAAGTCATTTCACTTACACAACTTGTGCCGGTGTCACGGCTTGACCGAGGCGCTTTGATGCCGCCGCGGCGACATCTTTAACCTCCTGGCGTTCAATCGCCAGCGGGACGCCCTGGAGGTTGTTTCCAAGGGCCTTGCAGAGCAAAGAGCGTGTTAGATAGGTCTTTTTTCAAGCATGTGTGTGTTTTGGCTAGATGGTCGCCCTTATCATCAGAAGGGGGGAACAACGCACCGAGTAGCATGTGACGCGGATCCCTTTCTTTGTGCAATAATCACACAAGTCGGGGTCCGGAAACGTAGGATGCCTCTCGACTTGATTGACCGCGGGAACCACGCCGGTGGCTTTGATTAGGGCTTCAATCTGTTGGAAAGTCAGACCCGCGCTCTTACCCAAACATGTCACAGAGGAGCATGGTGATATCAACCCGCAGACGACATACATGCTCAACCAGTGAGTTCGACACGCCGATGGCGCGAACCTTGGATTTTGGAAGTTGGATCATGGCTAGTAGTATGTCAGGCTGGAGCTTGTACAACGGTGAAAACAGGAGGGAAGCCGTCCCAACCAACCTACCTTTCCAGGTATCTTGGATAGGAATATTATCATCGATTTCGACGAACTCGGGATTTTCAGCAGTCGTGGGGAATAGCTTGAAAATATCCTTGTCGGTCTTGAAAGCAACAGGCCAGTGCATGAGATAGAGCTAGAGATTTGCGATTTTGCCATGTCAATTTCGATAAAGGCAGAGCAAAGCCGCAAGAAAGAAGAGGGAGTCCAAAAAAGGGACGGGGAAAAAGACTGACATCGAGATAATCAAGGCCCAGTTCGTCCAGTGTGTCGTTGAGTGCCACGGGCACCACATCGGGGTGATGGGCACTGGCCACAGGTCAGTGTCTTGCCTTGAGGCTATCTTTTCTTTCCTTGGATATTTGATTACCTGTTCCATAATTTCGAGGTCTGAAAGGCGCAAAAACATTTTCGTTAGATCTACGATGGCACAGCGTGGAAGAGAAGATCGCGAAGCCATACGATGAAGATGTCTTTTCTCTCGAGCCCGAGTTCCTTGTAGGCTCGCTGAAGCCCTTGCGCCACTTCGCGTTGGTTGCGATAGCTATTCGGCGCACGGAACGATTAGTTACCCCTGCATACTTGGAGGTTCCCCGGCGGACGCCATCCTCACATTCTGGCAAGATCCTAGGAGCTTTGGATGAGCATGCTATCTCATTGAAATATTGTAGATGAGGACTCTTGGGGGGTTTTCTCTCTCTCAAATCCTAAACACTTACCAGATGACGGTAACCGGCCTTCAAGGCCTGGAATACCCCTTCTCCGACCTCACCAGGTTTGGCTTGCCAGGTACCATATCCTCGCTGCCTAGGAACAAGAATTAGCAATCGACGAGGGCCCCGGCGATCGAAGGACATAACGCACGGGATCTGAGCACCGGTGTTGAGGGTGACGGTTTTGCCGAGGGACATGTTTGCTAATATTCACTGACTTGGTAATTCTCGAGCTCTGTGACTGGGGTGAAGAGATCCTTCTCTTGTTCTAGAAGTACCAAGATAACACAAAGGTGTATCGCAGAAAAGCTTCGGCCTCTCGGCCAGGCGACGGTGGCCAACCAGCGGCGGCGCATTGATTCCCCGACAAAGACTTCAACGACGGAGGCCATCGGGAATATGCCGGGTTGATGCGCCGCCTCAATCTGACAACTGCTGCTATGCACCCCGGACGTACCTCGTATTCTGGAGGCCCTGAGCTGTCCTTCTGTGGCGGGCACTGCGTTCATGCATTGGTCTAGCTTCTGAGAGACCAGGTCCTGAGATCATCTATGGAACACCCATCAGGGGGCTGTGCCTTCTGTCTACAGACTCACTGCTGCCAAAGCCAGTTGCGGCCTTCACTTCGGGTGCGTCAATGAAGATCGTCAAACGTCTAACACTATCGCAATTGCTCCTGGTGTCAAGGATGAACACGCTTACCAGACGGATGAGATCTGCCTATGTCGGTCCGTATACAACAAACTCGTCCCCGAGCATGGGGATTGCTGTGACTGCGTTACTGTCACCTGCCGACTACAAAGCCCTTTCTGGGACAGGTTTGAAGTGGAGATTACATTCCAGAGTTTCTGAAGCCCTGGTAGCTTGTTTATCTACCATTTTTATTGAAAATGCCCTTTCATCATGATAGCACCCGGGGACAAACCAGAGCGACACAGGGGAAAAGCTGAGACACTGCTATGCTAAATCTCCTTCGGTACCGACGCCCGAAGAGCCCCCACCTGTTGTACCCTTACTCTGATTTGATAGTCCTTTTGCGACGTCTGACTGTAACTGGCAGTGGACCAGGATCCAGATTAAACCCCTCCTTTAGATGTGGGACGAAATCCTTGTCTTCGAGCTCGAAGTCGTATCTGTGGAACAGGGTGGCCAGGACAATGTGTTGCTCTGTGGTGGCTAGGTTCCGGCCAAGACAAGCTCGAGGACCTGTACTGAAGGGGATGTATGCCTGTTGCATCATCTCCCTCTGTGCTTCGTCGCCTTCGATCCAGCGCTCCGGCCTGAAGGTGTCGGGATTAGGGAAGATGTCCGGGTGACGCATGATGGTGTACGTGGGCACCGAAACTGTGGTACCGCAGCGGAAGTGGTGCCCGGCCACCACGACCCCGTGAGGATCGATGATGAGACGCGGCGGACCGTACGGAATCGGTGGATTCAGGCGCAGTGTCTCGGTCATGCATGTTTGCAGGTATTCGAGGCCCTTCACCTGGTCGTACGTTGCGACCTGGGGGTTCTCGTCATCCTCATCAACCTCTCCCAGGGCTTCGTCCAGCTCTTCCTGTAATTTCTTCCGAGCCTCCGGGTGGGTGGCTAATTCCCAGATTGCACTGGTCAGGCCCGAGGAGGTAGTGTCACTGCCAGCATTGAGAAGAACAATGGCTTCGGACACCAGCTCCATGAAGGGAAGGTTCCTCGGTCTGCCGTCCTTGTCCTTGAGAAGCCGGGACATGAAATCTGGCGTCGACGCTTCCAGGTCTTTGTCCTTCTCGATCCGCTCGCGGACTTGGCCGATGGCGACGGCGGTGAACATGTCGACGTCGGTCTTGCCGCGCGAAAACCAGAGGATTCGAGTCCAAAAATCGTACCAGGCTCGGGACATCTGACCGAGGGCCACTTTGAACCGAAACGCCGCCCGCTGGCTGGTGATGGTCGAGGGCACCACATGCCACTTTCCTGGTTTGCCGTACTTTGTCTGTCCCCGGAACCGATCCGAGCCATTCTTGAGGAATCCGAATGTCTCGCCGACGGCTATCTGGCTGATCACGTCAAAGGTGAAGAAGCTGAGCCAGTCGTGAGCGTCAACCCGTCGAGTGGTGTCTTCCGTGGAAGCCATTCGGTCAAGTCTCGACAGCAGCAGTGACAGATTTGCTGCAATCTTTGGCTCCAGCTCCAGGATGTTCGACAAAGCGAATGCGTTGGAGATATACTTCCGCTTCCGCTGATGTTCCTCTCTGTCTCGAGTGTTTGCAATGTTGTGGTATTCACCTGCGAGGGTGTCATAGAAGTCCGCCTTCATCAGTCTCCCCATGCTGCCGTGTCCATAGATGTCCTTGATCGCCTCGAGGATGTTGATCGAAACGTGATCGGGCCCTATTCGAACCATATCTCCCAGCTCTTTGTGGGCCTGGTCCACTGCTTGGAACCTGTCCCCTACTGCAGAATGCTTGAAGCACCATAATGGAGTGACTGCAGCGACAATACTGGGAGCAGGGAAGCGTTTCAGGTCATAAGGATCCGCAAGATAGCGGTAGACTGCTCGAATGAAGAAGAATGCTATCGACCCAACCACACCAGCTGCACTGAGGCATAAGAGCCTAAAGAGCACAGAAGGGTCTGTAAGCAGCATGGTTGTTTTGTTGAAAAGAATGGGAAGTCTGGATATGTCTCGTCAATACTCGGCCATTTCCACTCGATCGTACCGGGACCCATCTCACGGAGGCTCACGAGTCAGTTTGCTGCCTATACATATATCCTTGACTTACTCGGTGCTTCCATCGTTCGGGCGGCATTCTCCCCCAGCCATGGCCTACACCGGAACACGGTGATGTCGGTACGTTGTTGGCCTGCGGCGCCTTTGCTCATCTCATTGACCGGCGCGTCCCGGGGCATCATTACGCTGCACATTGCCTGTACTGGGCTAATTCATGGAAAACCGGCTCCGAGCACCGGATGCCTGAACTCCGGAGAAGAACCCAATACCAGTAGTGTGGCAAATTGAAAATCGAACGTGACGGTCTTGACGGAACTCTCCTGAAGATCTGGAGCTGTGGGTGGTGGGTGACAGGTGTATCCCCTGTCGGCTCTCGAGTCTGTTCTCTGTCTAGCTGGTGTGCACCTCTGAGTTACATGCCAGACCATCGGCTTCTCAAGGATACTACATGCCACCGATCCTATGATAGAGAACGACAAGCCTGCATAAGCAGATAATCAGTCTACAGGTAATCTCGGGAAATAGCTTGACATACACTCGTCGTGATCGTGCCTGCACGACTCGCAGCTCCTCAGGGAATGGGAAAGCCAAAGGTATTACTTCTGGGCCGGCTTGATCAGTGAGTTCTCCTTCTCTCTCTCTCCCATTCGGACCTCGGAGGTCTGCTCAGGACGACTTTATGATAAATCTGTGTTAATAGAACCTCTGGACTGATGGGTGCAACCTTGCAGCGCGCTGGAATCATGGCGGGCTCTCTCTGAGATTGCCGAAACAGTCGGGACCGAGGCCCAGAACCGCGATGAATTCATCCAAGAGTGCAAGACCGGCAAATACGATGGAGTCGTCGCAATATGCGACCGAGCACCGTCCAGTTTCACCATCACGGCGCGATTCAATCAGGACATCATCGACGCGCTGCCGGAGAGCTTGAAGTTCATCTGCCACAACGGCGCCGGGTATGACAATTTCGACATCCAAGCGTGTACCAACCGTGGTATCCTGGTGTCCAACTGCCCCGGGGTGGTCGATGACGCGACCGCCGACACGGCCATCTTCCTCATCCTGGCAGCTCTTCGCGGCTTCAATAATGGAATCCTCACGATCCGGGGCGGGAAATGGAAAGACTCGGCGCCACCACCACCGCTCGGTCGTGATCCGCAGGGCAAAACGCTGGGGATTCTAGGCCTGGGCGGTATCGGTCAGAATTTGAAGAAGAAGGCCGAAGCGTTAGGTATGAAGGTAATCTACCACAAACGGACCAAGTTAAGAGAGGATGCCGCGGCGGGTGCGGAATACGTGAGCTTCGACGACCTCCTCGGCCGGAGCGACGTGCTGAGCTTGAACCTCCCTTTAAACGTACGTTATAACCCTTCCTAATATTGTATAGCTTTAATTAACTAACTCGTTACCCAGTCGAAGACACGAAATCTGATCTCAACCAACGAGTTTAACAAGATGAAAAAAGGTATCGTTATAGTCAACACCGCCCGCGGAGGTGTCATGGACGAAGACGCCTTAGTCAACGCGATAGACTCTGGCATAGTCCGCTCAGTCGGGCTGGACGTGTACCAGCAGGAACCGAACATCCACCCTGGGCTCGTATCCAATCCGCACGTTTGTCTGCTTCCCCATATGGGTACCTTTACGGTTGAGGTGAGTTTCTTTCCCACCCAGCAGAGGTCCTTGAAACAAATTGAACGTCCTTCTCACACCCCAGCTCGTTAGTCCAAGACCAAGATGGAAGAATTAGCCATTAGGAATGTCAGATCGGCCCTGGAGGAGGGTAAGTTGAGAACGATAGTGCCGGAGCAGGCACACTTGGCGTGACCCGTCTCGATGGATGGCAGAGCAGACAAGAAGTGTTCGAAGTGTTCCGACATAACTCGTTCAACAAAAATACTATACTATACTATTAGTTGCCCGGAGAAAACGATGATTCAATTACATGATGCTACTGCCCAGGCAGGAACGTTTTTCACCTGGCTCGCTTTCAGTGTGATCTTCTTCGTTTCAACCAGAAGTAACGCCGTGTCATTCATGTTCAGCAAGCTCAGGATCTCGACGGGTCTGGATGGTGTCGAGGAAGGTCGTGGCGAGTTTTTCAGTCTAAAGTGTGCAAACACTTAATGCTCCCGTCTCCTCTGTTGCGATATGTACCACAAGAGAAAGAGAGCGGGTCGCGGACCTCAAAAGCTGTGCATCAAGTGTTCAGGAATACTGTGTCGTAGATGGCACTGCACTACACAGTACGGCATAGCATGAAACAACATGGGAATGACAGGCATCTGTACTATCCATCCGTCAGAGCCACAGTAGAATAACTTTTGTTCACATTGGTAAAAATCGGGAGCCACGAGGCATGCGCCCAAGGTATCGATCGTATATGTATACTACTTGGGCTCATCGAGCACTAGCTACACAGCAAGAAAGTGTTATCCATAACATTTCCTCGCGCTCCTCCGATACAGCTATTAAAACCCCCTCCTCTCCAAGAACCCCATGGCTTGGGAAGGGATCAGACATGGGGCTCCAGTTAATTAGCCCTTGTACTCGACATGCACGCTCCCAGTCGGCTTGGCCTCGAGTACTTTGCCTTCGGGGAGGATCTCCTGCTCCTGAACCTCGACGACACGGTCACCGAAATCGGCAGCGATCTGTTCGAGAGTCTTCTGCTTGGTCTCTCTGTATGGCGTGCGCGCATGTGTATGGGTCAGCAAAATCACGGTTCGGACTGCACAAATGTTTTTGAGGGAGGACTGTTTTGTTTACTCACGGGAACCAAAGATAGATGAGAACCCAGTACACCGAGCAGGCGCCGACAAAGACGTAGTAGTAATTCTCTCCGATGTTCTTGAAAGCACTCGGGCCGGCCTCGGTCACTGGCACACAACAAGTCTCGCGTCAGTTGAATTGTGGTCGGTGATAAAGGGGTTTTCGATGTGGGTGGAATACATACGAGCAACGTTGACGATGTAATGCGCCGCAGCGGCAACGCCCATCCATTTGTTTCGCAGGGCCACTGGAAGGATCTCTGCTCCGTAGTTCCAGGTGACAACGCCGACTAATCCGACTGAGGTGGAAATGCCATTAGTTTACGCGCGATTTTTCACCCCTCAAGGGCGATGCCGGGGGGGGGGGGGAAACTTACAGTAGCCCACTGCGAAAAGGTAGATGCCGACAATCGCAAAGGCCTTGCCGACCTTGTTGTCCGTGTGTTGGAACTGGCGTTGCATGACGGCAGCGTAGATTTCAATGACGATGATCCACGCCACGCCGGTAAGAAGCATCCTAGGTAATGTCACGTTAATCACATCTGCCCAACAGATGCTTGCAGCATAGACTCACTTTCGACGGCCCCAGCGATCTGGCAGGAGTAGAATAGAAATGGCAGCAGACACAAATCCGATCGTGGCCCAAACACCCGTGAGGGCGAGGACCGTCCGATTTTCGATGCCCAAGCCTTTGTAGAGGGTTGCTGGGGGGGTTGTGAGCAAGACACGAACTGGGCCGTTCAGTCAAAGCTAAAGACACTTACTTTGGTAGTACTGTTACCATACCATCAGCGCCTATCCTGATGAAGGATTGGGGAATAGACATACCTGAATGACATTGGTACCGGTGAGAGCGGTCAAAGTCTGGACTCCGATAGACCTAGAAAAAGTCGTGATTAGTGTCTTTACAGGTTGTAAGTCCTCTTCGACGCCAACTTACACCAAGATACGGTGACGATAGAGCTTGAACGCCTCCTTGAACGAGGGGACTTTCCTCTCCATCTCGAAATGGATCTGGTTCTTCATAAGACCGAACTCCTCCATCACTTCGTGAGAATGCAGGTCCCGGCGGATCTTGATAAAGGCCTTGCGCGCTTCCTCATCTTTGCCCTTCTGGATCAAGTATCGAGGCGAGTTCGGCATAAAGGTTGCCAGCCCAATGCCCATAATGATCCCCCATGGGATCTGAAGGGCGAGCGGGAGGCGCCACTGCAAAGAACCGTACGGGGCAAAGTTGCAGGCATACCCTACCCAATTGGCCGCCATCATCCCAAGGGTCAGGTTCGTCCCCACGAGACCACCGATCAAGCCGCGGTTCTTCGGGCTACTGATCTCCGACAGGTAGACGGGGACAGTCGAACAAAGTGCCCTGGACAAGCGGCTGTTAGCCTCCTTTTCTGGTCTCAGCCCGGGTGCTGAAAAGAAATCTCTTACCCGACAGCGACGCCGGTGACAATGCGCCCAGCAAGCAGCATGCCGATATTGACTGCCGCCGTTTGGATGATGCAGCCAATGGTGCAGACCGTGCATAGAAGCTGCATAAACCCAATGCGGCCCAGTTTGTCTCCAATGAAGATTTGGACAATGGCGCCCACAGCTTCTCCAGCGATATAGATGGAGCCGACCTAGAGACTTCGGGTCAACGCTGGTTCCAACTGTCTGTCTGTCTGCGACCATGCTGTTTTCATCGATCACTTACCGAACCAAGCAAGCCTGGATCGGGATGATTCATATAGTCCAGCCAGCTCTCGTGGGCAATAGCTATCGGGGCCCCGTCAGTCCTGTCGGCCGCCGCGGAAGACACTCGAGTTGGACTCACTGGTCGTCACGATTCCCGTGTCGTATCCCTACCGGCAACCAGCCGCTTAGCCAACAGCACAACATGCAATGTCCTGTCTGCTGTAGCTTACATAGAGAAACGTCCCAAGGGAGGCAAACAGCGCAATGCCGAATACCTGCCAGTCGCCGATCATGGTTGCTGCTGAATTGGAGCCGAGGAAGGTGGTGGACTTTGAGAGAGGACAACTTATGATTCCAAGGAGTCAAGTCGAAAAAAGGTGGGCGAGCTCGTCACTTTTTATCTTGAAGATATATCGCCACCACTGCCCGTCCCACCCCCAGAACCGTAGGAGAGTTGAGTCCTGGTCAATCCGGGGCTTTGGCAGGGAAATGCAGCCTCACCCCCGGACCCCCCCGGACCCCGCGTGGCAGACGGTGTTGTGGAGACGAGGAAAATCTCGTCCAATCCACTTTGCACTGCTGGTTCGGCTGCCTCATCGCCGCTCCGCGCCCGGCGTATCATTATTGCTACGGCGGCACATCTTCGTGCCGTAGGAGAGACTGGGACGATCTCGAGCAGCGTGGAGCAGCATTCAGCCGAGGACCTGTTGCCAGCATCGTCTGATACCCATGGACTACGTGGTAAAATACTGCGTTCGACACCAGCGGCTCGACCCAAGCGCATCGCCCAAAGGCGTTAGGGAGAACAGTGAGAGGTGTCTTAGAAGCGCTATGCATCGAGCTCGGAGTCTACTAAGTTGGACGTGAACTGAACCCCCAATATCGTACATACCAAGATTTACTCTGAAAAGATAGCGATCCAGAAATAATCACCTTTGACACGCGTGGTTGAGTGAAGGGCGAGAAGCAGTGTGTGTTGCGACTTTTGATATAGTGGGATGTTCTGGGAGATAGCTTCGAAATTACCTCGTATGCTGGCTGAGAATCTGACCAGATGACTCCTGGACTGGGCTGTGTAGAGGACGCACACCGGCGATTACATCCATTCACTGTCCACATCTGGCATCAAGCTACCAAAACCAAAGTCATCCCCCATGGTCGGTTGAAATCCTGAAAACCCTCCGTCTTCAAGCATTGGCATGCCCAGGAACTCGAATAGAGGGCCGAGCTGGTGCGTATCTTTATGAGCTGCGATGAGATTTCCCAGACGTTGCCTCAGACCGAAGGCGGTGCGTTTAGTGTCGTTGAAAATATCCAACCCGGCAGGTCCGTCGGGCTTGTTCTTGGTGTCTAGTACAAACTGGATGGTATCGACATATTGCTGAGCACATTGCCATCGACGCGACATCTGGCGCAGAATACCGAGAAGTGAGACCAGGTCCGTAGGAGTAGCCCCGTACGTGTTCTCGTAGCCGGCTGTCCACAAGATGACCAAAGCCCGCGCAGCACACCAGACGGTAAAGGCAAAAATAGGGCCCAGCTGGTCAATTTCATGAGCCTGTAGGCCACTGGCTAGAGACTCGAGACTCCGTACTGCCTGGCGACAGCGTCCGCAGGCCGATGGATTCGGTCTGAAAAAGGGAGAAGTGGTGGGTGGAAATGCGGCAATGGCATGCATGCGCATGATGACCCTTCAAGCCCTAGGTCAGCATAATTTCTTCATGAGGAAACAGTGGTGCATACGTATGGTAAGTGGCGTGGACCATGATCCACATGGGATCGAACGTGGGCGGCGCATCCCGTACATGCTGAGGCAAGGTGTCAAACCAGGTGGTAAGAGCTGTATCCAGGAGCCGAAAGCTGCTCTGCCACTCTTGACATCTGGCAGGGATGGAAAAGTTGACAGGTTGGAGGAACAGTTGACGGGTCCGGTCTGAGAGGGCTAGCACTTCAATCTGGCATCGCGCAAGATCTCTCGTACCGTCCGCTGGGGATCGGAGAGGCACTGTTGTATGAAACCACTCGGCTGTCGAGTTCTGGCCCCAATCTTTGTCGCTTGCCGGAAACTGGACCGTGATGCTCTTCGCGTCGATGCCACAAGGGCTGCCGTGGAAGAAGCTCGAAAATCGATCGAGAACGTAGATTGACCAGAATAGACGTCGCCTTTCTTCAAGTTCGATGCTCGGCACGTCTAAGAATTCATCGGGATCCTCATTTCGCACCATAGAATGGTTCGACTCGAAATTCGTGCCGCTGGCTATCTTGGCTAGTCCCAGCTGCTTCACGGCAGCCACCAGCATGGCCATGATGCTCCACGTTCGAGGACCCGGGCCCTGACCACAGGCGTCAAGAGCCAACAAGGCAAGAGCTTGTGTGGACATGACCGAGCAGTTGTCAACGAAGTGCAGTAATATGCGCTCTCTTGCTTTCTTCACGTACTGCTCGCGTATCTCGGCTGAAGGAGTAGGCTTCTTCCAAAACGGAAAGGAGACCACCAAAATCCCGCAGATGAGTATTTCGCGGTCGGGTCGAGCCAAATGGGCCATGAAAGTTGGCTTGTAGAATAATCTGAAGGAGGGGTAAACAAACTCAAAGAATAACTCGGCGAGCTCTTGCACAACAGGCTCAGGAGGCAGTCCATTGTCGGGTGGCGGTTGCGGAGGGAGGCTTGACCATGGGAGCTGGTTTACCACGGGCGTTGACGGGAGTGAGATCACGTCGTGTGACTGGACTGTGCGTGGCGTTTGCTGAACTCGGGCATCGGTCGTCTGGACATCGACGGTGGAAGCATCTGTTCGACATGGATAGGGTCCGACCAGGAACTCCGTTCTGCCGCCGCCGGCGAGAACCTCCTGGAGATTCTTGTTCATCTTCTCCAGGCTCTCTTCTAAGAGCGCGACACGTGTTTCGATGCCCTTCCCATAACCGGGACGTAATCCGGGTTGACCTTTTTCTCGATAAACGCAGTCGATGCCTTTTCCATTCCGTGAGCAAAGCGCGGCAACACTCGAGACGGATGCAAACCTTTTCGCCGACACGCGTCACACCGCGGGCGACTGCTGTCGCATCGTGATTTTTTGGCCTTACAAGCCTCGCAACTGTCCGAGCGTTGTCAGTATAGGCGGTTCCGTAAGAAAGAGAGGCGTCGAGGCATACGCCTTGGAAAGGGTTTTTGGCCGTTTCGGCGTGGGGCCGTCTTCGGGGAGCATCTCTCCAGTCTCCTGGAGCTCTTGTTCTTCTCGAGCATGTCTGGACATGATGAATATACCAGAGCCTACACGGACATTGCACAACAAGATTCGGAAATAGTGGTTCACAGCGTAGTGGTACAGCTGTGACGAAACGATTCGTCGCTCGCCGCTTTGGTCACCCTCGGGTCACCTTCTGCTTTAACGAATAATACAAGAGTCGCCCGTGCGCCGTAATCCCCCGCCTCCGCACCCCGCAGGGGGAAAATCTCTCGAGCATTGTTCCGGTCAGCCTCATGTCCAAATATCCTCATGTATTGCGCTACACTGGCTCCTGAGGAAGGGAGGCTGCTGGCTTGGTGAGAGATCGAGAACAACCTTGTTGAGGTCTTTGGACTCCGGTTCAGAGTTACAGGGGACGTTGTGATTCTGAACGCCCTGTACGCGACGGTCTGCGACCATCCCCGCAAACGGGAGCAAATACGCATGTTTCAGTGAGACCGCATCACTACCCGCACGTTCCTCTCCTATGTCGCAAGATAACCTCCATTGAGCTGGCCGCCGTGCCCTGCTGTCGCCTGAGGATCATGGGACATGGTCTAGGTCACAGTCTCTCCCTCGGCACCTGAATAAAGAGCCCTTTGGCCCGTGTCAAGACCGTGCCTTGCGCATCCACCATGTCTGCGTCGACAAAGTATTTTTTGTCCTTCTGGATATCCTGAACCTTGGCCCTGACCAGGACCACAGACGGCAGAGGCACCGGCTTCAGGTACTTGATGTTCAGCTCGGCCGTGACATTTTCCAGCGACAAGTTTTGTGATTCTCGGCACACGGATACGAGAATGCTCATAACCTCGTCCAGAACAGTTGCGGTGATTCCCCCATGGCAGACGCGCGGGTACCCGTTCAAGCCCTCTCTCAGAGCCAGAAACACCCGCACTTCGTCTTTGATGCGCCTGGTCGACTTGTTGGGGCGCCGGTAGAGCGAGTACCACGCTTCGATCGTGTCCTTGGTGTTCAACGTGTTGGCGAGTAATCTGTTCTCCCCCGTATCGACATGATAAAATCGTGAGGACGTTGGCTCCTCTGCAAAGTCGGGATCATCCATGACCGCCCGGCACCAGGCCAAGGCGGAGAAAATTTCCTTTTCCAGCTTTCCTACCGCGTGGTCCATTGGGGGTGCAAGCTAGACAAATTTTAGGCGAAACGGGCGCGGGAGTAAGAGGAATTTCTGGCAAGGAAAGGGTTTCTAATGTCCCTCTCTCTTTGTGCGTGTGTGGTTGGGTGGCTGATTGAAAAGACTTATGATAACAGAACCTCGGCATCTTTGAAGCGAGGCAAGTAGCTTGTCCCAGATCTGGCACAGGAGATACGTGCAAGTCCACAAAGTATGATTGCAAGCGTGCGTCTTCATGTTGAATATTGAAGCTATTTCCTCAGCGGACATCTTCCGTCATTTCCTTGCGGTTCAATTGCTACCTGTCTAATCGACATCTGCTAACAAGACAGCGTCATACAGTGAGCACTCGGGGGCACCTGGTAACTGTACAGCCACCAGCTAGCTGCCAGCCCAAAGCGGGTGGTTGATCTTGGCATCCCACCCCACCCCACCCTACAAATATTTCCACCTTCGTCGGTAAATCTACCAGGCAATGTCATGCTTCTACCTTCCAATGTAATTACGACTGAATACGGAAATGCTAGTTATAGGACACACACATGCATAGATTGGATTCAAGATAAGAGGACATTCATTGTTCGACTGGAGTATAACTCATAAGTCTTACGGCCTACTTCAGCCTCGTCTGAGGTGCGGTTCTGTTCTACCTCGTCTTCTCTCTCTCTTCATTATACTACTGATCGACTTCGTCAAGACAATATCAGACACCTCTACTAACTGCTCTCCTGCGCCAGGGTGACCTGATCCGTGACAAGCATGCCGGCAATACTGGCGCTCGTCAATGTAGACAAGACACCAGAGAACAAGGCGGAAAGCGCCACGCGGGAGACATCGCCAGCTCGAGAAGGTGCGATCTGTGACAATACGCCGATTTGCGTGCCTAGGGATCCGAAGTTGCCGAATCCTATTAATCAAAATTAGCTATTTGTTGTAGAAGAGACGGGCTCGGATAGGCACAAAGGAACAGGGGGCCAATAGCATACCGCAGAGAGCATAGGTCGCAATCAGCCTCGAGCGCGGGCTCATGTTGACATACTGCGGCTCGCTGGTGAGACTGTTATAGGCGACGAACTCGTTCGCGACGACCTTGATGCCGATGAGTTGAGCGACCTGGAGGAGATCGTCACGCGGGACGCCCAGGAGGAAAGCGACGGGATAGCAGATGTAGCCGAGGATAAGCTGCAGGGTGAGATAGGCTTCACCGTCCTTGGTGATGTTGATGTATCTGTTTCGCATCGTTAGTTTGGGAGAAATTGAGAAAGCCTGAACGGGGCCATGGTCTCACCTTCCCCACCAGCCAAGCAGGCCGTTGATCAGACCGATGAGTGCGATAATGCAGAGTAGTGTAGCAACAATCATGCCCGCAATCTTAATACCCAACCAGGCACCATTGGCAAATGCGTGGAGGGCATTCGTCGCGCGATGCTCGTCGTCATCCGGAATCACCACTCGGCCGGACGTGATCGTCTCCTCTGTTTCGGGGTATCGCATCTTCGATACCGCCAAGGAAGCCGGGATAGACATGATACAGCTCGACACCAACGCCTGAGGATTCAACCCGAGGCCGATATATGCGACCAGCACGGAGCCCGCAATAGTAGCGAACCCAGAACACATGACCTGATGGATTTCGGCGAGCGTCAAGTGAGGGACGAAAGGTCGAATCAACATGGCCGATTCACCCTGTCCGATGAACGGCGACGCCGCAGCAACGACCGCCTCGGCACCAGAGACGCGCAAGCTCCAGAAGAAGAAGACGGCGAATTTACCGATGAACCATTGCAAAATGCCCAAGTAGTACAGCACCTGCACGAGCGAGACGAAGAAGATGATCGGGGGCACGACGCCGGTCAAGAACCAGTGCAGATCGATGACGCTGGATGCGGTCAAGAAGGTCGTACCTTGGTCGGCAAACCCCAAGAGAGCGCGGGCAAGGAAGGAGATGAAGTTGAAGATGTCGTAGCCGGCTTTGGTGCGGAGGACAAAAACGGCGATGACGAACTGCGTCAACATGCCGCCGATGACGGTGTGCCAGCGGATCTTCTTCCTGTCGCGCGACGTGAGCCACAGCAGGGCGATCATCACGGCGAGCCCGAGCAGAGAAATCGCTCGGTTGCCGCGCGTGTTGTCTGCGGATTCCTCCGAGACGAATGAGCCGACGAGAATGGTTGCAAGCGCGACCAGTGCAGCGAGCCAGATGCGCAGTTTCTCTGGAATGGCCTGGTACACGCGCACGCCGGTGTTGTTCCACGCCCAATGCATCGGGCGGGTGACGACGGTGATAGGGACCCAGAAGAAGATCATCCGGAGGGAGATGGCCAGCCACAGAAGGAAGGGTTTCAGCCAGCCCAGGTTGTCTGTGCGGTGGAGAACGAGGCCGGCGATCCACCATCTATCACAAAATCAATGAGACAAGTTTTGACGCCAACCAACGAGGTCGAACTTACCCGGTGAAGAACAGCCAGATGAAGATGTGCACGAAGATCTTATATTTCGCATACAATCTCGAGATGCGGTGTTTTTGGCCATCGTCCTCCGAGCCGTTTGTCATGACCCTCGTGGGGTCGGCGGTTCCCTTCTCGGCGTCGTCCGAGTTGCTGAAATCTTTCTCGTGGATGTGCTCCGAGGACTTGCGAAGCTGATGCTTGAGATAGTCTTGAGGGTTGTTGTTGACGAATGCCATGTGGTTGTCGGCCGTCGTGCCCTCGGCGTACAGGACCTCGTCACGCTTGCCGGTCAGTGAAGGGCGGCCGTGGTGGAGGTGCTTGTGCTGATGCTCGTGCGAGTAGTGGAGCGTCAGGTCCGGGTTCTCGTCGACGCCCTTTTGCAGCGAGGGGTTGTGGCCATGATCGGGCAGGTCATGGTGGGTTCGTCTTCGCTCACCCCCCTCGGCAGGCGCGTCGATCGGGTGAGCGGCGTGCACACCGTCGTGGTGGACCTCTCTCGCCTCCTTGGGGTCGATTGAGGCAGGACTGGAACTCATCTTGTCGGCTGTCTGCGCTCGTGCTTGTCGTCGAGGTACTTGGACAAGACGGTGGATCGCAAGAAGGAGAGTGCCAGCAGCAGGACAGGCACGAATGCGACGAAAGTGAGCAGCCAGGGAGACATGGCGGAGAGGTGGAATGGTATTATGTATTTGCTGCGTCCACCCGTGAGCACCAGCGCTGTACGGTTATCGTCGAGATGCCCTAAGTGGATGGCAGCTCCGACGAGCTTGACCAGGGCTTCAACAGTCGATTGTGCGAGTGTGAATTGAATGTGGATCGCGATGGCCGGGGATGATCTGCCCGTCCACGACTGTGAGTGGTGGAATCGCGGCGGATAGACGTCGCCCAACGCCACTGACGGCTCAAGGGTTGCAGCGCTAGAGGCCTTGGCTCTGGCCTCCAGGTCGCCCAGGCGTGCCGGGTCTGGTTCATGAACGGCAGCGTGTCTACCAGGTATCTCTCGCTTCAGCCCCTACAGCCGAACGGATGGTGATAAAGTCACGGATCTGACTTGCTGAAGCGGGCAGTTCGACCATCAGGCCAAGCTCCCTGCGACCCGCCAAGTGATAAGGGCAAAGCGCGTATTGATCCCACGAGGCTCAAGTCCTTCGCTGTCACCGCGCGAATGCAACCTCGACCTCTCTTGCTGACCTGCCTTCTCCTCTACCGGACGAATCGGACACAGCGTCCTGCTCCTCCTCCCTGTCAGCGCCTGTTATCCATTTCCCACGCTTCGGTCGCCTCCGCTTTCTGGGCAGCTCCAAGGATTCTCAGACCCAAGAAGGTGGATAATGAGGGCACCAACGGGCAGCAAGAGATAGACGAGACATCTCAAATAGACCAGTCGCGAGCAAACGACATTCCTATTTTCCTTTGCCACAATCTCTACGTCGCGTGCGTGACCCCTCTCCACCGCGCCCTCCTGCCACCTGCAATCTGCAATCGAACTTCCAGAAATCACAATTTCGTTGCCGAAATACGACTTGGCTGACGATTGCCAATAACGCACTGTTGATGCACAAGCAAAAGAAACGAAGTGTGTTGATGCACATAATTTGACATGGCGCAGTCCCTCCAACTCCTCGCTATTAGTCCAGTTCGTATAGAGAATAAACCAGATACCAACTACATTCGCCAACGAGTGAGTCGCCGAGCAGTTCTTGGCTTAGAGCACGTTGCTCGACAGCGACACTCGCACGGCCGGTCCATCCTTGCCCCCAGCTCCCCGCGTGCTCAGCATTCCAAAGCGTAAGAAGACCTCGCTGCAGGTAACGAGGATGGAGATGACGATAAGCACGATGATAACCCAGGTGATCTGTGACATCTTGTTATCAGAAATATAGTCTGACAGCACTTCGGCCAGATCGAGGAACACCCGACACCGTTCATTAAGCACCTGGATCCGAGGCTTAATTTCGAGATACTCCCGGACCGCGTTGTACAGCGGATGCAGGGTCGGCTCGCTATCCCAAATCAGGTTCGGGACGTCGAGCACATTCGAGGCTGCAGGTAAGCAACAGTCAGCCACAGATAGCCGAGGAAAGAGCCAGAGCTGGACTTACACAAATTGACATCCACGCGACTCTTGAACAAACCGCCGAGCAGTTTGATCACCTCTTCTCGTTTCATGCCGAGCTCTCCCGTTTTGGCTAGCTTGCCGGGCACGTCTTTGGCAGCTTCCATCTGGGCCGCCATTGCTTCTTCAAAGAAGCCTAATTTGGTGCTCTGCGCAATTGCATGGCTGATGGCCAGCTTGATCATGTGATCGCCACTGCGCAACGTGATCATGTCGTTGTAGACCCGCGGCCGCGAGATCTCGTTATTGTACTCGAAATGGAACTCTTCCGTCTCGAAATCTTCTTCCTCCAAGGCGTTTGTGGTGAGAGTCAACGGTGATACAACGTTAGTGTTCGGGTCGACAATGGTCGCGAAAGCAAAGTCGGCCAGGACATCCTTCTCCTGCCTCTCACTGAAATTCCAGAACACCACCACTCCATAACTGAAGACGAACATTTCGGCGAACCGGTAGGCGTCAAAGGACTGTCCTCCACCCGGACTGTTTGACCTTTGCGAATGGTTGCTGTTTCTGCGCTGGCCGTTGAGCCGGGGTGGCTCCAGCTCGTCGGTGTTATTGCGATCCAAATCGACTGTCTGTTCGTCTGGCGTGTAGTTCCCTATCACAGAATGCTCCTCCTCCTCCTCGGCATAATATGGCTCTCGATAGTCTCTCTGCTCACTGCGCTCAATGGCCTCATCCAGAACAGTCCCACCTTTGGCGCTCTGAACCGGCGGACTGCTTCGGAGACGGTATCCATCGTTACCTGGTAGTAAAGGGAGATGGTAGGCACAATACAAGCAGTCGTCGTAGAGTTTGGCTCGGGCGCCATGGCGTTGGCGAACGAAGGATGCGGTGGAGTGCAGTTTATACGCTTGTGCCGTGCAGTATGCCGTGACTCTGGGGAGCTCCTTTTCCGTCCGTCTAGCCTTGGGCAGTCTCTCGGCGTAGCTTTTGAATCTCTCGCCCCCAGGTTTGCGGTAGTCTTCATCATCCCTGGGAGGCCCATTGTCGGCGTCGGCACCGGGACCGAACTCGCCTTTCTCGTCGTCCTCCTCGACAGCTTCGGGAAGCAAAACGAGCTTCTCGGATGTTTTCGTGGAGCGGGCCGGCATTCGAGGTCCAACAGGGCCAACAAAGCGGCCAGTGAGTCTCGGGTCGACTGGTCTGCCTGAAGTCGTTCTGAATGGTCGAGGTCGCGGAGGCACTCGCATTTGGGCCGACGGAACATCGGATACATGCTGCAGGACGCTGTCCACGGTGATGAATCGGGAGGGCTGCCTCCGGGGCGGCGGAAACGGCCTGGCTTCTCGAGGGTCAGAGACCTGCGCGAGCTCAATGTTAGTGCTGTCTATTGGAAGCATCATCTTTCATATGAGAGAGACTGACCAGGACACTGGGGCCTCTCCTCGCAGTTGTGCTTGGGCGAGACATGTTACAGGTGGCACCTGCTGCAGGTCGGATGGGGAGATCGCGACAGGAAGGAAGTATCAGCTCAACTGTCTGGACATCTAGAGTAGTTGGGACCGAACCACAAACTGCGACACTCGTCGGTGCCGTGATCGTCGTCATAGCCTCGGTAGACTTGCCCCAGAAGTGCAATAGGAGCGAGTCGTTTACATAAGCCGCTATTCGGTACTCAATGCAACTCAGCTGAGTGTCAGTAGAACTCCTTCGAACAAATTCCCACTATGCCAACCCCATGATACTTCATGTGAAGCGAGAGGAATACAGCTGCGGAATCGCAGCTCCTAAGCGATAGATGGGTAACTACAACCAAGAAGCTCTGCGATGCGAACCTTGAACCCCCACAATCTCAGCAAGGCGTCAACTAACTTCCCTCATACCGTCTACGCAATTTTCATTGTGGCATTTTTGAGCTCATGCGATCAAGACCTCTGAGCGGCATGAATTCGGCCCATACTGCAGCTCAACGACACTGTGAGCATGTTACAGAACCTCCCCGTGGGATACACACCTGGAGGATGCTTTGAGAGCCCCCCGGGAGCATGTCAAAACTGCAAAATGCTCCATTGTGATGCTCCACACAAAGTATCCCGATAAGTCCCCCACCAACCTCAATGAAAATTTCAACACGCTTTGGTATAGCACTGTCGCTCTGCGTGAAGAGTGGCTCAAGCACTTCTTAAAGTGACGCTCTCCAGCGGTCCACCGGATGTTAGCAGTTTCTTCAATTTCAGCACTATCATTGTTAGTAACTGAAGTGACCACCGGGATCCTCCCTCATCGGTTATTATTCTAGGTATCAGGACTCCGAGTGTTCCAGCTTTTCCGGAACGCAATTGGCAATCTATTACAGTCCTTACCCTTTACACTTGGACCGATTGCTTAATACGGTATTCCGATCATAAAGGTAGGCACGCGGGCAATAGGCGAGTCTGCTTGGGTGCTCCATCGTGTGGAGTCGAAAACGCCACGATATCACCTTTTTTGTCGATCACTGGAGATGCCCGGCCAATGATTGCGAGACAAAGATACAGCCTTCGCAGTTTCCTCCGGTATGTGGGAGCAGGGCAAAAAATGGACCATCCCCGTGGGATACAGGGTAAACCTCTGCTTCAGAGGTCATATAAGATGGGGTTCGTTCTCCCAGGACTATCTTCCTATCTGTACCAAGACTTGCACAACCCATCGAAGCTTGCAACCTTTATTCGCCCATCATGGAAAAGCTCAGCAGCTGGAACGTTGCCCACCGGCTCCAGAAACGAAGGCTTCTAATTGCGTGTGTATATCATTGATCCTTCGCCAATACGATCGGCCTACTGACATCTCTCCTAGCATCAATAGTGTGGCCGGGCTGTCAATTCTGTTTTTCGGCTACGATCAGGGCATGATGGGAGGAGTTAATACTTCTTATGATTATTATACCAGGATGGGCTTCGGTCATCGCGGACCAGATGGCGGTCCGGTAGTGACAGACACGTTGCTTCAGGGAGGGATCGTCGCGGTCTACTACTTGGGCACTCTTGTCGGAGCCTTGGTCGGAGGCTCCATTGGCGATCGATTCGGCCGCGTCAAGTCAATCTTCATCGGCGCACTGATTGCAATTGTGGGTGCGTCGTTGCAGTGCTCAGCCATGAATCACAGCTGGATGATCTGTGCACGTCTTGTTAACGGTTGGGGCACTGGTATCCTCAACGCCATCGTTCCTGTCTGGGCCACGGAGACTGCCGAGCACAAGTCACGCGGACAATTCGTCGCCATCGAATTCACCCTCAACATCCTTGGCGTTGTCATCGCCTACTGGCTCGAGTATGGGTGCTCATTCTACGGCAACGGCGAGTCTTCCTTCATCTGGCGCTTTCCGGTCGCTTTTCAGATTCCCATGCTCATATGCCTGGCGGGAATGGTCTTGTTCTTCCCAGAATCTCCCCGTTGGCTTGTGAAGATGGGCAGGGAGGACGAAGCTCGTTATATCCTCGGCAGACTTCGGGGTGATTCAAGCCATGAGGACAAGGAACTGGTAGAAGCCGAGCTCCAGGACATCATTCAATCGTGCCAGTATGAGCGCAGCAACTTTCGCAGACAAACCTACCTCGATATGCTCTTCGGCGCTCGCTCCGGCAAACTGCATACTGGCAGGCGGGTCCAGCTGGTTGTCTGGTTCCAGATCATGCAGGAGTGGATTGGCATTGCGGGAGTCACCATCTACGCGCCCACCATTTTCGGTATTGCGGGAATGAGTCCCGCGAAACGCCAGTGGATTGCCGGCCTCAACAACATCTTCTATATGTTTTCGACTTTGATCTGTGTCTTTACGCTGGATAGGATAGGCCGGCGCTGGACCTGCTATTGGGGATCCGTCGGGCAAGGCATTGCCATGGCCCTCGCCGGTGGGTTCTCCAAGCTGGGTCAAGATGCCCGTGCCGCCGGCGACCTCAGCAAGGCCAGCAGCTACGGAAATGCCGCCGTGTCAATGGTCTACATCTTCACCTCTGTCTTCGGGGCCACTTGGTTAACAGTACCCTGGTTGTACCCGGCGGAGATCTTCCCTCTGGAGATTCGCGCCAAGGGCAACGCGTGGGGCGTCGTTGGCTGGTCCATCGGCAACGGCTGGCTGACTCTCCTGTGCCCCATCATGTTCCAGCAGCTCGGCGAAAAGACCATGTACATCTTTGCCGCGTGCAATGCCATCACCATTCCCATGATCTGGGCGCTCTACCCCGAAACCTCTCAGCGCACGCTCGAGGAAATCAATCTGCTCTTCGCTTCGGACAGTATTTGGAACTGGGAAGCGGAGAAGAATCTTGCTCTACTTAGGGAACAGGGCGAAGTACCTGAAAGACGCAACTCCGTCCTCTCAGCCCGGCGCCCTAGCTCGTCAACCGATGTCGCTCATGGCCCCATTGCCCGCCTTCACCACAAAGATTCAACCATCGAAGTCGAAAGCAAAGTCTGAACATCGACACTGACCGCAACGGCAAGTCGGTGCTCTCCTTCCGTAGTAGAGACGACTGAGAAATGATCCAAGGTATGATACCCTTCCGCAAATACATTGACAAGACGTCGAGTGCCAAATCGCCCGCGGAGGAGAAACCTAGCGAAGGACAGGACGACCACGAAGGCCTTGTTGTTGAAGCAATACCGCTAGCGTCCGTCCATGCTTAGCTAGTGTATTATACACTCGTACTTCGTACAGTGAGGTGCAATAAGTTTGGATACAGAGAGAGTACACCCAGAGATAGTAAAACTTCCGCTTAACCAGGGTATTGTCGAAGTGTTCGCGGCCACCGGACATGGTATACGCACTGCTTAATTTGGTGGACTGGCACGGCCGCACGCCGCCGACAGTGGATTTCAGCGTCGATCCGGTTGTGCTGTTCTTCCAAGCGCGGGTGCTCGCTTGCTCGGGGAGGGTCTAACTGGTCTGGCCGTTGCTCGCCTTGATGGCCATGCGTATCGAGAATGATGAGCTTCTACGCAGAAGTCCTGTCCTGCCTTGACCCAGAGCGAAATGCTTTGACGGAGCTCCGTATTGTTGCATGTAACCAGTTGATTGGACTAATCATTGACGACAGCGATTCGGAATTCGACACAACGACATACGAGGCCGATGGGGACGTAGCTGGTGGGTGTCAACTTCTGTAGTGGTCGACGAAGGTGTCTGCGAGCAAAATCACCGAAGCGAATTTTGATCATGCAGTGAACCAAATTTGGGTGCTGATATGCATAGCGGTCACGGTGGTCTAAGGCTTGCGTTGTCTTGATCTAGCTATCTCTGTACAGGAGACCCGAGACAACCAAACTGAAGCCCGGGATCACCATTAGGTCACAGGGCGAAAGCTACCACAGGAACCTTCTCATTGGAGTGGGAAGGCGGACATCCCATTGGGTTGAATTTGGTAAACCACGAACGCAACGGTAGAGACGAAACGTAGTCACGTATCCAGATTCTTTGCCAGAAGCACACCATCCCCCAGCCGTCTAGTTCCTAGGAGATTCATTGTTGCAGCCTCCACGAACATTCCCAAGAATTCAGGAACCTCCAATACCGAGGATGATGACCACCAGCTTGACAAAATTGTCGTACACCAGTATTTTGACCAAGACGCAAGCAACAACAAGGTAGAAAGCCTGGATCACCAAAGTCAAAGCCACACCGCATGCCTCAAACGTCTGCACTCGGAGCGGTATGCCCTCTGGTAGCCAGCAAGGACGGAAAACATAGACATAGAATCTCGCACAGGCGCTGAGCGCGTACATGAGCCGACCAGCAGCTCCCAAAGTCATAATCCAGTAAAAGCACTGGTATAGCAGAGACTCTTGTCCACTCAGCTGCATTATCCAGGTGAAGGTAACCACCCGCCACAGCGTGAAAAAGAGAAAAGCCGCAACGATTGCTATCGTGATGCTATAAGATGTGTTCCTCTGCGCAGTCGCTGGGGTGTTGACGCTAGTTCGGTCGTCGGTGCCGTGGTCGCCATTGCTGAAACGAGGTTCGGGCCACTCGTGATCGAACGAGCGTTCGACGGTCTCGTCATGGTCTGGCTTTAGGTCCTTCTGCTCCGATAGACTCTCGGGATCAGCTGTGACGGCGTCTTCCTCATCGATAACTTCAAGGATGTGAAGGGGGATCTCGCTCAAGAGGGGTGTCGCTAGCAGGGCACAAAGGAAGTACTCGATGACAGGTTGCATGCTTGTCAGTGATGGGTATGTACTCATAGACTCGGACATGCAGAAGAAGAGGAGAGAGAGTCGTCGGTCCAAGGAATTGTAAGTGATTGCCGCAAGGCGATGGCCGACCCTTTGGCTCGCATTTCAATCCAAAATCAACAGGTCAGATAGAGGCCAGCGCTAACTTGAGATGGCGCGGCTATCACCTACCACCTGAAAATGGCGGCGAGAGGGAAGCGCTATTGCGCGTTCAGGGCGGTGCCAAAACGAATCGCATTGGCCTCTTGGTATCGCAGGGCCGGATTCTGACCAGGTTCAAACAAGGACGACACGAAGAGATCGCACAAACAGGTGGCAGTGAAGCCATGCTATTTCAGGACTAGCCTGTGCGAGCCCTAGTCCTTTCCTGTTTCCAAGTACCACGACCATCAAACAACAATTATGCATCGAAGAGAGGCACCATCTCAGCTTCTTATTCTTGACCTTTATTTTTGGCTGGACATCCCCAGCCCCGTCTACACAGCCGGAAACAGTGCCTGCATTGTCGAGGAAATCCCCTGCCATCAATGCTTCCACCGTTTACTCGCATAAGGATGTTGAGTCAACCTCAATATTGGGCCTCGGGGAGCACCCAGGATCTGCTGGAGCACAGACCTGAATCGCTCTATGGGTTGATCGACGCAGAACCCAGAACCCAGAACCCAGCAGGGGACCTTCATCTGAAGGAGTGGCGCATGTCACGACCAGGTCACAAGGCAGATTCTGCGTATAGCGTCTACGGTGCTTCTGAGCCCCATAACGCCCAGGTTGTGTTTAACTGCGCGCCTAGCTCCCTCGTGTGAACCATCAGCCCCTAGGGCATCGGGGCTTTCCGATCGCTGATAGTGGTTAGTTCCTTCAGCTTCTCTTCGGTGTTTGATCAGTGTTCTTCATTTCGCGGCTTGCTGCACAGTCCAGAAATCTTGTCCGCAAAGCCGGCCTTCCTAGCGCCTTATCTCCTATAGACACCTTTCCCGCCTTGTTGCATCAGTGTTCCGAAGTGTCGCGCGGCTTCGATCCCAGTATAGGTCAAGATGGTGTCTCAAGATCGACCTGCGCAACCTCAGAACCATTCGGAAGGTACATGGCGGCGGAACACCTATAAGTAAGGATCAGCTCATATGTGTTGCCTCCTTCAATCGCATAGTAGTTGAGATCGACGCCCAGCAGTCATTCGATTCCCCTTCACGGCCTTCTCTCACTCTAACACAATGACGCGAACTTCGATCCTTTCTCTCCTTTCAGTGCTCCTGTTACTGAGCCAGAGTGTGGCTCACGCAGCTGTCACTTCTAAAGCCGTTGGCGGCGGAGCGTCGTTGCGGAGGAGGCAATATGGAGCCATGGGGCATGGAGCATACGGCATATTCGACGGAGCGGAGTACAGGTGGCATCAGATCTATGATGGCACATGGGTCGGAGTGGACCCTGATGAATGGGACGACACAATTCACACGCCAAATGACGCGCCACCTCCCTGGAGTGGCTACACGCCCGAGACCGTCACCAATGCCTCTTCTCTGAATGAGCGAGACCTTGTCGCCAACATATGCAGCGCCGGGAACGTTTGTATAGCCGCTACTCAGAACGCAGTCTACAACCTCAGAACGGCTGCGACGCAGTTTTTCACCAACCTCGCTCAGTCACAGCAAGGACAGACCGTGGTCAATCTCCTATCGATGCCAATTGTTCAAAAGGTGATTATTGGTTTGTCTCCCCTGCTCGAGCTCTCTTGGATTGACTGTCAATATCCACCTTCGTGTCCTTTGCCAAGAGAAGTGCTGATCTCAGTACAGATGGAGTGGTCAATGGTGGTGTCTCAGGCCTTGTCGGGGCACTGGTCCAAAAGGCCGCGACTCAAAATGGTCCGCCCACACTTACCGCCGGGGTGAGCGAGACTTCGGTCTGCTCAACGGAAAAAGACCCATTGGACGCGGTCATTCTGCTGTTACAACAGCAGGCAACCCAATTTGCCCAGATGAACTCCGCCTTGGAATCCATTGCACACGAGCTCAACGCAATCAAGTTATCTATCGGAAGTGCAGTCAACAGTCAGGATTTCATCACCGTCACTGTCGCGACCATCGAATGTGGGGAAACACCCAACCCTAACCTGCTTGGGAATTGTGATATTGCTTTGAACAGTTGTTGAGGCTTGGTTTGCGATGGTGGTATGCGTCGCTGGAATGGTCTTATGTCCCTCTTTACCCCCTGTTCTATTGCGAGACGAAGCATGTTGGCGACGATTCTGAAGTGGTGTGGACGGCGATTAACCAATCTTATCACGCAAGAGCTGTGGGGCTAAACCAGTGAAGGCAGCCAGCCACTCCGGTGGGGACGGGTGTCATGCCGTATGAAGGGGCATCACACATCACACGAGAGGCTTTGAGGTCGCTGGTCTCTTACTCGGCTCCTCCGACCTGGCGTCTCAGCGCACGGCGGCAGTGCCCCTTTTACCAATTGGAGTTAATGATCGCTTTGAACCTTGGCCGTGGAACGAGTCCCAAAAGACGAATATTTACTCAGTTCGTCTTCCTCGATCGTCCCCTTTGGCGAAACTGAAATAAAGGCTTTTCTACCCTGTCTACTCCAATCATCACTCTGAATCCGTCAACACTGGGATTAGCAATAAGAAGATAGGCGAGTATTGCCCGTCGGAAAAGTTAGGCCTCGCTGCCGTATCTGCGACAAGCAGAGCCAGACTCGAACTAATCCTATGATCAGCTCACTAAAAGTCGTGGAAAAATTGCCGTGCGACCGGGGCGAGATTATCGGCGGACGCTACCAGCTTCATGCTACTGGCGACCCTAGGATTATTGCTCGACTGTTTGAAGGCGGCGATGATAGACATGAGTTGCACTGCGCCCTTAAGGTCGATCGTGGCGGCGAGGGTGTCGACGGCTTCAGTGGCCTCCTTCTCGGTAAGGGCATGAGCGGGTTTCGACGAGGACCGGGGCGGACAGGGAGTGCTTGAAACGACGTACATGTATCCGCCCTCGTCATCCGAGCTAGCGTCATTGAAACCCTCGTCGGCGTCGCTGTCATCTGGCTCTTGTCCTCGCCTCCACTTTCGTTCATATTTCCTTCTTATATTTCCGGGGTGTCGGTCTGGACTAGGCTGCCTTAGGCCATTCTGCAGCTATTCGTCAACCCCTTTTTGTTTAGGAGAAGTGGCAGGTCGGAGGTTGGTGACCAGGACAAAGTTGAGAGCGTTCCCGAGTGGAAGAAGAGTATAGCGAGCCTATACTACAAGCACTTAGCAAAGCGGATGAGGCGCGTCGATTGGGACCTATCGCCTTTAGCGGCATCGGAGGTGCAGAACTTACTCTGATACAAGGCAGGAGGGCGCAATCGGTTTTCCCGTGCACAAGGATTCACGAAAAAAAAGGAAATGCCTCCAACAAGAATTGAACTTGTGATCTTCGCATGAGCATGAAAGAAGGATTTCATTCCTCCGGTGATACAAGTGCGACGCTTGAACAGAATCAGCCTGGAGTTCCGAAAAACATGTCTTGAGCACTCACCGTTACCACTGCGCCATAGAGGCTAACCATTACCAATTGAGCATACTTTTGGGGCATTTTTCACTTGAATGTGAATTTAGTTGGCCGGGCTTGGCAGTGTCCTTGGTCGGCATTACTTCGGTAACCCGACACGCTCTTCGCAGTCTACAGGTCACGCGCCCGTACAATTACTTGACGACGGGAATTAAGTTGAATCTCCTTGAGTGAGGGTGCATAATATTGTACTGTTGTGTGTTGATAGATGCTTGACCACTCCTCTAAGGAGAAATGGTGATATCTCTCCCTCCGTCGTTCATCTGCTATGCAAATTTGACCAAACACGCTAACCATCTCATACTGCCTTCAATTCACTGACGCTTTTGTTTCTTTCCTTCTCTCTATTTTAGTGTCTTAGAGAGTTGCAATCTGAAGGCCTTGGACCATTCTCAATTCCTCCCTCATGCTGTGCTGTCACACTTACTTGGTCTCTTCACTTCGATCAACCTGTGGATTCAGCATGAATATCCCCCGTGTACCTTGCTACTGGCCTGGCTGTTCAAAATCGATAGTACTGAATTACCTTGGGAGACATCTTGAACGGGATCATAATATTGTTAGCGGATTTGCCTACCACCACTGTGGCTCCACGGCAGCTACCGCCCTAACTCACCCAGCTCTTTCCCGGAACTTGTCCACAGATAGGATAGTAAAGTGAACTTAAGTTGAGCTTAAGGTGAGCCTCCGTATATTTAGCCTTGCTTCTTTATTTGATAATCACCCAGTCATTAACTGCTCATCACTGTCTCCATTCTCTGTATTCGCCTATCCTGTTGGATGCTAAAGCGTTGGGTCAGCCCGGCTCGGCAGCGGTACGTTGATGGGTGATGACGCGCATTGACGGTCGAACACGGAGGGAGCTTGGCCCCTCAGCCCGCCTATCAGAGCCTAACACTTTCGCGTCAAGACTCTTGTCTCAGCGACACCGTCGATACGCCAACCAGGTCTGGGTTTGCACAAAGGCCACATGCTTCACCAATGGGGGACAAAGTCAGTTCCAGCCCTGTATTGCCTTGCATGGAAGCGATCCTTTTCCCTCTTGAGGGCTATCTTATTACCTGTCAATTGACCTCCAGACCGCATCCTCGCGTCGGTGCGCATTTCCACACTTTTCTAGGTGTGCCTTGAGAAATCGTGCGGGTGCTGCATGAGATGAAAGAAACCGTCCTGGCGAGCTATGTAGGTGTGGTATGCACCCTGATTGGCGGGGGACTGCCCTCCTACACACCCAAGTGAGGGGGCTTGCAGCATCTTCTTCGCGAGCGAAATCATTCAGGTCTTCAGCTGAGCGCCACGTTGGGCCAGAAGCGTCTCCACGGCGTCTCTGGATGCGAGGGTCGCGCCGTAGCTCCCTAGAACGGGAGGACATGGTGGACACCTGGCCACACAACAACGTGCAGCTCAAATGTCCCAGATCCAAGGACTTCTTCCCTTCATGGTCTTGATAGGTTCAACGACTGCGCCTAAGTGCGAGGACCAGGTATACTCACCATCCCTTGCGCTACGAATGGGCACTGATTCACTTTAGCCATCCTCCGCTGCCGCCACCTCGATCGCCAACCGTGCGTTTAATACGGGCCTGAGGGCCTTCTGGCTGGCCTATCATCACGCAATCAGGTCGTATCCAGCCATTTTTAAGCAAAGGATCATATCCGGAATGTAGTCAGGGAGTCACACCGGTCGCGATTCGGCTCCTGGAGAGCACATGTCGATTGGGTGCTCCCCACCCTGCGCTAGTGCTGGAGGTAGCCATTCCACCATACCCTGCAATGGGAGAACTGGTCCTTCGCGAATCAGCCAACGGTAACGAATCTTGGGGCTTGCCAGCCATGCGGCGTACAGTAATTGTAGCCGCATTCCCTGTTATGCCTGCTCTCAATCCGCGGCGGTCGACACCCGGAAATGGTGCAGAGCCTCATGTCGAGCGGGGCATGGACTTGCAGTGGAATAGCGACTTATTCCTGCACAACATGGGTAGGTTGGAATCCCTTCTCTCGATTCTTTCTGAAAGCCCGGCTTCACATCTCTTTGTCTCCTACGAAAGTCTATCCATTCAACCCCATCCTTCCCATATCCGATGTCTTTGCTAGACACAACTACCCTCAACGGTTCCGAATCATGCCTACCGGCCATCATGAACGCGATGTACGGGCCTGAGAGCGTCGCGAACAGCCCAGAAGAGTCGGACAATGAAGAGCCAGCCGAAAAGCAATTAAGAGGGCTACTTTCCGAACACATGGTCATGAATCCTTTCGAACACAAAGATTTCTTACCAGAGAGCTCATTGACACAACTGATCACCAAAACCCGCATCAGAAGTTGCATGCCAGATGCGCAGGAGGACTTGATTGGGTTCGTTTCGGATCATGCGCCGAGACTTTTTGCGATCCTTGTGTATATTCAAGAATCAGGAAAAGATCTAAACTCCGCGATGAAGAGGTTCAAGGCATACGCGCTCACCGATACGCACCTCCCCGTTCCGAAGGTTTATGAGAAGGAAGAGTGCTCCTATAACCGGAGCAGTGCTGGAGGACAGCAACAGTCTCGAGCTACAGGAGTAGCGCAATGCTCTCATGATCGTGCATTGAATGCCTTCCACCACAAGCAATGGAAGCACGACAAAATCCGCCATTTCTATAATGATCAATGGATGTTCTTGTCTCCGGTGTTCACAAAAGAGAAATTCGAGCACAACCTCAAACCGCGGATTATATTACCATTCACAAGGCGAGGCGATGGTTCCGGGAAAGGCCACTTTAGCCAAGTGCAAGAGATATATCTTCGCGCAGATCACCAACGGATATTTCCAACGGTAAGCCTGCCCCAGTTTACGAATCGACCACCTGCTGAATGAGCGTAGGAAGAGGATAAAGAGATCCGTATCGCCATCAAAGAAATCACCAATATAGAAGGCAACGTACATGAGGCCGAAAAGATTTGGAAGCATGAGGCTCGGGCTCTGGAAATGATCAGCTACCTGAACCATCCCCATCTAATCCGTCGCATCGCTGCGATATCACGGGCTCAAAAGTACTACTTCCTTTTCGAGTGGGCTGACGGTGGCACGCTTCGGGATTTTTGGGAGAGTGAGCCTCGACCGAAGCTGACAGCCGATCGTGTCATGGAGATCCTCGAACAGTTCCACGGTTTGGCCAAAGCCGTGGAGGCTCTACACAAGTACGTCGGCAAGCAAACTTCTCCAGGCCCAGGGGGTCACAGCCACGATATCAAATATCACAATGATGCTCTTTCCAGCAAGGGTCCAGCTATAACACTCAACGATGCTGAGTCTTCTGTCGACGGCGACGAGGATGACGATGCCTCCTCCGGCACTGGCCACTTCCGACACGGTGATTTGAAGCCTGACAATATTCTTCGATTCAAGAGACACGGGAGCTGGCTTGGGACTCTCCAAGTCGCAGATCTCGGTTTGGCCAAGCAGCACCGAAAAGCCACTATTCAGAGGAGGAAAGCCACAACTCAAAAATATGGAACGTTACAGTACGAGCCGCCTGAGGTCGTCATCGACAAATACGGCCCAAGGTCTCGACTTTACGACATGTGGCCAATGGGCTGTATCATCCTCGAAACCGTGATCTGGCTGCTATATGGAGTGGATGTGCTAAACAAGTTCTTGAACACCAAAATCCCATCGCAGTCGGAAGACACGCTCTATTACACCATAATCGGGGGAAGGGCCGAGGTGAACAAGCTCGTCACTGGCATGATGAAAGACATATTGGACAACGACCCTGAATGCAGTGCTTCCTCCGGCTCGGCGCTCGCCGATCTCGTCAGGCTGGTGGCAGACAAACTACTTCTTGTTGACTTGCCCAATCCTGGCGTCGAAACCGGGTCGCCATGCCGTATCGATGCCGAAAAGCTCTCCGAAGCACTTGCTAACATCAAAAACAGATCAAGTGATAGGGCCTACCTGTTCACAGGCAACGACCGCGCCAATGTTCGGGTTCCACCCATGATAATGGCACAGGATGTACCGGTGTCACCGAGGTCCCGCCTATCGCCGAAAGCAGCACTTTACCACAGGCTAGGTCGTGAAACAGGGGCAGTTCAACCCATGCCGATGAGGCCTGGCCAGAGGAGCGGGTCGATGGATGCTCGGTTTTCACCAGCAAGTCTCAGATCCTCGTCGGTCCGCAACGACGATATAGCGTACAGAAACTAACATAGTCCTGCATGATTTAGGACGTATGTGTTCCCCTCAACAAACGTTTGATATCTGAGCTGACCAACACTCTGCCGAATTAAAAGACCGTAAGTAGGGAGGACCTGAAATGTTGCACACGCTGAAAAGTACTAATATCGCCGGCAGTATGTGAGTGCGCTTCCGACGACGTTGACGCAAAAGGCAGCTAACGCTGGCGACCTCTGAATTTACAGAGAGTAAGCTTCGTATCGCCCACTCGACCGCATCTTTGCTAACATATTTCCAGCACGTAAGCCGAGACCCAGAGTCCAACTTGTGCCAACTGTAGCTAACTTCGTGTCCCTTGCTCTTCTCCACCAGGAGGCAAGTCAAAGCTCTTTCTGTTCCGAAATCTGCTTGAGCCCGTCTGCAACTAACCTAGACTACCTGTTCTCTAGCCAGTAAGGGGACCCTTCTCGATTTCTTCCCTCTCTCTGACTGGCATTTGAAGTTGAATCCAGAGGATTGGGAGGTTGTGCCTGATAATCGGTTCGCCCTCGATGTTTTCAAAACCTTCGCAGTGAATTCTGCATCCTTCTCACGTGGGACAACATCGGAACTATGCGACCGCTGTTTGGGACTTGACTTTAGCTCCAGCATTTGCATACGAGAGCCTTTAGGTGCGCTGGAGGCAAGAGCCTCCAGTTGCAATCTCTGCTCAATGCTCCTGAGAGTCTGGAAGCGATATGGCAACGACACGTCTTCTACAGTAAAATTTCTGAAGGTGGCATCAGGCCTGAATGTCGAGGATTCTAACCAACGGGTACCCGTTCTGTCGATCTGCAGAGGACAAGGTACGTGCACCAATGAACGCATGCAAGATCCGACCTTAGTAAACCCCTGGACCTCGCAGGACACAGGTTGACAGCGCCCGGCGGCCTATTGGGGATGATACCGTTGGGATTCCCCCAGCTTCTCACTATCGGCAGTCCTATCTATTTTGACCTGCTTCGACAATGGCTTGACGACTGTAACGAACACCACAAGCACTGTCACCGAGATCCACATAATCCGCGGGGCACGCCCACCAGGCTCATCGATGTTGGGACTCATCCGCACCTACCTACAGTTCGTCTCCGCGAACCCGATAAACATACGACGAACGACTCCAAAGACTTGACATACATCGCACTATCCCATCCATGGGGAAACCCAGCCGCCCACAGCCATTTCCGCACTACGAGTCAGAACCTTGTGCAGCACAGCGAGGCAATTCCGATTACAGCGCTCCCTCGCACATTCAGCGATGCGGTCACAGTGGCAAGAGCGTTAGGAGTGCGATACCTGTGGATTGACAGTCTCTGCATCATCCAGAACGACAGAAGCGATGTGCAGAGGGAAATTGAACGTATGGAAATGGTATTCAGCAATGCTTACTGCGTCATTGCCGCATCCCGTGCTACGGGTACGTCTGATGGCTTTCTCGGCGATCGGCCAGCCCGCGAAGTCGTCCAAATCGACGGAGGACGGGACGGACCCTCCATATTCGTCTGTGAGGCCATTGATGATTTTCAGGGTGATGTTATCGAAGGAGCCTTGAACAAGCGTGGTTGGGTCTTGCAGGAACGTGCTCTAGCACGTCGGACAATCTATTTCACTGCGCGGCAGACATACTGGGAATGTGGCTGTGGTGTGCGGTGTGAGACATTGACCAGATTGCACAAGTGAGTCGAGCCGGCCTTCTATTAAGGGCTGTCTTGTTCGCGGGGCTGACGACTTTACTACCGCAGCAACCAAGCAGACTTCCTTGGTGATCCGAACTTCCCTCAAGTCGCAATGGAGTCTCCCAAGGGCGCCAAGATTCGTCTGTACGAGTCCCTGTACAAGCGTTACTCCCAGCTCGAATTCTCAGCGTTCGAAGACAAGCCTGTTGCGATTGCCGGATTGGAGCAGCGGCTGATCCGTGTCTTCGGCACTCATGGAGGCTTTGGCATCTTTGAGCAGTATCTGGGACGCAGCCTGCTGTGGCAGCGGGATGCGCAGGTGCGGAGCATGAAAAGGATCGCCTTTCTACGGCAGATGGTGCCGTCGTGGTCTTGGATGGCGTATGAAGGAGGAATTACATTCATGGACCTGCCATTCAAAGGCGTGGATTGGGAAAGGAGGGACATCCGATCGCCCTGGTACCATCCCCCTGCATCGGGTCCGACATGGCATTCTACCGCTCGGGGTTCCTACACTCATCTGGAAGTCGTCGCAAGGTCGTTTCGGGTGGAACCGGACGGCGCTGACCAATCGTACCAGCTCGTATTCGATCAAGATGAGCAGCCTGAAGAGCAGGTGTTGAAGTGTGTCATCATCGGACGGAGTAAATCGCTGGCTGACGGCGAGGCGCGGAGACACTACGTCCTCATCATTGGGCAGCGGCCGAACAGAAGCCAGAGCCTGCACGAGAGAGTTGGCGTCGGATTCATGCCTGGAAATTGGATCGCACTGGACGAGCCTGGGACGAAAGTGACTGTATACTAGATCGGTGCCTTTTGAGATTCGGTCTACACGTCGATCGGAGTAATGCGTTCAACACCTCGTTTCTTGTATGCCCACCTTCCCTCGTGCTTGAGGATAGATGATCATGGTTCGCTCGACCCAGTGGTTCCTGCCTGTGGACCAGTATGCCGGTTCTGAAGCCTCATGAATACTGCAGGTATCCATGAATTCGGTGTTCAAAGAAGCCACCATGTCTTAACTACCCCAACATGGTGCCCGGAAGATGGGGTATGGAGGAAGATGGGTGGTACGCAATGAACCCTACCTAGTACTCCATAGAACCCACAAAGGAGGCACAGCCTTGCCGGTTCCCCTAGTTCCCTTGGCAAGACTGGGCGTTGAGTATTCACTGGTGGTATGTACTGTACTGTAACTGGCTCTCTTGTGCTCCGATTCACTCATCAGAAGCACCGACGACGCCGATCATGTGATGTGCCTCATTTTGAAAGGTCGATTCTTCTTCCTATGTATCCTATTTCCTGCTCCACTGCTAACTTCTTGTCTTCCGCATTCACACAGACTCGGTCTTTCCTTTCGCCGGGCGGCGTTCGTTTCTTTTGGCCTCTGAGACCGTCAGCTCAGTATGGTGTTTTCGTCACCGTCCTGGTAGCCAGCCGTACTGTTCCATCTTACATTCAGTATCCTCAGATCACTGGCTACTTCGGGAGTTCTAGTTGTGGCCGTCGAGCAAATTTGTCGCCAGATGCAATGAGCGCATTGGATACAGTCTCTCGGGTGGAGACCGGGGTGGCGGGAGCTTCAGCGTGTCTATCAAGCGCTTCCCGCTATGAGCTCCGGGTCCAAATTACTAGGTCGGCTTGTCTTGCTCGACGCCATCTAATACATCGGCAACCGATGCAGATGGGGCGTCTTCGTACATCTTCTGCCGTGCTGTGTCTGCAAGAGTTCCCTGTGGTCCGCTTTTCTCCTCCCGCCTGTTCAAGTAGGAGAGATACGTCTGCCATATCACGGCAAAGAAGCCGGAAAATGCAAATCGAAGGTGTGCAGGGATCAGAGTGAAGTTCAAAGCTGTCACAGCGGGCCAAAACTTGGCCGAGCTCACCACACTCTCTGGTACGGCGGCCACAACACGGTGTATGACGACCGATGGAGGTGCGCCCGACAAAAGTGCCTGGATGCCGAAGAAGTATGTGTTGAAGACTGGAGCAAAGAAGAACTGCTGTATGGCCACCTTGACCGCGATCGACGTCCACTTGGATGTGTAATTGAAGTGACTGCCGAGGAACAGAAACCTACAATCAGACACGGTGTTAGCTATCCATGTTCAGGGTGCTTCTTTCACGCACGCAGCCGCCTACCATTTGTACCCCGGTACGGCCGCCATGCTCCCCACTATTATCATTCTCAAGGTCCGCACGGGGTCGTATGGTTCACCTCCAACCTCTTGTGCCAGCAAGTCTCCACATAGATATGTGGTCATCGATGTCGCGGCGGCCGTCGCCAAAGGTCTCCGCCGCTGCATTCGACTGAACCAACTGAAAAAGTCCCGGACCGGACCTAGGCGGTGGTACCATAGTGGGCTCGGCACATCGATGAACGACGATTCTGTAGAGTGCGGCACTTCGGTGACCACTTGGTTCGGGGTGTGTGGACTCTTCTGCAACTCGGCCGTCTTTATCTGGTCCTTGGTGAAGACACTCCTGCTGAACCGGCGGTGTCGGGCAAGGAAGCGATGCCGCCCGGCGGACCTCGAGAGGTGGGCCAGCATTGGCCGCCCGATATGGAATTCGGAAGGGGGGCTGAGTCCTGTACAATAACGCGCTTCACCTGGTCGAAGGCTGGGATATTTAATCCGACATTAGCATTCTGAGCCTGATGGAACTCGCGGCATAATAACGACGCCCGTCAAGCGCTGTAACCCCAGAAGGAACGGGACGGCACTTGGTCGACCTCTCGATGGGCATTTAGAGCTCTGGATCAGAGAACGAGAGCACCACGCTTGGTGAATGCTGGGGTGCAGCCACGATGAGTGCTGCCATGGGTGAGTTATGGGTGAGAGGCGGTTGGTGACGTCACCGGCACATCGACGTTGAACTAGGAGGATGTTGGATTCCGCAAGATCTACTTGGCCTCAGGGCCTGCTTTTTCCTGCAATTGTAGTGCCTTGGCGGCAATCACAGAGGGGAAACGTAGACATGGTTTACTGTCAGCCTGACAGCTTCGACGACAGCTTGCCCTTTCAACGTAGCCTCGTAGCAGGAATAGCAGCTGCGCCCAGATAAATCTCTCAGTAAACACGCCACTATTCCGAACCTGCCCACCCGCGAGTCTGATCCTGAATTCTCGCCTTGGTCGGCAGAAGTGACCGCTTACACTTTTGGTTGAGCGAGCGAACTCTGATCAGGACCAATACCTGCATTCGAGCAAGTCAGTAACGCCACCATGTCGGCCCCTGGTATGACCGTTTTCATTCTGTCGACTATTCGTAGGAGTCGAGGTGCTTGGGGACAGTCAAACAACTCCCACGAAGCAACAGACTCACCTGCCATATCTCTCCCGCGCAAATGCCCATCAGATACATCACTGGGCTTTCCGTATTTGGCCTCATACTGCTCCAGATTCTGCTGGCGGATCTCGTCTGAATCGTATCCGATTCTGGGGTCCACTTTGTTCAACGTCTCGGAGGTGTGTCGCGGGACCATACTGGTTCGACCGAAGGATGGACCACCAGCTGTGTTTGGTGCTCGGTCCAGCTCTTGTCCTTGACCATGACCCATCTCATTGCCGCTATCCGCAGCCGAACCTTTCAGTGCAGAAGAATCCGATGCCTCAAGCTCGTCTCTCAGTGCCCCTTGGTCTGCCCCAATTCCAGCCATGCCATCGCTTTTCTCCACTTTCAACTTTTTTAGAATGGAAGACATGATTTGTATCGCCGGTCAAGATTTTTTGTCACACAATCCAGGGACTTACCATTCATCTCGCAGCGGAGACTGGCAATGGGGTGGTATTTCACATCGCGCTCTCCGCAGAGGCTGACGACGTCACAGACGCATGACCGATGGTGTTGTACGAGCAGGGAGGAGATCAGGGTTGATATGGTTTCTTAAAAGTCCAATGGGACTCCTGCATCCGCCTTCGCCCGTCTGAAAGCTTGGTGAGGATTGGCTTGAATATTCCATTGATAAGCTCATCCGCCGAGCATCGTTGCGCGGTCATTTGGATTGCCGTAGTGCGGGGATCGACGAATGGAGGTCTACTGCGAATCATCTGTGCACGGAATGCACTTCAAGTTCCACGTGGGGGGCTTGACCGAGGCTGCCATCGTCTTCTAGCGCCATCCTTTGCATCTCGATCTCACGGGGAAGTATCGAGGAATACCGAATACATCCACTCCTCGTGTCTTCACAGTCTTACTTGTGCCCGCTAGTCTGTGAGATAGCATTGGCTTTGGTCCTCGTTAGCTTTCAGCGCTGTCTTCGTCCGTAACAAACGCAACCGCCATGGACACACTACCAGCAGAGATCCTAGTTGATATCCTCGACTATATCGACGCAGAAGAACTTATATCGATCCAACCGACATGCTCGACTCTGTCTCAAGCGGCGCGATCCAATCCTCTGTGGAGATATAAATGCTTCGAAAAGTCGCCAAGTGCCTCGATGAGGCAGACCAGTAGTATCTTAAACACCCTGACCAATGCGCTTCAAGGCCTGACTCTCTCAGAACGACCTTCCCAGCCGCGACACTCCAACCCACGCAGCAATGGGACAGAACGAATTGCCGAAAGTGCCCGAGCCCGAGCAGTCAACCGGTGGGATCTCTCAGCGGAAGGTGAACGAGTCGACTGGTACTCGGAATATAAGGCCAGATATGCCCCGTTGAGTGTCCACTGGCTTCCCGACGACGCCACGGCGCACACAGAGATCAAAGGTATATCGCTGCTGCCCGGGACCGATGTAGTCGTCGGATACCTGGAAGACCATAGTGTCTGTGTCTGGGATCTCACTCGTGCCTCCAGCGGAAGGAGAAAATTCCAGGAGCTGGGTCGAAGCAGCCTGAAACAGTCTGCTCTATCCCTCAGCCCTCGACAAACGGGCGAGAATATGGTCGTTGACTGCGTGAGCACCTCCGCCTCACAGCAAAGAGCTTATGTGGCAGTCGGCAATGTTGTGGAGGAAATTGACCTCAACACTCTCCAAATGCTGTCGCATTCGACATATCCATATCCAGTAACGGCCTTGTCGCAACCCGGGTCGCTTGATCTTCCGCTCACGGTAGGCACCCAATGGAGCCTCCATGTCCTTGATCCACGAATGCCCGTCATGCCGGCCTCCTCATCATATCAAGAACGCACCGAAGCGATAGCAGCCCAGCCCGGAAGGCTGACAGCCATGCTTCCAGATTTAGTCGGGAAGTCATCATTACTGCTCAGCGACATACCCGGAGACTCCTCGGCTCTGCCCGCCATCTTGAGAAGGTCGTCGCCCTTTTCATCTAACCCCCTCCCCTCGGCCCAACTTTCCAGCTCGCCTAGCTGGCTACCATCCCAAACCCTGCGAAATCCGTCGTGGAATAGCTTTGCTAAAGTAGAGCCCGGGCCCCTCAATATCCTCCACCAGGCTGAGAACGAAATCCTCATCTGCGGCAGATTCCCCAGCATACTATCCTACGACCGCCGCTTCTTCCCGCGATTACAGTATGTCATCCACTCCAGCGCCAGTCTCTCAGCCATGACATCCATTCCTTACCCACCCGCCGGATCGTCCTCGAATGTGACCGGCTCATCAACTCTTGTTGCATGCGGTGAATATCGCGGCCGTGGCTCCCTCGAACTCTACTCTCTGCCGCACGTAAAACCGGGCCAACAGCACCATCCTCCCACCACCGACACGGCGAGTTCCACCCCACCCGAAGACGACGACCTCGACCCTGGTAAATCCCGCACCCGCATCTCCACCTCGGACGCGGACGCCGGCCTGTTCAGCTACAAAAACCGCCAAGACGCCGCGAAGTCGAAACTCCTCTCCGTCGCCGCGCACGGCACGAGGATTGTCTTCTCCGACTCCGAGGGCGGACTGAAGTGGGTGGAGCGAGACGGCCACAGCCTGGCACGCAGATGGAACATCAACGCCTTTGAGATAGGGACCGCCAACGCAATGTCCACCTCTGCCTCCGTGACAGGCGACCTGGTCGCCCGCAAAATCGTCCCTCTAGCCGAACCTGACTCGGAAAGAGGCGCCAGAGGAGACGCAGACCTGCTGATCTGGACGGGTGAAAAGATCGGCATCGTGACGACGAATCCACAGTTCGCGAATCACGAGGCCATGGTCGCCGAGATGGAGGGCAGTCTGGACGAGAAGAGGGAGAAGGAAGAGCAGGAGAGGAAGGAGGAGGAGTACTCCAAGACCATGAGACGGGCGCTGGAACGTCAGGCCGACGAGAGACGGTGGATGAGTCGGTTCAGGCTGAAGTCGAGGAACTGGTGATAGATGCGAACACGCGCGGAACCGTGACTTGCGTTGCATGCATCCATTGACTGAGATCAGCGCACGGTATAAGGAGCGGTATATGGCACGCGGGGGTGGTGCCGGAACGCCCCAGGCCACCCTTAGTCGATAGATATATAAATGTACAGCATAGGATAGTTGCTTGCCAGGTGCGCTGTAGATGAGCAACTAAATATCTACAAGGATCGAAACATTCCGCAACGACACACCGGGCACGGAAGATAATCAGGGAAGAGACACCCACGGACCACAATGTGTTGATTGTCCACGTATGCAACTATGTACGTGCATACCTACCTACTTGCCTACCTATGCTGAAGGCAGCTGCTACTGTAACGACGATGGAGGTACGGAGTACTGCATCTGCATGCATCGCGTGCTCAAGACTCCGCCCGGCCCTTTCGCCCACGTTCATTCCGCGCCCGATTCCAAATCCACCACACGCTCAGCATGCACGCACATACATACAGGACTCGTACACAGTATGTATGTATGCGCGCAGCCGTGGCTTGCGCAATGCTCAATATGCAACAAGCACGCAATACGTACATACGTACGTACGTGCATGATCCTGCAATCTCAATCCGCTCCACTTCCACTTGCAACTATGTATGTATCACGTCCTTCGCATATTGCACCACGCATCATGCAGCGCCGTTGAAACTCCAAACCTGTGAAAATAGAACCGAGCCAGTTTGCGACGCGTTTTGTGTTGGGTGATGTGTTGCGCACAGCATATAATAAATCATTATGAGCATGCAGTTCGAGAGGGTTCCACCGCGCACGAAGGAAATTCGAGAAGCCCAAGCAAGGAAGCGCTTGCCAACCGATCCCGGGAGAATGACTTTTTTGTGCTTCCCGCTCCCTTGCCGCCGAGGACGCCGCCCTCCATTCCCCCTTCATTTCCACGTTCTGCATTACCCAATCACGTTGTCGTACTGGTAACAGAACGGCCCGCCTGTCGTAGAGATCAACTCCTTGACTTGGATGGGACTCAGCTGGAAGTAGCCCCAATCTGGCTCTATCGAGTCGAGCGTGACCACGGGGCTGGGTGGTGTGTTCAGCGCCGTACCCGTACTCCCATCGAGCTGATCCGCTAGTTCGGGGTAATTCTGCTGCCACGACCAGTATACTTTGTCGATCATGGTGTGCAGGGGATACCAGACGGGGTCCTGCGCACTGACGTGGATCGAGTCCATCTGACCGCCCACGCTGAAATGGGCGCCCGAATGGATGCCTAGGCTTGACGACCCAATCACGCCGTTGAGGAGGAACTCGAAGTCCGAGGCGTTGGTCGCGTGCGCGGCCGCCACGAGTTCCGTGCCGTTGGTGTATGTCTGGGAGACATAGGCGTTGAGGTCGCGCATGAGGCAGATGTCGTTGTAGGCGAACGCGTCGGCGGGGAGGGTCCCCTGGGCCAGTTGGCTGGGGTCGATGAACTTGAGAGGCGCGATCTGGTTGGCGAAGGGACCCGTGGTGACGCACCCGCCCCCCGTGCCGTGTGGGATCGTCAACTGCGCGCCCAGTGTGATGGGTCCTGTGTCGTTGTAGATCCCGTCGCCTGACATGGAGTATTCGGAGCCGTCGAAGATGGGGAAGGCATGCGGGTCCGAGGCTGTGGAGGCAAAGTCCCAGTAAGGGAACGGGCCGCAGTAACCGCACGACTGTTCGAGGTCAGTCTCGTAGAGCCATAGGAAGTAGCGGTGCCAGGTGAGAAAGAAGGCGTCGAGATGCACATATTGGGTGCGGTTGACATGGATGACGGCGTAGTCCATGTATCGATTTGTGGCGGCGGGGTACACGGCTGGGTCGAGATTGGAGGGTTTGCCCATCAGGCATTTGACCGCGTCGGTGTAGGCTTTTCGCCCGTCTGGGGGCATCTTGTTAAAGTCGACCCTGGTCTTGATCTTGTCGGCTGTGCACGAAGAGCCATCTCTGACGGCGTGCCTTGCAGGAGCGGCGAAGACCAGGGGATTGGAAACGAGAGCAGTGAGGGTAATGAAGCACAAGAGGAAATGAAGCATCATGGCCAAAGTAAGCGAACGTGGAGAGCGCTCGTCCCAGGACGGCACAGGTCAGAGTTCAACGTGTTCTTCGTTCCCGTGTGTGAAGGGTGAGGTTGTTCTTTCGAGGGAAGGGATACACCAACCTAAATAGTGGGCAATGGAACACTGCAGGCTGGAAGCAAAGGGCACGCCTCGAGCGATCTCCATCGGGTTGGCCGTCTCGTCTGCAGCATCCAGCCGCATCGACCAGGCACTGGCAGGCGGGATGCATGCGTGGTTGCATAATACAAATATGCTTTCGTGGTAAGGCGACAGGATGGCAGTTTGCGAGGGGGTGTGGACTGCATTGGCCTGCGTCTTTATGCGCCAAAATTGGGTTATTTTGAGAGGCGGGAAGCCGGCATGACCACTGACAGCTCGTGATCTCTCGGCTGGAGGGCCCCAAAGCCTGTCCCGGTTAAGTCGCTCAGTGGTCGGTCGGCCAAGAAATGAGCTTAATGGTGCTTCACCACAACTCTCAGTGGCTGGGGCAGACTTTGATCAGCGTCAAATCTCCTCATCGGGCCGTATTGACAATGCGGGGGAGTGCATCCGAGCTTGTTCATGGTTGCCTTGTAGGCTGTGTGGCTGCGTCTCTGGCTGGCTCGGACGATCAGCCTTCCACTGAATTGAACCCCATCCACACACATCGACACTTCCTTTCCAAATCCTATACTGCGCCCGCCGAACCAGGCTCAGATAGACCATCTCGACTTCCTCTGTCCGGTCGCCTTTGGCTGCTTGATATCATTCGTGACTGCAGTCCGGAGCTAGTTGTCGCGCGTAGGAAGAGGCGTGCAAAGCCAGGTAGCTCGCTCGACACGCCTTGTGATTGCACCATGCGGATCAACCCATTCCTTGTCAGTTCGTCTGTGGCACGGTGGCGTTGGCATGGGTGAAGGCGGGGTTTATACCTGTCTACTCTCTTCGCTGACGGTGGTACGAACCTTTGTGTCATGCAGATCTTTGACGACGGTTGATGTTGCAGATTGATGGGTAAAAGGCTGTGTGTTGGGTGCTGATGACAAGCACGGTCTAGACTCCAATTGACATTGATATGGGTGCTTTGAATTTGAGTATTGCCAGGGCATCGTGCAAACACCCGCGTCAGCAGATGGCCTGAACCTTGCGCTTCGGCAGCTGCGGCAGACTCTCGGGTGATGCGTGCTTGGTCCAGACATCAACTTAGACCTTCATCCGCAGGTATCCTGCTTGCCACGTGCGCGGCTTCCAATCGTGGAACATCACTTCAGTTGCGCAATCACCGCCAGTCTCATTGTGAAGACTGAGATTGGGGTGCAGCTCGGAGAAATATGCCAACCGATCTCGTGCTTCACAACCATTGAGCTGGTCTTTCTTCGTGGCGTAGCTTCATGGTCAGATATCAGCAGCCTCTGTCGCATCATGGGCACTGCTCGGTGTTACCCCCAGATGCTATATTCATACTAACGGTTCTCATTTAGCCTGGACTCCGCATGAACCTGCGAAGGTAAGGTACATCCAGTGTAATATGATGAGATATTATAGAGATTGGGGATGTGTCAGCTGTCAGCCTATTCAGTAAATGAGAATCACCCAATTTCGCTTCGATCATAAATCAAGATTTGCGGTTCTGAATCGCAAGAACCATACCTGAAGAACAAAGCATTACTCACGCCATGGAAGCTTATCCCTGTACTGAATCCAACAAGCACTCGTGGGCTGAAGCAGATTACAACACTCTGCGAACAGATACAAAGTATTCCGAGGGGAAGCGAGAACCGTAGTAGGATACGACGATGGTTGGAGGATCTGGCATTGAGGCGCTACAATAAAACGTGCCCCTTTCTGCAGGCCAGATACTCCCGAGACTGAATGTTCGTGCTGCCAGTCACTTGCCGCTCATCATTTTAGAAGAGAACAAAGGTGTTACGTGCTTCACAGGGAACGACGGTGCTTCGTGACAACAACTAGCGGTGGTAGAAGGAGCCGTAGAGAAGATGCTCGATTGCATGCTGATGTTTTAACATATTCTCCGAGATCTCAAACGAAAATTCTCAGGACGCGGCGTATTGAGAAGCGGCGGAGTCAACAACCTGGCACGGGCTTGGGTCGAAGAAAAGATAACTTGACTTGAGCAGCACGGAACCGTCGGAAGGGAGATCGAGACCCGTGAAGGAACAGATTGTCTTCAATGGGCTCCGCAGCCAGCATAATAAATAAGGGCTGCCATTGCCATCTCAAGGTATCGAAAAATTCCGTCAGCTGGATAGCGAGTGGACAATGAACGAACCGTGAATGGAAAGTGAAAGCAAGGGACAATGGGAACCTTGATCGAGGCTTGGTGCCAAGCACAGATCACGTGACGGACCCGACCCCGGATTCAACTTCTGCTGCCCGAAGAAACTCGAACAGCAGCAGCAACAACTAATTCATCGACTCGTCCATTGATCGAGATCTTTTTGTCCAACCAAAGAAACAGTCCCAACAGAATCCCTCGCCAACGCGTTCGTCTCGATGGTACAGCTTCTCGGCTCTCAGCTCTCTTCGTCCCTCTCTTCTCGGTCGTCTTCAGTCAACCAGTAACATGCCAAAACGTGGTCCATCCGAATACATCACAAAGGATCACGGTTCTACACCCAACGAAGAAGACGACAAACCGAGAATGTCGACCGCCGCTCAGCAGGCCAGGCGCAAGTAAGTCATCTGATCCAGCATCACATCTACGCGTCGATGTTGTTTCACTCCTGAGATTCACTCTCGAAAATCGGCAGTTGCTTCGTCGCGGTCGACTGCGCCGGCTTGCTGGCTGCGGCTACCCGTCTTCCACTTCAATAGCCTTAATCCCACATCTGTGCATCCGATGTCCCTGATATGGTGAAGGACCAAATATTAACTGAACTGCCTGACAGGATAGCGCAGCCTCGAGGCAGGCTCGGCGCAAGTCGATCTCACACTCCATCTTCCCATGCCGTTCCGAATATCTTCTCACAAAACCCTCCTCCACAACAACAGCCAGCCTTCAGCGCGATGAATGGCGGTGTGACTTTCGGCGCAAGCCAGTCCTTCCCTCAGTCATCTGCTGGAAATAACAGTTCTTTCAACTTCCAACCCCCTTCATCGAGTTCCTTCACCTTTGGGGGCCCTTCCAATGCACCGAACCCGTTCACAAACTTGAATGGAACAGGCGACGCGCAGGACATCTCGATGGAGTCGCCGCAGAAAAAAGCAGCATTTGGGAATACTTTCGGGTCGAACAGTTTCACATTTGGGCAGCCAGCACAACAGCCATCAAATCCATTCGGTAGCCTTGATGGGAGTCAGACGGCGAAAACAAATGGCAACGCCTTGTTTGGCCAGCCTACGACGACTTCTGCGCCCTCGAACCCGTTCGGTCAATCAGCTCAATCAAACCCTTTCGGAGGATTTGGTCAACAGCCTCCCGCATCGCAAGCTCAGACGCCAGGCTTTGGCGGGTTTGGTTCTACCACGAACAATTCATCCGCTACCACAAGTGCTCCTTTCGACAGCCTTGGTCAAAACAATCCAATCCCCGGCCAAAGTGCGCTGCCGGCCTTCGGATCTCAGCAAGGTACTGACACCCAGACCCAATCCCAACCTTCCAAGTTCGTCTTCGGACAGGCCAGTTCCACCTCACAGCCCCAAAGTAAGGGTCTGTTTGGCTCGTCGGCTCCTGTGGTCCAGAGCAATGGCAGCAACCTTTTTGCCCCTTCTCAACCATCTTCGTCAGGGTTTACACTTGGGCAAGCCTCGAACCAAGCCGCCTCCGCAACCAACCCATTCGCTAAATCTGGCTCGTCGAAGCCGGAAACGCTCGACTCTGCGCGCTCCTCGTTTGGTGATTCGGCGAGCATGTCAAAATCAGCGGCAGAGTCAAATCCAGCATCAACCTCTCCAGAGAACTCAGTGACTTCCGGGTCCGATGTACCAGCCGTTAATCCTTTTGCCGGCCTTTTCGGCAGCGCAAGCAGCACAACGCAGGTCGCACCAGCATCGAAGCCTGTGTTCAGCTTCGGTACGCCTAGTCAAACACCCGCGCCAGCAGCTGAGCAGCAGCAAGCTAAACCAGCATTTGGCTTTGGAACTGCGAGTCAACCTGCACCTAAAGCAACAACTGATGTGTCCCAACCGACGCCAGCTAAGTCGCCATTCGCATTTGCTCCAACAAATCAATCTGCAGCTCACGGATCAGACAGTTCTGAACCGAAGACCTCCGCGTCAACTTTCAAATTTGGCTCAACGACTTCCCCCGTTGGCTCGACAGCATCAGGGCTCTTCGGAAAGCCTGCTACTCAGCCAGAAGCCCCGAAAGCTGCAGCTGGCTTGAAGACGACCGAAGAAGACCATGCAAAGGCCAAGGAAGCCACTTCCGCTCCGTCTTTCACATTTGGCCGTCCCCCGCAATCAGTCTCCAGTGGTGGGCTCTTTTCTCCAGCGAAGCCGTCCACTGATAATGGCCCACCCCCGGGCGGTCTATTCAGCAAGCTCAATAGTGCTGTAGAGACCTCTGCCAAACCTCAGCCGCTGTTTGGCGGGCAAGCCAAGTCAGCGACCTCGACCTTCACATCTGCGCCCAAGGCCGGGACTGATAGCAGTACGGGTGCCGCAGAAAACTCCAAGTTTACGACACCCTCTTTCGGTGGTACGTCACTTCAAGCGTCCCGACAGTCTCAACCTGCGCCGAAACAGCAGTCCACCGCGGCCACTTCTGGGGTCACATCTTCTCAAGTCAGCCAGTCTCCTGCCACAAAACCAAGCTTTCCTGCGCCTAACCCGGCTGCTCAAGCTCATAAGCCTGCCGAGAACGCAGCAGATCCTGCAGTCACGCTCGCACCTAGCGAACGACCAGTCTATACTAAGGGCCCAACGCGCGTTCCTGGCCATACCACTGCCCAGCAGTTTCAAGAATATGACCGCGACTATCGCCTTCATTCGCTGAATCACGGTCTGCAGCAGAAGCTTGCCTCACTGGACCCTCGCTCGCATGACTTTGACAATGTCATCCGTCACTACGTTGCCGCACGTGACAACATTGGAGCTTCGTTGGGTTTGTATGTACGCAATTTTGCAGGCGCGAAGCGGAAGGGTGATCAGATTGACGATCACGATGAACCTGAGGCAAACAAGAGAAGTCGAGAAGAACCCGTGCAGAAGTCATTCAGCTTCGGTGGTAGCAATTCCTCGCGCCCTTCTTCTGGATCCCGTAACGAGCCGTCTGCACCTCCACAAGCAACTAAATTGACCAATGATGGAACTCCGAAATCAGCATCAACCAACACAACTGGCCCTCCACAATCTACACCGGGCTCCAAGCCTACCGCAAACACCAGTACCGGATATGGCACATCTTCGAGTGCAGACGCCAACGCATTCGCCTCCCTCAGGCCACGCTCGCCCCCTACCACGACTGCGCCTTCGACGACTCCAATCAAATCGCCGCCAAAGAAGCTTACGTTTGAGGTACCTAAATTTGGTGGTGGAAGCAACACTAACTTTCTTGCCGCATTCGGTCAGCAAGCGAAGGAAAGCTCAGCTAAGTTTGAGAAAGACCTCCTGGAGAAGCGTAGAGCTGAAGAGTTTGATTCCGAGGAGGATGATGAAGAGCAGTACCGCAAGAAAGTTGAAGAGGAAAATCGGGCGAAGCGCGCAAAGATCGATGCCATTGCAAAAGGTGGCTTCACACCTGCGTTCGGATCTGCTTCAATGGAGAAAGCGGCCAAGCCTGCTTTCAACGGCTTTGGCACTGCGACTTCAGCGAATCCTTTCGCCGCTCTTACCTCAACACCGACAAGTGACGGACCTTCAGAAGCTGATGATGACGAAGACGACAACCACGTCAACGATAAGGACGAGGACGAGGATGAAGTCAATGAATCCAGCGATGATCAAGCCGATGTTGGTGATGAAGAAGAGGCTGGTGATGCCGATGGAGAGGAAGAGGATGCCGAGGAGAGCCTTCCCGAAGATGAAGTTGTTCGTGAAGATGGAGAAGATGATGACGACAACGATCTACAGGCCGCCATGGATCGAGCGAGAAAGAATCCAAATGCTGGTAAGAGCTTGTTCGAGCGGATCGAGCCTAATCCAAGCAAAGAGAAAACGGCCCCAACCACCAACGGAGACAAGAAGGAGTATGAGGACGCAAGCCCTATCGCCCAGCCAGCGAAGAACTCCTCACTCCCTCCTGCGGTCTGGAGTTCGCACATTGGCAAATCGACACCTGAGCAGCCTTCTTTTTCTGCTTTGACCCCTACTACTGGTGCTTCGGCTATAAAGCCGGCTAGCACCTTCACCTTCACGCCAGCAGCGACCACGACACCTACGCCGGCTCTAGGTGCTTCGATCTTCTCGGGCGGCGCTGTCAGAGGCGGTCCGGTTCCAGGAGAAGGTTTGTTCGGCTCAAGACCAAGTACACCCAGCAATGCAGAGAAGAATGGCAATCTCGCCAAATCAGTCCTCACTTCTCCAGCGGGAACTGACAATACCTGGAAGCCAGGCAACAGCATATCATTCGCGAACGGTGACAATCCTACAAGTGGTCCTACCTTCAAGTTCACCGCGGCTTCACCTGGAGAGAAAGATAAGAATACCTCTAGTCCTTTCAGCACTCTCTTCGGTACACCTGCTCCTGGCTCAAGCGGTACAGCAACACCCAACCTTGGATTCCAATTTGGCGCACCCGCTTCTAATCCAGCACCAGGCTTTCTAGGTGCCATTTCACATCTTGCAGGCGGATCGGCGGCTAGCTCTGCGGCCTCCTCTCGAGCTACATCCCCAGGTGTCTCAGAAAACGAATCGGTTGCTACGAATGAAACGGAGGAGACCCCGGAAGACCCGCAGTCCTCGTTCATGGAATCCCGTGCAGGTGAAGAGAACGAAACCACGCTATGGGAAGGACGCTCTAAAGCTCTCATGTTTGTCAACGCCGAGACGGCAAAGGGCACGAAGTATACACCCAATGACTGGAACTCCGTAGGCATTGGTCAACTCCGCGTGCTCAAGGACAAAACCAGCAACAAAACCCGCATGGTCTTCCGCGTCGAGCCATCTGCGAACATTCTCTTTAATTCTCATCTCGTGGCCAGTACCACTTATGAAAGCGTACCGAGCAACAAGAGTGGTGCAGTGCGAGGAGCGCTTATGTACAAGGGCAATCTCACACGACTGGTGTTCAAATTGAAGACGCCGGAGATGGGCAAGGAGTTGGCCAAGGTCTTGGAGGAGAATAAGAGTGCCTGATTGAATCGGTCACCCTGCGCTTGGATGGGTTGAGCAGCGGGTACTTAACCCAATGTCTTTTCTACTATGTGATTTACTTAATATGAAAATGCGTTGATATGGGCTCGATGGGCAAATGCATGTAGCAAAGGTCAGGGAGAACAGACAAGGTGTTCTTGCACAGCGATGGAGTTCTTGGGAAAGGATTACTTTTTGCAAAATGTACAGCGGCGGACGGATCGTTGGAGTGTATCGCTGTGTGTATGAGGATAGAGAGGTTATACCACTATGTGATCCCATGGGCCATTGCAATGGTGTTGTTGTCGTGAGCGTCGATCAGGTTGCGCCGGTCTCAGCAGATGTGCCGCTCTTTGTCCTTTGGGTACGTCGAACTCCCTTCCGGGCAGTGAGCACCCTGAAAGACAGGAGCCCAAGCGCAGCTCGCAGTACAAGAGGCCCGGCTCCTCTCTCCTCTGAGAAATGAGTTGAGCTCCCTCTTATGGCGTTTGAGCTCCTTGGTAACAACGTGCTGGGATACTGTGGAAATTGAGATGAGATGGAATTGCGCCAAAAGGAGCTGTTCAAAGTGGACGAATCGACGGTCAGGAGTAGAGCGAAAAATCCAAATGCGCAAGTGCAAACTGCTGGTGATTCTCGTAGTTTCTTGCCTGGTCTTTTACATTTGTTGCACGCGAGTCTTGCGTTTGCAGTGCTTTTCCCCAGTGTGTGCTTTCTGAACGTCCATCATGGCATCATTCGGATCGCAGGCCACAAGCCAGAAGTGGCAGTATGTGCCATCACGTTCTACCCTTCCATAGATTGGTGAGACGGACCATACCAACGTGAACTTTGCCTGACGGTGCGTCTCTCAAAGGTGATTGAATACTTGAGTACTTCACCTCTCCACCTTCATATGGCCTACCGCACTCCTTGCACTCCTTGCGCACCCTTTTCAGCAGTCAGTGAATCTCATGATTCTTCAACAACAACAGTGTTCAAGCCCTTGGCCTCCCGCTCTTTGACATTCACGGCCTGCACGTAAGAGTACAGCTTCTCCTTGGCGCCCTCCTCGTCGTTTCGCTTTCTCGAGATGCGCACGCGCAGCCGGAACGGAACACCCTTGATGCCGGATTCCCAGACCTTTTTGTTCAGTTGGGGGTCGAGACGCACGTCGGTTGTGCCCTACAAACACGGTGCAAGAAATAGACGTCAGAAGACTGTAACTACCTCGGATAGATAAAACTCAAAATACCATGGCCCATACGGCAAGGGATAGTGGATAAGTGTCTGGGTTGTAGACAAATGCAAAAGGCATACGTACCATCGCCAATGTAGCGAACTTTCGAATCTCCTTGATCGCGCGGGGGGCTCGCTTCTTGAAAGATACGCCGTGGACCTTTATTGTTCCATATCATCAGTCTTCCGTCCAAATGCTTGATTCACAGAGGAGAAGGGTGCGCAAGGCAAGCCATTCGGGTGGACTTCATAAAACTGATTGTCTCGGGGCCCCTCCTCTTGATTTTTCTCGTAGGAACTTTTCTTTCCTTTTTCAAGGCAATGTACGTACTCGCTTGTGTAGGTGGATGGTATACTCGCGGGCGACGACATCGGTGATGGCGGACCGGGACTTCTTGGGCGCCTGGGTCGACTTCTTGGGTTGGGTCTTGGGGTTGTTTTTCACCATTGTGACGGTGTTCTGTGACGGGACAGTTAGAGCCTCTTCTGGTTGGAGGATTCGAGGGGTATTGTGATGCGATCACAAAAGAATGTTGACAAGAGTAAGGGAGAGTGCTTTACGTACAGTTTTGATTTGCCTGGGCGGAGAGTAAAAGAGGTCGGCGACGTGCTGGATGTCTGTGAGAGAATAGGCCGTCGATTGATTTTTGGGGATGTGGGAGCGCAGGATAGCCGAAAACGGAATAGTCTGCCAAGATTTCGGCGGGTCACGTGGTATAGCTATTCGAGAGCCAGCAGGGCTCAATACGTCCTGCCTGGAGCATCAGAGAACGAACAGCGAGAAAAAGGATTTTAACGATCATTTGCGGGTTCTAGTTGGAATATCCACGAGATATCATATCAAATCTCGGTCGACTTCGACCACGAGGTAAGCGGTATCGTTTCAAGCCCGGATGTTCTCATTGAGCCCCGATTTTTCCGTATTCCATCTCAATCCTCATAGTTGACCTTGCCGGCACTCACATCAGGATACACATCAAACCGCCTCTGTGTATAGATGGGGATCCCTTTCCTCGTCTCGTCAATTTTCGCACCATCAAGCTCCGCGTACACAATATCCTCATGCTCTTCAGCTTCGGCGAGAACCTCGGCGTTTGGATTGACAATCATTGAGTGCCCATACGCATGGTATGTTGCCTCGGTATCCCTTGCAGGACTGCACATTGCAACGTAGATCTGATTGTCCATTGCCCTTGCCCGCGCTTGTAAGGTCCAGTGCATCGGACCTGTTGTCGTGTTGAAAGCCCCAGGATAAACAAACATGAATGCACCCTTTCTTGCCGCAATCATGGCAAGCTCGGGGAATCGTACGTCGTAGCAGATTGCGAGTCCAATCTTACCATAATCCGGGATGTCAATTATGGTCACCTTGTTTCCCGGAGACAGGACGTCACTCTCCTTGAATTTGATCTTCCCAGGTATATCGATATCAAACAAGTGTGTCTTCCGATGGGTTGCCAGTAACTCGCCTGTTGGTGAGAAGACCAGCGAAGTATTGAAGTATTCCTTTGTTTCTGGTACGAATTCCGGTATACTCCCACCGATCAGGTATGTCTTGGTCTCTGCTGCGACCTTTGATAGCATGTGCCATGAAGGCGATTTCTCCTCTGAGGGCGGCGAAGGTAACACGGTCTCGGCATACTTGGGGAAGTATTGAGTGCCATATGGAGAATTGAAGCATTCGGGAAGAACAATCATTGAGGCGCCAGCTTTTGCGGCCTCAATGACTTTCGATCGAGCATGATGCAGATTAGCTGTCTTGTCAGCGCCTAGCAATGTATTAGTATGACTCCACGGCATTGCTCGAGATAGAGTACTCACCACTTACCTGATGCAAGCTGCACGAGGGCAAGTTTGAAGGGCTTCTTGAGCAGGCTTGTCATGACTGTGACTTGAGAAGTTCCTTGTCCCTTCTGAGTGCTTGTAGAGGTGCAATACCGAAAGAGATATTATCTTCCACCGTTGACCTGATCTCTCAGAAAGCAAGATACAGTAGATTTGGACCGAGCCATGTGGATGTGAATTCGGTCAGTTCAGGTAACAACGCTGTTCGGACATGCGCGGCGCGGCAGGTTGGCCGAGCAATTTCCTCTGCACGTCGTGCTCGTCTTCTCAGTCTTCGTTGAGGGAAGGGAGACACCAGGCGAAAATGTTCCTCTCGCGTCAAGTTCTGACAAGTGGAAGCAGCACTCACATCAATGGGGCAAGAAGAAGTGATCTGGACAAGAAGTCACGCACTCCGACCATTGAGACGCTCATTGAAAGGGCTTTGAAGCTTGCGACTGATCTGGCTGGATGATGGAAATGTGAAGATGTTGATGCTCGATAAATACCTGACTGAAGTGAATGTGCTTTGGCTCAAACCGCCAACTTTGATTTTGCTGCCAGACCTTTGAAGCGTTCCGTACCTTCCCTGCCAGGGTCCGCAGCTTGCTCGCGGGTACGTACCTTCCTTTGTCGCTGGTTGTGTGTCAAACATACACAAGTGAAATCCGTCTTATTTCTTCATCCTCACTGTCACCTCGTCTTGAACATTTCTTCCATTACTGCCCACCTAACCTTGATCTGCGTCACGACCAACACCGCCACCATCTCGAAGCCTGTCACCTCTCAGAGACTCGTTAGAGCAAATTCCCTCGGTGAGTGCCCCTTATCATCGCGTCGCCTATGGAGCACTTACTCCCGTCTAGCAATCTGAACCATGGCCGAGGTCTCTTCTTCCAGTGTCAAAGCTGAGCCTGCCTCCATGAATTTCGTCAACAAGACCCCTCTCGGCCCAGAGTCTGCTACTCCTCAGAAGTCTGGCTATGTCAACACCACAACTCCCCAATCTAGCTCAACTGAGGTTGCATCTCCTGAGGCCAACGACAGTAACCCCAACAAGATCTCTGGACCAGCCAGGAAGCCGTCTCGTACACCACCAAAACTTGATGTTGCCACGGAAAATCATGTCCGAGACATGATGAACAAGGCACGCAGAGTTGCTAATGGTGGAGACAACCCATTTAAGTCAGAACAGGACATCAAGGACCTGGCCTTGCTTACCAACAACCTTGTCAAGCTCATGAATGCTGCATACATCGTAAGTCTCTTTGACTCCAAAGATCCGCTGTTACTGATACTCGAACAGGCTACAGACACTATTGTTCGTGGGGTGGCATACATGCAAGGAGAAAGTCAAGCACACCCCAAAACCGCCATGAACTTCGCTAGACAAGATCGTCGTGCACATCTGGCTGCTGAGAAAGCTGCTCAACAGAGTCTCGGTAACACCACAAATCAAGCTCCAGCTGAGACCAGCGCCAAAGACACTACTCGCGTTGTGAGCAAAGACGAGGGTGCGGAAGCAGCTGGTGACGACGGTTCTAACAAGGAAAATGCTGCACCTGGCACTGAAGACCAGCAACAGAACCCAAGACCTCCACAGAACAAGCCCAGCAAGAAGAAGGGATATTGGAGCAATCGCCGCGCCCTCCGGAAGCGCAAGGACAGTGCTCTTTCCAAGACACAAGAGAACGAGGTCGACGGTCAAGTTGCGAACTTGGATGATGTGAAGGACAACATTGATGTCAAGGAAAAAGTCAAGGAACACAAGCCAAAAACATCCTGCTCGGACACCACTCTTGGGGAGACTGCTGAGCGTGAAAACGTTGTCGTTACTGTCACGGTCTGAACGGCTTCCCATGAATGTGCTTCCCCATAGTGTCTGGATGGACGGAAAATGTCGATGCGACTGGAAGTGACAGTTGTTTGGCAGCTCGCCAATAGATAGTGAAATATCCTACTGGCTGTACGGTATGGAAGAGGAGCTAGATTGAGAAGTGATCAAGGGCGGTGTGCATGGATGGTCCGACAGAAATGTGAATTGACAATAAATTTCACCTCTCAGCCCCTGGGCATTTTCACTTTCACAACAACGTGAAGTCTCGCACGCAGTCTGAGGCCAACTTGAGAACGCGCGTGAACGCCGATTGACTTCTCAAAAGGTGAGTAAATGCCTCCCAAACCTGCAACTGTGACCGCGTCGACTTACACGTTATAGCCTATGCCCTCGAGCGCCGCTGATTGCAAGGTTCCTGGTCGCGTCGATGACCGACGGTCGAGTCATGCTTCAAAAACTCAACCACGACATCCTGACGCACGTCATCTCCTTCCTCGATGCGCCCTCTACAGTCTGCTTGGCATTGACCTGTCATCAACAATACGATTCCGTTCTCTCAATATGTCGTCGCTCAAAGCTCGAAGACATCTGCCCTAAAGATGTTGGCAAACCACCGCCTAGAGTCATCAATGCACAACCATACAATATCCTTGCCATGGACGATACAGCAGGCGATTCCAAACCGACAAGCGAGGCCACTGACCGCTGGAAGATTGACAACTTTCAGTACGCCGAGATCTCTAACACAACCCTTCATTACAACGGCTACCGCCCTGACGAAAAGCCCATGATGGCCAAGCACTTAGCTTACATCAGACACGTGGAGTGGCACCAGCTTGAAGGCAACGAGCAACCGTCACGGCAAGCTCAACAGTCGGTTGTGCAGGGCGTGTACCCTCGCGCGCAACTCTCGCTCGACACGGCATTGTCCAGAACTTACCTCCGAACCACATTTGATTTCGGCCAACGGTTTGATGATGTGGCCCGCGAATTCATACTAATGCTAGATCTCTGGAACCAGCAAAGTATTGAGAGCGTGGAATTCATGGTATTGAGAGAAAGATTAGGCGACAACTGGATCAAGGTGAAGAAGCCGACCTCAATATTGAGATTGAAGCAGCGCGAGATGCGGCGTGAGCGGGCACTACGGCGCTTTATGCAGCTCACCTCCAACTTCCACATGCCAGCACCACGACCGCCAGGCAAACTCCGACAGATTGTGCGGAAGGTATCTAGGGAACTTGGGTATCACGGGCATTTCTATTCAGGCTTGATCTGGGTCGAGGAGCACATCCGTTCCATTCTGCGCCTGTAGTAATTTGTCACATGGAATTCCCAAAGGCAGGATTAGGAGCAAAGCGGAAAGGTCTGGAGCGAAGCCGACACCAAAGTCATGGCCACATCACAGAGAAGATGAGTTTGGTATGACTTCATGGTCCTGCCTGGAGATGGGACATCAGGAGGGTATTGTTCTTCGAAGCGCTGTTTTAACACCAGAAGCGATGGGGAACCGAATAAATGTACAAATGGCTGTTGCCTCGAAGAGCTCAATCTCAATCCCATGTGTCGAACGAGCTATGTTTGTCTGCCAAGGGGTGTTGCTTCACAAACAGCCCGTGCATTCGACTTGCCGTCCAACAGACTGCTTGTGGAAGAAGAGGCCTCCTTGACCTATTCTTCAGTTTGCCTTCATCTCTCTTGCAGATGCCTCCATCCTCACCATTATTCTACCGTAGCATAACAACGGGATTCCACTTTCATATCACGAGCACAGCAACCACAAAAGGCTTTAGACCCCGACGTGATGTCGAGTCCGGCACATACCGTTGAGTCCGACGACGGCGAGGTGGAGTCCCGCGAATCTTCCTCTCCCACCAGCTCGCCAACCATTGCTATTACTCAACCCCCAAAGATCGATCCTCAATCTGAGGCCTCAAGATCGACTCTTCCACCTTCATACTTTCAGCACCTGAGCACCGAACTCCTCCACCACATCATCTCTCACATTCTTTACGTGGAGGACGCGCAATCCTTCGCGTTGTCCACCCGTCGACACTACCACACCGTTCTCTCACACTTCCACGTCCCCCGCCTGGATCAGCTCCCGCTCGCCCCACGGCCTCATCTCTTCGGCATGCCGCCTGAACTGCTCCACCGGATCGTGAGGGATCTTGATAGACAATCGGCCCTCAATTTCGCAGCCACGAGCTACGCGGGTTATTTCATCGTCGTGGCCGCGCGCGGGGGAAGGAGTCGGTTTGGTCAGATGCATCCTGTCGGATACTAATTAGCTCATAAAGTTGATGGATCGTATGTACGGTTCAGCGAGACACGGAGGCATGCGTGGCTTTGGCGGGGCTTTGGCGTGGCTTGTGGCTTCACTGGTCGCTGGAGGAGCGAGCGAGCCGTAGCTGTGAGACTGAATGAGACAGTTAATTCTGCACTGTATCGAACGGCGCACAATCGAAGCAGTGAAGGAGTTGAAAAGCGAATATCGAAGCTCGAAGAAACGAACGAGGACATGATATGGCCGCAACGTGAAAAAAGTGCTTGCTTGACAGACTGGGAAGTCAAATGCTTTAATAACTCAGGAGGATTCTGTAGTGGCCTCATAGAAGAGGAGTGTATGTATGAGCCAATGACTGACATCGAGATCCTGGTTTTGGGGGCAGCAACTCAGCTTCGAGTATTAATTATCAGATATCGCCCCCCCTCCCGGCAGGCGCAATGGGCATGCAAGCCCACGCAATCACGCAATCAGATGAGAATCAGACACCGTATCTCCATCACATAGGTGTCCATATTCCGGGGGAATAATGGTTGAGCAACCACGTGCGGTTATATTCACTGGACCAAGGTGGGTCGTGGTGTCAGTCACTCTCCTTTGCCTGGAGTCTTTACTGAATTGTTGGAGAGTCCTCTTACATCCATCCCGCCAAATGGATGTCCGCAAGCTCTGCAGAGGGTTCGGCGAATAGATACAGTAACTTGCAAAAACCGGTTTGCTTACAGCAGAGAAACGAGACGTTCCGTGGAGTCGCCCAGTCCCATGGGTTTCTACCTACGGCCTAGCGTGATTACTGATCTGCCAATAAAATTGGATCATGGGTGTCTGAATTTCTCCCCCTTTAGGCCGATAAGTCGTTTCACTTCTCCTTCGACGTGTATTCATATCCATCTCCAGATTTCTGGCAATCTGCTATGATTTCCCCCCTTCGGCGCAATTACCTATACCAAGATCCAGACATGCGCATAATACATACTCTGGCAATAAAGTGCATCTCAGTGGAAATCTCCCTGCCTCACGAAGATGGCATTTTATTTCCCCCCCGGCCCTCAGCAGCGGCCGAACGAATGTTAGGCTTAGCCTTAAAATTGTCAATGAAAGTCACTGTTAAAGAGAAGTACTGTACAATGAGCGATAGTTCTTCATTTGAGTGGGAGATCTTATAATAAAGCTAGCCTAACACTCCCAGAATTGTCTCAGAGGCACACGGGAACATCAACACTACGAACAGCGGTTTCCGTCACGCTTTGCGCGGCCCTTACATTCTTCATGCTCAGGTTTTACATTTGTGTCCAGCCTTTGCGTGTCCAGAGTCTCCAATGAGAGATGCAGTACATTGGCCAATCATGGAATGAGGCTATAAGTTAGTTTTCTTGTCCTGCGTTGCAGATTCAGCCTGACGGGTGCAGTTCAAGGAACCTTCCTTCAACATGCTCGTTGACCTCTTGCACCTGCCCTTTGGATCTCCACTTCGCAAGCCACAACGTGTAAAATGTCGTTCAGCATAGGTCTCGGCGATATTAAGGCGACTTGGGATCTTATCACACTCCTCAAGAAGGCACTTTCCGACATCGATGGCCCATCCGCATCCTACCAGCACCTCATTCGAAGACTTGAAACCTTGAGCAGTACAATTGATCTGATCAGTCGGTGCAGTCGGGACCTAAACCGAAAAGAGCGGCAAGTGTTCAAAAAGGCTCTTTCCAACTGCAGGAAGAGCCTACACGCATTTTACCGTGGGATCAAGAAGTATGGAAGATACCTCGGCCATCATAGCCCACAGGGCTGGCTGAAGACGACGCTCAAGAAGATTGAATGGCAAGCCCAAGCATCAGATATTCAAGAATTCAACCAAAGGTTGAATGATGATATTCAGGCACTTCAGACTCTTGTCCAGGCGCTAGGGTAGTAAGTATCAGCGAAAACTCGAAGCGCTAGATGACAGCTCACACAAGCCGCAGCAATCTTCCCTCTCTAGAGGGCCAATTGGAACTGGCTTGTACGCATGCGTGCCAGGATTATACTACTCCCAAGTATCACCAACGCGCTATGCTTAACGTGCAGACAGAGATTACAAACATGGAACGAGCTCACCGCGCGCAGGCCCGGGGGTTGCCGAAGCAGATATGTCGACTTCCGCCAGTTATCTTCATCAATGCGCAGAACCAGATTTCCCACTTCCATGTCGAAAACGTCAATACCACTGAAGCATTCATGCAATTCCTGCACGCCCAATTTCCCACCGTCGGCAGTGGAAAAGTTGAGAAGGGCGACTTTGCCATTCGCCGGAGAAGCGAAGCCACCGAGGTAGACATGAGATCCCCATTCACTCAATGGTTCGTGCCAGGAGGCGAATATCACATGAGCTTCGTCTTCTACACGGCAGAGGAGCCGACAGCGACATGTCCTTCGTGCCTCGCACCTTCCAATGCGACCTCGGAGCAGGAGAGCAAGTGGTAAGCCAGCCAATCATCTTTTGCCAAGAGCGTAGCCCGACGCAACTCACCTCGATAGTACTGAATGTGGAATCCAATTCTGTCGTGTCACAGAATTAGGGGATGGAGACATGCCAAAGGCTACGAATGATATATCTCCATCGGGGGCCGGGGCCGCCGAACCAGCCGAAGGGCCCCGACAACGATCTGACCAGCCGAGTGATTTCAGAAGGATCAAGCTCGTCCAAAGAATACCCTTGCCGCAAGGGGCAGGAGCGAGCACAGTCTGTCGATGCAGCGGCTGGGGATCATATGGTACAATCTCCGTCACCGGGTCAGACGGATCAGACCACTTCGTGTGTGATTCATGCTATTTGCCAACGAGCTGGGGTTGGCTCAACGGCACGATTTTCAAAGGTCTCGACTTTGTAGATACTGGTCGCTGGCGGTCTGACTGCTCTAATCCAGGTTCCTGTGCAGCATGCCGCGCTTTCAGCCGAAGAATTCTGCATGGGTCAGAACGGAACCCGTACTTCTAGGGCCAACACAGACGTTTACAGGATAGAACAGCCGTAGGGAGCCTGTCGAGCCAGCCCAGCCATCGGTACCAGCTGGCGACGCTATTATCCCCTCGGTCTCAGAAGCACTTGGCTTGATGAGGTTGTCGCAATATGAAGCACACGGCAAAGAGTGAGGCGTACAGGATAATGATGAAGACCAGTGGGAGTCGCATCCTTACGAGGAATCCCCAGGCTCGGAAAAGGACTTTACCGCCTGTGGTAGTGATTGCGGCTGGTGTGGACATTGTGACTATTGACAGACGCTGGATTATTATTGCGCTCTCGTCTGTCTGTGCGGTTCGAGGTACTTCCAATACGCTCCTTAGTCCCTTGGTTCGGAATGAATTTCTTACCCAGACCTGGTACTGTAATATGTAGTGAATCTCCTCTCAACCCAAGGCGACATATTGAAGAACATGCTCCTCACATTGACGACCCGATGTAGCAACCATAACTATTAAGTACCTAGAAATCCATAGCGGCCTGTTACCAAGGTGACCACGATTTCGAAATCTCATTCAAGACTCAGCGCTACCCCGAAGGTGATGCCGCCTATGCTGGAAGGGCTGCGGTGCCAGGGAACAGATATTTCTCGCGATGGTTCCGAGCCTGCTCCCCTGCCCACGAGCAGTTTTTGCAGATGTTTTTGCCGCCAAGCAGAGAAAGATCACCATTTCCACACGGGATTCAGAACTTGTGTTTTTAGGGTAGCATAGTGTGGTTGGAGGAGAGAATGACGCTGCTCTGCGCTGGAACGTACACACCTACCTACGGATAAGTACATTGGTGTATTTCGGCTACCGTCTCGATGAGCCGCCTGCTCACTGATTTAAGAAAGTGTATCAATGGGTGTTTATTCGTCCTGTCTTCCTGTCCTGTCCTCCACTTATTGATAGAAGGGGGTGGTGTTTGTTTCTATGCCGGAGGTGAGATGCTCTGCTTGTCCTCCAACCCGGCTGTATACCCGCGGTGCTCCTCTTGCGACGACACTGACTGCCGGTCCATTCGCCATTGTCGGTACGCTTGCACTGCGTTCCAGGGGAAGGCCAGCAACTCGTGACTGTTGTGCGGCTCGCGGCAGACGTCGCAGTCGATCGTCGCGATGTTTCGAAAGTGCCGTGCCAGTTCGTCGAGCGAGTGTAGACGAATGCCGATGAACCAGGCGGTGTCGAGCTCGGGGTACAGCATGGACAGCACGACCAGCGCGCTGTACATGTGTGCGAGGATGACGAGGACGAAGGGGTTCGAAGCATGGATGTCCGTGAAGGATATGGCTTCCCGGTTGGTGAGCTCGCAGAAAGGATGGGCGAGCCAGAAAGCGTCGTGCTTCTGGCCGGACTGGTGCTTTGCTTGGGCTAGGCGGAGCATGTCCGCGAGACCACGCGCAGTCGTGCAGAGCTCTTTCCGGTCCTTCGTGCAGGTTGCAAGTCGGTTCAGCGCAGTCACGCCCTGGTCGAGCAGGAACTCGACGGCAGCCCCGACGGATTGCACTGTCACGACCACCGGGCACGAGGTCTTTGGGTCGGCGGGCCGTGAACCGTCCTCGCTCTTCACGACGGTAGATTCGGCGGCGTGGTAGATATGTTTCAGGATGGGCCAATGGGCGGAATTCCTGATCCATGGCCGCATGGCCTTGATCACGGCTGCTGTGCCCTGCGTGACTCTCTGCCACTCGGCCGGGGTTTGCTGCTGATTCATCAGCGAGATGGAAGCTCCAAGGACGCCATCGGCGTTCTCTTTCGAGAACGAGGCGAGGGCCTGTCGGAGGCCCTTGATAGCGAGCCCCTGGTAGCGTTCTGCATCCTCCATGACGCTGGCCAATTTTGTGACTCTGCCCAGCCGATTGGCTGCAACGACGATATGGGCGTATGCGACGTAGTCGATCTTGGCCGCCATTTGGAGCCCCCTAGCCCGCAGTTAGTGTGCCAGGTGCTTTGATTGGGGGGATTTAGGATCGGACGCACAGGTCATAGCCCATCCACCACAGGCAGAATTGCCGACTGTTGTTCCTGTCCAAGACGTCCCCGAGCGAGGCGATGTAATAGAAGTACCGGAGCCCGCGAGCATCAAGGCCATGCCAGTCGAGGGATGACGGGACCATCAGGATGGGGAATGGAGTCGCTCCGGAGTCCCTCCAAGCTTGACAAGAGCCGTCGATGGCGTTGATCCAGGCAATTGACGTTGCGTGCTCTGAGACTGTCTCTGCCGGGACGGTCGCGAAGATGCATTCTCGACCACTACGGGTACACCGTTGACTTCGTGTCGCGGTTAGCGTTTGAGGAGGCAGGACACCAGAATGTCCTTAATTACTCACCATATTGGCTTGGCTTGGTCGCACCTGATTCTCCTGGCAATGCACGTCTTGCAGCCGTTCTTCGACTTGCCATGACTCCTTCGCAGGACGGCCGAATGAGCAGCCATGATTGTACACGTCGCCGTCCGCGTGTCAGTTTATCGTCGATGCTGGGAAGTCTCGTTGCCTTGGAGGAGCCCGCCATCGAGGCCGCTCTGCTGCCTTTTAATGAGCTTCATCCTTCCCACCTAACCATTTTGGTAGAAGGGTTCAACTTCCTGAGATTCGTCCGATCCACGGTCCCGCGACCAAAGTTGACGGGATTGCACGACCGACCGCCCCCAGGCGACGTCAAGCCTCATGCTGCAGCTTGGCAGAAGCTTCGAATTACTGCACGTATGTAGCAGTTGATTTTGCCGCTTTACAAATGATTTGAGGCTGAGGCTGATCGGCGCGGGAAGGGAGGAATAGAGCGAAGGCCTGCCTCCTCCTCGCTGCCACCTTCGCCGTGAACCAGATCTGCCACTTACATAATTGTGCATTCCTTCGCCTGATGCCATCATCAAGGTTTTACTTAAGCAGCTGGGATCCTCTTCCGTGGCTTAGACTCCAGCGACAGCTTCCTTCTCCCGACGGCGACCCTTTGGCGTGCTGCATCGTGTCACTCTTAGCCGCTTGGCTCTGCAGCCCTCAGATTCGCCTGCGTTCAAGCCCCCTTCCGCGCGCCGAGGAGATCTGGGGGAAGCTAAGGGTACTGGAACCGAGCGAGTGGCAGCGCACAGACCTTGAGCATGAATTCGGAAAGAGCAACTCGATTGCAATTCGCTATTTCCTTCGACCTTGCTGACTGTTAGAGCCTCCCGTTGCGAGGTGCATGACCTTATGTAACCCCAGGGGATCGAGGCTTGGTGCCCGGTGCATACTATTGCCCATTATGTCGATCATAATTATCCGGGCTCGATTGTAAATTCCTCTTCTGGCCTGGAGGCCCCCAATCCCCATGCCCGGCGGAACCCAGAGCGAGCAGATGCTGGCCCAAAGCTCGCCAAAGTTTAGCCGGACGATGGGGCGACTTCGGGCCTGACAACAATACATGCACCACTGCTTCCTTTCTGCCAGGTCTGGCGATAGGATAGATAAGCACACAAGGTACTTTGGGTACTTTCTCAGCTGGGTATCTAAAGTGTGCGACATTCAGGTAGCAAACATCCGCCCCTCGCGTGCGTTGTTCCAGACGATGGAGGGAGCCATCCACAGGTTCAACCGTGCTCAGCGGGTTCCCGTCCACCATGCATCGTTTAGGCGTCCGAGGAACTTGAGGTTGACGTGGACTTGAATTTTCCAGAAGTCGGTCTCCGTCCTCCATGGCGGCGTCGGCATAAGAAGGTGGCGGCAGTCGAGGAAGTCTTCCCAGGTTTCACGTCGCCCACCACCCGCACGAGCGCCTGCTCGACCTCAGCCGGGATTGTCACCGCTGGAAAGGAAGAACCACTCTTCCACATGCTTGGGCAAAGGCGCTGGTGGTAAGTCTTCCCCTTTAGGGATGTGCAGTTTCCTCGGGTCGACTCTGAATGGCGACCTTTCGACTGTCACGTTGGTACTAGACAAAACTGCGTCAGTGTCGAAGGGTGCGAGCCATCAAAATCGCTGGACATACCGATCGACATCGCCGGGCTCTGTCTTGCCTGTCATTAAATTCTCCCACGCTTTGGAACATTCATAAATGATCTTGAGAGCAAATCTAACGATACGATATGCGTTAGCTGAGCGGAAGACGCCTACTCAGAGGACCACGTACTCCCTGTTTCGATATTGCCCGTCAAATGCGAATTCGTTCTCTGGGTGGCCGTCCGGAACCTTGTACAGCCGGAACCATTCTCGGATTGCTGTCAGATAGCCTGGCATGAGTCGTTCCACGTCGTTGATATCATGCAGTTCTGCGGCTCTCGGGTCCCGCACGTCAATGACGATCAATTTCCAGTCAGTCTCGCCGCTGTCGATCAAGGCCAGGATACCCAACGCTTTGACTTGCTGGACCTCGCCGGTGTACGAGCCGTGTTGACTAATATCACATGCATCGATCGGGTCATTGTCGCCTCGTACTTTCGTATCCTTGTCGACGTGGTGCGGGTCTTCCCAGGTCTAATGGATTTGCGAAGACATGTCAAAGTCTTGTCCCCCAGGAGCAGCCGGCAACGTACCTGGGGCAAGGCACCGTAGTTCCAGATATACCCGTGGTGTGGAAATCTGTTCTTGACAAAGCGAGGAGGTCCGGTCTTCTCCCCATCTTGATGGATGGGATTGAGCACGTCTGATCGTGATATCTACACATCCGAGCAAGAACCGTCAGTATCGCCGAGGGATCGCCAAGTCCCGCTTTGACTTCGGGGATTGAGTGCCCTGACCTCGTACTTTGCGTTCGTCCACCTAGGGACCTCAACTACCATATTGAAGATCTGCTTTTCCTCGTCCGCGTGCAGAGGAATGTCGTGGAAGGGCGATAAAGGAACTCCGTCCTTTTCGAAGAAGACCCGGAAATCGGCTGTTCTGGGCCTGCCATGCTTGTGCAACGTGTATGCGCTGGAAGACGCCGAATCCGACTTTCGCTCCAGACTCTTGCTCAGGAAATTCCCCATGACTACGAACGCGGAAGACAACAGCGCTTTACACCAAGCTGAGGTTCAAGTCTTTTGAAAACCAACTGTCGCGACGCGCGGATGATGTCAGGTTGTAATATTCGTGCCATGCGGTGCCATGGCAGCAAGCGAGAGCCGACGTCATCCTGTTCCATTCAACTGTTCGAGACGCCGTCGTTGTTCGGAATGTCACTGCTAACCATTCCTACGGTCCATATTCGAGCATGGAAGTTGTCGGCACAGCTGTTGTGTGAAACACAATCTGATTCTCTGGAGTTAGACCAGAGAAAAGGAGTCTCTTCGCTCACGCTAATCCCGCCACGCGTGTTCCAGTGTCCAAGGAAGACCATCAGCCTGCCTGAAAAGAATAAATAGTCACGGCTAGGTCTACGTAGCTGATGGCTGGAATATTCAAGGCTGTCTCTGGGGGCTTCTCGTCTAACCAGTCCATATTAGTGATTCCGCCCCAGAGAAGAGACATGTTGCCGACATATCCTCGGCCCCTAACCCTTCGTCCTGGCGCCCCTCGAAGGCCCGCAGTCCTCATCAAAAGCGTCTACTGGACGGGTGCGAGCCAACACTGTTCTCCGTTCCTCCGCGCTCTTCAGATGATAGCATTAAGAAGCAGCCTTCTATCGTTGACAAAACACTACGGTGACACTGACATGGATGCCTCTGCCTGACGTTCTTTGGTGAGTCTTTGAAAGTCCCTGCTGACTGCGCCCAAATAAGCAACCTCAGGAATATCGGCCTTCAAGGTCTCTGTCCGTACACAACATAACTATAGACACAACGGTTAGTCGAAGATCTAGATCTCGAGAAAGATATGCTACTCACATGGGCCAGTAGGCATGGATCTTGGGGTTTCGGATGTCTTTACGCGACTCTGCCAGCAGAAGTTCGAATTCTTCAACGCTCATGCCCAGCACCTTGGTACACAGGCGGGCGGAGAATGCATGTAGGCCGTCCAAGGTGTTGACCATGTTCCAATAACCGAGTCTCTTGAGATGCTCATCTTTCGGCCAACAGTTCTGGGGCCACTTATATCTTATCTCCGTCACGTTCACAAAGCCTGCTTGTTCCATGAAGTCTTTGTAGTTGGCCGCCCACGCCCCGTCTCTGCCCAACATCTGGAGGCCTTTGACCAGATTATCATTAAGTCGCTCAAATGCCGTTCCGACCATGGTTCCGTCGTCGGACCTGACGGGAAAGGCAAAGTCTTGCAGCTCGACCCAGCCGCCGGGCTTGATGGCGTCAAATGCCTGCTGGAGCAGCATCGGGGGATCTGCCACGGAGCCTGCAAGCATTCTCCCGTGGATGAGGTCGAATTTCTGGGTGAAACACCATGCCTGATCAAAGTCGTCGACTTCAAATTTGCAATTAGGTGGCACGAAGGAGGGCTGGATGGGACTGAGATCGGTCCCGAGCACCGTGGCCTGTGGATGATGGTCCGCAAAATCCATCGCCCAGATACCTGTGCCGGTGCCCAGGTCGAGCACGTCCAGTCCCGCCTCCGAGTCGATGGGGGCTGCGAGCAATCTATTGTTCATGGTCTGAAGGAAGATGCCGTGCTGCATGTCCAGCCGCTCCTGTTCCCGTTCGTCGTCGGGCATGAAGTAGAGGCCATCCTTGTATTTGTGGTAGCCGCGCCCGTTCTCGTGGACGCTCTGCAGCAGACTTGACCTCAGCGTCTCCGTGTCTGATTCGGGGAACAATTCACCCAATGCCGAGTCCACGTCGTCCTGTTCGGGCTCGATATATCCGGGATTCTCCTGGGAAGCCATCGCGGGCAACAACACGACGGCGTGTTCGAACCAAGCAAGGAAGAGAAAAGGCCCAGGCCGGGGAATTCGATGCCGCAGATAAAGTTCGCGGGATTCAAGCCACCCGCGATATTGTTGAGGGGGTGACTTGGCCGCTAAATGTTTCCCGAGCGGGTCGGCACGCGCAGCCTCTGCACCAAGGCACGTAGCAAAAGTACTTGCCCGAAGTCATTGGGCGAGGCGACGCGGAAACACGGAAGTGGCGGTTAGACGCCCCGCTTCGCAGCCAACTGAAGTGCAGAATGTGAAGAAAGCAGAACAGAGACCCAAGCTGCACGAATGAGACGCAATGCGCTGTGCAGCAGCCTGGCCCTAGATATGTGAGTCGCTCGAAGAATGTTATCTTGAGCGCAGTGAAGATGCTCCGCTCGATCCTCTGGCAATCAATTTCCCACCATGATATTTAAACTGAACTCCAGTTCACTTGTTCTTCACTTTGCGTTTACCGTCCCGAGGCCTGTCAGTCTGTCCGGAGCACCTTCTCGGTTTTCGGTTGCCTTCGCGTCAAAGACCTTTTCGAGGCCTCACTGACGAGCAATGTCTTATCTGTATCCCGGCCTGATCATTTCGGGGTTGGCCTGGGTCGCATACGTCCTTGGGCTTGTCATTTACAGACTGTACTTTCACCCGTTAGCGGGCTTTCCGGGACCCAAGTACGCGGCAATAAGCAAATGGCACGAATACTACTTCGATGTCCATTTACAGGGCAAATTTATATTCCACATCAAAACCCTGCACGAAAAGTATGGTGCGTTCATCTGCGGGGTTTTCCATCATGTTCGTCGCAGATGATTCTTGGGTCTGACCTGTGCGTGTCGATACCGCAGGACCGATCGTTCGCGTAACCCCGGACGAGGTTCACATTCTGGACTCCGATTTCTGGGAGACCCTCTTTACCAAGGCTGGACGGGTTGATAAATACGACTGGATGTCGGGTCGCTTCGGGAACGAAAACTCCGTCTTAAGTACTGCGCCGGACGAGCTGCATCGCATACGACGGAACGCTTTGAATCCTTTCTTCTCGAGGAAAAGAATTATCGACCTACAGGTTATCATCCGCAAGAAGCTCAACCACTTGGTTGCCAAAGTACGAGAATACAGTCAATCCGGTGCTCCGTTGGCCATCAATCGGAGCTATATGGCCTTGGCCGAAGATGTCATCATGGAATACTGTTTTGCTCACGACTACAACAGCCTCGATGCTCCCGTCGGGACACCAATTCTCCATGACCCGTTCCGAGCCGTTAGCATTAGTGGGAACATGTCGCTGCAGTTTCCTTTGGTGCCGAAGATCTTGAATTGCTTGCCACAGTCCTGGCTCGTCCGACTGGAACCGTTGTATGCCCTTGTCTTTAAGATGCAGCGCGTAAGGATTGTGGGAGCCAGAGCTTCTTTCTATCCTTTTCTGACGAACCTCGCAGGACTTTGCCCGGCAGATCGTCGACTTGAAAGCGGGCAAAATCGATGCGCTTGCTGCGAAAACCGACCACACCACTGTGTTTTCCGAGCTGCTTCGCGGGGACCTGCCTCCGAGCGAGAAATCGGACCGCCGCCTACAAGATGAAGCACAATTGATCATAGGTGCTGGCCTCGCGACCACGGGCTGGACACTCAGCGTGGCCACCTTCTACATTTTACGCAATCCAAGCGTCCTTGGACGTCTACGCAAAGAGCTGGAGGAAGCCATCCCGAACACCAACGAGTCAGACCCCAGCGCACCGCTCGAGTGGACCGAACTAGAACGACTTCCGTATCTGTCGGCTTGCATCAAGGAAGCCATCAGACTGTCCTATTCCACAACGTCGCGCAACGCCCGTCTATTACCCAAGCCGCTTCAATATGGCGAGTGGACAATCCCGGCGAGGACTCCGATTTCGATGACAATACCCTTCCTCAATCACGACGAGGAAATATTCCCCAACTCGACTTCGTTCGTCCCTGAAAGGTGGCTTGACTCACCCAAAGCGAAAAACGGATCCAGCCTGGACCGATACTTTGTGGGCTTCGGTAAAGGCACCAGGTCCTGTTTAGGAATCAAGTGAGTTGACATTGCTCCTTAACTTGAATTTTTGATATTTCGTCTCCCCTTCCCCAACACGATCCGCATGTCCCGGTTCTAATAATGCTCTGTGTGTCAAACCTTAGCCTCGCGTACGCCGAACTCTACTTAACCCTAGCAGCTATGTTCCGCTACTTCGAATTCGAGCTGTACGAGACTGACGAAAGCGACGTGGAATTGGCTCATGACTTCTTTCTTCCATTTCCCAAACTCGACTCCAAGGGCATCCGGGTGATAGTCAGGCCGACATGAGAACACAATGAATGAACCTCCCGAGATGGGTTTGGCAGCTTTGTGTCAAAGCGTCGCGTAATCGGTTGATATTCCCGACGGGAGGCTATGTTGGCAACTCTGGTGTGCTCCGGTGTGCCTCCTGAGCTATCTGATCCCCTCAGGCTGCGTCCTTCGGTGCGAAGGGACTTGGTAAATAAAGCAAAATCAGACCCCTCGGAAAACCGAGGCATATACCTCAGGTCACCGAGGTGCTTCGTGGGGGCTTGAATAGGAAAATGTACAGATTCCATCAGCCCATAGGATTCTTTCTCTCTGTCCGTGTAGCGCAGTCGCACTAGATGGGTATGCAGGTTGGCGGTAATGCTGGAGCTCTCTTCCGTCCCGTTGCACCAACGTGATTCCTGCGCTATCCTACGGGGTCGACCTATGCATACGATATAACCTCGTAGTCTCGGGGGTGCTGCAGGTCGTCAAATCTCGCTCTCAGCCACGGGCATTGAAACGGTCGTAATGATCGCGCGAATTGTGGTCGTTCTCTCTGAGGTACGCCGTGGCTATATGAGGTGTATATGTTAACGAGAGTGGATGTCTCTGTCGAAAAGCCTAGAGCGGTGGATATGGGTGGGTGTGCCTCCATCCAAGTAAATGTAATAGATTATATTTATCCGCCGTGCGGAGCTTTACTTTAGCTGCGCGGTTATTACAACAGATTGCAAGGCTCCCGGCCATCCTGTATATCTGGCCGGAACATATAAAACCCATTCGTCATCTTTACAGTCTGTGTCGTCTCGGAGCGGTCTCCGGACACCATATTGCCATACTCCATGCGTGTTGTCGAATTCAGTCTTCGAACCGTGGACATCCTCACGCGAATGAAAACGCATTCAGGATACTATTCTCGTCGGCTTCAGTCCAACCTACAGGCTCGGGCGCCTGGTCGGGGATATCTGCAACGTCCAAGTCTCCGTATCTAGTCCGGACCGAGTTGAGCAGCTGTCTCAACATCCTCCACAACCGATAGGCAGACAAAGACCCCTCGGTCAAGCAGCGGAGATAGGCCATCGCCTTCTTGAGGTGGCGGACCAGCTCGCCAGTTTCCTTCGGAGACAAGTGCTGCGCGTCCAAGCTCAACTCCAGCAACAGCACGCTGGTCGCCTGCGCGAGGTAATGCAGTAATGTCCACCAGGGCAGCAGCTGATACGCCTCGCGCTCGTCGGGGTTGTCGGGTAAAGTTGCAAGCATGCTGACAGCCGCGTGCACGCAGGCGCTTGCACAGTCGCGGTTGAACGCTTGCGAGCTATGAGACTCGCCCGCGATCTCCACGTCGCAGAGGCACGGCCGGTGGAGCATCATCTGCACGCTCTGGTAGTACATGCTCAACTCGAGTTGGACCCGGGGATCCACAGCACCCGACGGCGCATCAGAGTGGAAGGCCAGCTCGGTCGGCAGCGCTTCGAGCCACTGGCGCAACTCGGTCTGGATTTCGCGGATCCTGCGCTGGATCTCGGACCACGGATGGTCGACAAGGCCCGTGTACAGCTGAGTACCGATCTTGTCGCTCAAGTGGCAGAGCCGCAACCGGTACGGGAAGTGCGAAGCCGGGATCTCCTCACCGGCCATAGGGGAATTCGTCCAAGGCATCGGACTGTCTGTCGTCCGTTGCTGACCCTCCCGTTGTTGCTTCAGGAATTGCACCCAAAGCTTTTTAGTCTCTTGGAGATCCGTTCGTTCGTCCGGCTGTGTCGGTCGTTCGAGGCCTCTCTTGTCTGTTTTCTCAAAGATACTGATTGGGATGGTCACGTTAGAAATCGAGACCGACGTCGGCCGCCCCAAAATCTCCCCTAGCAAAACTTCGAGGCTGTACAAGGCATACCATGCCATTGCGCGCCGTAAGCGGTCTAGCGGCATGACCGAAGGATCGGTCACGGTCAGATGCAGTCCCAGAGCTATTGCATGACGAGTTGCATGGCCAAGGGTATTGTACGCTCTGTAGAACATGTGAGCCAAACTCACAGTACATCCGGGAAGACTTACCTGGTAACAGATCCATTTATCATAAGGTAGAACGCCAGGATACCTATCGCTTCAACCCTGCCGATGTCAGGGTGATCGAACATAACTCGGTGGTCTATTCCCAACGCTCGGGCTCGAGCATAGTACATCAGATGGTGGTCGCAAAACCCTGGAGCGGCAAGGTGACACATGTGCAACCATTTAGAGCCTACGGCCCAAACTAGATTGGCCGTTGCCAGCCAGTGACGGTCTGACCATGACAGATGTGCTGTGCCCCTGGGGAACTTGAGGAGCCGTCGGAGGAAGTCTTCTCGTAAGATGAATGGAAATACACCTTGCACGGCATGAAAGAAGGCTTCCGAGAGAATTATAGAAAGCTCAAATGCCGGCCATGTGGTTGGGTCAACGTGGTCTTCATCAATGGCCAACAGGTTGACGTCGTCCATGAAATAGGTGTAGTCCTTTGCCGGAACCAAGGGAAGGCCAATGTCGCCTCGGGGCTGAGTGCGGGAAGCTCTCGTCTGGTCGCGGAGGTGCTCTGTTAAACGCTGGATCCAGCTTGTTTCACTCATTTTCCCCACAAACCCCGAGATGCCAGTGCCTCGGTCGAGGTCGACAACCTGGGACAATTCTCCCTGGCGACCTGGAGAGCCAGTGCTTGACGGTGCCCTGCTTTCGCCTGGATGGCTTGAAGCGCGCCCGGATTCGCGGCCTTCCCCCGATTTATCCGGGACCGAAGAGATTGAATGATCCAATGTTCGTGTCTGGGTGTCGTCGCCGTCATTGGCGTCTTGATCGTCCGAAACCTGCCCCTCCCAGTCAAAATCGGAGTTCAGGAAATGAAGACGAGCCTACCGTTTTCAAGACGGCTGCCATTTCTTCTTGCTCGTGTGTAAGGAGGCTTTGGCGTTGACTCACGTCTCGTAGGACGCGAGTGAGCCGCTTTATTCCTTCTTCAAGAACATTCACTCGTCCTACGCTCTCGACTAAATCTCTATAGTGCGTCAGCGCCAATGCGGCCTCGGATGTGCCAACAACATATAACCTACTTCTTGTTCCTCTCCCTTCTCCGGTCGCTGTACGCGCAGAGCACACCATCCTGAGCGCATTTCGAGCATGTCTCGCTTCCGGAACATTTCGTCCGCATCAGCCTGCACCGATCGCAAGCATGGGTAGTCCGCGGGTCACCTCTTCTGCCACGATTATCCGATGTCGGCTGTAAGTCGTCTGCTGTAGGTCTGCGATTTCGTCTGGTCCTGGATGGTGACCCTGGCGCTATGTCTGGGGCTTCCGCTCCACGCGCCATGCCGCTTACTCACGTCCGCAAAATCCCGGGGACTCGTTAATACTTCAATGTCTGGTGTTCTGACTCGATTAAGCTGGTCAACTCTCGTTCACGGACAGACAGAAGCGAATGACCAAATGTCGCTGAAGCTGGCCTTGCCTAGTTTCTTGTCTAGCGTTGCGCACGCTTAGCCGAAGGGATGCACGCCCCCGCATTGGCAGTTCGAGTGCCTCGTAGAGCCCGTACCGAGCACTTGAGACCTACTCATACTAGGCAACTTGATCAAGAATCGCAATCTGGACGACGTCATTTTGCGTGCGCGAACTGAATCCGTCGATCTTTTACCGAACACGTGTGCGACTAATATAGAAGGTATCGCGAGAGCCAAGACATCCTTACAGCGGCGCACAATTATCACTTTCTGTATCATCCTTCAATACAATGCCTTGACAATGGACCGTGGGATCTTCCCATGTCGCTTACGCCGGAATAGCTCGTCTTTCACTGTGGCAGAGATCTCGTACCCAAATGCTCTCTGCCTTGGCACGATATTCAACACGAGAGATTCGAATCAATTGGTCCATGACTTTTACCTCGGACAGCACGGCCTTGCCCTTGCTGCAAGGCTCAGCAACCGGTGGGCGCTCACATGGCTGGCTGACACGAGACGAAAACAGGCTAGGTAAATTATCATGTCCGAGAAAAGCGGCCCCGCTCATCATCGATCGTCAATCCGGATTACAGGAAGCGCCGTTCAACCAGGCCATAGCAATTCTAGCTCAATTTCTAGACCGGGGATACTGCGCGCGACCACCCGGCAAACGTGCTGAAGCGAGATTTCTCACCCTCGCAGTCGTCATTTCGTCGATGATCGAGGCACCCCCTAGGCACTGTTTGTTATGGACCATGGCGGTGGAAACGCCCCTAGACCTTAATGCGCGACGGTCAGAAATCGTTTATTTTACGCGTGCTCGATTATCCCCCAGCACAAATTCCTCGCTACCGCAGTATGGCGTGGGCCTACCCAGCTGAGGAGCTGCAATAGCTAGCGGGTCCAGACCGACCTACCAGGACCGCATACTGGGTGCGTTACTTGGATTTTCCATCAACAGAAACATGGGCATCTTGAAGCGAAGATCTCCTCCGCAACGTTTCCGAAGCTAGGCGATGTGGGCTCTGGGGAAAAGGGTGATGCGAAATTAAGCTTCCCTAAAAGTCGGTGGGTCGCCTTATTCGGACTGCGACAGGCCTGCTTTGGTGCTAGTCCCAATGGCTTTCTGTTGGTCCGTCTAATCCCTGAGTTATTCGTCTTTGTTTCTAGGCGAGCCAGAATGGTTCCTCGCATGCTCCCTACACAGTGTGCTCGAATCGTATGGAACGCATAAAAGCCGTCGCGATCTGTTTGGCTGCAAGGAATTGCAGGCGCCAAGGGGCGCGCAACCGAGATCGATTATGGTAAGCCACGCGGTCTGAGACCAAGCTCGACATCGAAGTCAATGGCAATCATCTGTTTCCCCCCTGCTGAAATGCGGATCTCTTCGCAGATACGGGTGTGTACCACCACGGACTTGAGGTCTGGGGGGAATATAATATCAATGTCTCCGCGAACACCCAGACTACCCCCTCTCTCAGGACCTCTCACACCCACACTCTTTTTACAGAGCCACTCTTTTGTGCTACATCCCAACTATAGTCATTCCTTAACGCAACATGCATTTCAGCACAGCCTTCCTGGCCGTTGTGGCCAGTTTAGGTGGACTGGGCTCTGCCGCTCCGGCGCCTGTGCCTGCGCTGGGCAGACCACAACCCCCTCCGAGCCCAACCAGTTCACGTTGCTACACCAGGATGGCGACGGCTCAAGGACTGTGGAACACGCAAACCTCTTGGGGCACTCACTACACGCCTTGCACATCCACAGTAACTGCCACAAAGACAGCCACCTCTACATCGACCCCTGCTCCCGACACTTCGACCATTACTGCGACCAGCACTCTGACCGTTACGGGTGACACCTCTACTTTGACGGACACCGAGACGTCCACAACCACCATTACAGAGAGTACCGTAAGTTATTGTGGGCACGGAATTTTGTACACTGTCTGGCGATGCTCGGAAGTGGTCCTGGTGTCTATGACCCCTTCTAACAATTTGATATTAGACAACGACCTTGACCACCGTCTCTACCACTGAGACAACCACGACCGAGACGACAACCTCAACGGTTGCAGCGCCTGCTGGGTTTATCCCAATTCAGACTTCTTTGCCAGGCTCAACCTGCGACGATAACTGTGGGCCAAATCCGGTGGGAGCTAGTGCTAGCAAGCGTGGTCTCGATGCACGAAATGCCCCAGCCGCCGGTGGACTCTTCGCTGCTAAGGGCCCTGGAAAATCACCGTGGAAGTATCCCCAGGGTGTTCAGTGCGTCACGTACCAGCCTCAATGCTCAACGAGAACGGTGACAAGCACTACCACTTCAATCGTCACCGCTACGCAACAGACCACAACAACTACCTCGACCAGCACTGTAACTGTCACGACGATTCCTTCAGCAACTGCAACAGTGACTACCACAGCTTCTGTAACAACCACAACGACACTCTCGACCACGACTACTTCTACTACTACCTCGACAGCAACGACGGCCGACGCCACAACCATATATGTGAGTATATGCCTCCCAGGTTTCCCAGATTCATGTCTCCCTTGTAACGAAGCCAAGGCATGCCAGGAGCGCGTACTGACAATAACCAGGCTGCTTGCGCCACAAACAACCTCGCAGACCTCTACGCAGGCCAAGGCTTCACAGCCGCCACGGGCGGTAGTTTCGACACGGTCGATATCGTCGATGCGGATGATGCATATGGTCAGTCATCCCCCCGGCTTCGCATCACAAGCCATCCTGCTACGTTCCCGGCAATGTCTCTACGAATGGTCAAAACATTTCCCGCTCCTAGCTCCAACGGCTCCAACTTACCTAGATAAATACTGACAATAGCGTACAGACTGCTGCGTGGCAGCCATCACAGATCCCAATGGTCAAGCAGTTGCTTTTGGGTACATCTATTCTGCCGAGTCTTGCCAAATCGCCTTACAAAATGGGGGCGAGATATGCAGCCAACCGTCGTCTCAATTTAGCTTGCTTCTCGGTCCCGAAACCGCCGTTTTCGGCAATGGTCTCTGCGGAGAGAATACAAGCGCCTTCTGAGATCATCAGTTATGCTTCGACAGCTGGGGGTTCTTTAGCGACTACGGAGGTTTGGTAATGGTTGTTTGGGACGGTCGCACGAAACACGAAAGCCGCGCATTTGACGTATTGTTCTCTGATTAATTATTTAATTGAGCCGTGTTGCAGCTAGCTCATAGTTGGTTGGTCCCGAATAATAGGATGAGGCCTGATAAGGAGCGTGATTCACACAGTGCCTCAGTCGTAGGGCTACAGCCTTGCAGTCTGCGGCGAGGCTGAACCGAGCGCCGACCTGCCGCTTTTGTCCTCGTCCTTGGCATCGTACTTGGCTGCGTATGGAGGACACACCTGGCCTCAGTCGTCCCTCAATGTTCCAGACCCTCGTCTCACACCAACCTCAACAACGTCACCATGGTCGTCCTTGCGGCGTCGATAATCACGAGAGGCGGTAAAGCGTTACTCTCTCGCTCGTTCAGAGAAATCCCCAAAACCCGGATAGAAGCCCTGCTCGCCTCGTTTCCCAAACTCGCCGACTCGTCCACCCAACACACGACGGTCGAACAAGAAAACGTCCGCTTCGTTTACCAACCCTTGGATGAACTTTACCTCGTCCTCATCACAAACAAGCAATCCAATATCCTGCAGGACATTGACAGCCTCCATCTCTTCGGCCAAGTCGTCACCTCCATCTGCAAAAAGCCCGACGAGCGCGAAATCCTCCGCAATGCTTTCGACCTACTTTCGGCCTTTGACGAGCTCGTCACCATGGGCTACAGAGAGAACCTGTCGCTCAGCCAAATCAAGACCTTCCTGGAAGGAGAATCCCACGAGGAGAGGATTCAGGAGATCATCGCACGGAACAAGGAGTTAGAAGCCTCAGAGGAGCGCAAGCGCAAGGCCAAACAGCTCGAAGTGCAGCGCAAAGAAGCTGCCCGCTCTGCTGCATACGGACGGGGCGTCGCTCCGCGCATGCCCAGCCAACCTGTGTACACGCCTCCCGCGCAGCCGCAGACGTCGTCGTACGACACCTACGAGGCCGAGAAGAACAAGCTCGCCAACAAGTTCACCTCCCGCTCCACCAAGGGCATGCAGTTGGGCAAGAAATCCAAGACATCGAACGCCTTCGCGCAGGTGCAGCAGGAGATAGGCGCCGAGGAGCCGCCTACGACAGAGTCGGCCCTGCCGGTCCGCAACGCCCCAACGGCGAGCACTCACGATACCACCCTCTCGTCCTCAGCCGCGACTCCGATCTTAATATCCATCAATGAGACCTTGTCCGCGAAGCTCAGCCGTGAAGGCACCCTGAGATCCCTGGAAGTCAAGGGAGATCTGCAGCTTCGGATCACCGACCCCTCTCTGACCAAGCTTGCTTTGTCAGTGCAAGCGGTCGAGGGCCCCCTAAAGGCGCAATTCCGGACCCATCCAAACGTCGATAAAGCCCTTTTCACATCCCAGAAACTCATCCAGCTGAAGGACACGTCCAAGAGATTCCCCGCCAATAACAGCATTGGCGTCCTTCGCTGGCGGGTCACAGCGCCGGCAGACCATCCGACCGACATACTCCCCGTGACGTTTACCGCGTGGGTGAACAAATCCTCAGAGGGGATGTATACCATCACCATTGAATACGAGTTGACCAACCCTTCCGGCACGAGTTTACGAGACGTGTCCGTCACAATCCCCTACGCCTCCTCAGAGCCTTCTGTCTCGTCCTTCGATGCTATCTACCAAGTCACGGGCGACAGTCTGGAATGGAATGTCGGTGTGATCGACGCCGATAATCCGAGCGGAAGCTTCGAGTTCGAAGCTCTGGCGGACGATGACGCCGAGTTCTTCCCTATGACGGTTAGCTTCGAAATGAGCAGCACGTTCGTGGACGTGGACGTGAGGGAGGTGAAGATGCTCGAGGGGAGCATGGAGGAAGGAGTTGACTTTGAGAAGGTCGTCAAGGCGAGTGCCGAGGGCTTCACTATCGAGTGAAGGCGGACGTGATCACGATTATGATCGATGCGGAGGGCATTGTTTTCGTGCCTGGGTTTCTAGAGCGATTTTGTCGGTATTCCATGGTCGTATTGGGGTTGCGTAGGCAAGGCAAGGCACGGTATCGCCCTTAGAACATCCCTGCTACAGTACAGTAGAGCGGCAGAGCGCCCTCTTGATGGAGCAAAAGTCCTAACGCACACGCATGATGGCACAAGACGATAAGATGAGCGGCTTCGAAAGCTGTGCTGGTCATGCATTTCGACTTTTCGCCGCCTCATTACATTCATTCGTGATGCTTTGTGTGCGAAGCTGTGCTATGCTACCTATGTTACGTTACCCAACGCTCCCCTGGTTGGAATCCCCCTGAAGACTAGCGATCATGATTACATTGCACCGTCCCCCTATGCTCTGCTAGTTGTGCCATGCTGTGATGCCAACAGATCCAGTCACCGGCCGACCCTGCCATCTCATCATGCTCCTGCGTATACATACGAGTAAATGTATGTATGTATGCATGCATGCAGGGAAGCGAGAGGGGGGAGAGAGAGTCGTGAGTCATGAACCCAATGCCAAGTCAATCCAAGCCAGGCCAGACACCAGCGTCGATGAGCCGGAACAGATCCCACTCGGCCGTCGCCTCGGTCTTGAAGTTCCAGAAGAACCAGCCCTGGATTTGGGACTCGAAGACGTCGAGCTGCGCGCGGATGTAGTTCCTCGTCGTCGTCTTGTTGTAGTCGCTCCATTGGTCGATGAAGTTGATGCGCCCGCACGACCCGACGTACGCGGAGCTGGTGTAGCTTCCGTCCGCGTTGCGGGTCGAGTAGGTGCCGTCGTAGCGCGCGCCGATGCCGTAGCCGTTGATGGCGGGCGCGCAGTCGGTCATGGCGGCGGTCCATTCGCCGGCGACGATGAATTTGTCCTGGCCCTGCGCCCACGAGGCGGCGTTGGAGTAGACGTAGCCGACGTGTTCCTCGGGGCTCAGTGCCACGAGTTCGTCAGTGAAGGTCTGGTATTCGTGGTGGTCGACAATGGCGCCGGAAGTCCCCTGGCCGGTGAGGAATCCGTTCCACGACGATGGAGCGGCGAAGCCGTCGTGGATGACGACCGGCGTCTGACCTGCGCGCCGGACGACGTCGAAGCCTGATTGATAGTACGCTTGAGTTGCGCCTCGGCCGCCTGGTAGAGCGCTCATCCGGGGTTCGTTCAAAAGCTCGATGCCAGAGATCACATCTGCATAGTCTGAGCTGCCGTACTTGTCGGAAATCTGGCCTATGACACCGAGTGTAGCACCGACAGAGTTACCAGACGTCCAGCCTGGTGACGCGGTCAGTTGACCAGAGTTGTCCTGTCCGTTCTGTGAAAGCGGTGCGCCTGTCAGACAGGAAGGTCAGCTCTTGATCCGTTGCCTCCGTTCTCGAGACCATTTCCGCTCACCATGCAGATCGATCCAGACTTTAAGTCCGGTCTGACGAGCCCAACCTATGGCTTGGTCTAGGTAGTCTGCTGCGCCTTGAATGTAGGGATCACCTCCATACTTCTGGAAGGCCCAGTATCCTATAGGGATCCGGATCGAGTTGAAGCCATTGTCGGCAATTTTCTGGAAGTCGGCCAGGGACACCCAACTGTCCCAGTGGGCGTGAAGGATGTCCCTTGCATTGGGTACTCGTTGGGTCAACGTGTATTCGTCGACCACACCACCGCCAAATTGATTGAAAATGGACGGCGTTATCCACGGCTCCACCACCAGCCAGCCTCCGATATTGACACCTCTTACCGGCGTTGATCCATATGAGAACTGACGCTTTGCCAAGGGCGAACTGGTGGCAGATGTCAATACGTGAGAGCCAGTGATAGGGTTTGGGCGACTTACCTGCCTACCACGGTAGCTGTGAGAGCGACAAGGAAAGCTTTGGCAGCCAGCATGATGCTATGTGAAGATGGTAAGGGAAGGAACAGGAGGAGCGGCAGCTCGAGCTCCGGTATAAATCACTGAAGCGTACTCTGCCGGGACAAAGGGACCAAATTTGGAGGTCAAACAACGCCTTCCCGCCGTGTAACCTTTCGCTTGAGAACTCGGAGGGTATGCACGCGAAGCAAACGGTCAATGACGACGTTGCTCTCGACTTGGTTGGTGCAGAAGCAGCAGTCCCAAAGGGAATGTGAGGGGAAAACAGCTTAGGGATGTCACGAGGGGCTAGAGGTATCATGTGGTATAGAAAAGGACCCGAGTAAGAGTAGTCGAACACGTCGTCCTCCGGGGTATTCGATCAATGTGGGTTGATGGATACGGGCACACAAAATGACGGTGGCCATGGCCGCACATCGAAGGGATCCGCATTCGATGGGGTATTCTTTTCACCTAATCAAAGGGAGCGTGCCAGCTTGGTCTCTGTTCCTGAAGCTGTGGATATAGAAAGCTGGAGCTCGTGGATCGACTGGTTGGGCTGAGTGGTCGTCTATTCAAGCTGTTGGCAGTTGAGGACGAGAATATGTGGGCCAGCATGGAGCTGGTGATGAGCACAGAAGCCACTCATTTGAAGCTCAGTGGTCCACCCCATATTACGATTGGCCGGCAAGCATGTGACATAGCAGGTCGCCCAAGTGGTGCTACCCTGGGGTTATGCTTGCGGGGAGGGGTGAAGGGAGGAAGGGAGGAGGCGAGGCGAGACACAGGCCCACCCGTAACTCGTGACTGCTCAAGGACTGCCATGGCAGAGACAGCGAGGATAGCAAGGATAGCGAGGACAGCAACCAGGTGGATGAGGCTAAGAAGGTTGGCTAACGTTTCAAGTAGTCGGCGCTGATCATCATTGAACAGGAAAACAACTCGGAGGAAGTGCCTAAAGTGTCGCTGTCCTGCCAAGCCAGTGTTGGTTCACCTTTTGTTCACCTTCTCTTCACCAGTTTCTCAGGTTCGTCATCGATGCTGGCCACAACCAACCATCATTTCGCAATTCTAAAGGAACCCGCGAAGCCGTGTCGGGTGACCACAACACCGCTGGTACGACATCCTTCACGGCATTTGCATTGTTTGCTTGAACAACTCAAGTGGAGGTAGGACAGATGCATTCATGGAAAGACATGACCGTATGTAAACAATAACAGTGCTTTCCTGCACCTCGTGTTGCGCGGAGCACTGCCTCGCTTACTTACCCTCACCGTGTGAAGATCCTCCACCCTGCCACCCTCCAACCCCTGGTTCCTGGTCATGGTTCCTTGCAGAGGCAGCCACTGGCGCCGTCGGCCAGCCAATGCCAGCCCCAGCCGCCACTGTGGCTTCCAGCCCAACACTTTAAATCCACGTGCTGGCAGCGCCTGAACAGCACATCTTGGTGCAGTATTCTTTTGCTAGGTATCTTACAGTGTCTCACCCTCGCTTGCCCTCAACAACTCGCTAGGCACAACGCCTGGAACACTCGGTATTAATTTTGCAGAAGGCGCAGCACAGACACGTCAGCTGCGAATGAACACGTCCGCCAGGTATCATAGGCACGGCGAATGATCAGCGTGCATGTGGCGGCCATCACAGGCTCTTCCGGCACCCGCTTGGTCTTGTTGGACACGGCTGCCTGAATATCAGGCATCGCTCACAAGACTTCTGCGATGCTCTGTCGCTCAATAACCGAGTTTTGCGCCGAATCCCTCGACACCCGATAATAAGTCCCCGTGAATTTGGAACATTCCATTTGCCGCAAAAAGTCTTCGTCGTGGGTGATCACAACCAGCTGGAAGTTCTTTTGTTGTTGTCGGTATTCGATGATCTCCTTCAGCGACTGCGCCAAACTTTCGATGTTTTCGCGGTCAAGGTTGGTGGTCGGCTCGTCTAGCGCAATCAATCCACAACTGGCGCTGAAACACTCCGCCAATGCCAATCGAATAATGATGCTGGCTAGAACCTTCTGGCCAGCGCTGCAGCGCCCTCGCATGTCCATTTCTGCGCCTCGCTTGACCATGACGACGCGGTAGTTGTAAGACCGATTGCTTCGCGTCTGCTCGTTCTCCGCTTTGATCATGATGCTGTCGACATCGGTACCACGATATGTCTTGCGCCAGAGTTCCTCGATGATGGCGTTGATCTCATCCATCTTGAGGCCATGGTATTTCATGATCGCCTTGTCCAAAGCCCCTCCGTAGCGTCCCAGGTCCTCTACGGCCGCTTTGGTTGTCTCGACCTTGATGTGGGCCTCTTTGTACCGCTGCGGTGCATCCCTCAGATCTTGCTGATAGTCTTCCAAGATTTCCTTGAGCTGGACGTCCTTTGACTTCATTTCACCCATCACCCCCGCCTGCTGCGCGTTGAGTTTGTTGTACTCCATGCTATACTTCTGAGACTCCTGCTGGAACCGATCGCGGTCGACCTCGGCATTGTGACTTTCAAGCTCTGCAATCTCTTCCTGCAGACGAGCGAGAGCCCGCGTCTCTTGCCGGTGGCGAAGGTTGTCGGAGTAGCGTCTCCGGGTAGTCTCTCCGTCCTTGATTCGGTCGTTAATTTTGTTGATCTCGCTTGTGAGTCGTTTGTGCTCGTTCTGAAGACCGTCGAATTCCTGCTCGAGATCCTTCAGTTCTCGATCGACGCGTGCCAGCTGGTTGGGGCAGTCACGGTCAAGGTAGGATTGAATCTGGTCGTTGAGAATATCAAGATTGTTGATGCTGTCGCCTAACCGGGACAGCTCGTCAGATAATTCTCGTTCTTTGACAGCGGCACGTTGATCGATGTCGTCGTACTTGGCCTGAGCCGTCAAGATCTGAGGATCCAGTTCCTCCATTTCCTTGGTGAGCGACTCCGTGATGTCTTTCTGCTTTTCGTTCATAGCACGGAATTCTTTCACACGGGCAACCAGAGAAGCCTTCTTCTCGAGTTGGAACCCAATGTTTTCCAGTTTGCTCTTGAGATCGCGTAACTCGAGCTCCATGCTGGAGATGCTCGCTCGAGACTGCTCTTGCTCGCTTCTCAGCCGATTGATGATGTTTTGGGCGCCTCGAGAGTTTTGAGCAGTAGTGTTGAGCTCCTCTTGGATCTCTTCCAAGGTCCGCCCGGCCATTTGCTGGCTTTTTTTGGCAGAAAGCTCCTCGACCTGGCGAGTAAGAGTTTTGATTTCGCCGTCGCATTTACCGATGGAGGCCACTGTCTGGCTAATTGACTCGAGATCACGTTTGACTTGCTGACTCTGTACGACTGCCTTATCATGATGCTCCAGCTTCGAGAGCAACAATTGTCGCTCAGAGTCAAGGTCTCGCAGATCCTTCTCGGCTGCCGGGATTTCCGATTCGACAAGCTTCTTCCAGGTGTCGCGGACAACTCCCAGATCAAGAACTCGCTTGTAGTCGGCTTCAGCTGCAGAGGGATCGAACTGCTTCGCCTTCTCTTCCGTATCCGAGATGTAGGTCCGGATGCGTTGTTGAAATTTGGCCAAGGCTTCGCTGTTAGGCGCAAAAGCTCGCATGCACGTCCTGCAAGCTGGCTTGTGCTCGCGGCCCGCTGCCTCTAAGACACTCTGGAAATAGTCGTGAAGGCCACTCCAACCTGAACTGTTGACTCTGGCTTCATCCACAGTTTTCTGTGCCTGTTCGAGGGCCTCGTCATATGCTTCGGCACCTCCTTCGACCACAGCGTGGATTTGTTTTTCGCACTTGCCCGCCTCAGCCTTCTTACGGGAAAGATCTTTTCGAAGAGTGTTCTGCCTGAACTGTAACTGCTCCAAATCCCGGCTGATCCCATCTCTCTTTCGCTCCGCGGTAACAGCGTCGTTTGCCGCATTTCGAAGAACCTCTCGATGAAACTCTTCGACTGTACCAGCATCCCATTCGTGATCGCTACCGAGAAGAGTGGAAATGTTATCTCGGTGAGCGGCCAAAAGTGTTTCCAGGCGCTGCTGTCGCTCCTTCAACTCTTGCTTGAGATGGGACAATCTTGCCAATTCGGCAGCTTTCTTTGTCGACTGGACCAGCTCAGCACTTAACCTCGAGCTGACCTCCTCAAATCCTCGGAGCTCTGCATTTGCGTTCTGGAGCTTGTCGTTCCAAGCAGCAGCTTCTGCAGCCGCACGAGTCTTCTCGAGCTCCTTGGCGAGATCCTCGAGCCTCGACTCGGCCACAGCTTTGCTGCCCTCGTCGAACACAATTTGATCGACTTTTCGCTGGAACTCTCCGGCTTCTCGGTCGTTCGAGTCCATCTGCTTCCTTGCGCTAGCTCTCTGGTCCCGGAGTGCAGTTTTTCGCTCAGTCAACTTATTGACATGCGATTGAGCCTCACGTCGCTGTGTGGTATGTTCATGCTTCGCCCGATCGAGGGCGTCCTTCTGCTGCTTCGAGATTTTTCTGATCTTGAGCAAGAAGTCTTCCACTTGACTCTCGTCGTCAAGATACTCGTACTCACGGATTTGATGTTTGGCAGCCACTTCCCTGACCATGTCCTTCCGTCGTGCAAGTTGTCTTTCATGGGCCTCCTTTTCTTCTTCGTACTTGCCCTTTAATCTCACTTTCTCCTCTCGCTGTCTGCTGAGCGCTTTCATCTGATCTTCTTGCTCAAGGTAATCTCCCTTCTTCTTGCGCACCTCGTCCTGTAATTCTTCCTGGCGAGCATCGAACTGTTCTAGAGTGGTGCGCAGCCACTCGTCGGTCTCACCGACTTCTTCGAGATGCATCTGAAGGTCGTCAATGGTAGACTGTTTGCCTTGAGCCTCGATGCGCTTTCCCTCAAGCGTTCCGAGGATTTTTGCGTATTCTTCCCCCTTCCTCCAAGTCTCATCTGCCATCCTTCGAGCATGGGACATCCGTCTCTCCAAATCCTCGCTCTTCTTCCGCAGGGCGTCAACATCTTCTGAGAGCTTGTCCTTCCTCTGTTGAGTTTTAATTGCGCGGTCTTTGTCAACCTTGGCATGGTCCTCCAGAAGCTTGTACTTGTCCAGTTCTATCTTCTGCTTTTTCTGGATGTCCTTTATGTTGGCAATCGCTTTTGTGTACTTCTGTGCCTCGAAAATCTCATCAAATTTCTTCTTTAATGTGCCAGGCTCACTGAGGGGCCAAAAGCTTTCGTCTTGATGGCAGAAGATGACATTGTCAATAACGGCAGTGGACACGCCGAGGTATTGTGGAAGGATCACATCCAAGTTGGCCACCCTAGAGGACAAGGCAGTTTTTTCACCCCGCCTACTCACGGAGAGTGACGATTCCAAGGTTTTCAACTCACGCTTGACTTTTCCCACGTTCAGTTCGAGGCGTCGAGTGACTGTAATAGCCGAGCCGTCGGCCGACCTGAAGGAGACTGCGACCAGCGCCTTGACTTGAGTTTCGCTGTTCAGCTTGGGGTCGTGCACAAAGGCACCGCCTTTGGTATTTGGAGGCTGCATTCCAGTGAAGGCATATTTGAGGCATTCGATGATGGTCGTTTTCCCAGAGCCATTCTGGCCGACAATGAGAGTCAATGGGGTCTCAAATCTGATGTACTGCCCCGTGCCTCTGCTGTCAAACGAGCGGATACCCTGTACCTTCAGCTGAGCAAGTCGTGACATCTTGGCCGAAGTGGGAAGACGAAAGCAGCTGCTCAAGTTGCGAGTGGTGCGGAAGAATGGGTCATCGGTAAGGAGGGGTTGGACCTCAAGAAGAGGCGGATGAGATGATCAAAAGCGAGGCAGAGTAACGCGTGTCAGTTCTATAGTTCTGTTCTCTGTCAGGCAGAGTGATGCACAGGGATCATCCACAATTTGAGCCTCACTTCAGACGAAGGTGAAGAAACGCGTTGAGCCAGCCGGGTGAGGCGTGGCTGCCTGCGTCATTTGAAGTTTAGCGCGTCAGCCACTCGACAACGACTGGTCCACCGTAGCCGCGGCTGCCATGCGCAACAGCTCACCGTACGCGGCAATCGACTGATCTCGGTGTCATCGCGAGATCTTGATTCCGTCGTCCATCGCAACCATCAGACTTTCGATCGAGTCATCGCCGTCGTATCAGACTATTCGCTTACAAGGCTTTCGGCTGTGTTTTCCGTTGTGCATGCTTGTAGGCCGTGCATTTTGGGCCTCGTTCCCTCTCAACCAAGCCTGCTCAGGCACTTTTCGTTGGTTGGAAGCCCGTTGTCTGCCAACAAGGTCTCCTTGGCGCTGGTACCGACGGACTGTTGCTTATCGAATTGTCAGATTACGAAAAGGCTGCGCGCAGCCGTCAATGCGATACTGAGACCCGCCACTCTTTGGCTCGACCGTGCATAATGGGCACGTTCCAGGCCAACGCCGGTTCTATGTTGGATCCCACTTTCAACCTCCAGCCAGGCCTGTTGGATCCGTCACTGGTCACCAATCCTGACATGACCATTTATGACCCTGCCTTGTCGCTCAACCTGACCTCGGTGCCGCCTCCGGTTTTCGATCGGATGGAGTCCGTTCAGCCAAGCTTGATTCCAGATCACCCGAGCAAATCTGAAAACCCTGAAAGTAGCATGCCCATGAATGGCGTGGGTGCTGGACCCTTACCAACTGACTTTGCCGCCCAGAACGGACACTATCCGACAAGTACGAGCACGTTGACCGATTTTACCAAGAGACGAAACTGGTCCCAGCGGGTGGTCGAAGAGCTCAAAGACTTGATGTATATTTTGACTCCCGAGGGCCGGATCCTCTACGTCTCGCCGTCTGCCAAACAACTCACAGGATACAACCCGCAAGACCTAATAGGGAAGTCAGTATCAGAATTTATCCACCCAGACGATTCTTCTTTATATTCTCGCGAGTTCAACGAGAGCATCGCCACCGGGAACGCTCTCAGGTTCTTTCACCGTTTCCGCACCGCTGAAGACAAGTACTGCATTTTCGAATGCCATGGCCATCCACATATCTCCAACGAGGCTACCCTGCTTGAGCAAAGTGCCCCTCCAGTCGGACGGGCAGGGTACTGCCGGGGCTTCTTCATGATGGCGAGGCCTTATCCGACACGGAACTCGGAATTACTCGATTCCTTTCTGGAGCACAAGATCGAGAATGTCCGGCTACAAGCTAGGATTGCCGCGCTTAAGCGTGAGGAAGCCGAAGATGCGGACGGATTGCAAGAACATTACCACAAACAAGCCTCTGGTGGTCTATCTCGCATGTCATCAAATTCAGCGGACGTACAGTCACAATCGCCGTCCGTAAACTCCACACCTGCTTACCCCGAGTATGGGGGTATGCCACCGCCCGCCAAACCAACGGTCTCTAACATGGCCTTAACTCGAGAAGCTCTAGATGAGGCCAACGCTTCTGCACGCCCGGACAGCATTCGCGACAAAATGGCCCGCTACGAAGGCTCCTCGCACGTTGACTCCATCGAGATGCTGACCGGTCTGCGCTATCGTGAAGGCGAACGCTCTCACGGCATCTCGACCGGCGGAACATCACCGGCCCTCATCCGCGGCGATGTGGGAATCCATATTCCCATCGACAAGGCCGACGCTCGGTATTCCTACATGGACAAAAAGCACAAAAAGGTCAGATCTGCGGACGAATATGTCTGTACCGATTGCGGAACGCTTGACAGTCCCGAGTGGCGGAAAGGGCCCAATGGGCCAAAGACTCTATGCAATGCCTGTGGACTACGCTGGGCTAAGCGGGAGAAGAGGAAGAAGAGGGTTTGCATGCCAGCTTTTGATGGTGCAGAAGACAACGGCGCAGAGGCTAACCTGGCAGCAAACGAGACTACGGAGGAAATAATAGCGAAGGGTTCGAGTCCCCAAAGTCATGGACCACCTCCGCTCATTAAGCAATCTAGCTCTGCTGGCTCGATATGAGACAAGGTTTCAATCAGTTGAAAGTAACCCAACCTCACCACGGAAAGGGTGCTTCTTCGAGCAGGTCACTGGCTTCGCGAGGCACCTAAGGAGTATGGTCTTCATGGACCGGCGACATCAACCTTGGTCATTGCAGTCGTGGCTCGACTACCGCCATCAACACTCCCTTGATCCCGATCTCGATTATCGCATTGTGGCCTTGGCGAAGATGACCGCGTCGACACCACAAGAGGCCAGTCCGGCGAAACCAGAGCAGCCTCTGGAGCCTCCGCTTCGTTGCGGAAAGCTGCGAACTACCGGGTCATCCTGCTCCCTCGATTGTCTCGACCCTTCAGCTAAACTATGCTTTCGTGAACAATCACGTCATCAACATCGCATACGTGATTTTAAACGCTTGGGACAACAGTTTCCTGACCAGGGCTCAGGGTGGGGGCCCTGGCCAGTTATCCCTCCGAGTGCGGATGCATACACTTGCTAGAATTTACCAGCTGGATGGATGCATTAGTAATACCAACTTCCTGTTCGGCACGGTCTGGGCCCAGAGAAGTCTCTCGCAACATTCCTGGCCGTCACAGCATACCTAACACGTCGACAGGACCTGCCAGTCCGGAATCAGTCGGCCGGCAAGGGTGTGCCATGGTCTTGGGGAGAATATACTGGACAAAGGGTGGCAGTAATGAGGTGAGGAGTGACATCGCGAGTGCTGCAAGAGGCGCGTATGTTCGGCGTGGGAGGATGAATGGGCAAGAGAGAGCAGCATGCATGCTTTGCTTGCAGAGTATGAGGTAGATATCGATGTTTCGGTCCTCGGCTTGAGGGCAGTAGCAACAATGCCCCTTTCGGAGTTTGTTTGATGCTAGATCCTGTGCTAGATTTTGTGAATGCGATGCCCGAGACTACGGTTCTCACATCCACCGCATCAGGGCCTGCTGTCCTCTCGTGAGTTCTCGTCCTCGGTCTTCCCATCTGCGTCAACGAGGACTATATCCCCATCTTGCACGTCTGCTGGGTGCTGACGTTGGCTTTCTTGTGCTTTGGTGTCCGTCTCGTCTAATTGCATTGCTTCCAAGTCACCATTTCCGACCGCGTCTTTGAGCACGATCTCAAAGTCCTCCGAATCCACCGTGGATGCTGGCCCGGTGGAGGAGACGCTTGAATCTCCAGTTAGTCCGACAGTCGAGAGATTCCCAGGTAGTATCGTCTGTGCATCGTTTGCATCAGTCTCCCGCTTGCCATCCTCCCCGGGCGGACTGCCAATGCGAAGTTCGACGTCTTGGCCGTCGACTCGACCCATGTCAACTGATCCTACCAGATCAGGTCCCCGCGCATGGGGCACCAAGTCCGCGTCGTCGAGGAGCGAGTTTTCCTCCAGCGTGCCGCTCACGTGTGTATCAGAGGGATTTCGCGTCACGGGCACGACGCCCGCCTCTTGTTCTAATCGAATCAGCTCCCCTTGTGTCACAGCGCCGTCCGGCCGTCCAGGTACTAGGGGATCTTCATCCGTTCGCGTGACTGGCAGCGCCAACGGGTCTTCCAGGCTATCGGTGCTCACACTGGTGTTTGAGTCCAAGTGCCCAGAATCTTCACTTGAGTCTTCGCTGACGGGGACGCCGTTCCGTAGCCATGGTATAGGCGTGAGGAGCGCTCCGCCCAGACTCTCGTCACTGCCTAGAGAGGCACTGTCATAGCCGTTCCTTGTGTCGTTATTGCTCCACAGAATTCCCCCTCCTCCGTCACCGTTTACTCCATTCACGAGCGCGGGGGTCTCGGACAGTGGGAAGATATCCGCGGCACTGCTAACGCTGACGACCCTATCTATCGCGCGCAACCAGGCAGGAAGTGTTTTGTAATGCGTTGTAGGGTATAATATCAATTCGGCGAGGCGTTGGATGGTGTGAGGCGGTCTTTCTGAGAAAGAGGAGCGGAGAGTATGCGTGACGCTGTTAAGCATCTGGAGTAGTAGCGCTGGAAGCTCGTTTACGGTGTCGATTGGAGGATCTTGTGAGGGGGGGAGAGAGTCGGCCACATGGCTGGTCGATGTCGCGGATGAGTTTGGGAACGGCGGCACGGGCGGGAGGTTTCGAACAGGTGTTGACGGTGTTTGAGATACTGTGTTAGAATCCCGCAGGGGTGGAGGTTGTGTTTGATTCGGTGACGACGGCACAGGTCGGTTGACAACAGGGTAAGGTCGAGGGATCGGGAATTCGGTATAGACTACCTGGTTCAATCGCTGGAGGAGTGGTTCGATGATGGATGGCCACTTCTCACTGTAGCATTATTAGTCGCCGTGCCCCACTGGGAGAGGGGAGCAATGCTCATACTAGTCCATCTCGCCATTGTTGGCCACATGCTCCAGAGCCTGTACGTCTGATGGGAGAAGGCGAGTCAGTATTCTTTTCGAACTAAGAACCAACCAATGTCGAGTACACGATGACTGGCTTACCGAGAGACATTTCGAAAGCAGAAATGTACAGTGTCTGTTCGTTGCTGTCTGAGTCCTACTGCTGTTTCTGTTTCGAGACCATGCTCTTCGGCGAGGCTTCAAGCGACAGGGCCCTTCTCCAGATTCTGAAGCTAAAAACAGGCGCGCAAACCCGAGATGAGATTTTGGCGCAGCAAACGCCACCCACACACGCAGCTTAAGCGCCTGGTGACGTCTCAAGGGTGTTTCCTTCCGAGGCTCGGAACTGGAGATATTCCGGGGCTAGGCGCCGGAAATAGGGACGAGTACTCGTACGGACTACTCGTACTCGTACCCTTGTCTGCCTTGTTCAGCATACTCTGCTGCAAGGTGATGAAATGGAATGCAACAGCATTATTAATAACACCTCATTGCACCTCATCAGCATCCATCTGAGGGAGAAGGTTTCCCCGTCGCAATTCCCCCGGTCATATCACCCGCTGCTCTTGGTTGTCGACGGTCGAGACAGCCCAAGGTACGAGGTACTACACAATGTGAACTGGCATTCCGAAGAGAGCAACTCAAGTGTCCTGGACTGATCTTGCGGGCGCGACCAAGGGTGCCCATGTCTGGTATATCTGCAGTCCAAACTGACATTTCAGGTACCGAGTACAATGCGTCAAACATGGCCAGGATCCGGCGCATCTCCATGAGGTTCCTAAACATACTTCAGATAGTCCTGTGTCTGCATTACCCCATGTGGGAAGGTAAAAGGTTACGTGCATGGAGGAAGGATACAGCCCGTCAGCGTGTCCAGCCCATAGTAAGATCTTACAAAATGTCTTTCGTATTAGTGGTAGTATTTACGTGGGCCAGGCGTTGCCCTCTGCGGTTCTACCCGTAGACCGAGACCCAACACAGTAGGCAGTGGCCTCTCTGCATCAGGGCAACCGAGTTATTTGCCGCCCACATGTTTTAGAGCACGAGGCATCTTTGGCTATTGGGTCATACTCGTATATTCGCATCTTCTGCGTTCGATCGACCGGTGTGGCATCGACGCAGAATTAGATGATATGCAAGTGTCGACATGTACAGTCGGGTCCTGACACGTTGGCCGTGAAACGTTGGCATCTCAAGCGGACTCGAGCCCTTCAGCTTCGGTACACAAGCGAAAGTCGTCGGTGGCGAACCGTTGCCGATTGATGCCCGCCCGGCCCCTCCATCCACTCAAATCTTCGCGTCTCTCGCTGTCTTGAACCCCCTTTGCTCGGTCAGGGCCGGAATTCCAAAACTTATCAATTTGAGCCAGCCGTTGTCATGGCCCTGAAACACCCTCCTTGCTTTCTTCTAGAGTGCAGCGTTTCCGGTCAGTTTTCGAGCTGCTCTCGCGATCGAGCCAAGGCCGGGTGTACAATGCGGGAGCTATGCGACCTTCCCAAATGGCTGGCTCGAGCAGAGCTGATGCCGCGCGTGATGAATGGAACTCTGCACTCGCTTTCCCAGCGCTGACACAACGCCAAATGGCAACCCTAGAGCCCCGGAGAGGCGGCAGTCTAGCTACTGCGGGAGTAGACGTGAGAACTGTGGCCCACGCCCGCGAGTGGGCAGCCATTCAGAGGCCCCAGCATTGCCGAAGACGGGCTCAGTGGCTTCGTACCCTGGTTCGTCAACTCTAGGGTCTTGTTGGCATCCCTCAGACCTCGCTGTTCTCAGGCGGCCCAGCCAAATCGAGGCTTGATCGCATTGCAGCGTTGAACTTTCTTGTCCACTCAAGCAAGTCACAGTGCCCGTTCCACTGTCCGAACCGCGTGCTTCCAAGATCGCTTCCCTCTCCCCCTCCCCACAGCTGATCCCTCCAATAATCGTCAGCATGCCTTGTTCTGCTTCTCATCCTCGCCTTCGACCTCGACCTTGTCTCTGCTGCTCAACGGGTGCTTTGTTCCTCCACCACAGGCACCGTTTGTCCAACTTCACTGGCACTCACCTCCTTTGTTCTGTGCTATTCTAGTGTCATGAAGCCGCCTGCCAGCAGCTGTCACTATAGTGCAGCGAGCCGACGCTCATTGACGGCTATCTGCCCGTGACTCGGCCCTTGTGAATTCTCGAATACGAGGAATGATCCTCCCATACCGAAACCCGATCCTCCTACCTTAACGAAGTCCATTATTCCTCTTACATTATGGCTCCGTTCAGTATACCCCCAGACGGGGTTGTCGTCCGACATGGATCCAAAGATGACCCAAATAGTAAACAAACGACGCCGGTGGTCCGCCTAGACTTGATAGAGTCTGTGACCAAAGATATCCTCCGAGCTTTGACGAACAATGAGCAAGTCCGACTCCGATGTGGCAAGAAACCAGTGGTGCAGTTCGGCAAGAAGACCATATCCCTACAAAGCAGCGTTGACTCCTTCCCCTCCGAAATCTTCACGAAGTCCACCGAGAACGCCAGCCCCCTCTACTTTACTGGGAAAGCGAGCCATAGGCTTGAGGTGCGGCAAGCCGAGGAAGATACTGCCAAAGCCGACGGGGCACTAGCCACACTTGAAAGCACACTCAAATCGATACAAGAAGAGCGAGCGTCGAATGAGACCAGCCTGAAAGAAGGCACAGGCCATGGAGCAAAGAAAGCCATCAAGCCATCACCTCTACTGGGACAAGGCTCGGCTTTGAGAAAGGAACATTTCCTGGGGAGCTTGAACAGGTCCACCCCAGGCAGCCCGTTCCTAAGCACCTCGTATTCCCCTAGGCTGGGGCCGACTTCTGTTCCTCTTGGAGGCGGCTTGTCTACAAAAGACCGAGTAAGACTGGACGCCATTCGGATCCCCCTGGTACATCTCCTCGCTGTCCGACCTATGACGCCGAAAGCAATCTGTGACCAGCTCCATGCCACCCCAGATGACATTGAGAAGTTGATCGACAAGGTGTCGTGGGGATCCAAAGTAGAAGAGGGAAAGAGAGAGTTGAAGGAGAAGATCTACCGTGAGCTAGACGTATGGAAGTTTCCTTACAGGTCGAAGGAAGACAGACAGGCCGCCATAGATCATGCCATCCAAGCGTACGACAGGACGAGGGTGGAGAAGAAAGATCCCCTTTGGCAGCTATTGCTCCCTCCAGAAGAGCGAGGAAAGGGCAAGATTCTCTCCAAGCTCAACTTCGACAAACCGGTAACCAGTCATGCCACTCCCAAGGCAGGTGATGACGGCAATGACAGTAAGAATGAATCTGATCGAGATCATACTAAGATCCGGCCGAGGAAGAACAAAGAAACAGCGGTTGCTGAAAAGGCACGCAAGGACAAGGTGGCCGGCTCAAGGCCTCTTGGTGTGGGTGAGACCACAGCGACTTCGAAGGCCAAGGACAAAGGCTCCAGACCTGCAAAAGCAGAGACCAAATTCAAGTCTTCCGAGCGCATAATAGATTCTGATGAGGAAGCTGAAGCGGCGGATATTGCCCTTGCCAAGTCGAAGAAGCAAGACGCGGCTGCTATTTCAAAGACCAGCTCGCCTGTGAAGCGGAAACCAGAGCACGACCAGCCAAAATCGAACAGATCGCCAGTGCCAACTGCGTCTGCGAAGAAACCCGTCCATAAGTCTTCACTTTCGAGTTTGTCATCATCCAGCAGCAATACCAGCGGAAACGACCGGCATCAGTCTGGCACCACAAACTCTTCGGCGTCGCTGAAACCTCAATCCAATCATCAAAGAACTGAAAGTTCGGGCTCCCGCATCTCACCACGGCCACGCCACGATAGCTCGCCACAAAAACCGTCACCACTTGGATCATCGCCCCCCACCACGTCGACCGATCTTGACAATTCCAGCTCCAGCAAGGCGTCTAACCAGTCGTCAGCGCCTTCCTCCCCACCGTCTGGTACTGACATGCCTCAGACAAGGGCTGGCAACAAGTACTCTCCAATAATCTCTGACAAGAGTCGCAATGTATCTCGCGGCAGAAGTCCTGGTCCGAGTGCAGCCAAGCGCAAGACAGGTCCCCCCGAAGATGCACGCCCTGCGAAACGCCAGCAGCAGCAGCAGCAGCAGCCGCAGCAAGATGCTCGTCCTCGATCAACCCACCTGAAGCCTCTTACAAACGGCGAACATCATGCTCTCAAGCGCCCCACGGGTCCAGTACGCACTGACTCCGAACGTTCCTCTAGCCCCGAGAAACAAAACCTGAACCGAGATGCAGTTATTGAAGAGGCCAGACGATTTCAGAAGTATTACAAACGCTACAAGGAGTTGCATGTTAGACTTGCCCAAATAGACGAGAAGGATCGCGATGACAAGGACATGAATGATCTGTTAAAGATGCACCACCGACTGAAGGAGATGAAGGCTGACATCTGGGCGAACTGGGAGAAAGTCGAAAACATGAAGGTCGGAAAGAACGAAACTAATGGGGATGTGAGGGAAATGCTGGCTGTTTAACGAAAAAAGTTGCTCTGCTATCCGCCACCCTGTGCAGCGCATTTTACGAGAAATGGAAGCTTCCATCTGGCTATTTGCTTGTAGGTATGCACATACAATCGTTCTGGCCGCCAATGAGCACCCATATGACGAGCACTCCTCCCCGTGGAGGACATTATGGATAGATCAAGGTCTGCAGTGTGGCATTCATTCAGTCCGTGATCGCGTCGCCTTGATTGTACAGGTTGAGAAGATTTCTCATCGACACGCTCCCCAGGGACGGTCAGGCAGCGGCTTGCAACGAATTGACTGCCATTAACGCGTACTTTTACCTTCACCTCATCCCATGTTTGCTTGGCAGGGAGTCTCAGGATTGCTCCTACCTTGACAACTACAAAGCAGATTGGGTCAAATTGATGAAAGGCTCAACAGCAACTTCAAAAGTCCTTTCTACTTCTCTTTTTCTCTTGACTGACTAAAGTTACCACGGATCATCTCTCAAACTCCGCCCTGTTCTTGACCTTGATATCTCAACAGTGCCTCGCTGTCGTCTCCGCGTTTACTCACCACAGCAGAATGGGTAAAGACAAGAGTCGCAAGCATCGCCCACGCGCTTCGAGCGTCACTCCGCAGCGGACCAACTCGCGAGCAGACCATATCGACCTCAGCGAAACAGACCCATGGGCTCATCAAGCAAGACTGGCCAAAAGAGCGCAGTCGGTTGGGCATGGATCCACCTCAAAGCTCACCCCCTTGTCACCGGCATTCTCTGGAGAGAAGACTATCGGAGGCAAGTCCACGGCGCGTTCTGGGACCATCATCAGCGTCCCGCAAGACCCTAACATCGACCCCCGTCTCGTACTCCAGCGGATGGCTGCTGTTAAGAATAATGCCAGCCGTCGTCCCTCATTTTTCAGTGCTGTGATGCTCGATGATGAGGAGGAGGAGGCCGGGAAAAGTGATGATACCATACGCGACGAGACTCCCACCCCAGGCCAGAAGGAAGTGAGGGATAAGAAAAAGAAGAAGTCGAGAAGCAAGGACAAGGAGAAGCAGCCAGATGGAGACAAGAGCAAAGCGTTCAAGAAGACTCATATGCAAGTGGAGGAAGACAAGCGCAAGGAGAAGAAGAAGAAGGTCAAGGAGGAGATGGAACAGCAGACCGCTAGAGTCATCGAGGGAATGCACGCTGGTAAATGAATATCCCCATCTCAGTCAAGGCCACTCAGCTAACTCGAGCTTTACAGCCGCTGCCGACAAAACTCGAAAGCGCAAACGCGAAGACGACGGGGCTGAGGCCTTCAAACGCCACGTTGAGGTCGAAGCGAATGCTGTCAAGAGACTGCGAGAATCTCTTCCTACCTTCCGCCTGGAACGTGTCACCCACACCTTGGAACGGGATGAAGGTAGCCAGCCGACTGAGATGGCCGTGCTGCTTACCGCCGCGAGGGAAACTATCGTCGATCTGGCTAGAGCGCAACTCTCTCAGATGGAGCAGATGTCGAACCTGGTGGAAAAAGAGATGCTGAATATTGTCAAAGCTCAGCGGGCGAGGTTGGACGAGTTGGAGGGACGAAGGGATGGCATAGCGCCGGCTCCTGCGATTGCAGCCATCGCCAAGCCAAGGACAGTAGCAGAAACCATGCATGACTCTTCTTCAACTAGTTCGGACGACAGCGGCGACGAGCACGATGTCGAGATGCTCAAGAAATTACCCGTCCACGAAGTCGCCAAGAAAGCACCAACAACCCTGGGACATTGCTCAACCCAGTGATCAGAAGCAGCATCGACACCTTAGGATACGTCATTGAGGAGCTCCGAGTCCGATGTTCGAGAAGAGGGTCTGAAAGGCCATCTTTCTAGAGATGGTTCACATATGCAGCGGAGGCATGGTCAAGTCTCACCATGTCTCAAACAAACGCAGCAATGGAAGCATGACGACTCGGAGATTTGATATCGGGGCACGAGATATATTGGCAGGTTTGGCTGCGCCTATTCGAGAGCTTACGGAGTGGAGTGGCTGGGCATAGTGCACGAATTGAGCTGAAGGCCAATATGACTGTTCGGGGTTCAACAAGGACTCTTAAGTGCAACGTCGCCCAGGAGCCAGTGGCAATCTACTCGCGAAGACTCAGCAAAGGGCCACTGGCGATGAATCCCTATCCCCTTCAGTCCCGAGAGAGTAGATGCTAGGCGCACCTCGAGATCAGGATCTCTCCCTCTGCAATCAGATGTCAAATACGAGAACACCAAAGCCATTTCAAATGTTGACCTGGATCGCTCGCTTTCCCGTACACAGTATGTATGTAGTAACTTCCTCGAGACAGACTTGCATAGGATAGCCGAACTGTGATTCAGAGTTCCCTCCCCCCTCTATCCTATTTCGACAGCCCGCCGCTGATACATACATAGGTAGGCTTCCTTCAAAACTCGTGCATTCGCTTCGAACTCTGTGATCATCATTCTTCTCACTCGCGACTGCCATGCCGGCTTCTTGAGGCAGGTATCCTATCCTCCCCGGCATATAGGTGTCTTCTCAAGTGTCCTGCGATAACAGAAAAGAAAAAGAAAAACTGGTCGAATCAATCATGGCGCCTGGTATTGAATGAATGAATGAATGAATGAGTGAATGAATGAATGACGGATCTTTGTGCCCTCAGGACATAGGTACGATCGATCGACTCGGTCGGTACTCGGTACACTCGACTGATTTACCACCGCGATTTGCATGATGTCATCCATGTTCGACTTGAGCTCGAGATTCGGATCTGTCTATCTATCTAGAGGTACCTACCTATATGAGGCTGATAGCCGGTACGCAAACAGTACAGTACAGTACAGTACTGAGCGGATTGCAGACGAAACCAGGTTCACGGGAATCGGAGGAGTCAGAACATAAGTGTAGGAGCAGTCAAATGTGTTCGGGTGGGTTTAGCATCATTGCCGAACGATGCCCTCTAGCCGGGCGGAGTGTGGCGAACAGGGGTTCAAAAAGGTCAGAATGGTATTACTACTGTCGAGTTCCACGGCAGTACAATCACAGAGAGGGTACAGCATATAAATCTCATGGGCAGTCTGTGCTGGATCCGACCCGTCCCGTCATGGGCGGATTTTCATGTTCATGACCCTGATATTAACTCTTGTAGAGCGTATCTACTTCTCACACGGACAAGGTCCAATTCCCACTCCATGCTTTCCCAGCAAGAGCGTTTGCCAGATCTGTGATACTGAACGTCTTGGCCGCCGCATTGTACGTGCCATTACCCACACTCTGGCCATTGATGCTAACACCATTATCCGAGGGAGCACTCTGGACGCCTAGGAACGTGACGTTCGCCAACGGCAGATCAAGACCTGTAAAGTTCCCGGACACGGCGACACTGATGCTCAGTGTTCCATTGCTGGCGGATGAGCTCGTCAGGCTGACGAGTTTAGTAGAATTAGGTGCGAGAGATTCTCCGTCGTCGAGGTACAACGAGCCAACGGCGGAGCCATCAATACCTGGCGCAACGATGATTGACCAGGATGTGTTTCTTGCGGCTCGGGTTGTCATGGCCATTTGCTGCGTCGCGAGGATACTGCCACCTCGGATGAAGACGGGGATATGTCCCAATGGTGCGGCAATGGTGGTGTTCTTCGAGGTCGGAACAGCAATGGGTGATTTATTGTACCAGTCGTAGTATGTCTCTGTGCCTTCAATGAGGCCTGGGAATACGCCGTTGACCGTTGTGGCTCCTTGGGTGAGCACGGGAGTCACCAGGATGGACGGGCCTAGGAAAAACTGTCGATCCGCGTTCGCGAGGGATGGATCGTTGGGGAATTCCCAAGCGAGAGCTCTCATGACAGTGTCTCCACGAGTGTGTGCGTTATAGAACAGCGTATAGAGATACGGCAACAGCTGGAAGCGAATGTCCATGGCGGTTTTGGTCGCATCTATGACGCTCGCCCATACGTATGCCTCCTGGGGATTCGCACTCAGGACATTGTGATTCCGATAGAACGGGAAGAAAGCCGACAGTTGCATCCATCTATTGCAGAGTTCTTCGTCTGAGTTGCCGTTGAAGCCGCACGTGTCTGCCGCACAGTTAGCATCATCCAAATTGTAAAGGGCTAACCAGACCTCCGAACTTCGGGCCGGCTTATTCTAGCTCTGCAGGGGGAACACTCACCAACACCGAACATAGGGATGCCAAACAGCGAGAACGACAAGGCCTGCGGAATCGAGAAGTACATGTACAGAAATTTGGAGTTATTGTCGCCACCCCAATGTCCAGCCACTGTTCCACTGCCGGGAAACGTGGAACGGCCGATGATAAACGGTCTCTTGTTCGGAATCGCGGCCAGCAAGCCGGCATAGGTAGCTTGCAGAATTTGGTGGCCAAAGAGGTTGTGGACGTCGTACTCAACAACGCCGTTGTGGTGGGTGGCATTTGGCGAGACGGCGTGGACTGCCAAATCATGGTTTCCTTGAACATGGTTGATCACGTACGGCGGATAATTGATGTTGCGGTTGCTCAGGCCTGGGGTAGGGGTCGAGTGGAGATAGCTTGTCGATGAAGATGAGGAGGATGATGATGTCGATGCCGTATTCGTCCCCGTGGCGGTAGGTGTGGGCGTCGCTTGAGCCTGAGAGGCTGAAGAAGCAGAAGCGGCAGCGGTTGCATTTGTAATGTTGAAGCCCTCTGGGTAATCGTAGACGACGTTTCCAGGCTCGCCAGGGAGTTTGAATGGCGGATGAACGGGGTTAAGGGTGAGGTTCCCTGATCCACAACTTCCAACGCAGAATGAAGAGACTTCGCTCATATCAATCCAGGCACCGTCAACCGGGAGTTTCTGATGCCAAGTGACCAATTGATTCTTCCACCATGCTTGAGCAGATGGCTTGAGCCAGTCAGGAAAGACCGTGTAGCCTGGCCATACTGCTCCAATGTAGAGCGATCCGTCGGGGTTAAGGAGGAACGAATTCGTGTCGTTTCCATCGTTGAAGGGTGCATATGCGTCACTTGCATTCGTCGGGTCCGGGACATAGATTGCGCTGTCGATGATCGGCACGTAATGCTGGCCCTTGTCGTGCAGTCGTTGTAAGAAGGCGGTCCCGGCCGTATAGTTGAAGCGAACAGGGTCATTCTCAAAATCCCGATATTGGAACATGTAGTCGATGTCGTTCCAAATGGTCTCAAGGGGGATGCCGAACCGCTCGTAATTGTTGACAACGTCTTCCGTGACGGTCCAGTTCTCGTAGCCCCACCTGCATTGGTGGAAACCGAATCCCCAGTAGCTCTGCAACGCCGGTAGGCCTATGACGCCTTGATATTGACGGGTCACTTCTGGTTGCGTCGGTCCGGAAAAGAAGTACAGGTCAATGCTGCCTCCCAAGCTTCTCCATGTGATGTTCGTAGGTTGCAGAAGGACTTCCATGCCGTGGGCATTGCGGAAATACACGCCATGTGTGGACGAGGTATAGTTGCCCGTATCAGTTGTGTTGACCTGCTCCGTCACTAACGTGGTGCTGTTGTCGTCTCCCACCTCGAAATACTTGGTTTGTAAATAGAATGGGTGGCTACCATAGAGATTGGTATCGATGGGATCCCCAACATCGGCGGCATAGATGGTCCGGGTGAAGTTATTGCCCAGTCTCAAGCCATGAATGACTTCCCCAAGGCCATACAAATTATAGCCCTCGTCTTGATGCGTCACCAGCTCAATGAACTGGTTCTCGAAGACCAGCTTCGTGCCAGTTGTCGAGAAAAGTACATCACCGGTGCTGTTGCGGGTCACATTAAACCCAAACCCCGCTCTGGGCGAATTGGTCCACGAGAATGTTAGGTCGCTCGTAGTCATAGAACCACTTCCTTGAGTCGCAGCCGGGACGTAGTCTGTTGACAGAAGGTACCAGCTCTGGTTCTGCGACGTGATGTGGGAAGGTCGAATGTTGACATGAAGTCGCGAGGACGTTTGATACTCCACTGTCAAGTCGAGGTCACGGACGTCGGTACCATAGACGTTGCAAGCGGTCCCGTTCAAAGTCAATTGAGCTGTCAAGCCCGTGGAGGAAGTCCTCACGCCGGTGGCGGTATAACCGGGACATTTCAGTTGGGCATCCGCAGCCGATGGGTCATAGATGTTGGGTAGAAGGGTGACGCCGTTGTCGGCATCTGATGGAACCGTGAACTGTGCCGCAACTGTTGTCGTGCTTGACGCTCGAGATGCTGTTGACGACTGAGCTGCAGCAAGACATGGAGCAAGGAGTAGACTGGAAAGAAGAGACGACCTCATGTTGTCCCAAGAGTGCGAGCAGTATTGCTCGACGAGGGAGGATTGCTGAAGGAGCGGTTTAAGCCTAGAATAAGACGTGTGAGGGTTGGGGCACGCGGAAGATATAAGGATTCAGCAATGGACGATGACCACATTGGGTACTGGTACACTGACCATGAGAGAACGGATGAATTCCTGCACAGAGTCCACGCCATGATTATGAAAATCACCATGTAGATCCATCTCGTCATGTTTTTCCGAAGCAGGCGGGCCGGGGATGGCCTCATCAGAGGTTCTTTCATTGCTCATTGCTTGCACGAGTACCGAGTACTGTAACCTTCGAGAAGGACTAGCGAGGCAGGATCCAGTTGTTGAGAGCTTGCTGCAGCGTGTGTGGAGTGGCGGGTTCGCGTCTAGGTGCTTCTTCTCGAATGACGCTGTGGCAACCGTTGCAGTCGCCTGCATATTGCGGGGGAACAGCAAACTCTAGAGGATCCGGTCCACATCCCCATCACACCAGTTCTGGCGAAGAGCGGCAAAGGTCCAAGGTGGAAGTCAGAAACACCCCATGGGCACCTGATAGTAGTACTCCCACAAGCACAACGATGTCGCCACAGACGCTGTCGGTGTCTGTATTTCTTCACGCTGATGACGTCGAGCGGAGTGAGTTTTCAGGAACAAGTGAAGATATCGACGCCTTGCGCAGGAAGCGACCCCCCCGCAAAGCTTGGCCGAATTAAGTGCTGATCGAGTGTGGAGCGACGATCATCAGCCAGCAGCAACATCAAGTTACGCCGAGAAATATTGCGATCAATATTCCTCGCCGTCCGTTGAACTCACAAAGCTGCGCAAAGGCAGCAAAAGGACGCGCCGGAGTTTGGTTCGTATTTTCAATCCTTTCTTGAGAGACTTCATACAACGCTATGTAGGGGGTATCCATCTTCCGATTGCCCATCCCACGCTTGATTTACAAGCAGTCAATCGCAGCAAAAACACATGTGCAGTTCAGGCTGCGAGCTCTGAGGCTCGAGCAGCAGGCCAGCCTCAATCGTAGCCGACCTCTTGCGTGTGCAAGACTTTCCAGCGTACAAGAAACGCCACCAGCTGATGACAGAACGTTCCTTCTGTTGCCTCCGACACGTCCAATACCACCCCGAATTACAAGTCCGATCCTGAATTCGCCCAATCTTGCCTGGGAAAGGACAATGTTTGCTGGAAGTAGAGGCTCCCGCAATCAACGCTCCCACAACAGAGGCTCTCGCAATAGAGGCTCCTCTAAGCTTGCACAAGCTGAGACATGATTTCCGCCCACGATTAATCATTACAAGAAGAATCGATATCCATCCAGTGACCAAGCATGACCGGCGGGGCCGAATCTGTTTTCTCCCAAGATTCAAACACATGCTGACATGTTCCTCCTCGTTCAACGATAATCACCATCGGTAGGAGCACGGCGTCGTCGGAAGAAATCCTGCACCTTCTTCACGGCTCCCGACCGACCGCTATGGTGGGTGGGTCCTTGCTCTTGATCGTAGGCTTCGGTAAACTTGCGGTTGTTTTTGACCAGCACCCCTCGACCTTGGCGACCTTGTTGCATCGACGGTCTGCCAGTCGGTTGGGCGACTTCCGGATAAGCCATCATTTGTGCCATGGGCTCACTTCGTTGACGCGAATGCACACTCTGTCCTTGTGGAGCATAGACAGCAGTTCCACCATACACATCATTTGACGCTTGGGAGGCAACAGGTTCTGCTCCCTGATAATGTTGTGGTTGCGGGGCTCGAGAGTAGTTGTACTTCAAAGGCCGCGACCCATCGTGCTGACCGTCGGTGTTGGAGACTTGTGGGTCCATGTATTCTTGTCCAATGGGTGGTCGGGTCGACGTCTGCTGAGCAAACTGATCAGCCTGAGGAGTTCCTGGCTTGGAAGAATATTCCTCCTTGGCACCGCCGATGAGACCTTTGAATGACATTGAGTTAGGAATCAATGAAAATCGTCGTACCGGCTTCTCTGTCTGGTTGTCCATGTCCGTGCTCTTCTTTCTGCCTAGTCCAAACGAGAATGATCGCTTGGACTCCGTCGACAGGCGCGGTGGCGCATCTGAAGGCCACTCTTTCATGCTAGTTGGCGGATATTTCCGCCCGTTCTTTTGTCGCTCTGTGTCTTTCTTGACAACGGAATTCGATCGACCAAACAAGCGCTCTCCGAGACCACTCAACGTGCTGGATCGTCGGTGGTGTGCAGTTTTCTGCGGTTGTTGCGACTCGGGCGGCGGCATTGGCGTTGTCATCGGTTGACCAATCGAATTCTGAGCACCTGCTTGTGGGATGGGACCGGATATGTTGTAGCCTCGAGAAGCCTTGGTCGGTTGCGTAACGCGACCCTGAACATTGGTGGCAGCAACCGTAGGAGCAACTGGCTGACCATACGAACCCCGACTAGGGAGACGAAGATCAGATCGAGTGTTGGTTGGGCCACTTGCAGATGTCAACGATCCCTGAGTGCTAGGCCTAGTCACGTACTGACCACCGTGGCTCGTCGTCACGGGAGCTTGACCAAAAGCGCTGGTCGAATCCGACACCGATCTAGGGATGTCTCGAGCAGGGCGAACAGGAGGCGGCATCTTCTGCTGGGTACTTGCGAATGCTCGCTCTCGTGTTTCGAGTGGGGGGTCTTGCGGTAATGGCTTCGACAAGGAGACGGGCTGTGCAGATCCAACAACCTGGGGGGCTTCTTGGCCGCGGCTCATTGTTGGCTCCAAAGAAACGTTCGTCTGTCCACGAGTCGTGTGTGTCTGAGGGGCGACGTATTCAGGTTGAAGAGTATGACGGGTCCGTCGCGAACCGTTGGAATCCTCGTCAGCTTCATGTTGTAAGCCTTCAGGAGCGTGTGCAAGAGCACCGGGAGAAGAACGGCTAGGCTTCGTGGGCACTTCGCGGACCGATGCGCTTCTGTTGACTATCGGCCGGTCTTCATCATCTATGATCAATTAGAAAGGTCCTGTCACTCATTGGAGCAGGTGTCTTACCAGCTAGAACAGTGGTGTTGGCAATCTCAGCGACGTTTGTAGTACTGCTGGTAATATGAGACACCACATGGTGATATTCGCTGAGCCAGCTGTGACGGGCGACTTCGAACAAGTCGGCACGCTTGCGTGGATCTGGGACCAGGATGCGGCGAAGGAGATCTCGTGCATGAGGGGTGACGTATTCTGGGAATGTCAAGGGAGTCGTGGTGATGTACTTGTACAGGAGGTTGATGTTGTCACCCTCAGGATTTGCAGGGTCGTCATCGAAAGGCAAGTACCCAGCCAACATGGCGTACTGTAGACTGTTAGCATTGGAAAAATATCCCGTTGGACAGTTGGACCACTCACCAGAATAACTCCACAGCTCCAGACGTCCACCTTTCTGCCCGTGTAGAGGGAGTCACTAACTACCAACTCAGGGGCAGCGTAGCATGGACTACCGCAGCTGGTCTGCATCAAATCTCCTCGTCTCATGCCTCGGGCATCAAGTCGATCAAGCTTGAACTTCCGGACAAACTCTTTGTTGGTCAGGTTGTACTCGATCTCGTCTGATAGCTCGTCCTTGGGATCGAAGGTGTTGGCGAACCCAAAATCAGTAATAATGATGTTGCGATTCTGATCCAGAAGGAGGTTTTCCAGTTTCAAGTCTCGGTGGACAATGCCTTTTTTGTGCAAATAGCCGACACCCGAGACAAGCTGGGCGAACAATCTTCGTGCAGCAGGGTCTTTGAGATAACGGTGGTTGAGGATGTAGTCGAACAGCTCTCCACCAGAAGCATATTCTAGGATGATGCCAATGTGTCGATCGGTCTCGACCATCTCATGTAGTCGGACGATGTTAGGATGCGCCAAGTCTCGGAGGATGGAGATCTCGCGATAGATTTTGGGGAGTCTGGTAGGGTTTGATGCCACGGTCTCTCTTCTAATGAGCTTGATAGCCACCTGCGAACTGCCATCCTTTTTCCAACCCAGTTTGACCTTGCCGAATTCGCCTTCACCGAGTGTCTGTCCAAGCACATAGTCACCGAATTGAACATCCTTTCTTCGGGAAGATTTGGAGTAGTCTTGGCGACGAGCAGGACCTGGGGGAGGTAGCAGATCATCGCTGAGTTCTGGGACAATCCGATGATCGGAACTAATAGGCGCAGGCTGAGATTCAGCTATTCTCTCCTGGGCTCGCTCGATATCTTCTTGAGGATCCGACACTACAACTCTGTTGATCACATCGCTGTACTCCCGCGCCAACGAGGCGGCTGTGTTGGAGGGCATCATCGTTGCTTCAGATCGGCTCTGAGTTGGCGCAGCGTGTCCACCTCGCTCTCTTGTGCTGGTGGCGCGGTGTGGACCTTCGGGACTTGCAGGACCCTTTCTTCGGCTACGCGCAGCTGTAGCTGTATCGTCCCGCGGCCTATCTCGTGTTTCTTCATTGTAATCTCCGATGCGATTTTGAACCCGACCAGCCTGTGACTCCGGCGCATTTTGTCTTGCCTGCCGTGTTGCCACCACTCTTGCTTCCAGGGGAGCGGTCGATGGGGCTACTGGCACATGGGGGGAGCCTTGTTGCTGGGAGGTTGTTCGAGCAGGAATGATGGGCGGCCCATCATACTGATCATGAGCGGCAGATTGGTTGCGGATATGATAAGGCAGGCTGGTGGTCTGTGTGTCGTAGGATGGGTTAGCTGTGATAGGAGTCTCCTCATCTTGGGAGGTATATCCTAGAGCGTCGTTGTCATGAGAGGAATAGTACTGGTGAGGCAAAATTAGTATTCCATCTTGTCACCAAAGTGTCGAAATCGGGTAACGGGTGGTGGACTCACAGGTTGATTGGTGTAATAGCCCCGAGAATCTGCGCTATGGTGGCTGTCGTAGTGAAGATCTTCCGGTTGTGAATATCCAGCAGAATTCGAGACACGCTGCCGATATTGGCCTGAAGCCATGTCTGTTGACATCTTTCAACCACTGCTCCCAAAACAGTGGCCTGAACCGCACGAACAGGCCCTCACCACCGATTTCAAGGACGACTCGGCACGTCAACGTTGGTAGGTTGTTGTTGTCTTAACTATGTGGGAAAGTTCTGGAGTGGTTGAAACGTCGAAGACTGAAGGAAGCGGAAGGTCAGTGGTGTGGGCGGATCTGAAGACGGAGTCTGCTCACCAAAACAACAAGTCGCCCATTCAAAGACGTGAATTTCTTGGCGCCGACTGTTACCACGGATCTTCACACGGTTGCGCGCTGGGTAGAGCGGTAACGGCGAGGATCGGTGCTGTGGTCGGTTGTTGATTGTTGACACTGGTGAAGTGTGTTGCGTGCAGTGTCGGAGAAGCTAGTGTCGAGGAGTGTCTCCAAGGGACACCAAACTCTGGACGAAGGAGTGAGCGCCCACGCCGTGCCCGCGACGTTGCAACGGAAGGAGAGGAGACCGTTGATCGAACGTCAACAGACAACGGTCAAAGTGAGGTAGGACGAAGGAGGAGCCGCAGTCATTATCGCGGACAGGCTAGGCGATGCGGAACGTTAGGTGAGGGAGGAATCAAGCGCCTAGCTTGAGCAGACTGGTTGTGACTGGCCGACAGAATGCTTCTGGCGGTGAGGCAGTGCGATGAGTCGTATACTGTCTAGGGAGTCGAATGATATGCCAGAAAATTCACAGCGATGTCGTTGGTGGAAGAGGTCATGGTTCGATCGGTGAGGGAGACGACAACGCAGCGACAGGGCAGCACAGCACGGTCGGTAACTATTTGGTTAGAGAGTGGCCGGGATCTACGCTAAGCTATGGAGAATGAACCTCCTCTCCCCGGTCAATTGCCCTTTATTGAGCTCTCTGTACTATTCTTCGACAATCCTTCCGTGGTACAATCTGAATTATTGAATGGTTCGATAATTCGTCCATGGCCCCTCATCGAGTCTGCACCAGGCAGCATGCAACTCAATGGCGGGCATGGCTATGGACCGAGCGTCGGTTCAACCGTTGATCAAGGCTCGGGCACCTGAACCTCTAATTCTAACACGCAACGCACGGCTAACCGCGTGATCCTTGTGCATTGAAAGGCCTGCAGCTACTCTCCAGGTGACCATTGAATGCTCTCGACTATGGTTTGTTCCACGATGCGCACTGACGGCGGTGTTCTGTCAGAACCCTCCATTTCTCTATCCGCAAAGCCACGCGATGAACGACCTCGCAATGTACAATAAGGGGGGCCCACGGACACCGTTCACGGTGAGACAGGTTGTTTGTTGGTTCCTGCGATCGCGATCTATCATCGAAGTCGGCAGCAATCATCAGCCCATTCCATATCTTGCACTGGTCGTGAAGGATTGATGCCATGGAAATCATGATAGTATGTAGCTAGGAATCCAGGCACCAAGTCCAGCTGAATCACGGGAGTTTGGAAAGCCTTAGATCCTCAACTTGGGCCTGACTTTCCCTAGCGAAATTTCCTTGCGCGTTGATCGCCACAACGCGATTTGCTGTGGGCATGCGGGTTGCGACGCGCAGCCGAAATGGGGTGCCCACAATGGTGACTCGTGATTTGTCTGGCTGTCATGAGTGGCTCACGAACCATGCTTCGACACTGGCACTTTGGGGCTGGTGGACCGTGAACCCGTGAAAGAGAGCCCGGAAACGAAATCCTCTGGGGTATGAACGAATAGGCATGCGCCACACCTGTCAAGCTCCATACTTTTATTTCCCGGCATGCGTTCTTGAGCCTCGAGATCAGCGCATGTGAACGTCGGATGCTGCGGCCTTCTCCATTTCTTGCATGATGCAGAAGCGGCTTGTGCAGCATGGATCCTGTGTCGGACTTGGTAGGGAGGGCTTTATGAGTTGGGAGTGGTCCGGTCCAACATCTGGGAATTGTTCTGGGAAATGTCCATGATTCTTCGGAAACAGCTACGGAGTACCCGCAAATGAGAGCAACTATCATCGAATTTGGGCACCGTGTCCGCGTTTCAGCCGCTAGAGCCGAACAATGTCGTGCAGCAAGTATGCACAGTCCAGACAGTCCATGCCTATTTAGGGAAGAGGAAGTGCTCGAAACGCGAACATGCGGGAGCTTGTCATGGTCTCATCATTGCCCCGTGCGAGTAAACACCACTACGTACGTGCCTTGTTTCATCCGGCTTGAAACACTACAGGACCGTGCTCGAAAATATCCCAGGTCATCTCATCATGCAATTCTCGTCTCGTGAAACACATCGCAAGAACTGCCGAGTGGTCATCGCTTCTCGCGCACGTTCTGTCCCTGCAGCGTCGAACCCAATGGCTCACCAACTCCTGAAGGGTACGACGGTGGCGCATTTGCGGCATTGCCATAGCTCTCGACACCATAACCTGGCGGACTCGCACCAGCCTGCGAAACTCCTCCGTACGTGTCGGAGGAATAATAATCGTTTTTCTTCTGATCGGGCTCGAATGCTTCAGCTGGAACAATTTCTCCGTCACCGGAGCCAACGACCAGTTGTTGTCCGTTTGGCATTCGGCCTACCACCATACCCTTGGCCACAGACTTGATCACAGCCCGCCGCGATACGCCCATTGCATCAATGTAGACAAGACCGACATTCTTGACACCGCCAGCCAGGCCGTGCGCAACATTGCCCGCCTCTTTGCCGTACTTGTGGCTAACGACATTGGTGGCCGCCGCCGAGCCAGAGGACAACAAAGTCCGACCCGCCTGGTCGATGCCGTCAGCGATGGTGGAGAAAGCAATCATGGATTTGTTCAAGATGCCAGGGGTGTAACCCTTCCCAGGCTCTCGCTTGGATTTCTCGCCCTTTCGGGCAAGGGAGGCGCCAAAGTTCTGTGCGTATTTGCCCAGCTGGCCAACAGTCTTTGCACTGAGGCCGACAGCGCCCTGGGTGAAAGCGTGGATCTGACGGATGCGAGCATGAGTAGCAGGCGTGAAAGTCATCGGCTTCGGGTTGGGTTGCGTGCTCTTCTGGAACGAGTCTGCTCCCATGGCCATCCTACCGGCAAGGTAGGTCGATCCAGTGACGATCAGTCTCGAGGCGGTCGCAGAGGTTTGCACCACCCGAGATTTTGCGTAGGCAGGATGTTTCGACATGGCCAAGTAGTCTTCCGACACGTTTTCCACTCTGATCTGGTTCCCCTGTCCCTCCATGGGAAGTTGAATTTGGACAGGTGCTAAGGAATCAGTCAGCGCATTCTAGAATCGGGAGATTCACGCAACACTTACTCTTTGACCCTGGCCTCACATTTGCTCCTTCGACCACGGCATAGTTGTCCTGCAGCTCGCCAATGACACTCCCATTCTCCTCGTCGATAAGCACAATCTGGCCATGCTGTCCGGTCCGATCCTTTTCTGGCTTCGGGCTTCCAACATAGCCTTCTCCTGGGCGATAGTTGCTAGGGTCATACCGCTCGAAGCCAGGAGGCGTGCTTTTGACCCGTTCAAGGAATGCTGTGCATTGGGCAAGGATGGTCTCAAAGGTATCTACCTCCTCTTGAGTCACCTTGCCTGGTCCGCTGCCGATCGAAGGAAACTGGATGCGAATGAAAGCGCCGACATCTGGACCCAAGTCCCAGCGCGGAATGAGGTAACTACTCGGAGGTTTATGGTAGATCTGAGTGGTCGCTGGCAACGGGAGATCAACTTCAGGCGGCAGGTGGAGGTGCAGATAGAAATCTTCTTCTGGCGCATTGCTGGTCGGTTCGGCCGTCGATAAGTCGGCAAACGGTGACGCGGTGGGCACCATCAGGAGCGACATCGTCTGCGGTCCCGATGTGGTGATCGGATGCTCCTCTCCATTCTGAACAGCAAATGCAGAGATGTTGTTGACACTGTACAGAACCTGTGGTTCAGAGTGACCGGCGGACATGATCGCACGACAATAGTGAGACTGTTTGAAGACCGAGAATCAACAGGATCAAATGGAGGGCAGAAACAATCCCGCCGACGCAGGTGGGATGAAAAGCCTCAACAATCTCAGAGGATCAGATGAATGAGAGAGACAAACCTTGGATCGATGCTCGGCGGCTACAGCAAGTTCTTAATATATTCATGGACACCTAACGCTGGGCATCATCCCCATCGCCAATTGAATTGGATGATCGCATTGAAAAGCGGGCGGCAAAGCAAGCTGAATGATCCTTGCGTCAGAGACACAGCCACAGTTAAGTTCCAGCCACAAGGTGCACCAGCCACAACACCCAGAGTCCAGACGAGCCAGAACACCGGATGAAAGGACTCGTGGCGTGGTACACAGTCCGCCACGGAGAGGAATAGGCTGACGTTTATCATTCCGACAGGCCTCGAGTGCGCATTCCACCAGAAGGCGAACGTGATCTGACTCGAGCGTTGGTTCGTTTTTCTCCGGAGCCAATGAAGAGTGGAATGGCTTCCGTTCTAGGCATGGTCGCCCTGCAAGATAGGATCCGAAGCCTTGAATAGCCGCTTTGCCCCGGGCGTCCTTGGGTGAGCCGAGCGCCGAGGGACGCTCCAAAGCATTTGCTCCGGCCAGCGACATTGTTTTCACCAGTGCACTGCGTTCGCCGAACATTGACCTTCCGAGTCTTGGTCTCGTATGCGACTGCTATATACATACGGCTCCCCACCTTAGCTCCTCCTCCCGTCTCAGTCGACAACCCAAACACGCAAGATGGCTTCGTTACAGAGAACGCTGCGACCCCTCCGCAAAGCCACAGCTCTCCTTTCGTCCACAGCACCCGCGACCCGATCTATACCTCGCCGAAGTCTCTTGCCGCAGCGATCGCTTGCCACCACTTCAAGACGACGCTATGCCGCGCCCTACATACCCGACGATGTCGATACGGACTCTCTCTCGCCCACTCCCATCACCCACTTTTCAGAAACAGAGCGAATGCTGGCAGAGTCAGTGTCAAAATGGGCCAACGAAGAAGTTGCTCCCAAAGTTCGAGAGATGGACGAGAAGGAACAGATGGACCCGGCTGTGGTCGAGCAAATGTTCGAACAAGGTCTTATGGCGTTCGAGATCCCCGAGGAGTATGGCGGCGCCGGCATGAACTTCACCGCAGCCATTGTTGGCATTGAGGAGATAGCAAGAGTAGATCCCTCCGTCTCGGTCATGTGTGATGTGCACAATACACTGGTGGTGACGGCCATCCTCAAGTATGGCAGTGAGGCATTCAAGAAGGAATGGTTGCCCAAGCTTGCAACGAACACAGTGGGTGCCTTCTGCCTATCGGAGCCAGCGTCGGGTTCAGATGCTTTTGCGCTTAAGACGAAGGCAGAGAAGACAGAGAACGGCTACAAGGTATGTCCTTCCCCGATCAAGCCGTCCTTGTGGCGACCAGTCAGATGCCAGGGTGTACGAGCTGTGCTTACGGAAGACATTAGATCAACGGCTCCAAGATGTGGATCACAAACTCTATGGAAGCTGATTTCTTCCTCGTTTTCGCCAACCTTAACCCCGAAGCCGGCTACAAGGGCATTTCTGCTTTCGTCGTCACCAAGGGCATGAAGGGCTTCAGCATTGCGAAGAAGGAGAAGAAACTCGGCATCCGCGCATCCAGCACGTGTGTCCTCAACTTCGACGACGTCGAGGTCCCCCGCGAGAATCTCCTTGGGACGGAAGGTCACGGTTACAAGTACGCCATCGGTCTGCTGAACGAAGGGCGGATCGGCATTGGCGCTCAGATGACCGGTCTTGCCCTTGGCGCGTGGGAGAACGCGGCCAAATATGTGTGGAACGACCGAAAGCAGTTTGGCAAGCTGATCGGTGAGTTCCAGGGCATGCAACACCAACTGGCCCAGGCGTACACGGAGATTGCGGCGGCGCGCGCGCTGGTCTACAATGCGGCCAGAAAGAAGGAAGCGGGCGAGGACTTTGTCACCGACGCGGCCATGGCCAAACTGTACGCCAGCCAGGTTGCCGGCCGAGTAAGCGGACTGGCTGTCGAGTGGATGGGCGGGATGGGGTTCGTGCGAGAGGGCATTGCTGAGAAGATGTTTCGAGACAGCAAGATTGGGGCGATTTACGAGGGAACCAGCAACATCCAGCTCACGACAATAGCCAAGGCGCTGCAAAAGAAGTACACGTCGTGAGGAGTGTTTTGGGGCCGTGTATAGATCGGAACGCTACGGTGGAGGTAGGCTGTATTTTAAGCCGGTATGCTACTTCTGGCGGCGGAGTTTACCAGCAGCCCGGAGTGCGGCCGAGTTAGGTTCCTACCATATTCGCTCCAAGTGCAGCGATGCTTTCTTGGCCGTTTAGTCAGAGCGTCTTCGAGGATAGACCCTCGACCGCCTTTGCCACAGGGGCATCGAGGCTTTGAATTTATATGCGGGCGACCGTCACTGCCAGTGCGGCCGCCCGACCGCCAACTTCGTCTTCCCTTGGCCTCACCTCTCTGCACTGAACCACCCTCGCCCACCATGGACCTGGACGTGCCAGAACAAGGCGACCGGGCTCCCCAGGCCTGCGTCTCCTGTCGACGACAGAAGCGCAAGTGCGACAAGCTGCTGCCCAGCTGCTCGTTGTGCAGCCGCATGTCCCGCCCCTGCGACTATTCGGAAGCCATGCCCAACCCCACCTCCGAAGATTTTGCATCCATGAGGCAGAAGATCGCGGACTTGGAGGCTCGTCTGGAAGGGCGTAGGTCTGAAGGCTGGCACCGACCCATGCGTTCCCTGAGCAGGAGCCCCGGCAGCTCCGTCGACCCTCACTCTACCGATGCCACGTTCCCTGCCGCCTTTTTTCTCGACGGCGAAGTCTTCAAGGAAGCCCAGATGGTCGTCCTCAAGCCCAACATCCCCGTGCCTCCCGAAGTCGCGGCCACTGTGGGCGTCTCCATCCTCGATATCCAGGACGTCGTGGACCGATACTTTGCCAACGTCCACATCTGGCTGCCTTTCGTTTCCAAAAAGCGCATGCAATTGGCCCTGTCGAATCCCGGCGTGGAACTGACCCTCGACCTGGCGCTTCTGCTGCTCTCGATGAAGCTGATCGTGCAGGTGCCCCAAGGCGGTCCGCACAGTGCTCGCTCGCCGCTCTACAGTCTGACGAAGGGCTATTTCAACATGGTGGACTCGTTCGGGGTCGTCTCGTTGCAGGTGCTTCAAGCCGACCTCTTGATCGCCGCATACGAGATTGGTCATGGAATATACCCGGCGGCCTATCTGACCACTGGACACTGCGCCCGGCTGGGTCACATCCTCGGCCTCAACGACAGACAGAATGCTCCTCAACTGCTCAGAAGAAAGCCAGGAGCTTGGGCCGAACTGGAAGAGATGAAACGGGTTTGGTGGACGGTAATGCTTCTCGACCGGTATGTATCAGCTCCCTTCAGCCCACAATCCGTGGACTAAGCGATGTTAGATATGTCAATCTTGGCTCGCGCGGCCATCCTCTCGCGACTGACGACCCTGTCCGCAACGAAACTCTGCCTGCCGACGATGACATGTGGGACGAAGGCGAGCTCAGCAGCAGTGAACCGCTATACGTGTCCACACCGACCAACGTGAGAGCCGGCCCATTCGCACGCACATCCCAGGCAACCCATTTACTCGGGAGACTCATCCGCCTGCTGGACGACCGAATCCTCGATGCGTCCATGCGATTCACAGAAGCAATCCAACTACATCGGACCCTTCAGGCATTGGCCAACCTTCTGCCCAATGATGTCCATCGCTCGCCGGAGCGGTATGGGACGCCTCTGGCGATTTGCTACAGCAGTCTTATGCACCTTTGCGATCCTTTTGCCTGTACAGAGTCGAACCATGGCCAACACACGGTAGAAGAGACCGAGATGCAGACCATTGCCATTGCCGGCTTGAAAACATTGGCCGCCGACGTCCTCCGGTTCAGCGAATTATTCCATATTAACATGCTGGCGAACCCTGCTGCCACCAGTCCGCTGGTTGGAGACTGTCTGTACTTCGCAGCCTCGATCTATGCCTGGCTTGCCAATGAGACGGGCTTGAAGCCAATGGCAGATGCGTATCATTCTCTCAGGAGAGTGCTAGAAACGATGGGCATGCGATGGGCCGTAGCCTACCAATATCTTGGTCTGCTCAACACAAGCAAAGAAACACTGTACGCTGACTCGGTGCTGATTTGAAGAAACTTTGAGACGACAGAGCCAGCGACAGTGGTCACCTCTTCTTCAACTACTGGCCTGTTTGCGACGAGACGAGCATATACACCGCCGACACTATAGGCAAGAACTCGAGACACTGGAAGGAAACCTCATGCAGGGTCTAATACTCAGGAGTTCTTCAGCCGTTTCGGCAAGCCGAAAACATGTCCGCAGGTATATCGCGGCAGCAGCCACCATGACCACAGCTGAAAAGACCTTCAAATCCCTCACCAGAGCCTTCCTCCCCCGCTACACGAAATGGCAGAAACAGAGGATAAACACAGCAAACAAAATGATCTGAAACACCAACCCGCCAAAGAGGAGGCTGTTCAGCGTGTCTGGATCTTCATGGTCGGAATAAGCCCCTCCCGCCAGCGCTGCACAGTAATCTGCAAGACCGTCGCCACAACATCACCAGACAATGAACACCAGCAGTATCGCACGTGCCGAAAGCGGTGCGTAGACCTTGGCCACCACGATCATGACCGAGATAGGGGGGTATATAGCAGCGGAGAAGAACACTAGCGCCACAATGATGTACAAATATTAGGCAACAAGATACGACACAGCGTAGGAGTCCTTTGGCGAGATGAGCAATCGAAAGGCGTAGCCTGCGCATCGCCGTCAGGTCGTGCCGATATCGACAGAACAACCAACAACAGCCTCTTCTACGAACGACGGGACAGTCTTCCGGGCTGGGGAAAAGAGAGAGATGGAATTGACTGACGACGACGGTGCTGAAATACCAAATGCGATGGCGGTTCAGGAGCCATGCCTGCGCAAGCAGGACAATCAAGAGAGAACGACGCCCAATATTGCCAGGGTCAACAAGTTGACGCATCAGTCTAAGTACTGGCGTCTGAAATTCAAGCCTACTAAAGACTACTTACCCATAGATCAAAGCTTGCATCTACAGTAGCGTGTTCGGTATTTGAGGTTGGGATTCATGTATGCGAGGGAGAGTGCTCGTCACAGCATCCATTTGAAGGCATCACGGAGTTCACACTTGCGCACATGCATATATTATATGATATTTCTGAACTGACCGTGGCATGGCCCCCCGGTATCCCATCCATCGTTCCATCTCCCGTGGTCTTTGTTTGTATACAGAGTCGAGTTTATGCCGTGTCAGTCTTTGAAGTACGCCGAGCGGACCGGCGGCCGACATGCGCAGGGCAATCAAACTCCAGTAAGCTACAGTACACGCATGTGGAGTACAGTAATGGATAGCCGTGGCGATCGCCCCGAATCCTGTATTGTGGTTGGTTGGAAATACGAGGATGGTTCGTGATAGTGGGTGAGATTTGGTAGAGTGGCTCAGTGGTGATATCGTGCGGTGGTTCCCGCCACTGGCTGACCATGACGAGAGGGTGTTTTTGACAACAGAAAGAGACGGCCGCCCATGGGCGTTGCACGTCTTTACAGGGTGCAATCGAGCCGTATGAGGCCGACCTCACTTCATGACTAGGAACCAACGACTGCACTGTACATACCGACTCGTAGTGGTGCGTCCGTCTCGACCGTCTCGACCGTACACGCCGTCATTTCAAGTCTTGGCCACCCCCTTTATGCGTCATTTGAAGCGGCGCATCCTCGCGTCGACACGAAGCTTTCAATCACCAATAATCCCCCCGTCGCGGCGGGCGTAACGTACGTATCCTTCAGTCTTGACCATGTCGAAAGACGCCGCAGCAAACTACAAGGTCCGGAAGGAGGCCTTCGTGTCAAACCTGGCCGGAAGCTCCTTGACCGAGATCAACCTGGTCACACTCGTCGCTGCTGTAAGTTAATTAATTAGTCGGACTCGAACACACACGCATACACGAACCCGCATGCGCGGGAGGAATCAGTCACTAATACTCTCGCCTAGTCTGCAGTCTTCCTTTGGACGGCATTGCAGACCCGACATTCCTTCTTCACACCATACACGGCCGTGGCCCTGGTGGCGGATTTCTTGCTCAATGTCTGCGCCATTCTGTTCGCCATCACGCTATACTCGTCCGCGCCTCTAGCGCTGAGTATCTTCCTGATCACGCCGGGGGTACTGCTCCTACTTCTCAGCCCTAGAGGCAGTCATCCGAGCCCACCCAATAGGTCAGCAACGACGAGGGCGAAGAAACCGGCAGGAGCTGGGTCTCGCGATTCTGAGAATGGCGCCGCTTTAAGGCCATCCGGGAGGCCGACGCTCGTGGTCCGCCCGTTCCTCACGCACTACCGTGGCTCCATGCTCGTGGTGACCTGCCTTGCCATCCTGGCCGTCGACTTCCCCATCTTCCCACGCCGTTACGCCAAGGTCGAAACATGGGGCACTTCGCTCATGGACCTGGGCGTCGGATCCTTCGTCTTCTCCGCCGGCGTGGTGTCCGCTCGAGCGATTGTCCGGTCTGATAGCCACGGCCACGACCACGACCACGACCACCCGTCCCAGTCCTCCACGAGGAATACTTTCGCCGCCCGCTTCGTCAGGGCCCTTCGCCATTCAGCCCCGCTGTTCATACTCGGCTTCATCCGGCTGTACAGCGTCAAGGGCCTCGACTACGCCGAGCACGTCACCGAATACGGCGTGCACTGGAATTTCTTCTTCACGCTCGCGTTGCTCCCGCCGTTCGTCGAGATCTCCGACACGGCCACCCGACGCGTGTTCAAGTCGTACGAGGTATTTGCCATCGTCTTGACCGTGACGTACGAGCTGATCCTCAACAACACCCGACTCCTGTCGTACATCCTGGTCTCGCCGCGCGGGCCCGACCTTTTGGCCAAGAACCGCGAGGGCGTCTTCTCCTTCGCAGGCTATCTGGCCATCTTCCTCGCCGGCCGTGGAGTCGGCGTGCCCCTCGTGCAATTCAACGGCCACAAAGCCTCTCCGGGTACGGGTACGGATCCGAACCCGACGCCACGCCACCCGATAGAGATCTCACGGCGAGAACGAGTCTCGGTCCTGCAGAACCTGCTCCTCCGTTCCGTCGTATACACGGCGCTCTACTTCCTGTCGACCAACCTGTATACATTCAACCTGGCCGTCTCGCGCCGCCTGGCCAACCTTCCCTACGTGCTCTGGGTCGTGGCATTCAACTCGGCCCAGCTCTTCCTGTTCGGCCTGGTCGAGGCCGTGGGGCCCCAATTCTCCTATCCGGCGCCGACTCCACAGCAGGACGCGAGCACGAAGAAGGAGGACCAAGACCAGGAGGCTGCTGCTGCTGCGCGCACCGCCGCGACGAGCACGGTCTTACGCGTCTTCAACGGCAACGGCCTCGCCACGTTCCTCGTCGCGAATCTCCTGACCGGGCTTGTCAACCTCAGTTTCAATACCTTGGACATGGCGCCTGCTCGGGCCATGGCCCTGCTGATAGGATACGCCGTGGCTGTGACGGCCGTGGCGCTGGCTTTGGACGTTTCCGGCCTCAAGCTCAGGCTGTGATCAGGTTGAGTCACAGTAGTTCGCTGCACGGCACGGCACTACACTGCACCCTGCCGCGGCTTGACGTCCAAAGTCGCTGGGGCTTGGATATTAAGTACTGAGTACGGAGTAGTATTAAGGACTGAATTCCCAGTCCTGAAGTCCTTTTTCGAACCCACATTGCCACGGGGTTTTCTGTTTCCTTTCGCGGCAGTGGCGAGAGATTTCGTCGACGATTCTTTCCTTCTATTCGTTTCTTCTCATCAAATCCTCATTACAGTCCTATTACAGTAGGTGTATGTCGTGGCTATCCGCACCCTGTTATGCCCTGTGCGACCCTTTCCCTGCCATCCTACACTGTGCTATGCTACGCTGCGCAATGCCCAGTGTCCCTGCCGTCTGATCATCTCGTGCAGAATAACCTCTGTCTCGGCCTCCTTACAAGTCAAGGAAGCACCTGAGAGCCATACCGTAACTTCCAGCTGGCGAGGATGAAAGACCGTCACGCAGCCTAGCACCAGACCTTTGTTGACCTTACTAAAGCAACGCGGGTATCCTCGACCCATCGTTTCGCTCAAGTCAACAGCGCCGCAACGAGCTCGCTCTCACTTGCATCGGTGAGCTCCTCCCTCGTGCCTTTGCCCCTCTGCCACCCCTTCCTGGCTCTGATCGCGCCTTACGTCCTTCCCACCCAAATTCTCATGCTGCTACTAGTAACTGACCAGCCCGACCCCGGTATCCCCCAGCCCCGCGCACGCCAGCACCATGCGGTGAGGATGATACGCCGTCGCCACAATGGGCTGTCTTCCAATCCCCAAGCGTCCGGCACTAACTCCAACATTGACACCGACACTCCCCACCGCGCCCGCCAATTGAGCCATGCGCGTGGACGACGGTTCGAATATCCCAAGAGCGTCACCGTTCGTGTTGAAAGTCTTGACTTCATGCCTATCCGTGCCGACGCAGAATATGGGAGCGTGTTCATGTACGGACAGACTCCTCAGCAGCGCAGTTGGTTTCTCAGGCGTCGAGATTGTGGAGCTGGTGCCGTCCTTGATATTATCAAGTTTCAAGGGTGAAGGGGTGTTGCTGGTCGCATTGAGTGTCAATACAGCCTTATCATTGCGCAAGTCCCATAATTTCACTTCCCCATTGCGACTGCCGGAGATGAGTTCTCGCACGCCGCCGCGCTGCATGTGAATATTCGTGATCCATTGTCTGTGTTCCCTCCAGAGCTTGACCATGGCGGTGCGCGGGTTGAGTCTCTGGTCGAAGACTCTGATCACACCATCTCCGAAGCCAGCAATGAAGATGTGGCCCGCCACTTTATCGCTCGTAAGGGAAGTCACGCAACTGGAGCTTCTCGCGGGAATGTCGCCCACACACAGCTCAGTTGCGGCATTCCAGACTTTGATGACCTTGACGTCGCCCGCAACGAGGGCTTTGCCTTGGCCTTGCTGCCAGTCGAACACCAACCCTGCATTTTTATTGCTGGGTATCAGCTCCGTCAGAGCTCGGAAAGCCGTAATGACCTTTACTTCTGCGGTATTGGCATAGTTCTTGTATACTTTCAAGATACCGTCCGAACTGCCCACCATAAGGAGAGGTTGATCGTCTTCATTGAGAAACTTGGCATCGTTGATCCGGGAGCCGGTAGGGTTGCCATTGCTGAATCGACTGAGTTGTTCATTGTTCTGGAAGTCCCAGATCGTGATGGTATCTTTGTCATCGGCGACGGCAAGGTGATCATCGAACTGATGGAACGTCATTCTCATCGGCTGCGTCTGGTTGTTCAGGAAGCCCTGCGGGCGGATCCACTTCGAGCTGCCCGCCACGGATTTTAGGGGCTGATTGTCAGCAATGATCTTCTCGTTACGGTTCCTACGCCACAATCTCGAGTTGTAATCTGCCGAGCCCGGTTCGTCTGGATCATTTGGTCGCATTTGCGGTTCGCGGAAGTATTCAGTTGACCATTCTAACAAGGTGCTCAACAAAGGGAAAGCTGGCGGATGCTTTGGGTCCAGGGGTACAAAGCCAGCCGACGTGGGCTGCTGTGCGGAATGGTACGATCCTGGAGTACTTTTGGCATTGGGGGAGTCTGGCGGTCGACTCCATTCTGGTGGAAGGCGACTCCTAGGAGTGTTGACTGGCTGCACTAGATCTCTGGTCTTTGTCGGAGACACCTCAGGACTTGTTGAGGAAGATGAGGCATTGGATGAACTGGTGCCGAATGCGAGGTTGCGAAGTGAGCTACCCGCTCTCTTCAAGCTCAGAGACAAGTAGCTTTGCTGTTTCGTCAAGGTTGGCGGAGGCGTGCCAGGTGGCGCCTGAATCGGCTTCAACGAGTCTCTACTAGAGACTTGCTTGAGCTGGGAGTCCTCTCTCTTCGTGAGCCTTAATAGGTCATCAAGAACAGCCAGAGCCATGTGGCTCATCGGCGAGTTGACCAACGTCTCATGCACGTGGTCAACAATGAGTGATGCGTTTCGTGCCACTTCTGGGTGAGGATCAACCGATAGCATCAAGATTTGAACCCAGATCGACCCGTAGATCGTATTTGCAGATATTGGCACCCATTTCAGTGACGGGCCATTCTCCACGCTTCCTGAGTCAGATTGTTTGTATGGATGACGATCCCGTTCTTCCACAAGCTGTTCGTAGGCCACCACAATGAATTTGTTCTCGTATCGCTTGACGAAGTGAGAGAGGAAGACGACCAACTCTTTCCGCACCAGGGTGCTGCCGTCTGAAGTCAGAAAGAGCACGGAAGAGGCAATGCCTTCTTCAATCTGAGAGACTTGGTCTGTAAGATCTGGTATGCCAATGAAGTTGGTCAACGCATGAAGCATAGCGGCACGCACTTCTGGGACGGGATCAAGCGAAAGTTCGCAGAGTCTAGCATGCGCCATGCATCTGATACCCATCCACTTGGCGTCTGCGTAGTCCTTCCAGAGCATGCTGAGACACAGGCATGACCATTGTCGCAGTAGCGGATTTTCAGGCTCAGCCATGTTCAGCAGGCAGGCACTGAACAGCTCTGGCAACAAACAGACAGTCTGCCCAGGAGGGTAGTTTTTACAGAATGTGGCCACGATGAATGCACACATGGCCCGGTGCTCGCTGGCGTTACCAACAGGAATATCCGACCGCGGATTCATGATAGAGATGAAATAGTGGATTCCATTGTCCTTAAGCAGATCCAACTGGACGGTGGAGTCGACTGCCATGATTCGAGCCCAGATGAAGACCATTACTGGCTTGAGCTCCAGCGACGCCGCCTGGAGGAGCTTCACCACGTACGGGAAGATTCCAATACTCAAAGCGAGGTGAACAGCCCACGGCCCCAGATCCAGGAACTTGCTCAAGAGAATCAACGCTCGTAATCTGTGGACCTGGCTCAAGAGGACCTGCAAGACAATCGGCAGCTGGTCGGGTGCTCGATCTTTGGTTGGACCAGAGCTGAGATATACCTCAAACGCAGTAAGTTGTTCGGCGAAGAAGGTTGAGTGCTGATATTCGTAGACACGCTTCCCCTCGTCTGCTTCGCGAAGCAACGGGAGCTGTGATAGGACCATCTCCATGGCGAGATCCCAACTCTGCCAAAGAGGATGCCGATGTGTCTCAGGAAGAGCCGGAGATGATATGGGGTGACAATGGTTTGCCCTCATGATACGCTCACTCAGCAGGAAGTTTCGGAACAGTGCAGCTACCATAAGGTCTTGACGAAACAGCTTTTTAAACAGTTTCCGCGGCAGAATATTCCACGCGATCGTGTCAGTGATGGCCGTAAAGATCCAATTAAGCTCCCCCAGCGGACTCCGTCTATCCTGTAGACGGCCTGGAACCGGGATCTTCCCATCTTCAATAGTATGTCCGCTGGGGAGAGGATTTTGCAGAACAAAATACCGCAGCGCGATGTCTATTGGCGTCGTCAGGCAACATGTAAACAGATCGGCGGGTAAGTCTGGGTTTGTTGGCAACATTTCGTTTTTGCCGCAAGCTGCCAGTTGTATGCAGTCTCCGTAGTTTTGGATGGGTGCATTGGGATCTCGTTTCCTGAGTTCTTCGTTTTCTTTTTCGTGCTTGGCGAGCAGCGTCTCGAAGTTGTAGACGATGTTGCCGGCATGTGAAACGTCGTAGACAAGGAGACTAGGCCCTCCCAACCATGACTGCAGGTCGTACAACCCGACGGGGATGTACTGGGTGTAGTTCTTGTTAAAAACCCAGATCTCTCCTGACGGCGTGGGAAGAGGCACCCCGTGGCCATTGTAGTGGAAAAGCACTCTCTCATCCTTCGCATTACGACGTAATGAGATACAGAAACGTTTCGTCTCGTCGATTGATGGGTCCAGATACTGCTTGTACCTCGTCCTCAAACTCAACGACTCATACTGCTCTTGTAGACGTTTGCCAATTTGTTCCATGGTTTTTGTGTTGCCGCCACTGCTTCCGGTAGGATCAACCCAGGCCTCAAGTTTGGCGGTGGGATTCGTCTTGATGACATCGGGAGGGTCGACACCGATATTCAGGCATATTGCCAGCGCGGCAGACACAGTCTTCATTCGGTCTTTCATGCGCCAGTCCACGCTAGGGAACTGCTTCGATTCTTCCGACTGAGACCCATTGCTTTCGTGTCGCTTTTCGGTGTAGTACATGTAAAAGGTCGAGTGTAACAGTGACAGGTATTCATTTGACGTGTACTCGTCGTCCCAGCCATGTCGAATGTGCGCCAGCTTGTCTTCTGTGGGCACGTTCGGAGGCGCCTCCTTTCTTCGCGGGCCGAGGTCGCTCTTTGTGCGCTGTAGGAGGCTGCTCGGTCTCGCTGTCAAATAGTCCTCCGCCTCTTGAGGTATTATTCTTGGGGTGGTGTAACCATTCTGTTGAGCTCGACCCGCGCCATTCACAGGAGAAGGTTGACTAGAGGTGGAGCTCGACGGGAAGCCATCGGCATCATCAAGCATCGCTGGAGGTGCAGGCCGATCGCCTCCTTCCGTCGCAGGTCTGCGTCGGTTAACGTCAAGCAGTCCCAGACCGACATTCGTCGAGCCGTTCTGGGTAGCCATCCTCTCTGCCGTGGGTGTAGCTATCTGCCGGTCGTGTATGTAGAACAGAGCATGGCACGGAAGCCTTCATGCAAGTAATGGGGCTCGCTGCGAGATGTAGACATGGGCAGTCGAATCAACTTAGGCAACCGCAGGTGAGAGGAGGGTAGCGTTACAGTGAGGCTGGTCTGAAGACGAGGTGTCGCAAACGGCGCTGGGGTTCCGGACGTGTTTAAGAACTATGAAGGGACATAAAGTTGGTATGGAGGGGAAGAGCTGTAGTGTTAAGGAACGTCAGTGCGACACCCGTGTAAAGGTAGATCGCACGACGGTGAGAGTTTCCTGCCTCCTGCAGTCCTGCGTTTTGCGGGGAAGTTTCGACTCGTTCAGCCTTGCAGCTGAGTCCGACAAGGCTGAACATTGTTCGCCTGGCAGTGCCATTCCCAGTCAGTCACAGCAAGACGGTTTACAATTTCACGGCCCTCGACTATCAGACCACGGGAACCGCTCGCTTGAGGTATTGGACATCCATTCATTGAGTATGAATCGTTGAACTCAGTCCTAGTTAACACCGACCAACCACCTTCCAATCCCATCCCTACCGCTTGAACCCAGTGATCTGGCAGTTAGAACTATAATTGAAGCCCCAGCCAGTAGACCAGCTCTTCGACATGGACGTTGTCTTCATTACTGTCATCCACATATTCACCGCCCAAAAGACAACAATTCCAAAAGACAATCGGGGGAGAAAAACACATTTGTTCACACAGAAGTAATCAAAGCCCTTCCCATTCACTAATGGTCACATTTGTGTCGCACGAATTCCCTACTCCTCAAGCGACTGTCGTTGGCTCTTTAGCCCCGTTTTCTTCTTCCGCAAGTCGTCGTCTCCAGTTCGCAAGATTGTCACTGAGCTCCGTGCCATGGGTCTCGGCGGTGGGTGTCCTTTCCGAATGCGCGCTGAGTCGGTAAGTGCTCCGGCTTGTGCTCTCCCATTGTGATCGCAATGTCTCCAGCTCTGAGGCCAGATTGTCCAGCGCCATGGACCCTCGATCGTCGTGGGTCAGTGTGTCATCGTTCACTGAAACATCCGTCAGTGTAGAGGTGCTCTCCTCCCGGTTGTGACCGATGCCATTGATGCCATGCGGTACAGGCTGTAACTGCGATTGTCGTCTGTAGTTGCCAACCCTCTCGTTGACTTGATCAAGCAGCACCGTTATTCGGCTTTCAGCTTCTTGGGCTTGCTGCTCGAGCATTGTGTTTTCTGACTTCAGCTGTTCCAGCTCCCTGCCCAAGCGCTGCGCGGTCTGACTCAGCTGCTCCTGACTAGTTTTCTGTTGATCTCTTTCTGCCTGTACGGCAACAAGGTCGGCCTTCAGTGACGAGACGCTCGACTCCAGTTGCGCAATCTGCTGGCTTGTCTGCGTCTTCATCTCGTCAATCGAGGACTGCAGCAGAGATCGTTCGCTATCCCACGCCGCAGTGTCAGCTGGCGTGCCAGAAGCGGCGCTTGCACTTCGGGCGGTCTCCAACTCAGTCGTAAGCTGGGCATTCTGTGACTTGTATTTGGTGAGCTCTTCCTTCATCTTCTTCAACATCTTTTCGGTGCCCTTAACATAGTGTACGGCCGACTGGTAGTCGTTCTCAAGTTGCTCCAACTTCTCTTTATACGTGCTGTCGGCTTCTTGCATCCGAGCTTCAGACTGGTTCTTGGTCTCTTCATGAGCCTTGATGCTGGCCTGAAGCTGTTGTTCAATTTCGCGCAGACGCGCCTGTTCGGGCGTACCGAACCTTGAGGTTGGCGAGTGGTCACCAAAGGCTGGCGACCGTCGCACATCGGACACGTTTAAGCCGCGCTCACCGAGTAAGTCTTTGAGGGCGCTGTGCTGGACGGCAAGTGCACTTGCATCTCGCTGATGCATCTCGAGATTTGAGCGTAGTTCGCGGATTTCAGCCTGGTAGTGCTGCGCCTCACGCATAGCTGCCTGTAGTTGTCGGCGAGTTTGCAGAGCCTCGCGGCTGGATTGCTCCTGGTATGCTTCCAACCCGGCGATCCGTTCTTCCGCGTTGCGCAGTTTCTGCGCAGCTTTATCTGCAGCTTCCTGGTTGCGTTTGGCCAAAGCCGAGGCTTGTTCCGCTGATTCACGAAGAGCTGCCATCTTTTGCTCAGCACCAGCATCTTGTTTGGCGGCTGGCTCCGGGTTGGACAGCTTGGCCAGACCGGCAAGCAACGCCTCGCGGTGAGTCGCCGCTTCTTTCGCATGCGTCTCTGCCAACTCTTCAGCGTCACGCAGCCGCTTGGAAGTAGTTTCGAGTTCTGTTGTCCGATCTTCGTGCTCGGCTCTGAGCTGTGACAATTTGCGTTCAATGGCCTCTCTTTGGCCACGCTCTTCCTCTATTTGTCGTTCGAACAGGCTAGCTTTGCTTGTAGATGCTGCAACAGCAGCTTCCAAAGCCATCATTGATGAAGTGTGATTCTTCAAGCGTTCCGATATATCCTCGTGCGTTTTGCTCAAGCTGTCATGGTCGACTCGTAACGTCCGCAGCTCTTCCTCCACTTCTGCTCTGCGGCCTGCTTCTGCCCGAGCTAGGCTTTGAGCTTCATGAAGCTCCGCACGGAGACCTTCGATTTCTGCAGGTTTTCGACTTTTGCTCATGTCGTCATATCGCTGCTGCAAAGCGTCCATGGAATCTTCGGCGAGCTCCCGGGCTCTCCTTTCCGAGGCAAGATCATTGTTCAGTGTGTCGAGTCTGGCTTTATGCTCAGACTGTGCCGCAAGAGCCAAAGCCAGCCGTCGGCTAAGATCTGTGAAACGTTCCTGCTCATCGGGTTCACGACCAAGGTCGGGCTGGGGTGTGCTCCGCTGACTTCCACCATGGGCTGCAAGTTTGGCTCGTGCGTAAGCAGCTTCTGTAACAGCCGCGTCTCGCTGATGCTCGACCTCCGCGATGCGTTTTGCCATCGACGAGGCTTGTGTCTCCATCGCTTCTTGCATTTTCAGTAGCTCTGTCCTCATCATCATAAAGGCTTCCATCAGCGGCCGGTCGTCGTCTGAGACTTGGCTCACCGCACGATCGTCGAACGTAGGACTCGAGGCAGTCCCACCATGATAACCCTGCTTCCGAGCAAGTGCCAACTCCGAAGCGTACCAAGCATTTGTCTTCTTTACCGTCTCCAACTCTTTGAGCAGCGCCTCCTGATGGGCACTCATCTTGGGGGACTTAGGCTCCTCCCCATGGATGCTCCTTAAGCTCCTATTGTCGGCTTGTAACTCGGGATGGTGTCTGCCAGAGGATGAGCGACCGAGGAGTCCGTCCTCGGTGCTATCGATAGAACTATGCGCTCGTTGTGACCGTAGCGAGCGTTGTCTAGCCACGCCGCTACTGACAAGAGGGGCCGCTTCCCCTGCTTCCATGGCTTTCGCCTTCGACTCAGTTCGCTGTATCGGAGTCCTCCGGCCGTGGGTGCTGGGGCTCGCTTCACGGCTGGGTCGGATGTTCTCTTTCTGCACTTCGCGGATGGCTGGAGGTTGTACCATGCCTTCTAGCGGAGCGGTCCTGACGCCATTTGGACCAGCTGAAGGACCTCTGGTGTCCACTGCAGGGCCGTTGTACCTTGGTTTTGGTGCTTCAGACGCACTTGAAGGAGACTGGACGCCGTTGGCTCGAGGATTGGGAGCTTGGCCTTGTGGAGGTGGCCCGGCAGGAGCTTGCGCCATAGAGGCCCGCGGTAGTCTTGATTGCCCATTGTTCTGCGTCGGATCTGGCCGCAGAACTGGGCCTCCAGCGAACTGTTCGCGAAGAGCATTGGGAGTCCCCTGTCCCTCCCTTGATGTTGAACGAACGGGCATGGCGTATCTCGCTTCTGTGCTTGGCCTTCTGGTTGGACTGCCAGGCTGTCTGGCATCTATCGCTTGGCTGGATCCGGCAGCATCATTGGGATACCTAATCTTTGCCGTATCCAGGACGTAAACCATACTGAGTTCTGCTGGATCTCGAGGTGCCGAACTGGGCTCGCCAGCCAGTACGATGATCTTATCACGATAGGCTGTCATGCTGTGGCCGGACCTTGGAGACGGCGAAGGTCCCATATTCTGGAAGGTGTACCATCGCTTGGACGAGATACGGAAAGCCGCCAGATCACCGAGATCTGTCCCTTCCTCGGTTCTACCGCCGAAGATATACATGACGTCGTTGACTAAGGCTGCGGAGTGGCCTTCGCGGGGTGCTGGAATGTATCCTATACAGTCTTGTTGAGTCCAGGAATTTGTAGCAGGGCTGTAGGTCCAAACATCGTTGAACCATTGAGTCCCGTTTGTACCTCCGAAACTGTAGTGTCTCGATCAGTCAACATGTCAAGCGCACCTTTGCTGGTCTACTCACAGGAAGAGCTGGTCGTTGTAGCTCACAACCGTGTGATTCGTTCTCGCGGCGGGCACCTTGGCACTCTGGCCAACATCGTCGCCCGTGTTCTGCAGCAAAAATTCCCATTGGTTCGTCGGGTTCTGCAGGGCGTTCAGGTCGAAAGCTATTAGATCGTTGAAGAAGTATCCCTCAACCTGACCTCCAAAGATGTATATTTTGGAGCCCAGAATGTTGAGGGTATGGCCGTAGCGGCCGGAGGGTCGTGGGCCTGGCGGAGACGCCCTTGACCATTGTCGAGAAGCTGAAAAAGTAAGCGGTATTCCGGAACACAGGGGGCGATGGTACACTCACAAGTGTTAAGTAGGTACAATGTGTCATCGAGCGGGTCATTATCGTCCATCTTGGTATCACCGCCGAAAACAATAAAAGCATTGCCAACAAGTAGACTTGCATGTCCGACGCGCGGTCCAGGGCCCTCAGAGACCGTCGCAATCGGATAGCACGAGAGGTTGCCCACCCCCGATTCGACCATCCATAGGTCGCCTCGGACCATAGAGCCATTAATGAGTCCACCCATGATATAGACATCACCATCTTTTGAGGCGACTGCGTTCACAGCGGCACCATATCGAGGGAACGGGTTGGACTGCGGAGTGGGAAAGTTTAATCGCCGTTGCGACCAGGGGTACAGGGCGGCATTGGGCACTTGAGTTGCTTGTGAGCTCGTTGCGGGTCGCGGCTATACAAAGAGGACGTTAGAAATGTATGACACGCTGAGAGAGCATCGAGCATGGACTTACCGCCGACTCTGACTCTGATCGTTCGCGCCGCGGAAACGTAGGCGCATTGGCGATTGAATTCATCGAAGTGATGGATCCATTTGGGCCCGCGTTGGGCGGCGGCGACTGCGTTGAGCGTTCTCCTGTACTGTCTATTGACCCGTTGGGTGCAGACGCCGAACCAGATGTGCCGTCAGAAGTATGGATGTTTCGACTCGCAGGGGGTAAGCCCGAAGCAGGCGGCGCGTTCCGTCTGCTTTTGAATAGGAAGGCCATCGCTGGCGAGTTCTTCGGCCGGACTGGGCTGCTGAAGGGTGGCTGGAGAGATGGTGCCTCAACTTTGCTTCATGCGACTCGACGGGTTCCGAGAAGATGATTCGGGAGGTCAGGCCGGGTAAGACACGGTGTATCGCGGGTCGCAAGGCTCGCTCAGCGCAAACCAAGTGCCTCGTTCAAGCACAGTCCATCGTCGTGGGCACGCAGCGACCGGAGGGGGAGGATTGCAGTCGAGACTGGGAAGCGACCGCGACTGGAAAGATTCGTGGGTGCGAGTTGGTCGATGCTCGTCCGAGTCCAATTCCAGCGTGCCAAGGGAAGCAGTATGCAAGGCACCAGATCACCACTGCAACCAATTGTCGACCGTGCGTGGAGAAGTGTCAATGCGGTGATTGCACGATGTGAGTCGACGGTCAACACGACGCGAATTGAAGCAATGAAAAACAAAAAGAACACCTCGACTGAACGGAGTTGATGACGATGAAGACGGAGACGCGGGCTCCAAATCAGGAGAATTATTTCTGTCTACAAGAAAACTGAGCGCAGCCCGCGCGGTATGCGCAGGCCAGGCTGCGTGTTCGTGATCCTGCCCACCACTTAAGGACGAGTGCCCGGGATGCTCCAACTTCCAGCTCCCGGATTGTTTCAGGTGGCCCTTTCAAGCCTAGCACCGAGATTCCAACGGCTAAGCGTCTCCTCCCCTGTGCCTGCAGAGGGACAGCCGAAGCCTCTTCTCCTTGAAATTTCCCCTGATGAGGATTCCTCTGCTCCCCATGACTTTCGGTCCTCGTGCTGCAGGGAAATACTCATACACAGATGTCATGTTTGCGATGATCGACGCCAACTCAGCTGCAAGCTCGCCATGGTTGCAGAACTCTATCCCGGTAAGGCTTCCGGAGCTGACGATGCTTCACGTGATCATTCGTCAACCGTATCAATCATGATTGGAGGATTCGTACAACACTTTACGACAATCCGTTTCCTTTGACAAGCGATTCAAACCATATGTGTCTGACAAGAGACAAATCGCGAAACGAATCATCTTGCAACAACCACTATCGGAGCCAGGCTGGAATCGTTCCAGGGACTCTTTTGCTGACAGCGCTGTCCAGTCAGAGAGACAGCCGCTGTCTACCTGTTCATATCGTCGCCTGAGAACCACAGGACACGATAAGGCTCAGAGGAGAGTATCTAAGCCCAGACACGTACTTACAGGCTTGCCGATCCACTGGTGCCCTTGGGACGAGCTTGGCCGTCCCTCAGACATAGCGGAAGTCTCTGGCGAGGACCTGTTTCTGTTCTTTGGGAGGGCACGCCACCTTCGCCGCCCGACCAAGCGGAGCGGAGGACGCTTATCAGCTCAAGAGGTCTTACTCATGTGGAAGAGAACCCCGCGTCTGAGAATATCAGCACCATATCATTCTTGAGGGAGTCCGGACGAACAATATCATAACGCCCACAAGCAACATGGCGTCCCATACCGCAACACAGCCTCTTTCCCCAGCCATGGATCTCCCCTCCTTCATATCCGCCCTTCCCAAAGCCGAACTGCACGTCCACCTAGAAGGCTGCCTGACGCCAAGCCTCGCGCGATCGCTGGCCACGCGGAACAATCTCCCCCTGCCACCCTCCCTCTCCGCCCTGGACCAGACCGGCTCAACCTACTCGTTCCACGACCTCACGACCTTCCTCCAAGTCTACTACCCCAACCTCTCCGTGCTGCAGACGTCGGAAGATTTCGCCGACCTGGCCGTCTCGTACTTGACCATCGCCCACGCCCAGAACGTCAAGCACTGTGAACTCTTCTTCGACCCCCAAGCGCACACCTCCCGCGGGGTGCCATTCCCCACCGTGGTGCGCGGCTACCAATCCGGCATCCAGACCGCACAACGCGGCCTCGGTATCTCCGCCTCCCTGATCATGTGCTTCCTGCGCGATCACAGCGCCGAATACGCCATGGCCACGCTCATGTCCTCCCTGCCCTTCAAGGACGTCATCATCGGCGTTGGGCTGGACAGCGACGAACGCGACAACCCGCCGTCCAAGTTCGCGGCTGTGTTTCAGCGCGCAGCAAAGGAAGGATTTCTGATCACCATGCACTGTGATATCGATCAACCGAACACGTTGACACATATAGGTCAGGCGATCAATGAGATCCAAGTCGATCGCATCGATCACGGCACGAATATCATCGACTCGCCCCAGCTTGTATCCACTTTGAAACAGAGAGGGGTTGGCTTGACGACATGTCCCATCTCGAATAGCATCGTCACAGAAGACTTTAAAGGCAAAGAAATCATCGAGTTGCTGAGGCAGGGCGTCCGTGTGACGGTGAATAGTGACGACCCTGCATACTTCAGGGGTTACGTGAATGAAAATCTGCTCAAAATCGCGTCAGCGCCGGACTTGAATGTGACGAGGAAGGAGTTGATTCAGCTGCAGAGGAATGCTTTTACCATTAGTTGGATCAGTAGTTGGAAGAGGAACCATTTTTTGCAGTTGCTGGACGAGTTTGAACAAAAGACGCTGGGGAGCGACGAAGCACAGATGCCGAACGGTCTTTGATCTTGAGATTTGATACGCTTTCTACTTGGCGCGCAACAATCAACACTCACACGCCGCTTTGCGGTGACCAGCGTATCGCCGACGCTACTAGTAAGGCGACCAAGGGTAAAACTCCAACCAGCTGCTCTCGAGGCCCGCCTCTTCTTTCATTACCACTAATCAGAGACTGTTGTTCCGAAGTCCACCTCATTGAAAAACGTTGCCCGAAGCTGTATTATCGCAGTAAGCTCGAGGATGAACTCTTGGAGAATGATGGCGTTCGTTAATATATGGCTGAGGCTGACTTGGCCACGCGGACCGTTCTCATCTCGGCCACCAACGGGAGTTGCAGTGCCCGAATCGTCACTTCCGCGCGGCGCTGCCCTTTGGTCAGGTGCTGGACTGGAAGTCTGCTTCCGCCCAGCATGTACAGGCAAAGACTCGGACGCCTCTTCCGGTGCTTTTGCATACAACAATTGTATTTGCGTCTTCAGTGTTGCGGAAGCTGGTGGTAAGATCAGTGGTTCTCGTTGTTGGGTTTGAACATCGTCCCGCTCTGCCTGTACGGGTATCGACCGACGCAAAGGCGAATGGGCCAAAGTGCGTTCCACCAAGCTGCCACGATGTCCTCTAGACATAGATACAGCACTATCTATGGACCCATACTCGGTCGCCGAAGTCTTCTTAGGAGTTGTCGGTCGTGATCGAGAATTGCTACTTGTAGGTGAAATCCTTCTTACGTTCGCGTTGGTGTCCTTCGACTGTCCGGAAACGCTCCTTGAATTTGAAGGACGTAGAGACGGCTCCTCGTCATCTAATTCAAGCCTTCTTTTGATGACGAGCTGATCCCACTCAGTGAATTGAGACCGCCATTGACGAACTTGCTCGACCAGATCGGAAACGACGAATGTGACGTTGAGCGTCGAACGATCTTCCGTGTCTAGTTTACCACCTGATGGTAGGAGCCATCCGTGAACATCCATGTGCTGACAGGCAGCCAGGTCCAAGATGGCCCGAGTCAAGTTCAGATTTGTCGTGGTGTCGTTTGCAAAGAAGGTTCGTAGTAGGGCCAAGATAGCCTCAAAGAGTTTGCAATCTCGAGATATGGACATAATAGTCGTGTCCGCAGGATCCACGTCCGACTCATCTATCCTGAAACAGCTATGCTGTTCCAGAATGACTTGACCGTCCGATAGCGCGCCCTGATATGAGGCGTCCATGTCTGGATTCTTGGCGATTGTCGCACTGTAGTCGATCAATTTGAGTAAAGAAGCGTTCAGGTGTTTGACACCTCGTTGACCTGGAGCCACCGTGGCTGGTTCAAGTTTGAACAGATTTGGAAGAACGTGCCAGTGATGATGTTCGAGAATGACGGATAGCAATCTGAGGCAAGCATTGACGGTCTGCGCATGACGGGACTTTAAGCTCATTACCATCAGGTCAAGAAGGTTGAACAAGTTCGGAGACGGGCTGTCGGCGACTTCTGCCAAGGCCTTGAGGTGATCGATGCTCTTTCTTCTGCTGACAGACACACGCTGCCGTCGGTGACTCCTGTCCTTTGGATGCTGAGGCATGTTGGGTGAAGCAAGAAGATATTGCAAAATGCGGTCGACAAGTTGCAAATGATGAAGGGCACGCAAGATCTGTGATAGATGGTCTATAACCGCAGCGGTCGAGCCACCCTCCACATCTGAGGATTCAAGAAGCGAAGGGTACAATAGTTGCTGGACAAAAAGCACCTGGAAGTGATCGAGTAATGTATCACTGACTTCCACCGACTTACAATGGTTCAGGGTGTCCTGCCAAAAGGCCAAATACGTGAAGAATGCCTTGCTGTCCAGCTGCAGCTCCGGAGGTGGCTCTGCGATGAGTGATATGCTCTCTGCATGATCTGACAGAAGAACGATCGGTGGTGCTGGTACGTGTCCTAACAAGGTGGTTGACTGCCTGCTAAGCCTGCTGTACAAAGCACCGAGGCCACTAGCCATCTGAGGTGCTAGGTCACTTTCAATCATCCAGTTTTCTAGGGGCTTGAACTTAGACGCGGTTTCGGTCAGGTATAACAGCGCTGTCCGGGCAAAGTCGCCGACCGGGCCATCGTGATGGACATACTGTACCAGAACATGGAACAACGGGAACTGACTTCTCCTAGAGTCGTCCGCAGCGTTGCGTCCGCGGGGTGTCTCTCGGTCTGGGTAGAACCAAGCCGGAAGGATATCTGGATCCAACCTGATTTTAGTAGCAATTTCGAACAGCAGTTCCACCAAATCTGTTTGTAGGCGTTCTTCAACGATGACTCTTCCTCCTATTGTGGCAAAGCAGACCAGATCCAACAGGGACCTGGTAAACAACTTGCTGTCAAGTAGCCCCTCGGCTTCGCCATTGATGAGAATGTGGAAGAGCTGGGCGGAGGTCCTGATGATGTCGGTATTCGAGGAGGACACAGCAAGCTTGGTAACTATGATGTAGGCTTGACTCGATGCCACATAGCGAAGGCAGGAATGCGGTGCGGCTCTCCGTGACTCGTCGTGTAGGATTGCTTCGAGGCGTTGAAGCAGCTTGAGGGTGTAATTCAGGGCAGCTTCATCTTCGCGCTCGACGTTGCCGCTGCGCCAGGTATGCTAGACCGTGTCAAAGAGATCCAAGTGAAGCAGTGCTAATAGACTCACCGTCAATGCATTGCAGATGCTCTTGCAGGATGCCAGGCGCTCTGCAGGAGTATTTGTTCTTTGTTTGGTTGGCGATGAGCCGGAGCCTGCAATCAGGCGAGTGAGCTGCAAATCATGTTCTGGTTAGACACTCTCGACCCTTACACAGCATGTGCTGGTGTCGCTTTATTGAGCAGGCGACCTACGATATCCATATTCTCTGTGTCATCTTGACACGGTCAGAGGACAGATACAGTCTCGTAGCTATGCTGAAGCAATGCTATAGTGGAAGCAAGTAAGACAAAGGTCCGCACGTGGATGTCGCGAAGCTACAACTGCTTGGGTCTCAGATTTGAGGCAACAGATTCACCGCGGCCATTTGGTTGCGACTTCCATGCTCAGGCCAGCGGTGCCTTCCATGCCTACTAGGCGGAAAACAAATTAAATATGACTCAGTCTCTCTAAGTTTCCTTCTTCGAATCCCCTTGTTTCCTGTCTGTGGCTACCGATTCTCATGATCTCAGGTTATGCATAAGGCTCGAGTCAAGTAAAGGTGAGCAAACTCAGCTTCATCTTGCCCTCACTCAGAGCTTGCGGCCTAAGTCCCGCCCTCCTCATAGGCCATGAGAGCCCGTGGGAGTATAGCTGCGCCAGAGCTAGCCGTAAAGGCTTCTACAACACCACCTGAAGCTTGCTACCATGACCGTGAATCCCCCAAAGACGATGGCTCGAACGGGGTCCCCATGAGCTCGGCCATGACCCATTCTGCGGATGAAACCGACAGACACAAAACTCGAACCGGATTGTACTCTGAGCATGGGCACAGTCTCTCCTACATTCGCCCCATGACACAACATCCAGGCTCGTCTGTCTCGACTTTCTTCAAAGGCCTCTTTACCACTATCATCGGCATCTCAACTCTCGGCACGAGCGTCACATTCTCCTATGTCCTCTCCGACAACACCGCCAGACCTCGCTCAGCAAACCCGGTGTTCGATCTCGAACAAACTCAACTGTTCCTTGCCATCAGCTGGCTTTTGTTCCTGCTTGCTCTCGCAAACGCCTCTCTCTGCTCGACTCTCTTGACCTTCTTCAAAGAACACTGGATTGCAGACTGGGACGGCGCGAATGGCAAAAAGAGCCAGTTCGAAGTACAGATATATGCTGTTTCTGCTGCTGGTCTTATGGGCGCCCTGATCGTAGGAGCTTTTGTGTTGCTAAGCCTGGTTGTGACGGCCTACTCTGCTATCATCGGATGGACTGCTCTCGGATTCACCGCCTTTTATGGACTTGTCATTGCCGTGGGGGTCCTGGAACAGGTCCCATGGCCCTGGAGGAACAACACGCCAACGTCGGGTTCAAACCACTCTGAGACCTAGGAGTACGTTGGTAGCAAGAGTAGAGCGCTCGGATGTTGGGGCGGGAGATTTGATTAGGCAATCGTGGAGCAGGTACACTGTGGTAGATGGCTGTTTTGTGGTTCATGTCTTCATCAAGATGGTTCGTGCAACTGGATCCTCAGGAGTGTCGTCGGCAGATGGGTCGAACGTGACGTCCAGAAAAGCTAGTCCATCAGAGGCAGCTCACCTCGTGCTCGTCATGATAGTCATACAAAACTGGCTCCCATAGAATGAGCGGCTCATGGCTTTCCTCAATCGCTTTCATCATCGGTGTCGGCTTTCCTCTTTCTCCCACCCTTCCCTTTCCCTTTGGGCTTGATCTCTTCATCGCTATCTTCGCTCTTGGCTTCGGACTTGGCGCGGCCTTTCTTAGAACTCTCATCAGGAATGTTCTCGCAGATCTCGTTCAAGAAATCAAACTGGCCATCGCTCATCAGTGCTGCCTTCAGATGTTGTGCTGTGACACGTTTGGAATTGTTGGCTTTTGCTTCCATTGCTCCTTTCGTGACCAGAGCTATCATGAAGAGCTCAAGTGCTTTGGCTGAATAGAAGTTAGAGCAGAGTGTTCATAGCCAAGGGTGATAGACAGAGACTTACCGACAGCTGTAGGAGTTGCTTGGGCAACTTTGCCGACATCTTCATCGGCTTGCATAATGCGTTTGATACGAGCAACGGGAAATTTTGTCCTGACGTCAATAGCCGCTGTCAGATCCACGGGGGCAACAGGCATGGTTGGTTGAACAGGCCGTGCCGGCTCGGCTTTGGGCTGTACGGCATTCCTAGGAGATGAGTTGACACTGTAGTCGAGGTCCTGTTGTGCCTCAGCGGCTTGTTGCCGTCTTGTTCGGGGCATATCTCCGTACTGCGTGAGTTGAGGTGGGGATGGTGGGAGATACTGCTGACCAGGTGTGTGATTGAACGATGGTCGTGACGAGGAATGTTGGTACTGAGGTGGTGGTGGATTGTTGTATGCGGGTTGACCCAAGGGACGAGACTGAACGGGTGGAGAATGTTGGATCGGAATTTGCCCTGGTAAGCTAGGAGCGCGAAAAGATTGAGGTGAATATGGGCTTTGTTGAGAGAATTGACTTTGTGGTTGAGGACGTGAGCCAAAGTATGATGTCGATGGAGCGGCAGTCGAAGGCGAAAAGAAGGGGGAAGCGTCGTAGCTACCTCTAGGACTGAATGAGTAGCCTGGAGGGAAATTTGGATCCGGAACCTGGTAGCTTGGAATTCGAGCTAGCCTGGGTGGTGGTGGGGCGTTAGCATTTGTGAAGCCTGATAGATCTGGGCTGCTTGGGCGGTATGATGACTCGGGATTGTCGTGTTCTTCACTCATTGCTCAGCAGCGAATAAAGGTTGCAGCTGGACGGTGGTGCAGAAATTCCGGGGGAGTAATAGTACTGATGATCTTGCAGTAGTGGATGATGGTACAATGATGTGAGAGAACTCATTTTGGATGGACCAGCTGTGTTCAAATAGGGCTCTACTTCGTGACTGCCTTCATCGTCGACCCGAGGGACTGGTGAAGACACGACCCAAGCCAGATGTCACTGCGACAACTTCCGTACAGGCAAACAATGTGAAGCATCAAAGTGCACACATTTCCGGAAGGGATGAATGTAAATCCGCAGAAATGGGAATTTTTGGATGCGGTGGTGGGTATGAGCGAGTTCCGAGTTGCAAATGGGTCGGGGTCATGCAGTTTAAAATACTGCTGCACATCCGGGCTCCAGAGAGCGAGGGGATGGAGGGGCCTTATAAAAACATTCGGCGAGCCATCAATCCAGGCGGCTGCGGCAGGGGAGATGCGCAATCCGATCATCAGATCAACGACGCTACTCCCTAAACGCGACCAATCAATCCAACGTTTTCCGACTTGCCATTTTTGTTCCACCTCTTTTTACACGGGGTGCTCTGAATTTTCTGGTCGCTCTCCATTATCGAGAGCCCTTGTTCCCCGCCAGTTCCAGCCCAGCGGCGTCCATCAATGTCTGCCAATTTGTGGTTGCGGTTGTGTTAGACCTGGTCAGACTCACGGTGACAATCTAGTGACAGCCGTGGATCGCTTTGCAGACTCAATTTGATTCATCGTTTGTGTCATCTCGTCGCACGCGTTAGTCGACACGTTCTCCCCTTGACGCGTCGGACTTGGAATGTCGAAATTCACACTCGATGCAATCGTCTTCGCTTCGTTCCACACTGCCAAATGATGACAGAGCAATCTGGAGACAGTGGTCGACATCTTATCGCATCGCGGCAACCCAGTCGTCAGACTGTGGTCGTCGTTTTGCACGTTCAATTACTGTCGATGAAAGACTTTTAAACTTGATCTAATCTGATGGCGCTGTGGCCCTGATCCTTACCATGGCACACAATCCTATTTTATCCCCGACGCAAGACTCGAGGACATCACACAATCGGTCATAATATCGAGGCCCTGGAGCCGTTCGTCTCGAGTCTCACCCAGGAACAACTTCACCACCGGCCAGGCATGAATACCTGCTTCCTGCTCATGGATCTTAACCACAGCGCCATCCTTCTTCATGTTTCTGACCATTTCCTGAATCCCAGGCGCAAACACTTCTTCCGAGCCATATAAGACGCGATATCCACTCAAGGGCGATGCTTGTTTCCAGCGCCCCGTACAGACGCCCGGTGAAATAACGCCATCCGTCATGGTCGCGTCACCGGCATATTGCTTTGCGTACAGATGAAGGCTGTTCTTATCCAGATAGTCGCTCCGCGTGTTGTGGTTCAGGTCGGAGACGAGATGTGTCCACGGGCTCAGCAAAATCGCCAAGCCTGGCCGATGCAGAGCATGGAATTGGGGATCTTGTTCGACATGCCCGGGCTGGAGTAGCATACTCAAAATGAGTGTTGCCCCTGCTGAATCTCCACTCACGCAAATTTTTGCAGCCGAACCGTCTCCGAACGTTTCTCGAAGGAAGGTATATCCTGCACGGGTCTCGTTGTACTGGACCGGCCATCGAGCATCTGGGACGAGGGTGTATTCCAGGGCGAAGACGGCGGGATTTTTGAAACCACTTTCTTTCAGTCTGGTGGCCCAAGCCATGAGAAATTCGATATAGAAATATGCTGACCCCATCGAGAAGCCACCCCCTACCGCAGCAGAGGTCAGGTAGATTCAGAAGAAATTTCGAGACTACTGACCGTGGGCGTAGTAGACAATGATATCCGGCTCGGTATGCACGTCCTCGATGATCCAAAGTCCTCTTGCGCCATGGCGTATGACTTCTCGGTAGAACATTGGACAGTGCAGATACCCATGTCGCAGTAGACGGAATCTAAAGAAGGGATAAGCCACCCATTTGGAGAAAAAGACCCTTCCCACACCGGCGGGAAGCTTTGCAAATGCAAACCGAACGCAGCGAATAACCACATCCTGGAAAATTGTGGCATGCCGAGTGAATGGTGACTGGGACTGCTTTGTCATATAATATCGTTCATATACAAGCTGGTATGGGAGTTGAAAGGCTGCCACGAACTATCAGTCTCGTTTCCGGCTGGCGACGATCTGCTTACGGACCAAGGAAAGGTATTACTTGACCGGCCACAACCAAGAGCTCGCCAAACGCTACTTGGTACAGCAGTTGGGGAATCAGGAAGATGACGAAGGCAACGCAGTCGAGTCCATTTATTGGCCCCAGGATCATTGTTGTCGTTCCTTGTGGTGGTATCGGGGTCTTGGATCAAGTGGTTCACTCGCTTTAGTGATATCAAGCCGTTGGATGGAGAAGTACATCCGATCCTGTCGCGAGTTGAAATGTGCGAGAGACGTTGCGAGATGGACCAGTGCGAGACCCGCGCAGAGGAGATTCGTGTATTAGAATGAATAAATGTATACTGAAGTTGAAGTTTTGGATATCTACAAGATACATCTATATAGTTGTTGAGAGGCCGCGTACCATTTGACTGGCCGGTGATCTCACCATTCTTTGCAAGGCGATTCGCGATTATTTGGGCGCCCCCGGTGTTACTTGCGCGGGTGTCGCCAAAAGGGTCGAGGCCTGCTAGCTCTTTCTGCTCTAGCGTAACCTGGAGACTTTGCTGCAGGCGGCGAAGCCTACTGGGATTCTTATGTAGGCAGCCTCTGGCGGCTTTTAGACATGCATCTGGCTGCTGCGGACACTTGCAGAAAACTGCCTGTCACTTTCTCGCCATCAACGCCGTTCAATATGTATTACAATTTCACTGCCACATATTGTTGAATATTTGATACAGCTACTTATCACTGCTGGAAGTTCGCGTCAAAACAAAGCAAACGCTCCTGCCAGTCGGCATCTAATGGCTTTGATCTTTCCGGACTTCCACTTGTGCCATTCTTGACTGCGACGGTCACCACCGCGAGCCTTCTAAGGCACCGATACTGTCATGGCGGCCATAGCGCTAGATGCGGGCTTGAAGGAAGTCCTTGAGTGAGCCATGAGTGTCCTTCTGTTCACTGCCTTGACTGACAACATCAGTTCTTTAGACTTGGACAAGGTTCCCGAAAAACTACGATGTACCAACTGCCACAGTTTGAACCTAAGCCCTTACAAGACATCCTGTTGCGACGTCTATATCTGCGAATCCTGTCAGTGAATTTCAGCTCTCTGCATCTTGGCACGTGGCTTACAACAGGCAGGCTTCAATGACCACCGCAATTCAACTTGTCCTAAATGTGAACACAACCCTTTTACCGACGACATCTGCAAGCCCAATAAAGGCATGCGTACCACAGTCAAGACCTGGCTGAAGAGTCAAGAGAAGGCCAAGGCAGATGGACAGGACAAAGCAGATGCCGCCCAACCAAACACAGACAAACCCATTGTCAATGGCGATGGTCGAGCTGATGTGACCGCGAATGCCGCTGCGGTGACAGAAAATCTGCCGCCGGTTGATACAGTCGAGACCGAAGGGACGCCAGCGGCCGAGTTACAACCTTCCATCGAGGTGATTTGCGCCGCCTCCTAGTTTTCTGGTTCGCTCTCTAACCACGCCTTTAGGAACCCGATCACGAAGTAGTCGATAACGACGACGACATCGAATTTCAGGTAGAACTCGACGATGACCACCAGCAACTTCCTATCCAACGACCGAAGAGTGTAGAAGAAACTCCTCAACCCCAATCCGCAAAATCCTTCGAGAACCATCAGTCGCAGTCACAAGACCTGGCTAGTAACAACAACTTCGATGGGATGAATGGCGTCGACTTCTCAAACAATATGGGTGGCTTCAATAACAATATGGACGCGAACCAGATGCAGCAAATGATGCAGATGATGCAGGCCAACATGCAGAATGGCATGCCTTTCAACCCTATGATGAGTAAGTCTGAATCACAACCTTGATGTTTCTCATGCTAACTGAACCCAACTGCAGTGACCATGATGTCAAATATGAACCAAATGTCTGGCATGCTCGGCGGGTTTGGCGGTCCCAATGGAGGCATGAACATGAATGGAATGAGTGGCATGAACATGGGCATGAACTTCGATCCCACCCAAGGGATGTATGGCTGGAACGGCCAGAGCAACAGTATGTGGCAGAATAATAATGCAAATGCATTCTCGAATGGCATGGGCAATAACCTTGGTTCCAATTATGGTTTCAACATGGCCCAAAATGGCAACTTTCAGCAGAATTACACAGGTGGTGATTTCCCAAACGCTTACCACAACGGCCGCGGCTATGGCAGAGGCCGTGGTCGCGGTCGTGGCGGCTTTGGGAGAGGTCGTGGTAACTTCAACCAGTACTCGCAGTATCAACAACAACCAGGCTATCAAAATGGCGCTGGTCCGAGGCAATTCGATAACCGCAACACGCAGGCTCATATGATGCACAATGACCGCGCCGCGCCGGACGCCCAACAGGAAGGCGAGGACAATCGTGAATATGTCGACGAGAGTCACGAAGATGATGAGTTTGCCCCTGGTGGTCAAGAGGAGGTCCAAGAGGCCCTTGGTGAAGACTACCAGAAGTCAACAGTCGCCGAGGAAACTGCTACTCCCGAGGTCGTTGTCGCTGCAGATGCTGATGGAGCGGCAGAACCGGAGCCCGCGCGGCAGGCTGATGCCCTGAATATTGATAAAGTGACCGAGGCTGCCGTGAAGAACGAGCCTGACGCCGTCGAGCAAGAGCCTTCTGAGCCCGTCACCTCAGCTGCGCCAGAGAAGCCAATACCAGAGGCTTACAATGAGGATCTTCAGAGTTCAATGGCACCACCGTCGGCGCCACTGGGTCCTTCGGCTCAGTATGCTGATTTTGGTTTCCGCTCTCGAGGACATGGTAGATTCTCATCCCGCGGTCGTGGTTCAATGGCTATGCCAAATGGTCATGTTGCTTCACCAGTAAAGCCCTTTTCACCTTCCTCGCCACCCAGGGAGCCCAAGGGGGTCGGTGTCGTTGGTGCACCGACGGGTCCTAGAGCGATGCGTGAACCCCCTGCATTGGCACCTACGAGGCCAGTCTCTCGGTCCGCGGCAACCGGATTTCAAATTATGGGCAGAGCATCTTTGCGAGCGTCCTCGAGATCAGAGTCACGGGATGTTGACAGAGATGATAGCAAATCACCCAATAGGGAGAGCAGAGATCAATCGAAACGGCCATACAAACAGGAAAAGTACAGCAGTTCGAGGCACGAACCCGAAGCCCAAGACGAGAGGGATCATCGAGATCAGGACAAGCGATCGAGGAGATCGTCGAAGCGGGACACCTACGATGACTACGAGCGGGATGAGCAGGAAACTTCGTATCCTCATTCTGAGTCGGCAGATTACAAGTCTTCATCGCGGCGCAGTCGAAATGATAAGGAAAGACCGTCGAAGCATTCCTCCCGGTCAAGGCGGCATCATGATGAAGAGACCAACGGCGACCACGAGATGGACGATTACGAAGACTCCGCACGGTCAAGCCGAGACGCCTACGGTGAAAGCAGAAGCAAGCACCGAAGCGCCAAATCATCCAAGTACGATGACCGGGACCAGGAGCGGGACCGTGACCGTGACCGTGACCGTGACCGCGACCGTGACCGTGACCGAGATCGAGATCGAGATCGAGATCGAGATCAAGAAAAAACCCGAGACAAAGACCGCGACAAGGAGCGAGATCGCGAAGAAAGACATCGAGACCGCGATCGCGATCGCGACCACCGCAAACGTTCACGCCACGACCGCCACCGCGAGGATGACGCCGATTACGACTACGATTACGAGCAACAAGAAGAAGCCATCGACGCATCCGAGTCCCGGCACCGCTCCCGCCGCCACAAAAAAGACCACCACCGTGACGCCTCGGATCATAACGGCACGACCAACTCGACCCTCCTTCCCAACGGCCGTTCTCAATCTCACCGCTCCAGCGCGAACCCGACACCGGCGCCTGCACTCTCTCAATCAACCGTTGCATCCACGCTCGCCGAGGAAAAGGACATGTATACAATCGAACGTGAAAAACTGTCTCGCGAACGCATGCTCAAGGAACAACAACGACGAGCGAAGCAAGCGGGAGTTCCAGGTTCCGGAAGTACCGGCGCCAATCCAGGTAGAAGAATGTCTCATAAATACGAGGATGATTTGGAACGGCATCTGGTGGAAGGGGAGAGACAAAGACATGGGAGTGGCAGGTCGTGGAGGTAGAAATTCCGAGAGGCACCCAGTTCGACGCGGCCGAGGCGCGAAATGCGAGTCGCATTGACGGTCTGGTCCGGAGAGGCGAAGAGAGATCAGAGCAGGGAGATCCCATGCTTGATGGCTTGGAACAGACCAGTCAGTCTATCTCTTTCCAACTGTTCGATATCAAGCAATCAATCGATCGATCCGAGGGCGGACAGGCGGGCAGACGAGACAATTCGTGACGATGCAGATTCATATTCAGATTCAGCCAAGGAACTCGTCCTGCTCGTTATCTTCCTTCGTAGTTTCTTCCCTTTCTCGCATTGAGCAGTTTATCTGGTCTCGTCTCTTCTCTTCTTTTCTCTTCTTGGGTTGCTTGGTCTGTAGGCCTCTTGTCTGTGATATGTACTGTAGCCCACCTGCCGGCATGCGCGGTTCGTAGGGGTTTTTCGTCACAGGGGGCACGAGCACATGAACCAGTTCTTTCTATAACTGCACTCATCACGTCTATTCAGTAGGACGGACGCTTCATGTATCGTAACTTGACTTGGAAGTCAATTTCATTCAATCGTGCAAACACCTGTAGAACAACAGGACCATGGCCAAAATACATGTAATCATCATACCCCAGAGTGAGTTGTTGAAAGGGTCAAAGGTCCCCCCAGAGAAGCATTGCGTTGCAATTCCTCGGGCACCACCATCCAATCAATATTTGCCACAGTGCCATCGATTCGCGCAGCTTTCAGACTTCCCCCGACTTCAGAAACATGGGGGTTACTGGGGGTATAATGATATCAACACGGCACGATCTTGACCTTTTCGATCAGTTCCTTGGGTAGCTCCTCCTCCTTGATCAGACCCATCTGGATACAATCGCCCCAGAAGAACATGGCCCGTTCTTGCGCGTAGGCGAGGTAGTCGAATTCCTCGGAGCTTTCCTGCTCTTGGGAGTCGGAGGCGGAGTTGGTGCAAGAAAGCGCAGAGCTATCGGCGCCGGGTTGGGCCTCGGAGTGGCTTTCACGAGGGCGATCACTTGCGTCGTCGTCGACAGTGTTGACCGTAACTGCGTGTTCGAGGTCTGGCGTGCTCTCTGCAGAAGCACCATCCAGGCTGGCGTGGTCGGGTTGTTCGACCACGACATCACCATCCCCTTCCTGATGTGCCATCTCCTGTACCGACCCCTCGGGCCGGTCCCAATGACTCTCCAGCTGAAGCTCTCTCTCCTCTTCCGTAAGTGGATCCGACATAGGAAGTGGCCGCTGACCACTCTTGTAACCATGATCAGCCGCCATTTTCTTGACCTTGTCCACAATCTTCTTCTCCCCAGCAGATACCTTGTCCGTGAGACTCTTTCTGCGCCCCTTCACCGGATGGCCTGCTTTCCTCGCCATCTTCTCTTGTTCTTCCATCGCATCCAGCTCAGGCACTTTCGCCTGGACGATTCCCCAAGCAACCCACATGGCCGAGTTCGCTAATCTCCATACTCGAGCTTGCCGCAACAACCGCTGGATCTCTTCCTCTTGAGCTTTCTCTCGTTCTGTTTCTTCTTTGTCGTAGTCGAAAACCGCACCAGCCCCACCAATATAGCCAGTTGACGACCCGCTTCCACCGCCGGGAGTCCTGGCGTCGAGCATGAAATCACCAATGTTCGTCTTCTCCCTGGCTTCCATTTTAGGCGTCGCACTCGCCGACGGGTTAAATTGGGGACGGTGCATGACGTAGCTCCTCACGAAGCGGTATTGTTCCTGCTCGGTAGGGTATCTCCTTGTGTCACATACAAATGACTTGTCCGGCGTGTTGTGGTAGTTGTAGCACCACTCGGTGAAATGGTTTGCAAATTCCAATCCAGCCAGGTTCTGCGCTGCGTACTCGAAGTCGATGACCACAAGTTGTTTGTGCTGATTGGAAGGTTGCAAGAGCGGGGAGGTACCGGATGGTTGAAGCCGCATGAGATTGCCGTACTGGGTGTCATTGTGCGCAAAGACAAGCTGCTTACGGATTCCCTCAGGACCGCCACACTCAGCGATGAGCCTTTTCCGGTACGCATCGTAGGTGCGGCGGAAGACAGGCCAGTCCACGCCACAGATAAGTCCTCGCCGGACGTAGCGTGGATTGACCAGCGAGTTGCGTCTGGAGGTACCCGCTTTGAGTTCCTCCTCTGCTTGATGAATTTGCGCATCGAGCCACGTGATCACCTTCTCGCATCGATCGACCCACTTGTCCCAATTCAAGAAGGTGGCCGGTCCAGAGGCGAGTTCGGACTCGAGCAGTTCAATCCCGTCGTGAAGTTCGCGCATGCGCTTGGCGATCTGTTTCGATGTCTCAGGGACTCGCAGGTCTTCAGCCGTCAAAGTCTTCGCTTGCAAGAATTCTTCAAAGCGTCCGTTATCGAATGAGCCGAGGAGACGGGGACCAATCCGTTTCCGGGCCAGGCGGCGGAGGATGTTGAGCTCAGCATCTCGATCTATCAGATGCTCAACTTGTGGGCCGTAGATGCGGAGAAGTAGGGATGAAGCCCGCCTTTTCGGGACAGGACCAGCCGGAGCCGATGGAGGGTCAGACTGCGTGGACTTGTCGAGCTCAGTCGAATTTTTAGGGGGATGAACGACATAGACGGCGTTGGTAAGAGCCCCACTCAACCTGGCCACGTCGATCTCGCCAGCCCGTTCAAGAGGAATGCGCCGCCAACCCTTAATTTTGAGAGTGTGCGTTAACCGCAAGATGTCTTGCTTGAAAGTAACCCAGTGGTCGTAGTCCTTCCTCTTGGCCTTGTCAGTCTCGTCGCCCTCTGTGAGACCACCGGTGAAAGCCATTGTCTTGGTATTGTCGAGTTTCGCTTCGACATTGGGGACTAACACGTCGTCGCCGTGGTACTCTGTATCCGACGATGCCGCAGGCACAGACCGAGCCTGCTTGAACTTCGACGCTATCGAGCCTTTTCTCAACCCTGCAGTCGACGTCTTTCTCAGAAGTCTGGAGGCGTCACTGGTGAAGCCCTGTAGAATACTTTCTAGCTTCTCCAGGGAGACGTCTTGCCCGTGGTCGACCGCAGTGTCGTATGTCTTTGTCTCCCCGGGCTGGATTTCAGGAGTCTGGAGGTGCTGATCGCGAGGATGGTTGTGTCGGTGGCGGCTCCATTTGTGCCTTTTCGACTTCTCCTCTTGGAGCCAGTCGGCGACTTGGGATAGGACGCCCCGCAAATCTGCCGTCTTGCTTTCTGCCGGCGTCGTGCCCGTGTTAATGCTCCCTCCTCCGGCCAGCGGTGATGACTCGGTAGGATTGTTGTCGTCTAGACTGAAATACGACATGGCTTTCGTGAGTGGAGCACCCGGTGAGGAAGTGTAAGAGTTGGCCTGGTTCACGGCCGGTCTGCCAGTCAACTTCTTACCTGAAATACTGGCCCGGTGGATTTTGGGGCTATGCGAGCCAGCGGGCGTAAGAGAATAGCCGATTTCTGGGTTCTTATTGTCTGCCAAAGCTTTGCCGTTTGATTCGGGGATATGTTCTGGCTCGTCAAAGATGGTCACACCTGTGTTATAAGAGAGGTCAGATTGCCTTCATTCTTCGTTCGATGTGTGATGTCCAACGGTCGAAGCATAAAAAGCAAACATCCTGTTGGCCTCGAGTCCACATGCGCAAGCAGGCAGCCACTCGTTTGATCAATGGAAACCTGTTGTTTCCACCAGACCCATGGGCGACAAAGGAAAAGGGTCGCGTGACGAGGAATCGTACTGTAGGCCTGTGGACGGAGAGGGCAGCCACGCACGTGCCCGCAATCTCTTATCAGTTTGGCGGCCGACTGCTCAGCCTAGCTCTCGCTCCTCCAGTAGGAAAGCATGAACGAGCGGTGGGACAACAGGGACTCGCGCGGCAGAAGCAAAGACCATGGAGGCGCAATAGTAACACAATGCCTTGGAATGGTTCAGACGGATTGTTTCCGGCGGCAAAATCAATGCGGCGTAGTATCGAGTGACACTTGCTATGGTGCAGGGAAGAAATGATTGGGGAGTGCCCGAGTATTCGTACCTTTTTGCGGCCCTGTACGGGGGGAGTCGACGCCCCGTAGACTCGGAGTGGGATACGAAGGCGCCATGGTGGGACGAATCACTTCGCCGCTGAGGCGTGGAAAGTCGAAGATATATGGTGGTAAAATGTCATGGAGCAATATCATACATTGGAAGTTGTCTTTGCATGGAATCGATGTCGCTGGAGCAGAAGCAAATTGACGGTAAAGGAAAAGTGAATCTTGAGCAATGACCTCACAAGCCACTTGGCTGTAACGCCACTTCCAAGGTTTGTGTGGCGCCGCGAAGATTCCATCAGGCCCGTGCCTTGCGGCCTCGTTTTCATGATTCTGTGAGACTGCTCAGTCTGTTATACTGGAAATCTGTGGTCTACAGACGATTTCAAACCCAACCTGGCCCTCGTGGATGCCATTCCCGTTTCGTCGCTATACCGTAGCTATGCATGGATATCGTTACAAGCACAAAATTCCTCCAACTTCTAATCAACATTGCGTGTTGCCATTCCAATGGTCCCCGTGCCAGTGCCCCTTACCGGCCCAGGCTCTTCTGGCTCGGTCGATCGTGTATTCTTGTCACAAGCGACCCGTCGGCCGGACTTCGACTCCGACTCGTACTGCCTCCCTTTGGGGGTCCGTGCAACTCTTCTGGATCTTCTACGAGATCAGACAGTCCAAAGGCACTGTGCTCCACGTCATAGCTGTGCATTAATCCGGCGCTTTCTGCGCTGGCATGTCGACTTTCTCCCCTCAATATCCCCCCCGGGCTGAACGTGAGGCTGCTACTCCGCCGATGTGGATCAAGGCTCCGCCTAGCCTGCATACTCCGCCGCGTTTGAAAGGTCGCCAACGGATCCGTGGGGATTCCATCTTCGTCTGGGATCTTGCCGTTGAGTAACCGATGCCCATCCGGGTCACCGCGTGAAAGATTGAGCAGATAAACTCCGGAGAAGATGACCAGAAACCCGCAGAGCAGAGATATCGTGTTGACCGCATCCGTCGTGTTGAACCCCGAGAACAGAATAAACGACGCGCATAATGTAGCTGTCGTGAACGTCACATAGTATAATGGGTTCACAATCGAGGTGGAAAACTGGCTGAGGGCCTTGTTGAAGTAGTTCATCTGGGTGAGGATACACACGATCGTGACAATCATGAAAACATATGTCGAAGGGTGCGTGAATTGGTTGTTGCCCGCAAATGTCAGCTTCACGGCAATGCCGAACGCCTTGACTGACATGACCGATACCGAGCCGACGGTGGAGCAGATCGAAATGTAGATGAGAGGGTTCTTCTTGCCGTACACGGGCGCCACTTTGTATATCATCACAGTTGAGAAGACGATCGCAGCTAAGCAATAAATGATAAAAGCTGCCATAAAAGTTAGCCGCCCAATTCTCTCTTCTGCGTCGGGACCGCACAACGTTGGTGGAGGCGGTAGTGCCCTCTCCATACCTGGTTTGATCGCATACACGAGAATCTGATCGACCGTCTCGATCTCCTTGTCGGGAGGCGCGTGAAGCACAATGATCACGCTGCCCAGCAAACAAATAGCACAGCCCAGCTTTCCCAACACGCCCAGCTCCTCTTCCAGGAAGTATGCGCCCAACACCGCCCCAATCAGCACGCTCAACGCACCTAACGGAGTGACCAGAATCGCAGGGGCAAAAGCGTATGCGGCGAAGTTGGCAATCTCGCCGACGACCAGCGAGGTTATGCCAGCCCACCATAGTGGTGTTTTCAGGTATGCGAAACCATCTCCTTCAAAGCCGTGCTTGTCGGCGGCGTCGTTAAGGCCCTTTTTGGTGATGACAAAACTGGTTCCGATGGCCAATGTCGATATGATCGCCAGGGTCAGGCCGATGTATTTATCCTCGAGCATGTTAAACACCATATGCGAGCCATTGTCGGTTTGTGTGGCCGCAGGAGCAGGATCGCCCATATTGTTTTATTTTTCCTTCACCCGCTACTGGTCGTCCCCAAGGACCGTGGCAGCCGCACCCGATGCGCAACGATGCCAAACAAGAGAAGGTGGTGTGCCTCAGTAGAAAGGAATGTTTCCAATGCACCGCTGCGATCAACTGTGCATCGAGTCGTGTCTGTGGTGTTTCTCGCTTCAAGCTCTTCTCAGCTCAACGTGGCCGGACTCCGAGGCTTGGGTTTCTAGGAAAGGCGAGGGGCTGTCGCTGAAAGGATCGGTGGGTCGCAGGGCTAAACGAGAGACTATTCCGGCAGGGGAACGACTTTGCAGTAAAACGGCGGCTTATCGAAGATGCAGCTCAGACGGCTGAGGTGGGTGTTTGGACGAAGGAGAGTGAGATGTGAAAAAGAATCGTGTCTGTTGCCGACGCTGCAGATCTCAAGATGCCAGGTTGTGCCAGGGGCTGCACACGCGCGCTCACCCATGCGCTCACATGTCCATGTCTTGTCGCAGACCCTGAAACTCTTTTGGCTTGCGTTACGCGTCTATAAATCCACAGAAGAGCCTCCACCCACGCACTGCGCCTCCTTCTCAGCTCACCTCTGCAAAGGTCGATAAGCCGTGCCCCGTCATATACAGAGCGCCAGTGTACGAGGTACTCAACCCCCCTTTTCTCATCACCGCTGAGCGGAACAAGGCGCCGACGCCTCAGAATCTCTCTACTGAAGCTTGGCCTATTTTAGCCACACTGAAGGGCGCGTGACTCAGACGCGACGCGGTTGATCTTCTAATTCAACTTTACCGTCGCACGGCAATCAGACAGTTCTCTACTGTGCAAGGTCAAGTCAGGGTGCCAAACATCTTGAATTCATGCTTCCTTTCGCGGTCATGGGATATTCATCAACATCTCCGTCTACATAGCATTGCAAAATCACCGGCAATAAGGGAGAGGGCTGCCTCTTCCCTCTGTTCTAACCCTCTGTCTAGACATCTTGCAAAGGTAGGCCACAACCACCACCCCGACGAAAGATCCTTGCAGTAAAACATATCAATCTCCATTTGAGGCCAACCCAGTTCATAGAAAGAGTGCAGCGTCCGCCTAGTATGTACAAGCATCGCCGAATACTCCAGGCCATCCTCAACTGGAGGAAGGCGCGGCGTCGTCTGTCTAGCACTGCTCACAACGTTGTCTATCCAGCTGTTCCCACAAACGCCGCCGTAGTCGAATCGTTGGAGAGGAATGTGTGACCGAGGACCTCACCAACGGCGCTGAATGATGAAACAAAAGACCTAAACCACATTAACTTTTGAATAACCAAGCCAGTCTATGATTCTTTGGCACAGATTTCGTTCTCTTGTTGGAGATCAGCCAGTCGGCAGAGATCATAAGCTCCCGGACGCAAGAGCCCCAAAGGCGATTCTTCCACGCATCACGATTCCACAGCTGAGCTTCAACAGCAAATTGCCGATTGAATGCCCGCTCTGTGGTTGCTTTCGGCCGTCTCGACTCATTAGTGATGCAAAAACACGAAAACAGAAAATCGACCCCTGAGCAAGTGGTCATGCTGCTCGCGGCCGTCGAATGGTAGTCGTCATCTCTATCGTACCGTGATGGGTATGTTCGCTCACATCATCGACATATCTCCTGAGAGGCCAGCTCCCATGTTCCCGGAATGCTGGCCTGCGACTAGGCCAGGCATGCTCAGTGATGGACTCTTGTTGGCGTTCGGCTGGAGGTCTGGGTTGCACGGCGGCGAGTGTGTCTTGTGATACTTGAGGCCGTTGAGGTTCTTGTACCGCTTCTGGCAGACGTCGCACTTGTACGGCTTCTCCTTCTCCATGCCCATGGTTCCGGGGTATGGGGCTTGAGTGTCGGGGTCGACAATAGAGAAAGTGCCATCTCCGTTCTCGTGGAGGCGCTGATTGTTGTGACCGTGCTAGCTCTCTGTTAGTCATGCCCAGAAACCTTCCCGTGACCACTTACTGTCTTGTGATATTTCAGGCCGTTCTGGTTCTTGTAAGCTTTCTCACAGCCAATCACGGGGCAACGGAATGGTTTAGGTTCTTCGTGTGGCAGAATATTGGTCGTAGTGTCGGGTAATCCGGCAGCCACCTGTCGCTCCCGAATTGTCCTGGCAATGTCGCTATTCGCCGCGTACTGCCCAGTTCCGAGCCGATTCTGGATCTGCTGCTGCTGTGATTGTGTTTGGCCCATGCCTTGGTTGCCCGTCGAGAAAAGCCGCTTGGACGGCTCATCTATGCAGAGATCGATCATGTCATTGTTCATGCCGAAGCCATAGCCACCCATGCCGTTGGGAAGACCGTTGTACAGAGCAAGGTTCTGCATCGACATGTCGTCCATGCCATCCATCATCCCGTCTGCCATCTCGCCGGGCGTGCCGGGGGCTGAGGAATCCGGGGTCCCCCGATAGCCGGTCTGAAGGTCTTGGAATTGCTGCATGGGGTTCGCCATCAACGTGGACGAAGTGTTGCCCTGGAACCGCGTAGCATTTCGTCCCGGCGCTACCGGCGTGTTGGGAGTGGATTGTCGATAAGCTTGGTGTCCCTGCATCATGGAGGTGTTGAGTTGGGGTATCTGAGGCTGTTGTGAGGGAGCGGCAAAAGAAGTCTGAGGGGAGGTTTGAGAATTCTGGGTGTAAAGATTTGGAGGTGGTGTTGTCTCGTCAGCGCCGTCTATATCGTCCATTTCCATATCTTCGACAGTATCCATATCAGGGATCGTTTGCAGGGTGCTGGAGAACCCTGTTGAGGGTCTATGCACGTTATGGGCGGTGTTCTGCTGCATACCGAAAGGCCGACCTGGCGCATTCTGCGATTGCTGTTGTTGACTCCGCTGCTGCGCCTCTTGTTGCACTTGAACTGCAGTCGTCGCAGCAATTGCTGCTCGGCTATCGGGAACGTTGTGTTGAGTAGAGTTAGACTGCACCGGCTCTTTCTGGGCGTGGGCTTCTTCGTAGTGCTGTAACAGATCGTGCAGGGTGGGCAAGGTGAGGCCACAGCACGAGAAATCTTTCATGAAGTTGGCCTCAAGCTTCGGTAGGTAGGACGACGAGTGAAACGAAGGTGAATTGAAGGTAAAGGGTGACGTCCCCGACATAACCATGCTAGTCATCCGTCAGTCCCACCATATTTCGAACACTGGTCGGGGGTCAACTTACTCGTCACGGATCCAGCTCCCTACTGAGATTCCTCCCCAGCTCATGCCCGCGTTGAGGCTCTGTGCCAGACTCTCCCGCCGCGCCCTGTCATCCGCCCTCCCTTTCATCGAGATCGGCCGAGCGCCATGCTCGAAGTTGGAAAAATCATTCGAGGCATTCGCAGGCATCTGGGGCATGGGGCGGTTGAACGCCGTGTCTGGTGTTGTATTCGCCATCATGCGCTTCTCCTCGCTATCGCTTCTCTGCAGCGCCGAGGTCAAGTTGGAAGGTTGATTCCCGCGAGGCGAAGTCGAGGTTTGTCTCATGGAGATGTCAAACGGTCTGGCTACGCTCGCCATCCCCTGCTGCGGTGGCGAAACGCCAAAGGTTGGAAAGGTGTTGTCGTCGAAATCGGGCGCCAACAGCGAAGTGTCGGTGTCTAAGCAGAGTCGTGTAGTCGTGCGTCCTACGTCGATGGGTTTCTTGAACCACGGTAGAAGGTCTTTCTCGGTCTTTCTGCCAAAGAATGGCCCGTTGCCGACGGGGGTCACAGGAGTGGTATCTCGAGAAGTGAATTGCGACCGATCACTCGGAGAAGGCGAGTGATGCAGTGGCGGCGGGCTGTCTTCGAATTCTAACATAGACTTTCGAGAAGCTATCGCAAAGGCAACGTCGGGCGAGGGAACCGAGCGAGGTTGTCGTCGCTGGGAGGTGAGGATCGAGTCTGAGAATGGGCGGTGACGTTGACGTGACCAGGTCGGCTTCCGAGTACGCCTTCGAAAGTGCGGCGAAGAGTGAGGGTGGAGATGTCCTGGGTAGATGCGTACAAATGAGCGACGGCGCAGCGCAGAGGCAGTGATAAATGGTCGGCGGGGCTCTACACAGATCTATGCTTGTTCCTCTGATAATTATGTGACGTGTGGGAGAAGAGTCGGAACAAGTTAAAAGGTGATGAGAAGGTAGTTGCTATGGTACGGGTCTGTGTACGGGCATAGTGCCATGCAAGTCGAGTCGATTCGACCAGTGGGTGGTTCACCTCGAAAATGGGCACTCTCGGGCTTCCACATCCTTGCCTCCCAGGCTCCTCTCCATCAGCGACAGACGTCAAACTTACAACCCGCATCCACACCTCCACCGCCGGCGCCCTTTGCTTGGCCCGATTCCCGGTGGACCTTCGGCAGTGGGCCTCCTTCTCCTTCTCGTTGCTGTCGACCGCCTCGAGTTGCCGGACTAATGGCTATTCTCGAAGGCCACGACAACAATTGCATCCATGGTTGTAGATCTGTGTGCGACAGCAGCTTATCTTACACCATCACCCTCGAGATGAACGAATTGCTGCTGAGGATCTACCTCCGCTGTCACGAGCTCGAGGCTAATTGCGACACTATGGTTAATGCGGGATTCCTCGCGTCAATCATCTCTTCTCGAGTCCTTGACTCCCTTCCAACGCCTCCAAACCGGTGCCGCTTCATTACGCCGGAGAGTTCAGAGATCTGATCCCTCCTGAGAGTCTGGTTCAAGAATTGGTGTCAGTCAGACCCATGATTCTTGTCTGTTGCCATGGTCGCATGGCCACCTTGGTGTTGGAAGTCTCGTTCATGACGCCGACAACGAGGAACTACAAGAGAAGTCGTGGAATGTCATCGGTGATCAGGAACCTGGGCGATGGGGAGGATGCCGTCGTCGCTTCGCTTACCGCTCTGTCTCTCTGTGTGACTCGTAACATGAGTCTTGAGCTGGCCGGGTACTATGTAGGAGCACTGGCAGGCTGAGGCCGGCTCATGACCGCATCTTCTGCAGCCATGATTGGCGACCACTTGACAACCTCGTCAGTGTCGCCTAAAGTTTTGTAGGTATCTGTTTGTACACTACTGATCCGCCGTTTCCAGTCCGAGCGGTCTCAGTTCTGGTCCGGGCGTTTCTAGTCAGACTGGCTCCGGAAATTCATGGTTGTCTTGCTCTCGTAACAACAACTTGAACATCTATTAGAGAGGAGCCGGACAGAACCGATTCTCCAAGGTTGCAAATGTAACTTTCCCACGCTTTGCCCCAAACGGGTTCCTGACCCAGGAGGTTGATCCATAAATCGCAGGGCTATGGGTCGCCCGGAGAGCCCATCGGCCGCCTGTGGCATGGCGCGCCGAGAGGTGTGCCACTGGTGGCCTGTGAGCGATCCTTGTCACCCGGATGTCCTAGTCATGCTGAAGCAGGCAGGGTCCTGAAGCCTCCACTGGCGCCGGTTGTCGGTCAAGTTGCGTCTTGGTAACGAGTTGGGAGCGCGCATCTGCGTCTTGGGTGCCAAAGGGCGTACCTGATGCGTTCGTTCTCGACAAAGCCTACTGTACCACACCGTTTGTTTCGGTTTCTCCCCAAGCGCGGACTGCAAGTTGCAGTTGCCGGTGGTCTTGATTGACAGTGGTGCAAGGGATCTTTGCCGGAGGCGACATTTTGTGGCGTCGCATGGCCATCCATGTGGCTTCTCGAAGGCCCTGGGTGGTGGGTACTCTGGGTGCAGAATCACGTCCGCCGTCTGACCATGACCATTCCAGCATGCTGTATCTCGATCCAGCAATCTCACAACCCCTCAATATTAGAAGAGCTTTTTTTTCGCATCGGAAACCCAGCCGCTGGATGAAAGAGCTGAGCAGGACGTTGCTTGCCTGATAAGCCGTGAACATGATCGAAGTGTAATGTTTTCTGATGCAATCATGAAGATAGCTGCTGCACTTTGCAGAGAATACGTAGTGACTATTTACGAGAAGCAAAATCGTCTACCCTGATCTCATTGTGCAGGCGAGACAAGGAGCGGCTTCATGTACTATTCGGATTCTGGCAATAATTGGTCGGTCGCTGACGAATTGCTCAAGACCACGAACACGACGGTTCTTGTGGACCGAACTTTCTGTGACATCGAAGCACTATGGCGTGCTCCTCTCCCTTAAACAGGGGCCGAGCAATCGCCAGATGATCCATATGCGCTTTGTTTACGTCTTGCTCACTATTTACATGGTAGTTTTTGATCCGCATACGTCTGGCCGACCGTGTCGCTCAAGGGCTTTTGCACGGCCTTCATGTGAAAGGTTACTCGTCAAACATGGCTATCCAGGGACGTCTCAAAGCGGCCGCTTCCTTTTTGTATGGTAATACATGGATTGTGGAGAGCGTTCTTGGAGCGTGGGAGGATCGCTTCCCACGAGCTTGGTTGGCTTCCGAAGATCAGCATGTGGATGAAGTTTGCCTGCATATATCCCACGCACGATGATCCAATCATGCGCGGTTATGGAGTACGGGTACCACTGTGCATTGTGAAGCAAACCATCAGTGGATGTGCTGGATTACCAGAGGGCAGAGGATCGAAGAGTTGGTGTTTCATTTGCCTCGTGGACCGTTTACTGACGCTTTTGCCTCTGAACGACCTCAATCCGTCAATGCGTAATGGATCCCTTGACTCTGGTTCATACTCGTACTCGCACGGCGGTTCGCGAATGCCAGGACAAAACCCACTCACGTCAGCGTTCAATGTCTGCACCAACTTGCAAAGTGGACAAGGCCCATCGACACCTGTTGCACAAGGCTGCATCAGCTCCACCCCAACGAAATACTTTGGAGCATACATATATCATAGGTACATCCCGATGCCGAGGTTCGTTGCATTTTCGCAACGGCCAGAGCAGAACCCGATAGCGTGAGGCATTTCAAGGCAGCCTTGCGTGGCCCGGAACCGGTGGTGTATCGTACGAAGCCACTTTCCGAGGGGCGTTCATAGAACTTTTTGGGGTCGGTGCCCGCCGAAGCCTTGTTCCCCTGGCCCCTCGGAGATGGTCCGATGGACAGAAAAACTTTCACCATGCTCACCATGTCGACCTTGAGGGGCGTGCTCCAAGCCTTCACGTGGACCGGGACGGGGTTGGTATGTACCCAGTACTGGGGTAACTGCAAGGTACTCACGGACAACGAGGAGCTTATGTGGTCGCTTCTGAGAACCTCTTTTCTTCACGAGTTGACGGATTCCAATAACAATCCTCCTGGTACATGGTTCAATAGATTCCCCGATGCTGACAATCTAAGCGTTTTAGGGCCTAGGTCCAGGGACGAGCCAGATACTATGCCTCGACCACGAATCCTTTTGAAGGAACAATTCGGAATGCAGCCGTCCCACTCAACGTGACCTCGGCCTGCTGCGAGGTGAGGCCTCATTTCAACAAAAGGGATAGCGCGGTGGGTTGTCGCGGTCATGGATCACTGATTCGGACATACCTTGAGAAAGGTTTTGTCGGGGTCAGCAGAATGGGAAGGTCGGAGGGTTTGCCCCGAGCCACTGCCATTTGGTGGGCGAGGTTCTGCCAAGGCCTTCTGGAATGCGTGGAAGGTGTGGGTGTGCAAGGTCAGCTCTCTTGCCCTTCGCAGGTTGTTTCGTAGTGGCGAAGAGCCTGACCTCGTCATCAACTGGAGGCCTCGGGCTTCGACTCGATTAACTGCTTCCTATTCGCTTGCCACTGTACACTGTAAGGCACATTCGACCGGACTTCACGGCTGGTGGCGTACAGATTCAGTTTTGTGTGTTTCTGAATCATGAAGGATTCCGGGTACCGCTACCTCATCAAGACACGAGTCCGGGCAGCCATGTCAATTCTCAGCCGGCATGACCTGAAGAGCTGAAAGCGTTTGTCGATGTTGCCTCTGCCGGCTCGCTACAACATTCTCGAACTCATTCTTCTTAGGAAGCTGACCTACATGGACCATACATGCTTGAAATCCGAAAACCGCTCATCACAACCCTGACACGGCGACATGGCTCCTACCACTTCGACGCTGGGACCTTACAAGGGCATGACTGTTACTCCGAAAGGCCATACAACGACACCTGCGACTCCTAGGCACGCCCTCTTGAGGCCCTCCCGCCTCTCTACTCTCTTCTTCCACGTCAACCAAGACCGCAGGTAGCCACTACCCTTTCATCTCGTTATTGGCTCTCGGTCGAGTCCCCAAGATGTCAACCAACTGATCGAGAATCGGTTGCGGCAAACCACACCGGGCGTCTTTCCTTTCAAGTCAAGACTTCAGGATGAGCATATCCGCTTCATTTTCGCCGGCCGAGTTAGCGGAAAAACTCTCTCTTGGTAGTGAGGATGCTTCGGCTTGCTGGAGAGGCGAGGGAGGCAGAGCAATGCTGGCTGCCACGAAGCCCAGCTCCTGCTGGCAGTGAGGGCAGCGGGAGGTCAAGCTTTGTCGGTAGCGGATGTATTTTCGAAGGGTTTTCATGGCGATAAAGCCATGCATGGCACTTGAAAGCGAGTTAGCAATTTTGCATTTCATCTGGTTCTTGCTCGTGCGGAAAGTTGACTTACAAGGCGACCAGGGTCCCGATGGATGCATAGGCCATTAGCAATACCGGCGGCCTTCTCCAACCACCACTTGCCGAGGCAGTTTCGATAGTGCTGCACACGTATAGAGACAAGAAAGCGAGGACACCGAGGCTGTCAATTCCCAAGACCAGCAGTGAGGGGCATTGTCTTTCAACATCGTCGTTGGTCAACTTCAGACTGCTGGGCCTAACCTTGGAAAGGAGGACTAGCATGTTGAAAATGATGGAGACCCCAAGAATTGAACCGACGACGATGAACAGAGCCTCCATACAAGCAAAGCTGAGAGCCAAAGCAATGGAGTTGTTCAGTAGAAGCAGGAGACGGAGACCTGTCTCGAGGTCAAATCGCCCTGCAGGCCTGCCCAAGGAAGCCATGATGTAGCAGGAAAGCTATGAGATGGAAGGCGAATGATGGATGCTGGTGAGTACAGAACGATAGGAAGACAAGGCAAAAGGCAAAGCGTGTATTGACAAGTCGGGGGCGTTCAATGCTGTGGTCGTACCTTATATGACTTCAACTGTGATGTTTACTGAGGGGTGAACGAGGCTGTGTAGGGGGGATGAAACGCGGTTGCCTGGTCTATATCCGGAGTGATGTGGAGACTCCATACTTGTTGCGCCGTCTACTGGTCCCCAAAATGAGATGCTTTACCATATGGAGATTATGTGAACGTGAATCCAACCCGTTTCAGGGAGGCTGGTCGGAATCCTTCGAGTCAACAAGGCCACTTAAGATCCAATGGGAACAGGTTGTTTTGGAGCCGTTGAAGATGATAGTACACCAGGACGCGCAATATGACGCAGTAACAGGCTAGGACACCTGCGGACGTGCTTGTGGTATACAGCATCGAGATCGAGATCGAAGTACCGATCTTTCGCAGGCAGTCGCAATCAAGAAGGGCCCTCAACCTGTGGATGAGCCGTGACGAACAAGTCACCCATGGGAGGGCTTCCAGGACGACTGGACGCGTCTGAGACATGTCTGGAAAAGCGGGAAGGAAAACCAATGTTAATGCCGAATTGCTTATCTCGGGAGTGGGAGGATGCCTTCAAGCCGAGCTTACGGAGCCCATATTGAGTAGTATGCACAATGCATTCCTCGTACTCGGTGCTCGTACAGAGGAGCTGGTGTAACTGGGCAACAAAATCAAAACAAGCCCGGACTAACCTCGGGGAAATGCCGATGGCTTGGCGAACTTCACCCCTCACACTGGCCACGTGACTAATTCACACATTCGCTCACGCAGGCTGGACGTCATGAATTTTTGCAATACCACCCACCTGGCACATATTGTGCCCTATTCTTAAGATCGCCGCTTGGAAATGCTAGCCCTTTATATCTCTGCAGGCCCTTGACGGCAGAAAAGCACTTCGACCAAGAACAGTTAAAGGGTCTCAGCAATGGATGAAAACTCAGTAGGCGAGGCTCCTCAATCCGAGGTCGACATGACCTCGTATGGCGCCCCTGCGGACATCGCCCTGCCACAGGCAGAAGATGCCTCGTCATCTTCCCCTAAGCGCAAACTTAGTGAGATAGATCCTTCAGCAGAAAACAGCGGCCCCAAGCGAAGAAAAGGCACAGCGCCCGTTAAAGAAGAGTTTCTAGTCAAGTCCGATGACCTGATCGAGTCGAGAGGCGCGCGCAATGAGGCCGACGACGATGCCGCGGAAGCTTTTCATCACAAAGACAGACAGCCGAAAAGCCAGAACAGCAAAGACAAACGTCGTGAGAAGAAGACTGGTCAAAACAAGGCTCGCGAATTTGGCACTTCCAAGGACGAGGTAGGCTTGTGTTCCACCCGTGCCCATAGACCTGAGTTCTCACCCGACCCCTGTCCGTTTGGGGATAACTGCCGCTTTGAGCATGACGTACGGAAATACCTGAGCCAGCACAAGCGGGAAGACCTGTCCACGTTCAACGGCGTTTGCCCTGTTTGGGAGGTCAAGGGAAGATGTCCGGCCGGGTGGAAGTGTCGATTCATCGGCTCCCACTCCAGAGAAGCCGCACACGAAGATGGACGCAAGGAGTTGGTGCTCGTGGAGAATGCCGAGCAGGTGGCGAAATATGCTCAGGCTTCGTCCGAAGAGGAAGAAGTGGGCGTGGCGAACATCCTAACATCGCAGCAGAGGGTTAAGCTCACTAAGAGAGCGGTACCGACGCCTAGATCCGATGAAGTTCTCAGCTGGCTCGACGACCAAGCTCAGAACCCGAACGACCAAGGCCGAAGAGGCCGACATGAAAATGGCTGGTCCAAGCCTGAGACTTTGCGAAATTCTTCCTCTCCTGAGCCAGAAGCCAGCCGGGGTGGAAGCAATGGAACCGCTGCGAGAGATTCGAGAGCTGCGTTCGTGGAATCTCCTCTGCGGCCGTCAGAGAAACGTCGCTTATACTTTGGCGCGGAGACGCCGATACTAGCACCGTTGACGACACAAGGCAATCTTCCGTATCGACGCCTGTGCACTTCGCTAGGTGCAACGTTCACCTACTCCGAAATGGCCTTGTCCTTACCTCTCATCCAAGGTCGTAAATCTGAGTGGGCTCTCATGAAAGCTCACGAGTCGGACGTCCAACCACCAACCTTCACGATCAAAGGCAAAGACAACATTGTCTTCGACTATAACCAACAGCAAGATCTCTGTTTTGGCGCCCAAATCGCCGCCAACAAGCCTTGGCTAGCGATCAAAGCCACGGAAATTCTCACGACTCTCTTGCCCAAGGGGTTGCGGGTGGTTGACCTCAACGTCGGTTGCCCCATCGATCTGGTGTATCGTGAGGGCGCCGGTTCGGCATTGATGGACTCGCCCGGCAAGCTTGAAAAGATGTTACGTGGAATGAACTTGGTGTCGGGTGAGACACCTGTCACAGTGAAGATCCGCACAGGGACAAAGGATAAGCAGCCAACCGCTCAGAAACTCGTTGATCGGCTCGTGCTTGGTAGCGGAAAGGGCGAATCTTGTGGCGTCGCTGCGATCACTCTCCACGGACGGTCGAGGCAACAGAGATACACTCGTTCTGCAGACTGGGACTACATTACGGAGACTGCTTCCTTGATCAAGAGGCTCAATGCAAAGGCCGACGCCATCGCCGACACTGTGCATGAGCCAGAGGAGCGGGACCAGCCGAATGGGCATAAGGGTTCGAAGAATGGGAAAGTCTTCTTCATCGGAAATGGTGATGTCTTTTCTCATGAGCATTACTACGACCATATCCAGCACGCCGGAGTGGATGGGGTGATGGCAGCGCGAGGGGCGCTCATCAAACCGTGGCTGTTCGAGGAGATCGCAGCAGGACAATACCTGGACAAATCTTCTTCAGAGCGGCTACAGATCGTTGAGCGGTTTGTCAGATATGGCTTGGAGGCGTGGGGCAGTGACGAATGGGGTGTAGGACAGACGCGACGGTTTTTGCTGGAGTGGCTCAGCTTTGCCTGTCGATATGTGCCGATCGGGATACTGGAGTACTTGCCTCCCAATATCCAGGATCGGCCGCCGCGGTTCCAAGGCCGGGACGAGCTCGAGACATTGATGGCGAGCGACAACTACAAGGACTGGATCAAGATCAGGTAAGGACGCGACCCCCGACTCTCTGGCCAACGACTGACCAGGATGACAGTGAGATGTTCCTGGGACCTGCGCACAAAGACTTTCGATTCGAGCCCAAGCACAAGTCTAATAGCTACGAGATCCAAGCCGAGGGGTGAAGCAGCCGGAAGACTGCGCACCGATCGTGATGGCAGCAGTGATACTGCAGGAGTAAACATTCATTGGCAAGCCCCGGACAAGTCAGACAGCCACTCAGGACAGATTTGCGACGCGGCCTGGTCATGATACATATGTACATAACCAGGCCGGCCAGATGGGATCAAGGGATGGACTTTGGCCATCCCGACGGGCTCCATCAATTCCCCAGACTCCCATTTGTCGGTCCCCGGACCCCTTCGCTTCTCAATTCGTAGGCACGTCTTACATAACGCCGTCAGACCCGCCACAACTACAGTAGGTAGGTGACAATCATCCACATACGAGGTGCATACGACGACACGCGATACGGCTGGGCCAAGACCAATCCTCGACCTGCTTTATTCATTCTTAATGGCCTTCCTCGGTCTAAGGCCGCTGTAATCAGCGGAGGGGTTCGCCTCGTTATTGTAGCATGTCGAAAGTCCCTTGAGCATCGGGCATCAGTTGCGAGGCTCCTTCTGTGTAGTGCTTACCTCGGCCCCCAGCATTTTCTGTGACGAGCCCCGACACGCTCCCCCTTCCTGTCTTGGTGGTGCTCCTGTGGGCGATATCACCCCCAGGCAGGATTCCTCTTGCCTCGCAGGCCACTTGGTCGATACAACGTAGACTCGCAAGCTCGCGACGCGCCAGATCTGCTCGGGTGGCTTTTTTTCCTGGCTAAAACCAGCTCATGCCCCTCTCCTTGGGCACGGCCACCCAAGCCCGCATCACAGCTGGGCCCTCGCAACAAAGTCGACCTCGAGCCTAGAAAGACGGGGGGCATAATGTCGCAGACGGGAACCATTTCGAGCCTGGCATCTCTGCCGTCGCCTCTACCACCAGCGCCCGAGGGTGACGTCTTCACCAATGACCAATGGGACATTCTGTTTTCGATTGTCGAGGTATTCATACCGGCTATCTCTGCTTCAGAAATTGACGCGGCTGTCTCTGCACTGAAGCCGTACCTACCAGAGGATGCCTCAGAAGACGAGGCGAGAGCGTACCTCTCCGAAGATCCGACCAAGAGCGACGTGTTTAGAGATATGGTCGTTCGCAAATTCAAGCTTCACGTGCCGGCTTCAGATGTCCAGGGCCTAGGTTTCATCCTCTCCACGTTCAATACCAGGCTGGGCTCCTATCTTCTCACCGGTTACACGACGCCGATCAACAAGCAGGACCTCGAGACCCGTACCAGGATCGTCTGCCAGTGGTCGCGCGCGCGACTGCCTCCCCTCCGCGCCATCTACAGGTCCCTCAGTGGACTGGCCAGACAGGTCTGGCTCGCCACGTCAACCAGTCTACCAAGGATGCTCGACTTCCCAGCTACTCCCAAGCACATTGAGCGGAATCCGAGCTACGACTTCAGGTTCCACGACTTTACCTCTCCGTCGACTCCCACAACGCTGTCCGCAGATGTGGTGATTGTCGGCTCTGGCTGTGGTGCCGGGGTCGTGGCGTCCCATCTCTCCCGCGCCGGTTTGCGATGTCTAGTCCTCGAGAAGTCCTACCACTTCCCTTCTACGCATTTTCCCATGTCCCACGGTGACTCAGGCGAGCACCTCCTGGAGAACGGCGGTGTGATGGTCTCCGACGACGCGTCGATGGGTATCCTCGTAGGAAGCACCTTTGGGGGCGGCGGAACGATCAACTGGTCGGCTTCCCTGCAGCCTCCATACCCTGTGCGCGAGGAATGGGCATCCGAAGGCCTTCCGCACTTCCTCGGGCCAGAGTACCAAGACTGCCTGGACACCATCTGCGAACGCATGGGCGTCGCCAAGTCCACGGACCCAGAAGCCCTCGGAAAGATCGAACACAACTTCGCGAACCAGACGCTCCTGGAAGGGTCACGCCGACTCGGCCTCGACGTCCACATCGTGCCCCAGAACACGGGCTCCAAGCGGCATTTCTGTGGCTACTGCACCAGCGGCTGTGCAGGCGCAACAAAGCAAGGTCCCGCGAACTGCTGGTTCCCGGACGCGGCGGCCCACGGCGCCCAGTTCATCGAAGGCTGCTGGGTCGAGGAAGTCACCTTCGCAGACCAGCCCGGCACCACCACCCAACGGACCGCCACGGGCGTCAAGGCAACATGGACGTCCCGCGACCGCGCAACCACCCGCCAGCTAACCATCTCGGCCAAACGGGTCATCATCGCCGCGGGGACGTTCCAGTCGCCGCTCGTCCTACTGCGCAGCGGGCTGAAGAACCCCCACATCGGCTCGCACCTGCACCTCCACCCGACGAACACGGTGTGGGCGACGTGGCCGCACCGCACCAACCCGTGGGAAGGCGCGATCCTGACGGTCGCGATGACGGGGCTCGACGACCTGGACGGCCACCACCACGGCGTCAAGGTCGAAGTCATGTGCTCGACCCCCGGGCTCGGCCTGCTGACGGTGCCGTTCCGGCCGCGGAAGAGTCTGGCATCCTCCTCCTCATCCTCCTCCTCGCCGCTCGCCAGCGCGGCCGACTACCGCGTCAACACGGCCAAGCACGGCCACGCCACGGGCTTCGTCTGCATCGCCCGCGACGCCGACACCGGCCACGTGTACCTCGACCCGAAGGACCCGGCGCGCCGCCGGCCGCGCATCGCGTACACGCCCTCGGAGCGCGACTGCCGGTCCATCCTCGAGGGCATGGTCGCGGCGCTGCGCGTCGCCTTCACAATGGGCGCCGTCGAGTTGGAGTCCAACCACCCGGACTGCGAGCGGTGGGTACGGCCCAGCCACGGCGACGCCTCCAAGACCGCGCGCGACGATGAGACGAGTTTCGACGCCTGGATCGCCGAGCTGCGCCGTCTGGGCTTCCGGGCCCCGGACCCGTGCACCGCGGGGAGTGCTCATCAGATGGGGACGTGTCGCATGAGCGGTTCGGCGGCCACGGGCGTGGTCGATGCGCGTGGCAAGGTCTTTGGAACCGAGGGCCTCTATGTTGCGGATGCGAGTGTCTTTCCCAGCGCCAGTGGGGTGAATCCCATGGTCAGCACGATGGGCATTGCCGAGTGGATTTCTAGGGGAATCGTGCGGGAGCTGGAGGGAGGGGCTTAAGGCGGTACAGGTAGAGTAACGAAGATACATACAATAAGGGGAGAAGGGCGGGCGGGACAAATACCACTGTCCCAATACTGCACACGGTAGAACTGAATAGAGGAAGGGGAGCGAAGCGTCTCATGTTGTTCGTCGCATCGTCATGTCATTTTGGGCTGAACCTGCCTGTCCCCAGTCGGTAGGTAGGTAGGTAGGTAGATTGATCACCGTCTTATACACAACGACAGAGGCCCCTCGCTGACGGGCTGCCTGGTGAGCACCCTTTCCAATGCCCTGTAACCGACCTAAGCAAGTGGGCCCGATCCCATATCGAACCCTGCTGGCGACGCACCGGACCTATTCCATGATGATCATTCCGAAAGAAAAGCACTATCCAAAACCCATCCCATTCAAGGGGTCCACTTGAAGCACCCGCCTGCTCGAAAACGCAATACCAAACAAAACACATTGGACTCAGCACCAACACCAACACACCTCTGGCGTGCAGCTTACTTTGATTCCCTTTCACACCGTTCTCACCTTTCATTTCGACGTTATCTCGTCTTTTTCGCCACGCCAATCCTTGTCCTGGACACCTTATCCGCAAACTTCAAGCTCGTGATGGTCTCACTTAGACATTTCTTCTCCGGCGCAACCATGACGAACATCAGCGTCTTTGAGTTCCCGCCCAGAGAGTATTGGAGGAGGTATGTGAGTTTGCTGTTCCGGTAGGGGATGTGGCCGGTTGCACCGGAGGCTGAAACAGAGGCCGCCGAGGAACGGGTTGGCGAACTGCCCCTTGAAGAAGCTTCTCGTTTCTGTGATGAGGATGGATGGGAAGATTGCTGGCCCAATGCTCCGATCACGTCGCCGAGGCAGGAGAGGGATTTATTGATGTTTTGGGTCTCTTTTAATCGAGCGCCTTCGACTTTGGAGTGCGTCAGTCTTTCGGAGCCCGCGAGGTCAACCAGGTTGAGCGTGCCTTTGCTCTTTCGGCCCGTGATACTGTTGACGCCTTGTAATTTGAGGATGAAAACCGAGTGGGAGCGAGAACTGCGCTCGTTGGCCTTCGTGGCCGCTACACTGCGGCGCGACATAGCTTGTGCAAGAATACCCTCCACTTGATCCTGACTGTCGAGATTCAGCGTCGTGACATCTGTGATGGTCGTCTCGCATGTCGCTGCATCATGGATGATTTGGTGTTTCTTATTGCCCGCATCGTCTTTCCCAAGTAGATCGCGTAGTTCTTCGTTGTATACTTCCACGAAACTACCCTGCATGGTATAAGTCCACCCTCTGGGCTCGAGCTCTTTGCTGGTGTTGTATATTTGTCGGAGCGCACGCGGGATCATACCGTCATCAGCAGACATGGTATACGTTTTGCCCGAGCCTGTTTGACCATAGGCGAAGATGCAGACGTTGTAGCCATCCAGCGCAGACTGAATCAGCTGGCTGATCTCCTCAAAGATGTCGCTGTTCGTCGCTGACGGGTTGAAAACGCGATCGAATGAGAATTGGTGGGTTTTCGTGGTGACTTTGCCCAGACTGTTCGTCTCTTCTGGGCCTTTGACTTCTATGTCCTTAAGTTCCTCTTCTTCGAACTCGGACTCGGGAAAGGTGATTTTGGCTGTGTCTTCGCCCTCTTCGCCGATGGGTCGAACGCGGCAGAACACCCGAATGTTGCCCTTCAGTTCCTGTACTTGATTGTGTAATTTCCTTCGCAGCATTTCTTCCTTTCGAAGCTTCTCTTGGCACTCAACTGCTGATGCCAGTGCCTCGTTCATCCTCTGTTCCATTGCCGCATAGGACTCTGACTGAGACTTGCTGTCTGATTCGAGGTATTCAATCTTAGCTTGCAATGCTTGTCGAGCACTTTCCATGTGCAATGCATTGTCGCCTGCGGTGGAGAGGTTTTGTCGAAGGTCGTCGTTGCGGAGTCGTTCTCTTTCAAGATCCGCTTTCAGTCGCTCGATCTCAGCGCTCAAATTTCGGATTTGTTGTTCTTTTGATTCGAGATCCATCTGGTGTCGCTGTTTTTCTAGCGCCCCCTGTGTGGATACTTGACTCAGAGCTTGTATCCGCTGAGTCCGTTCACTCTCGAGCTCATCCTCTAGCCTTCTCTTCAGCTCACGGATCTCTTCTCTGTGGTCCTCTCTTAGTCGCTCCCGCTCGTCTCGTTGTGTCTGTCGGATATTCTCCACTTCGATCCTGTGATAGCGTTTCAGTTCTTCAATTTCTTCCTCCTGATGTCGCTTCAGCTCTTGCTGTGAACGTTCAGCCGCTTCGAGCTTGAACTTGGTGGTTTCGAGTTCGGTCCGCACTCCGATCAAGGCTTCAGTCGAGTCTTTCCGATCTTGTTCGAGGCTCGCAATCGTAGACTTGTATGAGGTGTTGATTTCGCTTGCCGCCATGTTGTCCTCCATGGCTTGTTTGTAGTGCTTGCAGACATCTTCGTACATTCGCTCGATGTTGCCATATTGTTCTTCGGGATCCCAGGTCACTAGATTAGAGTCTTTAGTCAGAAATGGTTGGCTTTTAATCTTGCGAATGGTATTAGTCCAGAGATCTTTAGGGAGTGGTGCCGGGGTGAAGGTGTCCTTTGGAGTGAATGGATCTCTTGCCACAGGCGATTGCTGTCGAGGCGTTGGCGAAGGTCGAGGTAGTCTCGAAGGGCTCATAGGTCGCGATTTCGGAGTTGGTGTCGAAGGTTCCAATGAGAGACCGAATAGTCGCTCGGTTATTGTCGTTGTCGAGACGTTGCGATCAAGGCGAGCACGCGGGAAGGCCGTTGGCGGGCATATCATGTTTCGAGCACCTCGTTTCGGTACGATGATCGTGGATCCATGCACGGGCACACGGGCAGCAGGGATAAACTGGGGCTTAGAAGTAAGGGAAACCATACGTTTGCCATTGGGACCATCCATATTATTTCCTCCTCGGGTTCCTTGTGCTGTCTCCGGCCTCGAGTCGGCGGGTCTTGTTCCTCGTTCTCTTGCAAGTGAAGACTTCGGTCGGTTCAGGTTGGAGGTGGCACGAATCGCAGGAGGTCTGATGCCGCTGCCGACACTCGCGGAGAAGGCAGATATTGAGGAGGATGCTGAGGCTTCCCTCGAAGTGTTCGAATTGCTTCGGTATGATTGGGAGAACGCTGCGGGATTTCGAGAATGAGCGGCGGACATGACTCCAGCGCCGACAGAGACATTCAATCTAGGAGCTGATGTGTTTGTTTTGGTCTCGCCGGCGCGCTCGACCAATGTTTTCCGCTTCGCTGCCGGCTCAGGCACTGTTGCTGTCAGCGCTACCTGAGGCTTCTTTGCCTGGGCCATGTACAAACAGTTTGATCCGTGTCTCTTATGGCCAACCAACGGTGGAGGAGGCATGTTACTGCGCGAGTTGGTCGCCGCCACCGTCATCTCTGCCATGGCTCTCTGAGGAGATGCATGCCCATATCTGGTGGGCTGCGGGAGATGGGACACGAACTGCGACGGCATGTTAGCGGATTGATGGCATTTCTGAGATGGCGTCAACATGCATTCTCAGAGTCCATATTCGACAATAATGGTGTGCGACACGTGGGTGCCCAATGACTTCTGCCAGAGTATTGAAGATGGAGTGTCGGTCCTTGAATGTGATGAGCACCAAAATCACAAACATGCTACCTAATACTGACTAGCGCGGCTTACATAACAAGGGCAGGGTACGAGTACGAGGTACGATGTACGAGGTATCACACTGCCATTCCGGCTTTTGCTAGGAGTGAATACTCCGTGACTCTGCACATCTTCCACTCTAATGTTCACTTCGTCCAACAGAAAAGACTACAGGGTATTGATGATCCGATTGTGATGTGAGCACTACAGGCCGAAGAGGCTCTCGGCTCGAGACAGAAACAAGTTCCGTCTTCTTCCTGAAAGCTTCAGACTGCGACTGCGCAAAAGAAAATTTTGATCATTTTCCCAGACTGGGGCTCCCAAAACACGACCTTGAGCTTCTCTACAGATTGACATTCGGGATGCGGTCCCTCTAAAACAGGATGCATTGGGTCAATCACCCTTGCACCTCATACATTGTTCGTGACGGAGCTTCATGAATTCCAACACGCATTGTGGCCATTTTGCTGCCCTCAGGTTGCTCCATCTCTTGTCTTTGGTATATCTGCGGCGCATTGTCGGCAGAAACAACGGCGCGGTATTTTTGCTCGGCGGCAAGCCGCCTCTTGCGCTCCCTCCAGATCAAGAATATTGTTGCAATCAGCAACAGCGCACTGATACCCACGCTCACACCAACGCCGATCCCTATTGTACGCCCATCGGAACCAGCGCTTGGGCTTGTTATCGAAGTCGCTGCTGCTGTAGAGCCAGTCGTCGTTGCGGCACTCTTGACGGTGGATGGAGGCGATGTTGAGGAAGATACACTGGTCGAGGTCGACGTGCTTGTGGGGAAATAGGGTCGGCCAAAGGCAACGTTGAAGGTCTTCTGGCAGCAGCTTGAGCCATCCTCCGTTGCGCAGCACCATCTTTGATCATTGGTCGCCATTGCGGTTCCATTACCGCAATCAAAGATGTTGGCGAAGTTGGAGAGGTCGGCTTCAACTGTTTTCCCACAGCACAAGTCAATTGGACAGGAGCGAGAGAGCCTGGTGGAATCCCATCACACACCTTGGAAGCTGCAAGCTTGCGCACAGCTCGAAGACAACCACGTCGAGTCTGTGCAACCTCCGCGGTAGATGTAGTTTGCGTTGCCCAAGCAGTATCCATTTTCGGTGCACACACTCGTCCGCAGATCACAGCACGCGGCATGGTCAGGATCGCCGCCTGCATCACAAGGCTGATAGTTGTACTGCGTCACTTTTTCACCATTTGGCCAGTAGCAAGTGGTCGATGCCAACATGTTGACATGGGTGAGCGACAGAGCCTCGGTTGACAAGGTGTCCAGTCAAATGTGCTGCAGAGGGCTGCTCAGACAAAGTGCGATCGACAACCACGTTGCCAGGTGGATGTTACTTATAGTTGCCTGTTGTCTGCGGGCTAATTGTGCAGCATGAAACCCGTGCAACCGCCTATCGGCCTCGTGCAGGAGTCTACCGAGTAGTGGCCGTGGCAAAGGCCAGGAACATTCGTGCTTGACGTGAGGCTGTCTCTTTGCCGGAGAATTCCAGCGTGAAACTCATCTTCTCTCTGCAGGCTTCCCAGCCACTGTAAGTAGTCTTGGGAAGGTGGAAATGCAGAGCGGATTCGCCGGGGGGCTGTAGAGGACAGCTTAGTCGTGGCGGTTTCAGATCACGGCTTGTTGAGGTTGTTTGGGTTGCATGAATGACCACGGCCCAGGTCAAGAGACCCTGTGGCGTAGCGCGCGCGTTCCAGCCATTGCCCTTGTTGCCGATTCGTTCCCTCCGCGTCAAAGAAACTGTAGACACATTTACACAACTAAACATCGATTGTATTGGGATGGGAAGCCGTTTCTATAGGATAAGGACAATCTACTTCGTATAAAAACGAGAATTCTATATTGATGGGTTCTTTCTTGGCTCACGTTGCGACAAACTTTCACGCCGGGGCGCTTGGTACCCAGTGCCAGTACAAGTACGCTTCATTGTACCCCTGTTGCTGATGGGTTTGCTTTGCACTGGCGTGACCCTCTTCCAACCCCATCCTTTGTCCAATCGCACCAGCGGGCCTCACCACCTTCAGACCACCTTACAGCTCCCTCCTGTTCTTGGATCCGGTGGGCGATTGTTGGGCCTGACAGCCAACAGCTGCAGGCCGTTGTTAAGGACGCTTTTGGTCACTTGGAAGTACTGATCGATCGCAGGCAACACTTCGGCAGAGCGTATCCCATTGATGATGCCCACGACCGTGTTGATGTCTGCAGTGCTGAAAATGGCACCCTGATCAACAAATTGCTGCAGGTGTACTGCGGATATGTACCTGTCAGTTCCCTAAAGTAGATATGACAATGAAGCCGTCCAAGAACGAGACACTCCTTTGAGACAGGACTACTCACAAACGTCATTGTTGAAGGCCTGCTCCCACACTGGGACGTCGTTGGCTTGAACAATGGTCGGATTTGGGCTGACAACATTGAGGAATGCACCATCTAGGACGGCTTTGTGGTTGAGCTCGTCCAATTTGGCGTTGAGAGTCTAACAGTCAAAAGTCCTGATCGATAGCGCACGTTGCCAACTCGCGCACCCGGTCAGAGGCGGAATTTTGGAGTCTAGGGCGTCCTCACTGTTGGGATATCTTCAGACTAACGCACGGGATTGGGGCGAAAGCATTTAACAAGACTGCAGGTACACACCTGGCTGCTGCATATATTTGCTGTTTTCGGCGGTGGGTCTCCAGATTCGGACTGATGCTCATCACCATACTCATTACACCCGGAGGCGGTTCCATCTCTGCCAAATGACCATCTCAGCACAAGCAAATTGAGACAGCGTACGATGACCGTGATACCGACGGACCTTTGGCAGACTGAACGCATCCCGGCCTCGCTACAGCAACAATCGATGGTATTTCTGTATCCCGTCCAGGTTGCTGCTCGTCTTCAGCGGCGTCGACTTTCATATATAGGGAAGCAATTCTCCTCCTTACCAGTCTGCCACATGTTTCCTCCCCGGATCCTTCACATCCTTTCCTGCTTCCTCTTCGATAACACCATCAAGCACCTTTACTAACCCCTCGACTTCCTCAACTGTGTTGTAATGCAGCAAAGAACATCTGACCACGCCATCATCACCATCACGAATACCGAGCACATTCTCCACCAGCCTCTTGCTGTAAAAATGACCACTTCGGCAGCCGAAATCCGATTTCGCCTCGATCGCATCAATTACGCCCAACGAGCTCTGGCCTTTAACCCGGAAACTGATCACCGGCACCCGCAACTTCCTATCTGAAGAAGGCTCGCCGTATATTTTGATGGTGTCGGGCTTCGACCGCAAATAAGAGAGCAGTATCTCCTGGATCTTCTCCTCTTGAGCGGCAATGGCGTCCCAGCCGACTTGTTGGATGTACTCGACGACCTTGGGAATCGATTGTACGCACTCATAATTCCCCGCTGCAAGCCCCAGCATCTCCTCCAGTGTATTGCGCGTCTTGAAGTAGTGCCCTAGGCTCTGGAGCTCGTTCTGGGCCTTCTCACTAGCGTACAGCATTGACACATGTGGTCCATACACTTTGTACCATGAGAAGGAATAGAAGTCCACCCCTAATGCTTTGACATCAATTGCCGCATGCGGTGCATACGCCACGGCATCAACACAAAACAACGTGTTCGGGTTCGTCTCATGAATGACCTTCGCTAGCGATGCGATATTGGTGACCGTGCCAAGAATGTTGCTCGTATGCGTGCAACAGACCAGCCTGGTCTTGTCTGTGAGCAGTTTCTTCAGATCCTCGGGTTCTAGCTTGGGGTTTGAACTTGTGTTCTGGCTTGGGATCCACCACTTCACGGTAAGGCCTTTCCACTCTGCTAGTTGAACCCAAGGCGCAAGATTCGCTTCATGGTCCAGGTTTGACAGCACGATCTCGGAGCCTGCGTCTATCTTCAACGCCACGGACAGATTCCGGAATAATTGGGTCGTCGAGGGACCAAAAACGACTTCCCTAGGCAATGCATTGATGTACTTTGCTCCTGCGACGTGACCGCTGTCGAACTTTTTGGTCGAGATTTGGGAGACCGGGTAGGAAGCGCCGAGTTGCACGTTCGTGCGGGACAGATAGTCGGATATCGAGGTGATGACTGATTGAAGGACCTGGGAGCCCCCAGCGTTGTCCATGAAGACTTGTTTCTGGTCCAGTGCTGGAAATTGAGCCCGGATGGCAGATACCTCGAAGTTCGTTGACCCCATGGCTCTCGAGTGGTTAAAGTGGTCTGGGAAACGTGCGCTCGAGGTCGGACTTGTTCCTCAACGTTTCGGCCGCGCTTGTGCGATACCTCACGGAGACGAGTGACTGTCATCTACCTCGAAATCTCGGTTCATCGCGAGACACCATGTTGCCATCAGAGGCGGGGAGTCCAATGCCACACTATGCTCGAGGAGGAAGGTCACGGCCAACTCCGCAGCGTTGGAGATGGACATTCGCCGCCGAGCTTTATGTAACGGCATCTCCATCACTTACAAATGCTCCTCCTGCGAAGACATACCTCCAGCATCGATCGACGGCTTCTTCAATTTCGATTCGTACTGCAACTGAGTGTTCGGCAGTACCACGTAGCTTTTCACCTTGGCGGCTTTCCCGGATCGAAACTTGGAGGACCGTCCACTTATTCCCATTGGATGGCCACCAATGTCTGGCTGCTGGCTGACAAACCATTACCAGCAAGCCATAGCAGTTGAAAGACCTACTCGACTTTCAGCCGCAGCACCATGCGCGTACCGAGAGGTAGGGCATTAGTAAGTACACTCATGGGTGCAAACCCAAATACGCCGGCGTATTTGTTTCCGCCGATGGCTGTTATCTTGGCCATCGAAAGTTTGAGGCCGGCCGACAAGGTGGGTCACTTCGTGCGAGATGATTGCGAGGCAGATTCATGGCTGCTTATAAAGAGTCTTGAGGGATGTGCTACCGTTCTGATGGCCTCAAGATCGTAGCAAGACGCTTCTCCCACACTAAAGAGCCATCAACGAGAGCACGACACCTCCAAAGTTCCATCCGGTGCTAAGTCACAGCTACGATGTCCCCACAAGAGACCCTCATCCCTACCGGCCAGCTCGTCCTTCAAGTCACGATCCGCATTGATGTCTCAAACATTACATCCTTCCTAGCTGCACTCCGCCCCGTCTGGAAATCGTGCATCAGCGAGCCCGAATGCATCTTCTTCGATGTCTCCCACTCACCCACCGAGCCGGGAACATTCCGCTTCGTCGAAGTCTGGAAGGGTGATCAGAAGTGGTTCGAAGACGTTCAGTTGAAAAAGGAGTATTATACGCCGTATGTGGAGGTGACGAGGCCTATGTGGGTAGCGGAACGGGAGTTGGTGTACACTGAGAGGGTAGAGGGGTGGAGTTATGCTGCCGATATGTACTTGGAGAAGAGTATTAGGGAGTAGTGGCTTTGTCGCGTGGTAATGTGGGCGATGAAGTGGAAACATTAGCGCTGGGATGAGGGAGTTGTCTCTCGTCAAAGTCTGGGTGCAGTACTATGGGGTAAAATACAGCATAGCGAGGATTCTAACGTGAAGATTTTGATACTCTTCAAAGGCTGGAGGAAAGATGCACAGGGTTTGGAAACAGGCAGTGACGTCGGTTCAGCAGTAATGTCTGTGCAAAGTCAATCCATCATGACTGTGGTCGGTCCTTGTGGCATATCTCGATACAGGGTGAATGCGAACCGATATCCGAAGTAGCAGTGACATACTGTCCACTGACTTCAGATCGCGGTTTGATTCACAGGTCTCTCCGGGTGGAGAAAGGCTGGGGGATGGAAACGATTATTTCGAGATCGCCCACGACGTCGTGGTTCTCGTACGATGGAAACGAGATCTTTGCCAAAGGGAGAGGGCATCTGATGATTTGAGAGTCAAGCGCCAATGAGTTCAGAGTGAGGTTGTCGCAGTTAGCTCCAACTCTAAAGCGGCAGGGATAGTGCCAAGAGGCCTAATGGCAGGCATCCTTATGTCATGGCCCTGACTGGCATGTGATATTTTGCTTCCTTCACACTCTGTTATTTTGCCCAAACATTTGCTGCTCCCTCTCCACCAACAGGCCACTCGGTGCAGGTGTATAGTGGCAGATGAGGACTCGGCCGGGAGTACCACGCTTACGAACGACTTCTTCTCCGAAATTCCTCCGGCTTGATTAAACCTCAGCTCATTTACCAGCGTTCCAACCGTTCCACCAGATTTGCCTGATATGCCTTTCAGCTCCGACAGATAAACGGACGGCCTGGCACTTGTTTGCGCATCTCGGCTCTGTTATGTAGCGTGCTCATCCGTCTTGCCTGTGTTGGTCTCGTCTCACAACGCATCTACAACCCGGTTTCGAGGTACGACGACCTGAGCCAGTATGGAGAGATTCTCGCAGTTTCGTGATAAAGGTGTGTGTGTCTCGACGTTGATACTTGCATTAGACTGATTGTAAGCTTTCAGGCTCTGGTATCGCTCCATTCCTTCCCATACCCACCGAGTCTGCTGGCGTTGCGCTACCGCTCCACGTCTTCTTGTACATCTGTCGCGTGCCCCTACTTATTATCTTCGCCCTGTCATACTTCCTCGTCCTACAGTGGATGCCTCTCGGTGTCCTGGGAAAGAAGGCTACATTGTGGTGCATATTGGGGATACCAGGAATTTGGTGGATAGATCTACAAATCGATGGGGTAAAGAAAGGGTAAGACGAAACAAAGAGTCTCGCAGCACGTGCTGATGTTTTGCAGGTCTTTGGCGCAGAACAAGAACAAAATCCCTCAAGAAGGCTCCGTCATCACATCTTCAAGCGCTTCGCCTATCGATCCCCTATATCTGGCCGCCATCTTCGATCCCATCTTCGCTGCGACGTACCCATACACGAGACTTGTTGAACCAATATCCCTGCTAACAGCCATTTACCGAACATTCGCTCACCCAAAGCTTGAGCCACCATATAATGCCAGGTTGGTCGACATTGAAACGTTGGTCAAGCAGAATCCCGGACGCATTATCGCCGTGTTTCCCGAATGTACAACGACGAACGGCAGAGGCATCTTACCTTTGAGTCCGAGCCTTGTGACCATTCCTCCACGCACGAAGGTTTTCCCGGTTAGTCTTCGATACACACCTCCAGATGTTACAACCCCTATTCCTCACTGCTACCTCTCCTTCCTCTGGAATTTGTGCAGCAAGCCGTCGCATTGTATTCGCATTCGCATAGCAGAGGCTGTGTACAATTCCGCGAGATTATCTTCAGCAAAGGAGCCCATTGTGGCCGCAAAAGTGACATCATCATACACTACAAACTATTTCGACACCTTGGGATCAGATAACGGGGTCAGCAGTGATGCAGATACACTCGTTGGCAGCGGGGGGGAAGAACAAGAACTTTCCTTGACCAAAGAAGAAAGAGAATTTCTTGACAAGGTTGCTGAAGCGCTGGCCAGACTGGGGCGTGTCAAGAGAGTCAGTCTCGGCGTCAAGGAGAAGATTGAATTCATTGCAATGTGGGCCACGTCGAGGAGCAGAAGATGAGCATGCACATTTTGGTCGTTGGGCTTCGCTTGAAGCCCGAGGCTGATACGAGTGTATACGGCGCCGTTCCTGGGTTCGGAGGCTACATCTAAACGAGACTAGCAATACACAAGCACAACTTGGGGCACAGAGGGCCCAAGTCGTCCCGGCCAGGATGGAACGTCCGATCCTGTTTCAATTTCTACAGTCAGGTGGACGCAGTCCCTACGACATCACCAGGGGCGGGCAGAATTGCCTGTCTACCAGGCCGGTACTGTTGGCCAAGCTGCTCGCGCTAGACGGCAGTTCGTACTTCAATGTATCAGTGCCTACTGATTCTTGAACAAAAAAGGTATCGATTGCCCAGGCTCTGATTACGGCTCGAGCGAAAGTTAATGCATGAAGCAGTCCACTCAGTACACCGGGGACACCTCAATCAGCCGGGGAAATGTCCGTTCGGGGAAGCTTGGGCCGAAACTTCTGGAGCACGAAGTCTAGGTCCACGCATTACCCATCGCTGCCAGCTTATCGAGCTTACTGGGGTTAACCCAGAACCGAGCCGCGCAATCTTTTATTTGAGCCGAACAGATACATTAGTTCCGGCAACCGTTCCGGACCAGCTGTCATGTTTACTAGCTGCAGGGCATTCCATATCCTTCGCATCCTTTGTCCGCATCTTGTCGCGACTAGCGAAAAAGGTTTCTTGGGTACCCAGCAGTGCATAGGCTGCACTCTCTGCTGGGTTTGCTCCGCGCTCAAGTCACCGTCCATACACATGCATTACTGCGACTGACGGGCAAATTCGTGGTCTTGAGCATCTTCCCCGCGTTCTATATCATGAGCCACGGCGAGAACGTACAGTCAATGCAACGCCCGTTCTCGTAGCGCATTTCGAAACTCGCAGTCCTTAAAAGCCATGCCGCAAAGCATTGATATATGGCCAGTCACGAAATTCAACATTGGTCGGGACCTGAACGCTTCGAGAACCGCCATAGAAGAGAGCTTGAGAGTTCACGTCCAACGCAAACACTAATGACCAAGACATCAAGTTGTGCAGAAGTCGGACTGTGTTTCCTCGGACAGCATGTCCGGAAAGGGTACCTGAGCACATCATCACATGCTACACCATGATCACGAGAACTGTACGAGTAGAGGTTGCTATACGGCGTTCGTGCAATCAAGCTGATGGCGCAACGACCAGGCCAGGACGAAGCAGGTCTTATCAATTCGTCATCATGGGTATTGTAAGTGGATGTCCCAAGGGGCGGAAGTCAGCTGACCAGATCTCAGGTGTCCGAAGATGCGCCTGGATACACCCGCCGAAGGGAAACCGGTCCAAGATCATATCTGAGCGATAGAAGTTCGCGGTGGGGTTTAACCTTGCTGGAAGATACGCAACTCTCGAGAAGTGGACTCATTTCTCCCGAGCGAAATTCCGGATAAGTTTGTACAATCCCGTCTGTCGGCCGAGGCTCGCAATAACAATGTCGCCAGGGTTGTTCACGCCAAGACTGCGGGAGCATGGGGGCGAATTTGAATACATCGCCGAAATGTCGGACTGGTGCTCAATCAACTTCTTCAACGAACCAGGCAAAAAGATCGAGGCTCTAGCTCGCCTCTCCGCTGGATAGTGTACTTGCAAATCATGGATCCCACGGAAGTTCAAGCCTCGCATTCGCATTCGTATCATGACGCTGACGCAGCGGAAATGTAATGCATTGCAATGTATCCCATCGAATCGAATCGAGGTCGCGTCGTAAAAGGCATGTCATGTCGTAGGTACACACTACGCTACGCGCTTCAATGCGTACATGTATGGACTGTATGTAGGATAGCTGGTCGAGGAAAGTCGAGAGCTATCTACCTAGGTATCTACACGGTACTTTACATCAATACACTCTAGGAAGTAAGTAAGTAGGCATGCAGGTACATACGCGGAATGCGTTAAACAAATTAGAACATGAATGAATGCCTTGGTCTCGTATCTTTCGTGTTTCACTTCATATTCATATTCATATTCATTTTCATTTTCACTGTTATGCGTCAGACCTCGACTCCCTTCTGGACTTTAGATTCATGGGATCGAGGAAGGAAGGTCTTTTGTAATTTTCTTACTTCTTTTATTTCGGTTGCGCCTCAGGAAAATCCTGGATTCGTCCCACCCATCCGGGCGGGATTCGATGCCGTAGGACGAAAACTAGTAATACATAGAGATAAGGAGGCCGGTACGAATACGGAGTACTGGCAACTCAGAAAAACCTCGCCGTTTATCCCTCGTAGCGTGTGGAACGCAATGGGATGTAAAATACCCGTGGCCTCTCGTAACGAGAAAGAAAAGAGGCAAGGTTTGCCCTTTTGTGCAGTCAATCGCTGAAATAAACAACCCTCCCGTTTCCATTGGCAAGAATCGCATTTTTACACCTGTCTTCGGTCCCATCGTCTGACCACACTGCCGAGACAGACCTTGAGCAATCCCTGTCCGGTCAGGCCCTCGTCGCCGTCTTCTCCACTCCAGGGTACCGTATCGACCATGTCACGGATGTGGTATTCTCCTGACAGCGCGTCATCCAATTCTCGGAGCATATCTCTGGCCTCGGGTTCGCGGCCGACTTGGAAGAACTGGACACCGACCTGCCAGGGCTCTGCGGACATGGAGTCGAGTTTCCGGGCGGCCGAGACGATCACGCTCTCGACATCATCCGAGGGGACGCCGTCGGTGATGACGATGATGTTCAGGGGCTTGACCGTGGCGTCGTGGCCGTGGGCTTGGCGTTCGAGGCTGTCTGCCAGTTCGACAAGGTAGGGTTTCAGGATCTGATTGAGCCGCGTGCCTGTGGGTGTGCCGCCCAGAGGTCTTACGTTCTGAAACAGACTCTGCACCGCCGCGGTGGTCGTGATGTTGGTGTACCCACCGTTCGCGCTGTGCGGGTTCCGATGGTTGAGGAAGTACACGTCGATCCCGTCGGGGTCGTGAGCTGTGCAGATCGGGGCGATTGCCGCGAGTGCGGAGGAAGTCTCGCGCCACGAGCGGCCCGCCATCGAGCCCGAGTCGTCAATCAGGAAGATGGTGTCAAAGGTGCGGAGGAATGCGTAGGGTGAGTCGTCACCTGTTTGCATCGTCGTGGACAGATCGGCTGGGGAGAAGGGCACGCTGTTGGCAGGGGCGGCGCTGGTCTCGGCAGGCGGTGAGTAGGGTGGCGGCGGTTCAGCTGCTGCTGGCCGGCGGGTTGGCACTGTCGTGGCGAACGGGTTGTTTGTGTTCATATTGTTTCTGGCCGCCGCGATGGGCGACTGTCTCTGTGACGCATTTGAACTTGAGCGCGATGCAACGCTCGTCTTCTGGGATTTAGTTGAGAATTTCCTGAATAACTTGTCCATCTTGGAGTGAGGGTGTTGGTGACAAGTGTCACAGCGCACAAGGGTGAGCGTGGCCATTTTGAGGATTGTTTGCCTCTGTCAGTGAAGTGACGTGGCCGGGGGAGAAGCGGCGATGGATCAGAGTTTGCTCTGATCGTATCAAACAAGAAGGTTGGAGCCTTTGACTTGGCCTGTAAACACACTTTCTTCTAGTCTTGTTAGTTTACTGAACTCAAAGCAAGAAGCTACGCGCATATATAGCCTCTGTTCCGGGTTGCATGACCTCCGATTCCCTCAGCTACAATGAAAGTCTGCCGAGTAAGGCGACTTTGAACATGGCAGTGAAATCTGGAGGCGATTCACGGCTGGTTTCATAGTTAACGAAGCTTCTTTCGCCTGAGATTCCACTCTTGTGGGCATTGCAACTGATCTCCTTTGTTGGAGGGACACAGCCTCACGCCTCTTGAACGAGCCGACCAATCAGCCAATGAGCGCCACTCTGGGGCCCAAAACGCGGAACCGTTCAGGCAGCCTCGGCGGCTCAGCCTCGCAACCCCCCCCCATCTCGTGACACCGCCCCGTTTCGTCCTGAATCCGCTGATGCAAGGCTTGACGTATCCTACCCCAGGTCCTTCTACACGCGCCCTACGGAAGAACGTGGCGTTGGACCCTACTCGTTCGTACAGTACACCGCCCGAGGCATTATGCCATTGGGCAATTGCAAACCACGCGGGGCCCCTGATGGCAGTAAGGGCGTCTGCAGGCGAATCGCCATACTTGAAACAGACGCTTTGGTCTCCGCTCCTTTCGACTGTGCAGACGAAGGCGCGTAGCATGATTGGCACAACATGATATTTCCTGTTCCAGTCCACCAAGTCTCAAGGCAGATTTGGAGTCTCGTGTCAGAGAGCACACTGCTTTGGGTAGTGGTCAGCAAGGAAGATCTGTGCACAGCCGTGATTCCACCATCCATCGCTCGATCCTGAGGGTAAAGGAGGTGGAAGAGCGGAAAATATACCGCAGCCAGTCTTCTGATAGTGTGATCCGGAGTACCCAGGACCATCCAGAGCCATCACCAGATAGTTTAACCACATGTCCAAATGCGCCGCAAAACATGCGTTGTAGTCCTCGTGTGTTGTCGGTAGTAGCCGGAAGAGCGTATGATGACTTGTCGCGACAGGTCGCCTCCTACCAGAAACTGTCAGCACAGTGGGAACGACGGATTCCAATATGCGACGTCACGCAAAAAGACACAAGAGACAGCACGGGTGCAAATGCAAATGCAATTATCGGAAACAAATGGGAATGCTCTTCCTATGCCGTCTGACACGCCCCCCCCAAAACGCCTTGCCTTGTATCTCATGAGGGTATGCACAGTCTGTTCATGGCTTATGTCGAGGCCATTGGCCGCTTCACCGGTTGTCGCAGGTGCGCGACAAATGCAACATGCACACATACAATCAAACAACAGGCTGTCCAACGCCCAGGCTATGCTACCCAATGCCACCATGGTGCCCTTTCTGTGTCAACGCCCCGGTTGTGCACAATGGCTGTCGCGCCGACCATACGTATTAGTGCCGCTTGTATTTCTAACCCTCGTCAGTATTGGACAATGCACTCGAAAGCCAAACTTACTTCGTCGATCCTCCGCAGGTTCTGCTTGTCCAGCATGTTGCCAGCGCCCATCAATGTCTGCCCAACGGCCTTCGTGGCTCCAATCGCCGGCCGCAGAATGATGGTTGGGCTCTGTTTCAAGATGGCTGCAGCAGCGCCTTTGGCAGAGCTACTGGCCATGACCTCGCCGGGAACTGCCACGATTGCATCTCTTGCAATCAGCAAATCCCGTTCCAGGCTTGTATATGCCGTCCTCAATCCTTGTCTGATGCCGATGGGTTGGTCCGCATACAGCGAAATCTGTTTTCGGCCCTCATCTTCGTCGTCCCCGTCGCCCTGCTGCTCGCCAGACACGAGGAGCTCTTCGGTGTTTTGTAGAATCTGCTGTGTACCAATTGCCATCTTTGCCCCGAGGTTGACCAGCTCAGTCGCCGTGGTCTTCGCAAACGCCAACGCCCCCTTCTGAATGCTTCGAACGATTCGTCCATCCTTGCGATACTCGCGTATGGGCACCGCGATAAGGTCTCGTACGCCGCTAGTAACGTCAACGAGAGGTCGGACGGGGGCCAAACCAGCCAGGACTCCCGGCAGCTGGTTACGCTTCACGTCCGGCGTCCAGATGCTGTTCAGCATGAGACCTAGACGGTCGAATCCGGACACCCCGTACAAGATCACTCGGCGTAGGACCATGTCAGCACGGTCAAGAACAACGAAATTCATAAACTCGGTGGTCCGGCCTGACCGCAGTGCTGCATAATCCACTTTCTTGGGCTTGTAGTCGAGTCTGACCTGCACAGCGTTGATCTCCGCTCGTTGTAAGAACGGTGGACTTGACGGCCCACTGGCAGCTGGGACGCTGTCATCTTTAAACTCGAAGAATCGCGTCAAGAAATCGAGTGCGTCTTGATCAACATGCAGTCTCAATGGCAGGACGGTGACTTTCAGCACCATCTCCGAGGCTGACAAATCCGCGACTGGCTTCACATTTAGCAGTTCAATGTGGACCATATTGGCGCCGTGTTCGCGCTCGCCCGCGTCTTGCATATATGTGACAAACTTCTTCCACGTTGACGTCGGGACATGATCGAAGATCTCCAACTTCTTGATGCGGACATCGACTGAGCTCTGTACTTCACTGCTACCAGCAGGAAATGCTAGAAAGTCGGCTGAAATTCCCTCCAGCTCGAATGCCATCTTGTGATGTTTGCTGCGGTGGAGTTTGAGCTTCTTCTGACGTGGTACGTTCCCTGATGTGCGTCTGGACGTAGTGGCGGTGACTGTCGTCCCCGTAGCATAGCTGCCCGTCTCGCTCACCATGTCGTCGATATCGTGATTGATAGCGGTTGCCAGGTCGCGTGGATCTTTGTTTGCCGGAATGCCAATGTAAATCGAGTTAAACAAGAAATCTCCAATGACAGACTCGTCCTCTTCGTCTGCCCCGGGAATGCGGCTACTGCTTCGAGGACGTCGTGCCATAGCTTTGTTCTCGATTTCCTTCACAGCTTGTGAGATCGTGTCTCTGGTAGACTGCCAATCGTATCCATCGAACAGATTCCATATGACGTGAACGTCTCTGATGCGGATCTTCAATGGCGACTGTTCAAACATTGCGTCAGTTGCCAGGCCGTATGTGTTGTGGGTCGAATTCCATCGATGTGCCGTGCCGCCAACGGAAGATTTGGGTATGAAGTGATCTTCTCTGAAGTCCAAGAGGCTGTGCATCATCACACTGTCGCTCATATCGCCAGCGTCGGAGCCTGTAGCACCTACTGGAGCTATGTGGATGCTTTCAGTCATGGTCGAACGGCCGAGATCTGATTCGACGTGGCTTGCGGTCATTTCGTCGTCTGCATCATCAGCGTCGCCATACATGCCCACAAAATCATTCTCGTCCTCTTCATCATCGTCGGATTCGGGTTCGTCCTTCGCGGATCTGGCAGTGACTGTTTGCCGTGAAGCTTGAAGACCGAGCTCGGGGCCTGGCTCCGACACGAAAGCGTTACCCGTAAACGAAGCCAGCATATGCTGGATCGGAACGACCTCCGTTCGGTATTTTGCGATCTTTGACGGCGGCGATGGAGGAGCTAATCCACCTAGGATCTGGATCATAGTCTGAGTGGAGTCGGCACAAGTCTCGAGAAAAAGCAGGTTGTTGCGGAATTCAATGTCTAGTCGGCTTTCAGAATTGACCTTGTCCTCGACAACATGGATGATGGCAGAGGCAGATGACATTGAACCGACAGGGACGAAGCCAGCCTTGGTCAACTGCTGGACTTGATCGTTCTCCTCAAAATACAGTTTGTGGTCGACATTGCCAGATTCCAGCCCAACGGTGGAGACATCATTGATGATCAAGAGAGAAGCCTTTTTGATGTCCAGAGAATCAGTCGACCCCCTCTTCTGGTTCTCATGCCGTATGACGGCGTCGGTCAGTACGAAAAGGCCCTTTGCTGGGTTTTGATCGGGATTGAGTGCAATTGCTGAATCTCTAAAAGCAACAGAAACTCTGATCTTCCGGGCCAGCGAATGTGCATCGGCACCACTACCACTGGACAAAGATGGACTGGAGGGAGGCGAACCAACGGTCTGCCTGTCGAGCGTCTCCTCTGCCTTCAGGCGCTCGGCAAGCGCCGTGAGGGCGACAATCACAGGTACCTTGTACTCGATGCACGTGTTTGAGAGCTTTAATCGGACAGTTGGATCCATCTCATCTGCGATGAAGCGACACATAAACATGGGCGGCCCTAGGACAGTCTTGCTCTGGGGAAGCACATCACCTATCACGACATCACCGTTGCGTGATAGTGTCCAGGCTGCGATTTGGGCCGCAGCAAGTGAAGGAACATTGATGTGAGCTCCCTCCGCCAGTTCGGCCTGGAGTCTGAGCGGACCAAATTCTTCATCAATATCGAAGCGAAAGTCAAGCTTCTTGAGCAGGGCGAACGTAAGTACACCAGGACGATCATCTTCAGGTAGATATTTGGTGACTGATGAAAGCTTCGACATTTCGTCGGCAACCTTGGTGAGGTGCGGAACCCAGCGCAGTCCCAGGGCCCCAGCCTGGAGGTCGCCGACAGCGAGGCGTAATACACCACCTTTCCGGCGTTGCCTCAGCAGCGTATCAACCATGATGTCGTCATCTTGGTCGTACTTGTCGCTCGAAGGCGTGATTAGAGACAGCAGCCTGTCCAGATCGTCGTCGTCCGGGGAGTTCGAATAGTGGAGTTCGATATTGCGGATCTTTGCGTAGATGTCCCCGCGAGACCTAGAGCCGCCAAGTAATGGACCTTCGATAGCGGCGCCGTCAATGACCAGCCTGACATTGTTGTCGCGGTAGACCGTTTTGATGGCCGAAGACTTGATCTGGATAGAAGACTCGGATCCGATCAAGTCAAGAATTGCTCCTGAGACTCTAACATCAACTTTCAACGATGTCGATAACGGATCGCTTTCCGCACGCGGTCTTCTCTGAGGGTCGTTGAACCTCACCGTACGCAGCTTCGCCTCAGGTGCCGGCGCAGTTGCCGGCCCTTTCACCGTATTTGTTGACATAATGGAGTTTCCCAGATCCAAGAGTGAGCTCAAGCCGCCACTTCTACTAAGGACATCATCAATGACCAAAAGGTCCAAGACCACATGAACAGGTTTGATCTGGATTTCGTATCGATTGCCTATCATGGTAACCACGACATCATGAGGTCTGAGCATGGAACTGGTCGCGATGGAGTCTCGTACATTGATCGAGTCGACGAATGAAAGCACTTCTCTTGAGCCGTGAGTCATCATGATCTTCGATATTGACAGTCGCTGGCCTTCTGGAGTTGACATTGCCGAGAGGTTTATAGAAGAGAAGGACAACTTCAGGAGAGCTTGCTGGCCGGACAGCATCGACTCGATAGTCTGTACCCCGACGTTGCTCGGTGGTTTCTTCGGCACTGACTCGCATACGTTTAGGGATATCTCCTTGATGTTGATATCGGGAAGAGAAGACTTCTGAGTTGGAGCCGAAACTTTGGACTTCTCTGCAGCTGGTGGAACCGCGTCCGAAGCAGTCTGCGCCGCTCTAACAAGAATTCGACAGATCATAATGTCGAGGTCGACGGATACAACACCAATATCGATGCTCAGATTGTCTTTTGACTGCGCAACGCTTTGCTCCTGACCGATTGAGCGGGCAGACTGTAAGCGCGAGTCGCTCAGGAAGGTACTCGGCGAGCTTCTTCCTCCGGCATGGGTGTGACGGATCTGAGAAGCGTGACTTGGACGGGGTGGTGAAATCGGCCCCTGATCACTCGAGGAAGGCTCCTGGTGATGAGGCTCGGGTACCTGTAACCGCACAGAATCGACATGTAGAATCCGAGATCGGAAATATGATGCTAGGCTACCCTCAAGTACGCCCTCACCAGCTAATCCGCCCGGATCGCTGGAAGATTGTCGCTGCGCTGTCGTCGGGACATCTTCTTCTCGATCGGGCTGCGTAGTCCCTTGCGTCAAGGCAACTGGCGGATCATCTAGGTCTTCGGACTCCTGAGAGTTTTGATCTGGCTCCGGTTCGGCTACTGGTTGTGACCATCCGAACCCACCGGGCATGTTTGGCATATCACTCATTGCGCTCATGTACATACTCTCCGCCTCGGCGTGCGTAAACGTCCTAGACGCTTCCAAATCTTCCGGATGATCACTCAAGTGTTGGGCGACCTGAGCACCGCCCTGATGTATTGTTCTCTGGGCTGTTTCCGCGTACGCCCGGTTATCAGTCGAGAAAAATTCATCTGATGAGTCTCGCAAGACAGGGACAGTTCTCGAATATCTCCCAAAGATGGTAGAATCCGACAGAGCTGCGTCCTCAAGTCCGATTCCAAGGCCAGAATTGTTTAAAGAGGCAGATGAGAGCTTTGACCGATCTGAGTGTTGGCTGAGACTGGCGCTGCTCGACGGACCGCTGTTGCTGTTGTTACTGTGGGTACTGGTCGGGTGTGACAGTCGAGGCCGTGATCTGGTTAATTTGGGCGAGCTCAAGCCCGAGAATTCAGAGAAAGCCTCAGACTCGGATAGAACAAACAGCTGAATATCCTCAATTGTGACCGATCGCCTCGTATCTGGCCGAGTCTCGTCGTTTCCTGTCATCTGCAGTGCCGCTACGCCGATGTTGCCAACTGAAAGCATGAACTTGGTGCTCTCTGCTGACCCAACACCGGGCGCCGAGAGGTCCATCTCCACGACGACGCTGACGTCCTTGACTTTGACAGCCAACCGGTCGGCCACACCCTTGAGGAAATTGGCGACGAAGGTAGGCAGTGATAGTCCACCCGGCATGCCGAGACCTACATCATCACTCGAGGCTGAGGATACCACAGATTCCTGCATATGCATCTGCGACTGTGACTCGAGGGCCGCTTGTAGTTCATCTCTTTCTCCAGGTGATTCTGCCTCCAGAAACGACGCAGCCAAATCTTCTGATCTTGGAATGACTTGAGACAGCTCCAAGTGGCCTGGTCTTCCATGTCTGCCACCAGGATCATGTACGGAAGGAGAGGATAACCGAGGGAGGTTCGCTCGGTCTGTCTTGCTTGGGGCAAATCCACCTTTTGAACGAGAACTTGGTGCCGTTGCTCCTGCGGCGAGCTGTGGTCGGACACTCACTATGACATCCACGCCTTCGACTTCGACTTCGATGCCAGATATATGGAGGTCTGACGGAACGGTCAAGCGGAGGACTTTGATCGAGGCGTGAGTGAGGACGAGGGAAGGCGGGAGTTGAAGAAGGTCAGTTACTCTCTTGGTCTTGATGCCCACATTCTTGAGTTCGACGACGGTTCGCTGACCCCATTTGAGTCCCAGGTTGTCGAGGTCAAATTCGTCCGAGTCAAGGAAGTCAAGTCGGTTGAGGAGGTATCGAAGAAGGCGCTTCTGGAAGTACGACGGAAGGAAGTACGACATGTCGAAGGTGACTTGAGCCTTCCTGGCTCCCAGATGTGATGGCTATCCTGTCGACGCTTTCATGACGGGTGCAAAGGGCGTACTCAAGGGTGTCAACGACGTTTGATGGAGGAAAGAAGTCCAGTCCTGGACAATGACATGCACGTCAACATGGGGGACGGCGAACGATCAGAGATCAGCACAAAGCGGTTCGAGGTTGGAGACGCTTCTCTCAGGCCGGGCCCGCGTCGTTTGTCGTCTTCCAATCAGAGAATCTGAGTGCCTACAGTGTATAGCGAACATATATCAGGTGTTGTAGTCTGTCTAGACCTGTCCGTTAATCCGGCCAAAGCCAGGCGCGCAGGAACGGTCTTCAGTCGGAGAAATCAGGCAGATCTCCAGCAGACTGACGTGCTACGTAGGGACTAGGTTACCACGACAGACATCTGCTCCACAGCGATAAGTGCCGCCCGGGCTCATGCAGGTTGGCCAACGAGGGGTTCTCGGGCGTCTGTTTGGGCATAGCGCTAGGCATCCTCGGCCAGTGACGTTCGGGGCGCCGGTGGTACCGTGGGGGTTGGCCCGCTGGTCAGCTGCACAAGACGCTTGGGTGCCAAACGCCACATGACAGGGACACCAGGGACCAAACGAGACTCAAACGACAGCCATCAGCGAACGGGTCTGAAAGGCCTCAGCGTGCCAGCCTCACGAGCGCCTGGTGCACTCAGCCTCGGAAACACTGAGGTGACAAACTGGATGGTCAGCCAGAAGACGATCATCATATTGTTTCTTCATAGAACACGTTCTGTCAAGCCTTGTCCTGTTGAAGACTACTTCCGTTCCCGCTTGCATGTCGTTCAACGATGAACCAGGAAGTCAGGTGAGCGACAGCGAGGTTGACGATTCACTGCCCCTAACGACCACACACTGTAGCAAATGTTCGGACCGCAAAATCTCTCATTCATCGTCCTCTTCGTCCTCGTCATCTTCATCATCCTCATCCTCCTCGGACTCGTCTTCGTCTTCATCCTCGCCATCCTCTTCCTCGGCCTCTAAAGGATACTCCATCAAAATCCACTGGCACCACTGCTCGAACTCGGCCCTCCACTGTCTCAGGAGCTTCGCCTTTGTGCCCTTTCCTAGGTAGCCGTCCGCAATATCCTTGGTCCACTCCCCTGGTTTCTGGTCTTCGATTGCGCACCATTTCAGTGAGTTCTCAGCCACGGTGGCCAGACCCTCCAAACCAAGATTCTCAAACCCCATGTATGCTTGCCAGAAATCGTGACTCAATCCATTCTTCCCGTGGCCCAAGATCGCAGGGTCGTCATTGTTCAGCGATACGGCAACACCTCGAGAGAGCAATGCCGGCAAGGAGTGGGAGAGGATCGAGCTTGACAACCGCAAGATTTCGTTCGATATCGGGCAACTTTCGACCAGTATCTTCTTCTCCTTGACCATATCGATGAGCAAGGGATGCTTGTAGAGCGAATAACCATGACCAATGCGTCGAGTGCCCAACAGGACCGCGTCAAACAAATTGTTGTCTGTACTGTCGCCATCGCCCAAGCACTCGCCAGCATGGAAGAAGAATGGCAAATCCACCCCCGCCTCGGCACACTTCTTCTTGAACCAGAACACCAGCGGTGTAAGATCCTTCAATGTCCTTCCTCGATCCTCCTGTGCCACGAAATCGAAGCCACAAATTAACCGTGGGAATTTCTTCTTCATCCGGATGCACTCTTTCATGGAAGCCGCGAGGATGCGATTGTCGTCCCTACGGACCACCGTCCAAATCATGCGTGCACCAATGAAGCTCTTGCCCGCTTCCGACCGCTTGAACTTGTCAATCTCTTCACCGAGCACCTTGAAAAACTCATCGTATTTGCCAATTTGTCCTGTCGTCTGGCCTTGGAGTCGGAATTCAAATTTGAAAGCAATTCTGAAGTCCACGTAGGTGATCCCATCGGCCGCTAGTTGACCAAGAAGTCTTTGTATTGCGCGGCGGAAAATGGGTTCGTAAGTGAACATCCAGGTAATCACTAGGAACGTGCTCTGGAACTTCCTCCATATGGCATCTAGGCCGTGGTGATGGCATAGCGACTCTTCGGCGGTGACGGTGCATCTGCTGATCAGCCATTTCTTAAACGTAGTCTCATCATCAGGAAAAGTCCGCTGTGCTTCCCGGATGGGAATGGGCGTGTTCGTTTTGTATGCCGCATTCCAGATACTCCCTGCGGTTTTCTGTTTTTTGATCTCTTCGTCTGGATAGTACCTGAACTGTAGGGCACCTGTGGTTCGTTTGCCTTTGTCGCTCAGACCTTCTGGGGCAAGCATGCAAAAGCCCTTCTCGGCCAGAGCCTGATCGACCAACCAATCAATATCGATCATAGCGTCCATATGAGCATGTAGTAAAGCACCCTTGGGCATCTTTTCCATAATCTTCCACAGGTCGGTAGTCTCCATGCGATCGCGTGCCAAAGTGAACATCATCCCCGGGTAGAGATTGCCGCCATTCTTATCGGCAAGGCTATCTTCGAACTCTGACGTCCAGACTGACTGTAATTCTCTGCGTCGAATTGAAGCCATAATCTTCGCAGCTTGCTTCGCCATGGGTGTCATGCCTTGCTTGAATGCTCGATCATGCCGTTGCTTCTTTTCCTGCTCAATCAGGGCTTGCCGGCCTGCCATGTATTTTTGAATGAATGGGTCGTCAACCTGAGGGATGCCCTCGTCAAGTTCCCATTCGACTTGCGAGTCGATCGACTCGTCGTCAGACATATCTGCATTAGGGGCCATGGTGTGCAGCGTTAAGACCAGGCCAGCAGTGCGAGAATTGGATGGGGTTCACGACTTATGCGGTAATGACTCGTGTGATAGATGGAGGGGCGTGAATATCCGTTGTCGGAAGAAATTGACCCGACAGCTTGGCACGCTGCTTTTACAGCTTCTGGCCTTCAAGGCTGACGATGAGGCTGAGCATCTAAGGAGTCTGCCTTGCTTGTTTGAACAGGACTGAGGCGTAACAATAGGTCAGACAAACAATCATGATATTACCTGGGGGGAAGGGGGAATTAGCGATGCTAAAGTTCGACATCTCATGATAGGACACTGCACGTAGCATGTAAACACAATGTTGTTCTCACTGTGCATAAAGACAGAAATAACCCGCAACGACCCAAATCGTATGCCTACTGAGACCGGGTTCACGATATCGGACTGCGTTTGTCCTTGTTGAGCCAATCCTCCTCGACTACAAGATTCTCCTCAGATGGACAAGGTCGTCTCAGTTGTACTAATCAGTCCTAACAGTATTTCTGATGAGCCTGTGCTGTAAGCAATGATGGGCTGCTCCAGGTTTCCAATGACAAAGACGCATGACCTCCATTATCACAGACACATCGTTGTGATATACAAGATCTTTAAGACTCGATGTCCCAGCTGCTGAGTGAAAGTTTCAGTGGTGACAGGAACTTACACTATGCGTCTGGAAGGTTCTGAGGATCCAGTATATACAAGATAGCTGCGAAATGTTGTGTCAAGCGAGGAAGCCCTTCACGGTGTCCACGGCCGCTTGTATGGCAAATGGTCTTCACTGTCCGCCTGCATCGTCCCTGTGTCTGCTGTTTCATCCACAGCCTAATGACGCAGGAACCTGGACCAGCAAGTGTGATCAGCAGCAGTGATCGTGGCTGTGGATATGATTGATATGGCCAATTGTCGCCCACAAGGATTCTGTCAACGGGAGCGCGAAAATCAATCCTCAATCATTGGCTCGCTTGTCGTGGCAAGGCTGAATATCCGGCACACCTTCCTCCATCACCCCTCCATTGACCGCCCTCGACGCCGGCGAAAACCACAGCTCACAGGCGAGCATTCTCTAGCTTCCAGCAAAGCCACCATACATTACTGTAAGGATTCGCTTCCTTCAATCGTTGAACAGCCCTCTGCGGCTGCTTTGGCGCCGGCGCCAACATGTCGGCCTCACTTCCTGGGAGTCGAGACCTCCCGGCTTCTCAATATGACCTCTCCTCGTACTGGGGCCGTGTTAAGCAGTCAGCGCAGATCGCAGATCCGAGGTGAGGAAGAACAAAACTATTTCGCGATCTGACACCGAGAGCTCTGGCTGAAGACTAAACGCGCCTCAAAATGGCGCTGAAGGTACAGCGCAACAGACCATAGCACAGAGCATATACACCCGAAGCATATTCATTGGCCGGCTCGATGCTAATGTGTGTGGCCTACTAGGACGCTCTTCGTCTCCTCCTCCGGCCTCGAGAATGCAAAGAAGCTAGTGACTTCCTACAAGACGGGACAAGCAAAAGTTATGACACCTGAGATATGGGAAGCGAAGAAAATTGTCGACTCGACGTTGCACCCTGACACAGGCGAACCGGTCTTCCTCCCTTTTCGCATGTCTTGCTTCGTTATCTCCAACCTGATCGTCACTGCGGGGATGCTCACGCCGAACATGACTACCACCGGCACGGTGGCGTGGCAGGTGATAAACCAGTCCCTCAATGTGGCCATCAACTCGGCGAACGCGAATAAATCGTCCCCCCTCTCCACCTCGACACTGGTCAAGTCCTACTTATTAGCCGTCTCGGCATCCTGCTCCGTCGCCGTGGGTCTCAACTCCCTCGTTCCCCGCCTGAAGCGAGTCTCGCCAAACACAAAACTCATCCTCGGCCGCCTCGTGCCCTTTGCAGCAGTCGCATCCGCTGGCGCCCTGAACGTCTTCCTCATGCGCGGCGAGGAGATCCGTCGCGGAATCGACATATTCCCTGTTCAGTCGGAGGCGGAGAAAGCGGAGCGCGAAAAGACAGGCAAGGAGGTCGCAAGTCTGGGCAAATCACGCAAGGCGGCATTGTTGGCCGTAGGAGAGACGGCCATCTCACGGGTGTTGAATGCCACGCCGATCATGGTCATCCCGCCCTTGATCTTAGTCCGGCTACAAAAGACCGAGTGGATGAAGCAGAGGCCGAGGATGGTCTTGCCCGTGAACCTGGGACTGATCCTGACCACCAGTATCTTCGCCCTACCCTTGGCGTTAGCGGCTTTCCCCCAGAGGCAGGCTGTCAGCGCGCATACGTTGGAGAAGGAATTCTGGGACAAGGGTGGAGAAGGCGGACTGGTTGAGTTCAACCGTGGTATTTGATCGGATGATCGGATTTCCACCTGTCGTACGAGGAGGTGAACTGACCACACCGAGGAAACCGTACCTTTCCTCGGAGACAAAGTATCTCTAGGTCGTCCCTCCGAAGAGCCAGGGTGGCATTGTGGCGTCGGTCCCAAGACTCGCCCCGTGTGGACGGGCAGGAGCCGGAGGAGCCGCCGAACTGGCGGTAGAATCCAATCGATAGTCCACGAAGCGATGGGTCGCAAACATACGAGCACTCAGGCGTCTCATCGACACGCATCTTGGGGACTGGAACGGCGAGGGATGCAAGAAACGGGTGGGGTGCAGGTACTGTGCAACAGATTTCGCATACAGAAGGAACCGCAACATGACCATAGGAACAGTTGAACGAAGCTCTGAGGCACTGGAATCATTGATTAAGCATTAATCCCCTCTTGGTTCCTACTACTGTGAGGTCTCCGAACTGTCACAGTACTGTATCTATCTCAGCCTGCTGTTCCCAACGCCTTGAGGCCTGCACGGGAGATCCGGGATACGTAAATCGCTCACACGCTCAGATGATCCCATCAACCCTGGCTGCGGAGCGCCATGCTCTTTGCTGCCTTGTAGTATCTTCCATTGTGTGCGCAAAGCCCAGAAATGCATGCATCAGTCTTACTTCTCCCGTAAGAAAATTCCTTGCCTGGCGCGCGAGCATGAAATTTTCATCTGCTCACTTTTCGGTCTCAGATCCCCCATCCTTCTCTGTCCTTATCCTCTCCATCCTTGTCGCCTTTTCCCTCATCGCCATCGTTGTTCTTCAACATATCTGCAAAGCTTGGCTTATCACCCGTCCCTGCCCCTTCCGCCGAGGTTGGTGTGGGTTCCTCTGCATCGCCACTGCCCTCGCCATTAGTTTGAGTCTTCGTATCGACGTCCTCATCCCTAACGACCTGACTCTCGTCAATGATCTGGTCTTCTTCTTTCTTCTCTGCCTTCGTCTGTTCGCTCTCGTTGGTCTTCACCCCACTCTGACTCGATCCGGACACCTCGTCGGCGCCTGTGCCATTTCCGTTTGGGGATCTCGTTTCCGAAGTTGTACTCGACTCTTGGTCTTGTGATGTGAACTTGTCGACTTCGGACTGTTCTCCCTCGCCCGATGAGGTGCCCTTTTCCAGGTTATCCTGAATCTCCCTGGACAGGTCTTTTGCTTTGCTCGAAGCCGATTCAACGGTAACTTCTGCTGCTTCCTCGGCATTCTGGGCGGCATCTTCCGCTGCGTCGCCTGCCTTCTGTGCTTTGATTTTTACCTCATCGGCTGTTGTTGGTGCCGACTCTTTCACTCGATCCGCTGCATTCTGTGCAGTTTTCTTTGCCGACACACTTGCCTGCTGCGCTGACTCATTTGCCTTCTTAATCGACTTCGGTGCGGATTCTTTTGCTACGTCTGCAGCGTTCTTGGCTGTCTCGACGGCCCGATCCTTCAGTTCGGCGGCCTTGTCAGCTGCTGCATTGACCGTGGGTTCGCCTTGGTCTTTCAACTCTTTAGCTTTCTCTGAAGCGTAGTTAACGGCGGGCTCAGCTTGCTCCCGTGCACTTCCGGCCATAGACTTGAGGTTCTCCACAACCTGCTCCACGGCATCGGCGGCGCTATCTTTCAAAGACTGTGCCTTTGCGGTGATCTTCTCCCTCGTCTCCGCATCTCCGGCCGTGGCAGCTGCATTCTTCACTTTGTCGGCGGTATCTTGGAGAGTCTTCCTGGCTGCTTCCATGTCACGGTGGAATTCCTGCTTTACGGTTTCTGGGCTGACACCGCTGTTCTTGACTGACGATTTCACTTTGTCTTCACCTCGCCTAATTGCGCTCTTGGCTTGTTCGGCCGCCTCCCTCATTTCTCTCCTGATTTCTTCACCGTCCACAAACACAGTGTCATCCCCAATGTCCTCGGATACATCGTGCATCTCTTGGAACGCCTGACTTAGACGTCTTGACACACCCTTTGAAGCGTCAAGGAAGCTGTTTCGAGCAGTCACGGCAGCATCGCTTGCGGATCGACTTCGTCTCCGCTCGGCTTGCTTAATGTATGACTGGATGAAAAATTGCAGGAACAGCCAGGTAAGAGGCAGAAGGTAAACGCAGTTCAAGAGGATGGCGAAGACTTGCCCACTGGTGTCAAGACAATGAACCCATTGGAGCTCGTCTCTGTAGCGTGTCTCTTCTCTTCTGACCGCATCCTCCACAATGTGGACGGCGTCGACTCCAAATGGTTTGCCTTGCTCGTTTAGGACGTTTTCTGCGAGACCTTCGTAGCCTGCGCCCCGGAGAACGGCCTTTTTCAACCAAGCACCATAATTCGCAGCTGTGGAGACTGCCGAGGCGACGCTGGAGGTGATCTCGGTTGGAGCTTCTGAGACGACCTTTGAGGCGACTCCACCGAGGTGGTAAAGGTAGGGCACTTTGACCGGGATCTGGTAAGCAACGAAGAGGTGTAGGAAGGCGTAGCTCGCTCCGACGACGAACTGCGTGATTTGGAGGGTCGTCAAGGTCTGCTTGAACCACTTGGGTACTTTGAATCCGAGAGCCGAGAGGAGATAGAATGTGTACTAGATAATTATGTTAGCGCTGTCGAACACTCCCCTTCTCCGTCAACTTACCATGATCGCATGAATGCCGGAGTTGACCAGGACGAACATCCAGATGGGTGGAGACATGTATCTAATACCGGCCCACATACACAGCATGGCACCGGCATGATGGTATGTCTGCAAGAGACTGCTCTTCTTTCCCTTTGCCAGGATAATCATTGTGTCCACAACCTCGTAGAACTTTGAGACGTAGAAGAACCAGCCGTAGAAGGCTAATCCCTCGTTCCAGATCCGGCCAGCATCGGTCGTCTCAGGTCCAAGCCCGTCCGCAGCCAGATGGAACAAATGGTTTGTCATTGTCCATGCGCTGGTAGTCGCATTGTATGTCGCAGCATTTCCAGCTCCGCGAGGCCCGTGCAGCTTGCACAGTGTGTCCACCGTTGTTGAAACGCTCCAATCTTCCCTCAACGATGGCAGTGACTGGTGCAAGGCATTGACCATGCCCACACAAGTCCACGCTGAATATACCGCCAAGAAGATATTGTGGAGGATGACCAGCAATTTGAAGAAGCGTGTTCTGCTAATTGCCCATGGTTTGTTCCCGCGGCTGGCATTGACCTGATTCAGCACAAAAACCAACGACATGTACACCAGCGCGACCGTGATGGGAACTTGCGGCTTGAGGAGGTCATTGTAGATGTTGGTGGGTACCGTGAACGGGTGCGCAAGGGTGGGCTCATTGTAATCTGCTGTTGGAGGCGGTACTGTGGCCGGTTCTGACACGGGAGGAAACTTGAAATATGAAGGTGGTAAGGCGACTAGCTTGACCTGGGGTGAGGTATCGCTTAGGCCGAGCCAGTCAACCAGGCTCGAGGCTGACATGATGCGTACTGACGGTCAAATGGTGGTCGCGTGTCGATGTCAGTGGGCGCAATTCAGTTGTCGCGGAAAGTGCTGTGAGGGACTGCGTGAGGAAACAGAAATGGGAAGGAATCGGCTGAGGCTAGCTCTCGCCCATGAGAACGAAACAGGCGACGCGACAGTGACGTACAGTTGTCACCAGTGAAGGACAAGTCAGCGCCCAGTGAAAGAAGGACAAAGCTGTGATGTAGGGAAGAATGACAACCGGCGTGTGCGTGCCTGAGCCAGCGAAGAAGCTCTCCAGCAACAGGCCATACGTCAAGGGTTGCCAGCCACAATTACTTAGCTCCAAACGTCATGCACTCCACCAGCCTCCCGCAACAAAATCCCGGCGCCACAACCTCGGCTGCTGGCGCTTCGGGAAATACATCCGTCCAGCCACTCAGGTGGGGCACGTGGTTCGAGGCGAGAGTGGTTAAGAAAGGCAGTGTCGGTTTCTACAGAGCGTGCGCGGGTTCAATACAGATGCGTAGAAGCATGCGGTTAAATTTAGACTGGCTCCGAAGACTGACACCCTCCCTCTCCCAATGCCTCACAAATGCAAACCATTATGGGGGCCGACTGGTGTACTCGAACTCACATGCAAACCATGGAAGCCAAATCCAATCACCCCGTCAACATGTGCCCTTCCGACTTCTATCATGGTCTTCGCGTCAAGTACAAGTAGATAGCTCTTCCCCCCGGGCCCGTCGAGCACGACAGACAAGAGCACGCCGCCATCTTCCTCCTCGGACTGGGGATCTGGGACGAATATAGGCTCTCCAGGACTTTGGCCATGAACACTCCATCGGAGCGTGGTATGTGTTTCTGCATCGTACTTGACCAGGCCGTCCACAAATGTAGATTTTCCAGTATCCGCTATGCCATACATGTAACGATGCTTCTTGGTGACCTTTTTGGGATTGATTATTGGAAGTTCGAACGCATCCGTCTTGCTGCTCTCGAAATCCAGAATAGCTTGCATAGATTTGGCTCTCGGTCTGGAGGGAATATCTGGCAGCAGGTATCGTCGATAGTTTGGTACCGCTGTGGATGGCATAGACTTCTTCGCAGCATGTGCTTGAGGAAGGTCGCTGATGATGTTGTCCAGGTAGAAGTGGTGAAGGATGTCCATGTTTTCATACGCTGCCAGGTCGCAAACAACGTCGACCGCCCCTTGCCGAGTGGTGGAAGGCACCTCGTAGGCATTGATGCTGTGGAAGGAGAAGAATGCTTTGGACTCGTAAGTAGCAATGACGCCCTTACCGCCCTCTTCCGGCGACTTCTTGTCGACCACAAACCAGGTAGCCGACCGCTTGCCATCCCAAGCCATCGCATCCAGCAGATTGCGTGTCCAGAGGATCGAGGCGCCTCCAGCTTTGTAGTGTGAATTCCAAACACACAAGACGACATAGTTTTCCGTCAAGAAAAGAGAGTGGATGTATGCAGGAGCGTGTTGGAAGGTCGCCAAAATCGAGGTCTTGCCAGTCGACGCAGAAGCACGCCATATTCGATACGTTCCTGTCCGACCAAAATCGAGGTTGTAGTTGAAAACATCTCCAGTGGCTGGATCCGACTTTGCATGCGCACCGCTGCCGACGCCTTTGAGCTCGGGATGAAGATTTACTTGATGCGCGACCCCAATCGGTTCGAGGGATTCCGGGTCGAGGAATTGCAGCATGTTCGCGTCAGTTTTGTTGCAAAGAGTCATCCCGTCTCTAGCGTCGTGAGGACGCTCGGCAGTGTGCCCGTATCTTGACAGGCCGGGGAAATTGGCCGACATTGTCACGCCAACATTGACCTCGTTCGCTTTTGGCTCGGGCTGTGCTGGCTGGAAGACAGCTTGCATCTTCTGGAAGAACGACTTGCACGGATCATATCGTGCCGCAAACGTAAATCCATCAAGTCTGCCAGTCTTCCTGATCTTTTCAATGAGTCCGTCGCTGGTCAAGCGCGAGTTGTAAGTGACCCGAATCTGGGCGCCTGGCTTTGGCTGGTGGATCTGGAAGCGGTGAACTTGAGAGAAATTGTCAAACCAGTGGTTGACTTTGAACTCCGTATCTTTCGACGTGCGGATTGTCCTGGGCCCTAGACCAGTGCGGAACAGAATACCCGCCGCATACGCTGGGATATCTCCCTCAACTTTTAACTCGACTGGGGTCCTTTCTTCGTAGTGTGTATCGAACTGCCAATATCGGGATTAGCTGAGACCTAAATTCGATGCAGGATTATCCGTACTCCCAGTGTGTTTGGCCAATCGTTGTAATGTAAGTCTGGAGGAGGCCTCTCGCCAGCTATTGATCCTGCGTCACCCATTTCGAACCAATTTTTCGCAAAGAGAGGTGTGATTGCAAAGCCAGGAGGTTCTGATAACAGCGAGGTTTAGCCTGAGAATCTTTCCTTTGTAATCCCGCTCCAATAGCATATCATATCATATACAAAGTCTCAGTGCCATATGTTCCACGTCCCAATGCTTATATTTGGGTGCTGGGAACCTAGTGATATCGGCGTCCTGCTATTAATCTCTCCGTAGCTCAACTGATTAAGGACGTAAGAGCCGAGAGAAATGTTCCTACTCACCAACAACGACTGGACCTTCGATAAAACGACCAAAAGGGTATAATGCGCGAGGCTGTGGTGAGTGCAGCCTCGTTGATGTGCTTACGGCCGAGAGACCCACGACCTTGCCCAATGAGTGTCCTTGCGCGAGATCTCAGCGATCCAGCAGGACTGGCAGGGAGGGAGAAACAACGTCAATGGACTGGGAGACAGGCACGCCTGGAACTTCCCGGGAAGGATTTGCTGTCGAGTGTAGTGGAAGAGAGTACGTCGCCGAGATCCCACGAGAGTCAACATCGACCGATTGAAGGCGGCTTCGTCGTAAATTCAATGAGACTTGCATGTTTAAGAGGGCCCCGACAAGCAGCCAGCCACCCAATATATTATTAGGAAGGCCCAGAATTCTCGGTGTAAGCGATTCGATTGCTCGCGTCTTTGTAGAAGGGGGACAACCCATGCACTGGTGGGAAAAGGCTTCAGGCACCCACCTGCGCCGTCTAAGCTGGAACCGAAGCTCCATCCGCACTCAAGGTTACGTTCCATCACATGGCGCGTCATAAATGCAGACCGGATGATTGGCTGCTGTAAACCGTGAATGAAGAGTTCGCGAGCTCGAAGTTCAAAGGAGCCGTTGCCAAGACGCCCTCTCGCTTAATTAGCGAGGCCCTCCATCAAACTCGTCACTCGCCATTCCGCGTCTGGTGTCTTGTCCGCCTTCACGTGCCCAACAACGCCCGCTTTCATGCAATGGCCGAACCGGGAGACCACGAGATGGCTTCGGAGGACGATTATGACGAAGGAGCCGACGACGACTTCGAGGCAGAAGGTTCAAATGTCGAGGACGAGTCATCTGCGTCCGACGATGAAGGCCATAGCGTCGCAGGCGCGCCTGAGCGGCCGCGCAAGAGACGAAGGACGGAAAAGGCGCAGGCAGAGTTGATCGCAGAGCTCGATTCAGGCGATGAAGCGACCATCCGAGCGCAGAGGAAGATCCACAAGAATACTGAAAATGCGACAGGCGTCGCAGCAGAAGACGCTGGAAATCAGTCAGAGGGATGGCGGGCTCGCACCCGTGCAATGCGTACAAAAGAGAAAGAGGAGCGAACAAGAAGTAAAATAGCATCAAGCAAGGGCAGCACCATCAATGTGGACGAAATTTGGGAACAGATGAACAGGCCCGCGCCACTCCCTCCACCGCGCAAAGAGGATGAAGACTCTGCAAATCAAGTACAGCAGTCAAAACTCGCAGACAATTCCAGAAGTCTCAAAGCTGTCAGCGGAGATAGTGATAAGGAAAATATGCCGGTCAACGACGTGGAAGAGACAATTACGATCAAGAGGACGTATAAGTTTGCTGGAGAAGTGCACCATGAAGAGAAGACTGTCCTCAAATCGTCGGCAGAGGCACAGCTGTGGCTGTCTCAGCAGCGGCCTTCAGAACGTAACAGTCCTACAGCCGATGGCAATCTCGTCAACCGGCCACTGCGCAGGTTCTCACGCTTCGATCCGAATCTCAGCAACGTGGACGCTTTCAAGGGTTCTTGGGCTTCCAGAAACGTGCAGGAGACCAAGTTCAGAGGCCCCAAGCTTAATGTCGTTGAGAAGAGCAAAATGGACTGGGCTGAGCACGTTGATTCTGAAGGTCTGAAAGATGAGCTGGACATGCACGCGAAAGCAAAGGAGGGCTATCTGACAAGAATGGACTTCTTGAGAGAAGTGGAAGAGCGCAGAGATGCTGAAGCCAGGGCTGCAAGGTCTAGAGGGCGTTGACGGACTATCTCCGCTTCCCCTCGTTATTGATTTTAAAGGTAGACCTTCGTCAACAAGGACGACCCGCATGTCCTGTTAAGCCTGCGACGGCACTCGTCGATTCTCGTTGGCGCGGGTCACTCTTACCCTGGCGACGTCGATCACTAGGACACCTCCTTCCCTGACTGCGTCAAAACAAAGTGAAAACAAACTCGGCAATCGCTTCTTCCTTACCGGCATCCAGAACTCTCAACAGGCCAGACCCATTGATCGGTTTCCCCTCAAGTCTGCTCAGGTCCAACGTGAGGCCTCGTTGTCATGGCCTATCGACCTGCCTGGCGCGGTCCTGAGGTGCATGAGTTGAGACGACAACCACCTGATACATCACGTCTGACAGCTCATTGGCGAACGCAACACTCAGTTGCACCAAGAGACAAAGGCAAAGCCGTCCTGACAAAACGAATGCTATCAGCTTCTCCTCTAAGAACTATCGATACAAACAGAATGTCACCAGCCAAAGCTCGACCTGTCTTGTCCGCCACAGCCTCTATCACGTCCAGGACCAGCAGCCTACCAGCCACTCCTCTCGACGAGATTCCCGAGACCCTTTGGCCACGAGTCCTCCGCACAGCTACCACTCCCGAGGCGAGCACTCCCGAGCTGTCGATCGACGAAATTACATCCACTAGGCTGTCACTTGACGACCAGGCCATCCTGACCACCCTTCCAAAGAACGGCGATCGGAAGGAGGGACAGGCCCGCAGAGCTGTGTCGAGAACAACTTTTGGGGGCATGTGGGGAGAGAATAATAGCCGGCTTAAGAAGATGACCAAGAAATTGAAGAATATACCCAGCGGACTGTTTAGTCGCAAGGATCGACGGTCGCGGGAAACTTTGACGCCGGCTACGACACGAACAAATCCGTCTCCGGAGCCGTCATTACCACAGCTTGAGCTTACAACTGAACTGTACATTCCAACCACTCGCACGTCGTCAAATAGTGGAAACTCCACTCACAGCAGACCCGTCCCATTGGTATGCGGCATGTCCTCGATCTGATGTGAGCCATTGCTGACCCTTATTGAGCAGATGGACTACGAATGCAAGCCAAAGAAGCCCGAGCCAGAGTCACGTCAGGAAGAGATGGCCAAGGTACGACTGTGAGGAGTTGAACCAGTTGGACATACCTGACAACGTTTTGAGATATCCTCCCTTATCCGCAAGGATCTTCATGAAGCTAGAAACAGAGACTGTATCATACCGTCTTCACGGTCTGGAATTGCCGCAGTTCGTCATCTCTCCGCCATTGTGTCCGCCTCTAATTAAGCCGTCTAGCCATTGCCTCCCCATTTTCTCAGAGCACCCACCTACAATAGTACGGCCTCAGCTTCAGCAGGGAACCTCGCCCAAGTCGCCGAAGACCGACTGCTGCATGGCCCGCGATCTTTGAAAACCACGTCTCGACAGGGTATTGGAAGGGCAACCTCGGTTGGCAGCGTTGAAGAGATGCGTACTTACGCCTTCGGGAACCGCAGAACCAACCGACCAAGTTTATCCAGTTTTTCATTCAACCATAGCTCTGCCCCCAGTATCAGTCGGACATCATACTCCACCTGTCGGCCTGCCACCCATTCGGGTTCTGTATCTTCCATCAGTGCCACTTTGGTCCCACAGAAGCCCCTGCTATTTATGGACGGTCCGATTGCAGGCTCCGAATCTCTGTGGCGAGTCCCAGATGTGCAGAAGCCCCCATCAACATCCTCCACCGCGCGCCCCGTCTCGAATGGAGCCGCCGCTGGGAACGACCAAGGCGATGATTCAACTCTATCCACAAATTCTACGCCGGTTGCGGATATCGGAGTTGGCTTCGGCGACCTTCCAGGATACAACAAGATTCCGCTCTGTGTTCCCAGAAGGGTAGAACCATCACGTCGTTGTGGAGATTCAGAGGAGGATGGCTTGGCCGAAGACAACCAATGGTTGTCCCATCATTCAGAAATGACAATTTCCACTCCGACTTTCTCAGATAGGTCATTTGGGTCGCTGTCGCTTCACGGACAATGGTCAATCCGGTCGCATCTTGAACGACAGGCCGTGGAACGGGAGCAAGAGAAAGAGCATGTGGTGCGTGAGAGTCGAGCGATGGCCCTCTATGCTACTTTATTCCGCGGAGGTCGTCAGTGAAGAAAAGGAAGGGAGATGTGTTGTCCAGTGTAAGCAGTTGTGGGGACAGTTGAGCGTGGCAGTCGACAGGATTGCGTTGTGCCTAGACTGTGCAGCATGCCCGAGATCGTGCATTCACTTGAGACGTCAACCCTCATGTGCACAGAAGGACCACATTGTTCAATTGGACTATTGACTCCTGGTCCCGTAGAGCGATTCCGACAATCAGTCATGATACTCTTGACCGGACTTGTCCTGAAATCTCTCGCAATGTGCTTAGGCGTTTCCGCTGCCCATTCTCAAGTCCGCGACTCCGACAACCCTCAAGACTACTCGTCTAGAGCAGGATTTTACAGTAAGCGACCTGTGAGAAGCCACAATGGCGCGGCCTCCATATACCAGCAAAAGTGGATCAGATCATCGTCTACGTTAGGTCTCTCTCGAAGCAGGGTCCTTCAACGGACGAAGCCCCGAGTTCCCTCGAACAGCGCAGAGAACTGATTGTTTAACGGAGGCTTAAACTTAGGTTCAGAACGTAGCATATCTTTCAGGCCTCGAATCTCCTTGATTGGAGGATTGCCCACTCAATATCCTCCTTATTTTGAGGAAACTTGTGACACTATGCATCCTGCCTCGCCCTCGCAGCTTTATAAAATAGTGGCATTGTGCATAAAGATCCCCCATATTGCTCGGGTCCACGTTTAATCCTGCAACGCGGTACTGATGCATGGGTTGTGCAAGTAGAAATTGATATTGTTGTAACTACTCGCAGAGGCAACAGATTGTGCAATTGCAGGTTGAAGTTGGCTGAAAAAGCATACTGGGCTTGCCGTGGCAATGACGTTGGCGAAGCACGAAAGGCGACGTCGGCAATTAAAGGACATTTAGATGGAAGACTTGAGAAAAGTCCCCAAGTTCTTTCGACTTCCGCTCTTCATTCTAGTCCTAACTGTGTGAGATCGATAATGCACTCACACCGCCTTCAACACTCTTCCAACACGCGTCAATCCAGCTTTTCCCTGAATATCAACTCATCTCGCTTCACCGCTATTTATGGTCATGGAGCTCGCTCCGGCATGCTCCTGCAGCCACCAACACGACTCTGACGCGAGACTGAGACGCTGCTGCTCCGCACCGCGGCGTCACGCCTCACTTGCAGCTTCAATTTTCGCGCTCTTAAATCTCATTTCTGTTTCTCGATCAACACAAGTTCTTCTCAAGCACCTTTCGTGTCTTTTTACTATCTGAGTCATTTTGCTTTAATTGAACAGGTATCTGCTATGATGCCACTCCAGTGGAGAGCCAAATTCTCCATGAACCCAATGCAATGCTGAAAAAATGCCGACTTTTTCAGTGAAACGCCGTTCTGTTTTCCATACTCATACACATCCACAAACGACCGGCCCAAATGCAATTGCTATGGTAATTCGACTTCGCACAGACACGGCGTCTGACTCTTTGGTACACGCGATTCCCAAAATATTTCCAGTTACAGATGACAAAAAGATAAACCCGGAATGGGAACGGCTCTGTCTGCGGAACAGAGCGCGCTCCTGTCGATCACTCCAGATGTACCAGCATGCTGGCGTGGCACATCCTTGAGACGACACAAACGACCGAAGCCTGACAGCGTGGACCGCTATGAGGACATCGGATATCCGTCTTTATCAAGTTCACCAACCCAGTCCGGATCATAGAACTCGCTGTTCTTGTCCAGGGTGGCAACGTATCGATTCCCTCGAACGCCCGGTCTTTTGGAGTGAGTATTTCTCAAATGACTTTTAAGGTTGTCGGTCCTGCTGAATCCTCGACTGCAGTCGGGCACCCAGCATCTATAAGTTGTGTGCTGTGTTTTTTCATGTACAGTCTTCTCATGTCGCTTTTTGTGTTCTTGACGTTTGAATCTTTTCTGCTTGCCGGTGTGCTTGTCAATGCAGCCAGGATAACTGCAAGCGAACTCGTTCTGCTCAATCACCAAGGCGCACTCCATGCCAGTCTTGGTCGGTGAGCTTTTGGGCCTCGAGGACGACCCGGCAGGACGTTTTCGTTCATAAGTCCGGCGCTGCAAACGGTCGTTGCCGGCACGTTGTTTCTTCGTCTTGCTGAGAGCTTGCTGCAGGGAAGCATATGAATAATCATCCACGTCGTCCTGTGATGGCACAATTCGTGGCGAGATCACTGATAAGGGACTGCTGCTGAAAACTACCGAGGAAGGTATATGTCCCCTCAGAGGTGTTGACGGCTCAACCTTGTAACAGGGTGAGCTCGGCAAGGTCCCCTGGAAAGCGACACTGGGCTCGATGGTTTCTGCAGGAGGCTGCACGCTTGTTGAGTACAAACCAAACATATCGTCTGCCACCATCAGCCCGCAAGCACCGGGTGTGGCAAACATTGACTTTGTCAATGTCTGATTGGCGTTTCCGTGATTCAAGCCGTGCACGTCTAGCTGATACAGTGGATGGGCAGCCTCGGCCATGGTCAGATCGTGAGTGCTGCCCAGCAAGGACAGGCTAGCGTGGTCAGGGGCATCCCACAAGACAGTGTGAGGATCCTGCTCTTCATGCTGGAGGTGATGGAAAATGGGATGATGACTTGAGAGGTAAGCCGGACGTTTCACGCCCTGTCTGCAAGACACTTGTGTGCCAGACTCAAAAGACATATGCGTCGTTGGGCTCCGGGACGTTGTTGAACCGGTCCAGAAAGCCTCAGGCGACGCCGAGTGGATGGACGACGCCAGCGAAGGCCTCCGGTGGCCATGAGAATCTGTTGTCGATCCATCGGGAGAGAAAAAGGTTGACGAAAGCGACGGGCAATCTCCTCCGTACTCCAACGAAGAGTCTCTGTCGAAGTCGGTGTCGAGCTGCGGCAAGAGATCGAAATGGCTCTCCTCGACCTTGGTATGCGGCCGGTACACTGCAGCAGAAGTCAGACCACTGTACCAATCAATCGATGGCCTTAGTCGATTCTTACTTGGTGAGTCCTGCGATCGGGAGTTGAACGACATGCTGTGCAATTGGTTTGGCGGTGTTATCGGCACACAGTTCGGTCGAGATGGTGATTGAGGTGTGACAGAGAATGGGAAGCGCGCGAATAAGAGGGCTAACGTGCGCCCGTTGACATCAGTTCACGGTGCGCGTGTGTCTCGAACAGAATGCAAGGCAAAAAAATGTTGCCTGCTCCAGGACGGTTCCTGAGATGTGGCCACCGGCTCCACTTGCGTCGAATCGGGCAGCTCAGACCACTGAAGCATGGAAGTTTCAGTTGCGCGAGGCCAGATGTGCCGCCTTCGAATACCTGAAGGAGGAAGACCCCAGGCACGGGAAACCCCAACTCGGATGAGCTCGACCAGTGTGGCTGTTGAAGTCCGGTACGGCGGCAAGGGATGGTTGCTTGACGGACTCCAGGGCCCTGCCACTCGAATGAACAGGGCTTGACGGCAAACTATGATCGACGGTCAGGTCCCCGATGCGTCTGGTGAGATTCTTTAGCTTGAATGAGGAAACTCGCCTTCGATAAGCGGGGCCATACCGAAACGCGCGACGGCACGGCAATGCGCGAAGGTTAGAAATGGATGTTTCTCATAAGCGCAAGGGCGAGTGTATTGACCGGTTCCAGACCACTGATCTCAACGGCAGTGCGATTGAACCCCGAAAGCATTCCTAGTCGCCTATTTCATATGCTCGGCGTCATGTTCTCGGTGGTTGGGCTACGGCATTGGCTGTGCAAATTATGTCGTCCTCAAGACAGCCTCGTATTATGTTGCCCAGAGAAACAGACAAGCCCACCCAGCGATAACGGGACGGCTCTACTATCGATTGCCCTATCAATCTAAGTGCTTGCATGTCAGGGGGGCCATATTGGGGCAGGTCGAGTCAGTCAATGCAGGTCCTATGGAGCCATCTTGAAAGACGACGTAGAGTTTACAAGCCAAATCCCTGTTCGTGCATACCAGCAGGAGGGTTGACTTCAGCAACCCGGCTATTGGAGAGGCGAAGGTTGGAAGCAAGATGATGGCAGCGAAGACTGAATCAGACTTTGCGGACGCCAGAATCGCCGCGAGAATGATTCAGTCGCGTCCTAAGAATGCAGGCAAATCTGATTCTGTGAGACCTCAGATGTGATCAACCTTATGAACGCCCGCTTGTGAAAGTTAGGCGACGGCCAACCCGGGGATGGCCTAGGCTGTACTGGGTACAGGGATGCAGCCCTCGCCAAAATTGCGCCATCCCCCAACAACCGAACGTCCATGATGCAAAAAGAGGAGGATCTGCGCCTGGACTCGACACAATTGGCGATGCCGTTCGCTAAGAGCTGCATCTGGAAGAGAAACGCCACATTCGGAGCGCACTGACCACTCCACAGGTACGCAGCACAAACAAGTACGTACAAATGCGTGCGGGAAGTCGACTCGCCCCTCCAGCTTGGTATGCTGCTCGAACTCTTCCAGCGCACGGCAATGCACCAATGATTGGCTCGGCGCGCGCGACTCAGGTGTCAAAACTGGTCTTGTCGAGCGCCGGTAGGTGGTTGGACTCAATCAAGCGTAATGACATCAACAGCGCAAGCCGCCAGGATGTTCCCTGACTTAACTTCCCAATCCGATTCTTTGACATACCGAGGGCTGGCGAGGTGGAGTGGACTAGTAATACTTATCGAAAAACAACTCCCTGCATCTGAGGTATGCACAACATCTCGCGCCGGACGAGTACAATTTGCGAAGCGGACGATGACGCCCAACGATCTCGCTCTGCGGCTTCCCGAACGTTGCACTGCATTGCATTGGACTCTGGGGATAGATAAGCATGGGGCGGAGGTCTTGCTGCGAACATGCTGCGAGCCGCGACAAGGCCAAGGGACGACCGGGTGTCGGCTAAGTACCCCACACAACCCGTCAACTGAGTCATGTACGACGACGAGGTTTAGCCAAAGAGCTTGCAGACTGGATCCAAGCTTCTCAGCCCGTCTGTCTGTACGAGCATTTTCTGGTAGACTACGGTACGGTGCGCTGCTATAGCTGCAACACGATCCTGCCCGAAACGTCGCCTTTTTCCAGCAGCTGATACACTTCTGGCAGGTCCCTGAACGGCCGGACCTTGACGTGGGGCTTCACTTGGCCATTCCGTACAAACTCCACAGCTTCCAATGTCTCTTTCAATGACCCGACCAGATTTCCCTGGATCCTGAGTCCTTTGATCACGATGCCCGCCACTGGCGCGTCCAGACGCACGTCCCCTGGCGGGATCCCCACCAGACAGATGCTTCCACCAATCCTGGCCATATCAGCCAAGCCTTTGAAAGCAAGAGGGTGGCCGCTTGTGACCACAACCGCATGCGAACCGCCACCTGTGATGTCCCTGATCTCGTCGGCGAGGTCCCTGCATGCCGAAAAGTCGACAAATCGGGCACCAAGGGACTCGACAAACTTCTGCTTATCGGGGCCAGCGTCGACGCCCAGGACCTTTGCGCCCAGGGCAAGCCCGTATTGCACTGTTCAATTATGTCAACTGGGAGCCACTACTGTCTATGCAGGGAGATGAAGCCCACCTGCGAAATGGCCGAGGCCCCCTCCAGCACCAATTACAGTGAGATATTCGCCTTTCTTGAGATTCGCATTTGTCACAGCCTTGCATACTTAGCACATGTTTCTTGCCGGGAACGGCTTTGAGTACCTTGTACGCAGTGACACCTGCGCAAAGGGCAGGCCCAACGACCTTGGGATCGATGTCCTGCGGCAGCTCTGTCAAGAATTTGGTATCAAGCACGCAGTACTGCTGGAAACTGCCGTCTTCATGGTGCAGATGGTTTGTTGAGTTGCCGCAGTGCTGATCCCGTCCAGAGGTGCAGTATTCGCATTCGTGGCAGACCCGTGAGAGGAAACGGATCCCAACTAGAGTCCCCAACTGGACTTTCTCGGTTGGGGACAGGTTTGGACCGAGTTTGACGACGCGACCAACGCCTTCATGGCCGCCAACATGCGGGAGCTTGATGTTCGTGATCGGTTTCCCATCTGGGCCGGTTGCAGTGCCGGCTTTGGTGTGGAGGTCTGGCACCACATCTCAGTTCTACCCTGATACACGAGTGAAGAGTATATGATGCTGACCGCTTTGGCAGACCCCGGTATACAGAACCTTCACCAGGATCTCATTGTCTCCAGGGAGAGTGACGGGGTAGTTGTCATCAAATTCTACCGGCCCGCCTTGCTTCCGGACTATTGCAGCTGTCTGCGTTGTTGGAATATTTTGTTCCGACATTGTGACTATCTGGAGCCTGCTCGCTGACGTTAAGCGTTGAGAGGTCAAGGAGAAGATTCAACAAAGTACGCTGGATCGCCTCTTCTATACGAGGCCGTTGCCGTTTTTGTTGAGGGCAGTGGCTGTCGACGGTCACAATTCTAACCACACTTGCAACAAGTTACAGGCCGAAATGAGTGGCCTTTATAATATGAATGCGATAATATGTGACCACAAGAAACCAAGCCTCGATTGATCTCTAGACGGTGGAACGGGCCTTCTGATCAGCGAACATTGGGGGTTTTGCAACCCAAGTCGCACATGCATTGAATGTCGTTCAATCGGAGATGCCAGGAAAAGGCATAACGTCACGAAGTGAGTGCCTTTCCAGCAAAAGAAACCACCAGTAGCCGTCCAAACAGAAGCTGGCGTGGCGTGTCCTTCGAACAAGAACCTCTTCCCTGCTGTGTCCTGCATGAACGGCCTGCCAACCCCGCATCTGTACAATGTCGAACAGGGGTCGACGGCCGAGAAACTTTTACGAATCTGACATGCAAGCACTTCGGTTATTTGACGTGTGCCAACTGTCAATTCTCTCTGCATCTGACACAGGGGTAGAGCGAGAGTTCAGGCTTGACTCTTGATGTCTTGGGTCAGGGTCAGATTGCAGCCAGGCTGAGAAAGCTGTCGCTGTCACTATCGGCCTCCTTGACTTCCAATTCCACAAACCGTCCCATGTGGGGCAGCAAATATGAGCTGAATTGATGCGACATTCGAAACTCGATGTTAGCTAAAATGCAGTTGCTGTTTCCGTCTCAAGCGGCACACCTTCTGCTCTCTCCTCTCGATAGCCCTTCTCAGCTTCGGCGACGTGATGGCCCGGATTCAGCTCCAAACTCTTCTTGAGGAGTCATGCGCTTCCTCGTACATGACAAGTCTGTCGCCAGTGGAATGTCCTGCTAGGGTGCAGCCGATCAGCGTGGGGTTGGTCGATTATACCCCAACTCCAAGGCCCCCAGACGATCACCCACCCACGATGGACGGCACATCGAGTGGGACATGGCTGGACATGGTGCAAAATGCAGCATCTTGAGCGCGGAAACCCAGGCAACGAAACAGTGGCACCAGTGGCGCTCATCAGTGGCGCCCACTAGCGAATGTGGCTTTGCCTCGGCTGCAAAATCACGTGAATAGACATGACGTCACAATGGGCAACCCGAAACTCCCAGCCTCTTCACATGCAACATTTCGGCTTTGGTGTCTGCAAAGCAATCGTCCTCCTGCCAATGCGTCCAACTCGGTGACATTGAGCTTCGGCACCGCAACATCAAATACCGTCGGTCCCAATGGTGTCCTCATACAATCCAGCTTGCTACCTGCCACAGTCATGGTCCGCGTACCTCCCCACTGCCGTTGCCTGCCCACCACCTCCGTCGTACGCTTCGCAACTGTATAGCTACGCGACCGCGCCATTCTCATCGACCTACACCACACTGCGCACCATGATGGACGCTATCATAGGGCTCCCAATGCTCTCGTTTCTCCTCATCCCGACCATGTCATCATACTCGACCTCGCTGAACCTCCTCTTTTTCTACCTCACCTGGTCGACCCTCGTCTTGTCGCACCCTCCTCTGAAGGTAGAAATCATGGCCACTCTCGCTGTCCGATTGTTGTTCTATGTCTTGCCATCGCTATTCTTCCTCGTATTCGACGCGCTCGTCCCCTCCGCAGCCGAGAATTTCAAGGCCCTGGGCGACTCGGCGCTTCCGTTGAAGAAGGCCTCGAGGAAACGAACAGTGGCACTCCTCCGCATGGTGGGCTGGTCGATCTTCAACACCCTCCTCGGCCTCACGATCCAAGCGAGTGTGGAACTCGTCTTCACACGTGTCCTCCTCTGGCGCTCTGCCCTGCGCGTCACCACAACCCTCCCCCTCCCATGGGGTATTATCAAGGACCTTGCGAAGGGCTACCTACTGCGTGAAATCCTCGCATATATCCTCCACCGCTACGTCCTGCACGATTGGAACCACACCGTCTCCCTTTCGCGAAGTCACAGGGATTGGTACCACGCTATTGACGCGCCCTTCCCGCTCAGTGCAACGTATGATCATCCGCTCGCTTATCTCGTCCGCTCCTTCTTGCCCACCTACCTTCCCGCCTTGGTCTTCCGATTCCACCTACTCACGTATATCTTCTACTTGACGCTCACGTCCCTGGAAGAAACATTCGCATACAGTGGATACTCTACCATGCCAACGAATTTCATCCTGGGAGGCATGGCCCGGAGGACCGACAATCACGTCTTATGTGACGGGGAGGGCAACTTTGGACCCTGGGGACTGTGTGATTGGATTATGGGCACGAGCGTTGGAGCGGATTTGGTGGACGATGTCGTCGCCGAGGCGGATAAGCATGATGTACAGGGGAAGGTGGAGAAGGCGAAAGGTCGGGTTAAGAGGGGAGTCTCTCATGAAGCAAAAGAGGCGAAGGGGGCGGTAAAGAGGAGAACGAGGAGGAGGGCGGACGACTGAATCTCTGAACAACCCTTTACTTAGTTGTAGCGAAGGGGGGTGGATGGGATATTATGTCGCCTAGGACGGGCTCTTATGTCTCCGAGATCTGCTCTTTCGAAGTCAAGCGTTTGAGCAAGCGAGTTGGATGGCTAATCACAGCATTCTGTCGAAATTGGTGGTTCCGTCTCCCTTTATCTGGCCGTTTGACTTTTTTGTGTGTTCAGGGTCCCGATGCAGATGGAGCCTCATGATTGTCGGAATGTTGTGAAGTGATGATGGATGATACCCCTTGGCAGCAAATGTATGGAGTAAGACTCTTGAAGAAGCGATGCTGGTTCGCCCAGTGGCACCCGGTCTGCGACGATGGTTTGGAGTTTCCTTTGGGGAGAAGGAGGGGGGGTTTGGTGCTTTGCTGGCGCTGCTCCGTATATTGTCCCAGGTGGTTAGATTTCACCACCCCTACAGTACCAAGATGAACTATGTTCAACATCATGATGCCAATGTAGAACTGTTATGGATCGACCACGCCTCGGGACTACTATTTGGATCGATGCTCCGTACAGGCCGTAAGGAATCTTTACGCTGCCTTCTGGGATGATGCCCTGAACGAAAGGGTCGCAGTCAGGGGTCTTCTGTTCTGGGCAGACGCAACCAGAAACAAAGTCATTCAGTAAGGCACACAGAAACGAAATGATTCGATAGGAAGCAAAGTACATGCAGCGATTGAAGGAAAGGAGAGCGGTTGCCATAGGTTCACATCCCATACGCAGCAATTCGCAAATGGCTTTTGACTCAGCAAAAAGGGCATTTTGACTCTTCGTCTCACAGGCCTGTGCCGGGAGGGGGGGCTTTATGTGTGTGTTCATTGATCTTGATTTTTTCTCGTCGGTCTCGACTAGACATTACCAGCCACAATCGCATGGGGACGACTTCGTCTCGAACCTTCGTTCTGCGTTGGGGCCATGTTGGCGATGACAGTATGTATGCTGCGCGGCATCTCCCACCGACTGTCCTGTCACATCATGCTTCCCGGTTGAGGATGGTTGGAAGGAATTGGAGGGTGCTTGAAAATCGCCTCTTGTGCAAGCGGACACGGGTACACAGCAGAAACGCGCGTCAACCAATCTATCTCCACGGCACATCTCTCTTGCGCTTTCCGCACAGCGCTCGCCACCGTCGTCCACGCTGCAACCACCTCCCACGACGGTGCCCAGACCGAGAAAATGAGGGCCCGACTGGCCTGGCTTGATCTTGCTGGACAGCCAGCCAACCAGCCAACCAGCCAGCCAGCCAGCCAGCCAATTTAAAAGGCCATCTCGTGGGGCTTCTGGCCGTTTCTCAGGCTGAAGCTGGACTTCAAGTAGCTGGCGAGGAACTCTTCGTTCTTGATCGCGGAAAGTAAAGGCTTGTCGATGCTCTTCTGGTCGGCTGCGCGTTCGGATGCAGGTGCTTTCTTCTGTAGAAGAGTTGGTCAGTTCGCGCCCCATGAATATGAAATGACATGCTGTGATAAGGCGACTTTTTTTTCAAGAAAGGTAAACGGGGCGTGGTAAATCAGTCCTACCTCTGGCTTCTCTCCCTGCTTCAAGAAAGCGTCCTCGCCCTTCTGCTTCCTGCTCTTCTTCTCCCGGGCAAAGTACTCGGGGCTGGAGACCTTGTCCACCGTCTTCTGGTCAAGACCGCCAATGTCGACTTTCGTAGACGTGGCAATCACGTATCTCGAGTTCACCCGTCGGAGGGGCACGCCATTGATCTTGAACGGTCCGGTCACGAGCAGGGCGCCTTCCTTGAGGTGCTTCAGGAGGATGACTCGCTTGCCGCGGAATCGGCCGGCGAGGAGAATGAGGACGGCGCCTGGTTGTAGAGCGGCTCGGGGTTTGGATGGGTGGAGAGTTTTGCGGACCTGGCGTCACAATCGTGTTAGTTGACTCCGTCACGGATGTATTGTAGGTGGGATTGAGAGACAGCGAGCTCCTCTCGAGAGTCCCCGTTGATGTTCTCTCGGCACGCTCAAGTTCTCCTTGCAACTCACCTTCTTGCGTTGAGGCTCGTCGTGGGTGGGATACCACTTCGAGGCCTTCTGCGAGTGATGGACCACGGTTCGCTCGCCAGAACCGAACTTCTTAGTGACAGCGGGGTTAGCCTCCGTAGCAGACATCGTGCCTGCGATCTGGACCACGACTAGCTAAGGGAGGGAACAGGTAAATTGGTGTTGGTGCGTCGCCGAGTGGTGGTGATAAGTGTCGACGATATCTGGCGCATATCGTGCTCGACTTGGCCGCACTGTGCGATTTCGTTCTCTTGGCAGTTCGGAGGCGGAAAAACTTAAGCACGAACTAATGAACGCTGGCTTAGTCATTCATCCTGTCAAGCGGCTTTGCTTTCTTCTCGTTCTCCACACTTGTTTGCTCCGTTTGTCTCCTCCAGGCTGGGCCGTCGTCGTCGTCGTTGTCCCTTCAGCAGCGCAAGTCAGTGTGAGCTCATCCTGAGATTCGCCCGCATTCCAGATACGAGTTAGCAATTCGAAGCTCGATCTGGAAACCATTACCAGCCGTCTTAGATTGTTCCTGTTGTCTCCGAATTCTTCCCTCATCCCGACGACTAGCCACCCACGATGTCAATATCCCCGATTCTAACCTTCAAGGCAGGGCTTTGTGATTTCGATGTGAGCATTGCCGGCCATTCTACCTTCATTTCAAGCTTTGACGCTGACGTTGTACAGACCAGCTCCTCGCCTGCCAAAGTCAAGCCTCTCCCAACTCCGGGCTACCTCTACCTCTATGCAGAAGATGAACTGTTACACCTATGTTGGCGGCCAAGAAACGCTCCGTCGGACGAACCCCAGCTCGACTTGCTCATGCTTCCCACCGATGGCTCCTTCACGCCCTATCATCCAACGAGTGCTGCGAATCCGTCAAATAACAACAAGGCCACCAACGGCCGAATATACGTCCTCAAATTCACCTCGAGTTCTCAAAGATACCTCTTCTGGCTGCAGTCGAGAAGTCAACATCCGCAAGGCGATCCCTCATGGTTCAGCGCCCGTGATTTGAAGCTCGGCCAGATCGTGAACAACCTGCTACAGGGTGAAGAAGTCGACGTTGAAGCGCAGATGGCCAGCATACCGAGGGACCAGAATAACCCGGACGACGACGACGAGCCCATGGAGGACGTGGAAGGCACAAACCACGATCGCAATCGTCGTCCGTCTCATGCCGGTGGCGGAGCTGGCCCCGATGCCACAGGCGGCGATATTCGTGAGGAAGGCGAACCCTCGAGAGAAGGTGGTGCCGATGGCGGAAGAGCGTAGGTAATGCACCCACGTCGTGCGTTTCTAAGCCTCTCTCGCTGAGACAAGTCGCTGACTTCCCCATTCAGGGCGGCAGCTAGTGGAGATGCAAGCTCTCTGGTCCAAAACTTCCTCCGAGCAATGCAAGAACGCAACCAGGGTGGTGGTGGTGGCGGCCGCCGCCCACAACACGAACAGCTATTCACCACTCTGGCGGACCTGCTTACACCGGCATCAACAATACCCCTACTGGATGCGGCCGATGACGAACTCATCGATCGGCTATATGAATGTCTGCCACCGCAGCTGGTAGCCACGGTGCAAGCGTCGGTCGACACGTCGGCTTTACAAAACCCCAACTCGAGCGCCGAGGAGAAACAGGCTGCGCAACGAGCCTTGACCGTGGCCAGAAAGGACATGTTACGGAGAGTATTGCATTCGCCGCAGTTTTCACAAAGTTTAGCCAGTTTGACGGTTGCACTCCGAGAAGGGGGTCTTCCTATCATTGCGGAGACGATCGGGATCCCGGTTCGGAACGGTGGATATCTTAGACATGGCGGTGTGCCTATGGGGGGCGGGGAAGCTGTTGAGGCGTTTATGGAAGGCGTCAGAAGGGATGTTGAAGACAAGCTAGCGAAGGAAGACGACGACGCAGGTGGTGATCGGATGGAGCACGACTGAAACCGGCCTCGTGCATCCTTGCCCTGACCAAGAATACAGCCCTTCTGCCAAAAAGCAGCCTCTTTGTTTCTTGATCGACCTGCTCCGTAGAGCTATTGAACAAATATGTAGCCCGAGCTCCCAACGCACCAGCGAGCAGTCAGTGACAGCCTCGCCATGCTTTGTTTGCCTCACAAGACTAATATCCTACATCAGACACCACTACGCCACGGTTCGTCGTCTCCGTCACTTCTCTCCCCTTCCTTTCTCCCCTCGCTTCCAAGACTGCGCCACCGATGGGTTGACCGAATCTCAACATCAGCAAACCCCGGGAACAACTATTTCCCAGCTTCTCCTTCAAATGCAATCTTCGACTGCTGAACCCCTTCGCCACGCAAGTTGAGGTCAAGGCAAAGGACGCACTCCCTCCCCGATGTAGTTTTCCGGTCGGTTACAGGGCCACTGATTTGTGGCAGGATTGCCGAAGCAGCTGAGGCTCCGCCGACCAGCGCCCCATCAACCCCCACCATGGCCCCTCCCTCATGTTCCTTGGGGTGATGCCTCAGCACCGATCCAAGTCTAATAAGACCAAGTACACGGTGTGAGTACAGGTCCAGTCTTTGTGAAGGAGCATTTGGGTTGATGCTGTTCTTCTTTGCCCGAAGGACTCAGCGAGGCGCACTTGGTTGTCACGGGTCATCTGCATCAGGCCGGAATTTCTGAAGTCCAACTCTACCTCGGATCATAGACCCTGGGACAATACTTGTGACCTTCAGCCTCCCCGCCTGAGGACCAGGTGTCTTCGAATACAACCTCGCTGGGAGGATGGACGGCGCAGGACGTCAGACGTTCACCGTCCCGGCATCATGTCCGTTCACAATCCAGGACATCCAACTCAATGGCATCGTTAAATCAAACACATATCTCATCCGAGAGCGAGACGCATACGGGGAGTTTCCCCACATATACGCGAAGATATGCAGCGCACCTCGATCAGCTTCCTCGCCTAACACGTACGTCTACCGCAATTACAGCTACTCTCGCTATCTGAACGGGTGTGATTTTGAAAACAAGCCCGAGGCAAACTGCAAGGCGATCGTTCTCAGCGATACAGGATGTGGGACTGAAGTTCCTAATACATCCTTTTCGAATTCAGGGCTCTACTGTCCAGAATATGGTGGTCGTGAAGGACAATACAGTCCTCGTGCTCAACCAGAGGTGTGGAATATTCGGACCTTTCTCGAGTACACGATCAATCCAGGCGGACGGATACCATACTTGGTCATGACCACGCATTGCCATTACGATCACATCATGGGAATCGCAAAGTTATTATCCGCATCTACATCGACTACAGTCTTGACATCTTCGCATGCTAAATCATTCGTTTCTCCGTATGCGAACCTGCAGAAACACAGTCTCTGCAATACACTCAACCTCAACGCCCCTAAGTACGACGTGGGAATCTGGGCAGACGACCTCTCCCGCGTGGCATATACCCCCACATCGGGTCCATCCCCTTTCTCTGTGGGTGCTACAATCCTTACGCCTTTCACAATTCTGCACACTCCAGGCCATACCCCGGACTCTCTCTCCTGGTATGATAGCCACCTCCGTTTGCTGTGTGTGGGAGATAGCTTCTATGCCAAGGAATCGAGTACCACGAGAGAGGCGAAGTGGGGGAGCGAACCGGCCATGCCAGTTATTTTCAATCTGGAAAGTGATCTGAAGGAGTGGTGGATGAGTCTGGATAAAGTGCTCCAGTTCGTGAGGGAGAGGAACAGGGAGGTTGGAGGCGATGCCGAGAGTGAGTCTGATAAAGATATTGGAGAGCAATCAAGACCAGCGATGGACGGGCACCAAAGTGACGGCGGGAAGAACGACGACGGCGAGATTGAGGACGAGGGGTTCGTTCTCATCGATGTCGACAATGCAACTAGTGACACGGACGACGAAAGCTCCCTGGCCACAAAGGCCAAACAGTTATGTTTAGCACCGACCGCCTCCACCGCCGCTGCAGCCAAACCAGCTCCGGTGGTAAAGTTACAGAAACAAACCGGCTTCGATATCCCTCCTCCCTCGCAACGACAGCTCGCCGCTTATGCCACCACATCCAGGAACTCCCTGTTAACACCAACAATCCTGCCAACCGCAACACCTCTCAGACGTGGCTCCCGACCTAACATACTAGCCTTCAACTTCAATAAACTGAACCCCGATCCGTGGATGCTCGTCATCAACCGCGACGCACCATTCCCCGGCTCTCGTCTTCATTATCCGCCTCCCCCTCCGCTCGTCGGGGGCCTTCCCTCCTGGAACCAGCCTACACACACGCTAGATTCTTCAGCTGCCCCGCTTCAGCCTCAGTCACGCCCTGCCCTGACCCCCAACACGACCGCACGGCCCAGAGTCAAGCTCTGCGCCGCCCACACGACCCTATCCCTGGACGCAGAGCACGCGCTCATCTCGATGCGAGGATTCCTCCTCCGCGTCCTGAAGGACGAGGTCCCCTGCCAGCGCGTCGAGGACGGCTCCCGCGGCGAGGAACAGTGGCTGTGGGACTTCGCCATTCCAGCTTCCGAGGACGCGAGGAGAATACTGCCGCTTCCTTGCTCCTGGCCGTGGGGGAACACGCTTGACGGACCCACGTGGGAGACGAGGGCTGAAGCACCCCGGGCGTGTGGGAAGGCGGAGATGCAGATGCAGATGCAGAAGCAGAGGCAGATGGAGCTGGAAGGGCGAGGGCGAGCACGAGGACGACGACAAGGGTACCAAGACCGCGCAATGCACGCGTATAGTGTACTTGCGCCGTTGAGCGTGATCGAGGAGGGGAGGAGACAGATTCTGGGTCGGGGGAACGGGAGCATGAGGAGTCCCGCTGGAGTGGTGTAGGTGTAGTTGTAGGTAGTATACCTAGGTAGGTGCAGTACATGTAGGTGCACGTTGTATACGTAGATTAATTCCATCTCCCTGACCTACTATCTTCGACTGATCGATATACGAGACTTCAGCTAATGCGTGGCAAGATAGGCAGGCAAGCAGGCAGGTAGGTAGACTCTCAACGGCAGTGCCGCCATACTCTCTGTCTACTGTATACTTTGGAGGGAAGTAACGTCAAACGCTTTTATCTTATCCAAAGCGTGAAACCGCGCCGACGAGTCCGGCGGTATAGTCAGCTAATAGAGCTATGCAATTTTTCGTCCCAGTCTCTGCAAAGTCGCAGGCATGCTGTGGGGTGATGCACCATCAATCACTCTCCTCGTCGCTCGCAATCTCGACCTCGCCGTTAGGTAGGAGGCCTCTTCGCCGACCGTTCGTAAGCCGTGCATCATCAACATCGTCATTCTCAGCTTCTTCGTCGTCGCCTGATCCATCTTCGTTCTCGTCGTCGTCTTCCGTTTCGTCAGCTTGGTCGTCTTCTTCGTCGCCGCCACCGTCGTCTTCAGCATCATCTGCATCATCAACGTCTTCATCTTCGTCCGGGCCGTCTGACGCCGGGATGGCCTTCTCTTTACCATTCCTGTGCGCATTGCCCATAGCCACAGAGATGACATCGACATTAGAACTCTCCATGTTTCCGTTTGCGTCCTGACCAGCCGCCTCCTCGGCGGCCGTCGTCCCGTTCAACTGCTGCTCCAGCATCCTCTCCTCCTCGTCCTCGTCCTCCTCACTGATCCGTCTGATTTTCTTACTGTCGGGCTCGCCTCGATCCTCTTCCCCGCCGGCCGACTCCCTCGCTTTGACTTTCTCTCTGTAGCCCTTCCTCTTCCTCATCACACTCTCCTCATACAGGGCGACTTCACGTTCTAACCGGCCACCTTGCCTGCCATCCTTCCCGATGGCGCCCAGATCCATCACCCCGGACATTTCCATTTCTTGCAGCGCGACATACACGTCCTGGATACCCAACGTCTTGCGATGGCGCAGCTGGGACTGCTCGTTTGCGTGGTGCGCGAGATACGAGATGAAGACGGTGGCCGAGCGCGTCAGCGCCAAGAGGGCATCTTTCTGGAGGGACGTGTTCGGAGGCAGCGACCCGCGAGCGAGCCGGGATATTAGCGAGCGCGGGAGGAGGAGGTCCTGTAGGAAGATCAGAGAGTCAGAGTCAGTCGCTATGCCCGAAGTATAGTACGATAGTGCACATCAAACACGTCGCCGAGTGGCAATCACGTACATCGATGCCAATACCATCATCTTGCTTCCCTGACGCTCCGCCTGACTGACGTGACTGCTTAGGGTGCGCGTGCTGAGTAGGTGAGGTCGTGGCGTTGGTGGCATTCGAGACCATTGATACGTCGCCATTGGTGTCTTGTGCGCTGGCCATCGAGGCGCCGCTTTTCCGGGGTGGCATGGTGGGCTTGTGCTGGACGTGAGAAGAAAAAGGCACAGTGCTGTGTCTTGTGCTTGATGCGTCGACTGACAGGGCCGGCCTGTTCCTTCCAATGGTCCTTATCGTCTATCCGTAACACTTCCGATACAGAATAGGAGGCGCCTCTTGACCAGACAGCGTGCTGAGGTTGAGTCAACACTCGGCGGTGCTCTTGCAAGCACAGGTGTGTCGTTGGTAGAATAGTCCCAAGCCAAATCAAAGTGTCCAATGCGAGACCGACGGGCCTTCCAAGTGCGCGTGATGCTTGGTATCCGATAATCCACTTGTTGAGAAGTCTCTGGGACGTCGGTATTCTCGGGAGTCGAAGGTTTATTGAGTTGTGGAATTAATGGAAGTTGAGACGCGGTTGATGTCGCGAACGCGAGCGCGACGATGGGGAAGAATTTCAATTCTCCACGCCCACCCCCGACTCGACGCCAAGGACAGCATCAAGATAGGCGAGTGATATGAGGGAAGACGAGAGCAACAGGTTGTGTGAACGCTTTAAATTGTATTTCTCCATGAAGCAGCTTGCAGTCACGCAGAGGCCCATCTATCCGTTGACGCCTGACGCCGTTCCATGGGTTCGTCAGCATTCATGATTCTATTTGCATGGCATCGTCGCGGTCAATGGAGGGCTGATCGTCGCCCCCGAAGTCTACCAGCTTGAACTCGGCTGCCCACTCCTTGACAATCTGCTTCCGATCAGCTCCCATAGGCATAGTCTTGTCGGCCCCCTCCCCTTCAAACATCTCGTCATCATCCGCCACTTTCAGTGTAGGCGGTTCAAGCCATCCTTGAATCCTGCCATCTCTCCAATCTGTGATCACTGTCATGGCGGCAGAGTGGAAGTTGGGAACGCCGCCTTTACCTAGCCGGCCTCTTTTCCGTGCCACTTGAACCAAGAAGTCTGTCGTTTTATCGCCCTGCCCGAAGGGGCCAAGTGCAACGATGCCGTAGTATTTCAGTAGCTTTTCGTACAACGCTTCTGAAGCGGAGAGTCTCTCGAGTAGGAGGTTGACCGCCGGGATAGGGTCTGTGATCTGGCTAGGAGGTAGCGCGTTGAGGAGGATTAATCGTGCTTCATGTTCTGCTCTTCTTCGCTGTTTGTCTTCCTTTGCTTCTCCATCCACTGTTGAAGGGAACACAATACCAGGCGAGTCCAAGATTTTGAGTTTGCTGTCAACCTTTACTTCTCTTAGACTCGTCGTCACTCCCGCCTCGGAGCCGACAGGGCAGGCGAAGCTCTGAGTCCCCTTATTCAACCGGGACGTGAGAGCGTTGATGACAGAGGATTTGCCGACGTTGGGATACCCTATCACACCCACAGAGATAGATCTTTTGAGTTGTTTTGAGGCGGCATAGGACTTCAATGAGCGGAGAAGTGTTTCGGATGTGGCTTTGAGTGTCAGTTGTTTGTGGTCAAAGGTTTGGGCGTTGGAAGCAGGAGTTGAGGCCCGAAGTGGTATTGTAGGGAAATATCGTCGCAGGTGGGTTAGCCAGCCCTTCAAAACCGGTGGGGGAACAAGATCAATCTTGTTGAGTACGAGTATAAGCCGTTTCGAGCCGCCTTCTGCGGCCATGATCTGTCGCTCCACTTCTCTTGATCTTGTGCCTTCGGGATCTCGTGCGTCGAGTACGTATAAGACCACATCTGCCGCGTCCAGGACTTGCTTGAAGATCTTGTCGAAGGCTTTTCGTGATGAATCCGGGCTTCGGTGGTCTGCGGCAAGAGTCTCTGAAACTTGGACTCCCTGAAGGTCATAGTCGTCGTCTTCACCAGGCCCAACGTCGCCTGTAAGCGCGCCGCCGTCAAATTCAGCAGCCCGTGCTTGTGCAGATGCCACCAGAGCAGCCAGAGGATTTGCGCTATCCATTGGCACCTCGTCTTCTTCCATCTGTTCGTCGATTAGATCGTCACTCCCTTCCATGATATCGTCCCCTGCTATTTCCGCATCATCTCCATTTTTTTTCTTGTCCTTCGCAGCATCTCTCAACCTCTGGGCTTGTTCTGCTTTTTGCCGTTTCTTCTCCTCGATTTCCTCAAGGATCTTCTCTTTGAACGGGAAGAGGTTAGGGATACCAGGATCTTTCTTTAACCGGGACTTCCATTGCGGGTTCTATTCATCAGAGTTAGAGACAGAGGGCCTTATAAGGACAAGGTTGGCGGACCTTTTTGGCCTCTTTCCTCAGTTTCCTCTGCTTCGCCGCACTGGCCTTTTCGATTTTGTGCCTTAACCGCACAGGTGTGCGCTTCGATTTCGAAACTGAAGAAACGTCAGACCATGTCGAGCAGCATACGATCGTACTACTTACAAGGCTTGACCATTGTTGCGGTCGAGCGCCGATGTCAAAGCAACAGTTGCTACCACCAGGTTCTCTCCAGATCAAAAAAAGTCGCAGCCCGCAGTCGCCAAGTGCAGTGTCGGGATATCTTCGGCCGCAAGCCGATTCGCTCGCTACCCTCCGCCGTGTCGGTCGGATCCTCACCCGATGAGGCAATGAACCCGACCTGAAGGCACGATTAAAAGCCTCCTTCAGGTATACATAAAAGGTCGATTCCCTAGGGACGTAGATGATAGACCGGCATATAGACATAGACCTTTTTATTTGTTTCCTGCCCATCTGCATACTTTGATCATCCTTAACTTTCACAAGGGAGACCCAATCACCTCACAATGGGCTCGATCGACGAACATAATTTTTCCGCGCCACCCGAGGTCGTCTCCGCCCATGGCCTCCTGTTTGATTTTGATGGTAAGACCTCCAGGACCTCTCACCCTACCTATGCGATGGCATGGTGCAGCAAATCTTTACTCACGGAAGAAAAGGCACTATTATAGACAGCACACCTGCTGTCGTGAAGCATTGGCACAAGCAAGGGAATCTCATGGGGGTAGACCCTAATGTCATATTGGCGACGTCCCACGGCAGAAGAAGTATAGATGTTTTCAAGATGTACGATCCTTCCAAGGCAAACTGGGAATGTAGGATTCCGACCGCTCCATGATTCGTCAATCAGTGGCTGACAACAGTGTCCAGATATATGCCACGAAGAAAGCCTAATACCCAAGGAGTTCGGCCCCGATGCTGAGGAGATTCCCGGTGCACGGAAACTCTTAGAGAGCTTGGATCATGTCGATGCTCCTTGGGCGGTGGTCACGTCGGGCACGACAGGACTGGTCAATGGCTGGCTTGAGGTGTTGAATCTTGCACATCCCCGCACAATGGTCGTGGCCGAAGACGTGGAGAACGGCAAACCCGATCCAACCTGCTACCTGCTCGGTCGACAGCGCTTAAGACTGCCTGAAACTGCAGAGATGCTTGTCGTCGAGGACGCCCCTGCTGGTGTCCAAGCGGGAAAAGCCGCTGGTTTCAAGGTCATTGGCCTAACCACCACGCATTCCATCGAGCAGGTGAAGGAGGCCGGTGCTGATTGGATTGTGCAGGACCTCACGAGTCTGAGGCTCAAGGCCTTTCAAGATGGAAAGGTAGAGATCGTAATCAGTGATGCTTTGGTCAACTAGCGTAGGGTATGGTGGTAGTCGATCGCATGGCCCGTCCCCACGAGCATTCTCCAGCACGGCGTTGGCGGTATGAGGGAAACGGAAAGCGAGATGGACCGGCTTGCATAGATGATAGAGCTGTCGTTTTGCCAACTCAAAGTTCTGTATGATAAGAGCTATTAAGACGCCTTTCTGGGTAGGATATCACTGTCTGTCACAGACGAGTCTTACTGGCCTCGTTTGAAATTGAGTGAGGAGTCAGGCCCCGCGATACACGGGACTGTGGGAACGCGCTATATGAAACCCTCATCCAGCCTCATGTGGAAGCTGCAGTCCTGCCAAAAACAGTTAGCAGGTACTCGGAGCACTGGGAAGCATCAGAGGACCTCGAATTCTGATGTTTCTGCTCCAGCCCCCAGAAGTGTGCACTCGAGAATATCTCTGCAAGCACCATTCAGTCACGCACGGGCTTTGTTCGCACAGCAATTGGGATCTTGGTGGAAAGAGAAGAGTGCAAAATGCGCGGGCCTTGTTCGATACTGTCTTCAGGGTCGAACCTTGAGATTGAAGTTTGTACGACGGGTAAACCAGGAGTTCCTGTTGCTCCCAAGGAGACAGATTCCGTGCATTTCACTTTCAATGTGGCCTGTGCGGTCAATTTCGCCCGGATGTGTTCTCGTGGGCTTGCCCGTTACACGACGACGAATCTGAGCTGTCTCCCCTCTTCTGCCACATCGATCCAGGGATGTGGAAAAGCTGTGGGACCATTTCGATGTTTGGGTCCCGAGGCACCTATTTTCGTCCTCGGGTCCAGATGCATCGATCGATCGAAGAGTGTCCAAATGTGACAGGCCAAAGCAGAGAAATAACCTCCCGGTAAGAACAACGTGCGTAGACAGGACTGTTCCTGGTAGAGAGGAAAGATGCGGAGGGATATGTTTCGCGACTCGAGCAAGCCGCGACATATGCCGCTGGCGAAGCTGATTGGTTGAGACCAGGGTTCATGGAAGATTAAACCAGGATCGAGTCGAGAGCTATCAGCCGATTAGGGGCAGACTAAGGAAACAGCCTGACCGATGCCTTTAAAATGACGAGGCTCGGCTGAAGCCCGAGAGCGGCGACCAGAATCGCACGTGGCCAGAGATGCAAGGCTTGTGGCTTGTCAAGCGAGCAGAGAGGTACCAGTCAAGAGCACGGAGAATTGCTGGCATCAATCGCCTAAGCAAGCATTAGACGAAGTTATTTTCCGTAGGAGAATTTGGATTAGGACTGGAATCAGCGTGCGCTGCCGAGATCAAAGGAGTCCGGTAGAAACACACGCGAGGTTGGTTCAGAATCATTGTGGATGTTGATGCCGACGACGGACGCCGACCGACAGTAGTCGAGGCTGAGGACGCGGGATGATTTTTGTCTGATGTCGGCGATTGCGCTGTCGGGATGCCAGGCTAGCCTCTTTGCAGCCGATGCGAAATTGGGTGTCTCTGATTTCGTGCTTCCCCAAGCCTGAGGGTTCCTTGCATATGTCAGCGCACCTGCAACGCCCCCACAAAGGCTGAGGCGTCGGGACAATCGTGCCTCAGTTGGCATTTCGAGACACTGTCATGTATTGTGGTACGCGACTGCTGGATCAGCTGCTCACGCCGTGCCTCACGATCGAAGCCCCTGCATAAGTGCGAGTCCACAACTTCCTGGAAGTCCAGAAGGGTTCTTGTCGCGCGTTTGGAAGCCGACATGTAACAGGGCGATGTGTATGCGGTCAGGTGCCTGAGCGTGTAACCGTCATGTGTGAGTGGATGTCGGGTGCAGCTTGGTGATGCAGGATGCGTGATAGGGTGATTTGGCATGGTGGTCGCTGACTGGACGGAGCGGCGGTGGGCTCTCTAGGCTTGCGATTGTGGACTGCGGTTCAGCTGTCTTTGACGCTGCGGGCTCCTCCGCCACGGCTGCAGGTACAAATTGTGTTATGCATCTCTCGACCACCAACAGGGGTCTAATCATTCAAGCCATGACGGGTTTGCATAGGCACACCCAGGACTCGGTATAGCAACCCAAGGACGGATCATGTGTACGTCGCCTATGTCTTCTCAAGTCAGGTTCACTAACCGCCTCTCCTCGTAGCCGTCCTTCGACCGCGGCAAGTCAGGCCATGAGATGTGATGCCCGCAAGCGTGTCAAGAGGATAGTAAGGAAATCTGCGGCTCGCTGTACATACGTAGTAAGGTTGCAGCTTCTGGGGATGTGAGGAGATGCTGAATCTCTCGCCTTCGCTAGAGTTCCGGGGACACCGCAGTCGACATGCGCGTCATCTCTTCAACTTAGATTAGATAGTCGACGCGTTCTCGATAACTCGAGGTGGACAAGCAAGCTGACAGCAGTCAGACACGGTGGACTAGCCCAAAGTGCCTTTGCTTTTTGTCTTGCCCTCTTCGAATTTTTCATCTTGGTCTAGAGCACGGCCACAGGTCATCTCGGCTGATCCTCTTTTCGAGACGCCTCTTGGGCTGGGTTTCGACGGTTGGGCTCTTCTGAGTGGTAGGAACTCCTTGGATCCTTTCCCGTTCGGCGTACGACTGTGGCACAACGAGGCCTCGATGCTGAAACCTGACAGAAGAGGCTAGATCTGACACAGAAACGGCCTGAAAGGGGCAAGAGAAATGCTCGAGACTGAGTTCTGCCTAAATGAGCCGAGTGGAGAGGCGCCCTTGCGGCTTGTCCCCTTCCGACCTCGATCACCTTGCCCTCCTCAAATTGCACCTGCGGACTGGCTGGCTCGCAGCATGGGGTTCCTGGTTGTCCACAGTTGTTCCTGCATATTTGGCGCCGACCAAGCCGAACAAGGGCTCTTGGCCAGCGAGACACTTCCCCGGGCTGAGGCGGCAGCTATTGACTAGACGGCGGCGAGGAGGAACTGTTTGACAAACAAATCAGCGTTGGAACACGCGCAAGACGACATCTCTCGTGCTGGCACTGGACTCACTACTGTAGCTGGCGTCGTGCCTCGAAGACACGAGTAGAGGGGCCTGCGTGACGAAGCATTCGTTTGGAGAGGGCGTGAGAGGGGAAGTCGCTTGCATGATGATGCGGTTTCAGTGGTGGAAGAAAGTGACTGGTCCTTCGCGTTATGCGAGAGCGCCTTGTTCCGCGGCGCAGCTTGCAACTTCCACCCTCTCAGTCTCGTCGCTCACTTTTCACCTCCCCCTCCAGCGCTTAACCTTTCACATCCAAAGCCCAACTCCCTCGAAAGTGCTTGTCTTTGACGCTGGTTAGGGGTCACCATCATGGTCGCCGCTAAGAGGAGCTCCACTCGTTGGCTTCCGCAGTGGCTGACTGGCTCGTCTCCGCCTATGGGTCTCCTGAAGCCCTTGTCGTTTGGCTTGCCAGCTTGACGGCTGTTGGGCCTCCACTACTGGGTACGGCTCTCGCAAGTGGGGAGGGTGCCGCCTCAGTTGTCTGCAAGAAAGTGAGTCGTGTACCAGCTCGGTATCCCTCCCATCGCGTTGATCAAAAGGATCCAAAGCGCACAATTCATCATCACAAACCCTTTGCTTCTCGTGCTTCACCAGGAGGACATACTTTCAGTCGCTGTTGCGAGTCGACTCGTATCACGGTCCCCTCGCGGTACTCCCGACTTCAGACAGCCTCGACGCCTTGGTCCATATTTTTGCCGTCTGCCCCGGCCTTTGGGACCTCGTTAAGATACGTCTCGCCTGATCCCTCGCGACGCCGCCTCAAATCTAAAATCCCCGAGTCCGCCCACCTTTGCCTCGCTCCTCTTTCTTAGTCTATCGCTATCGACATCGACGCTACCAATAATCACTCTATCGCCCGTTGCGTTTGATCCTCTACACCGAGCGAAGAGAGCTGCTACTCAGCATCAAGCTCGAGGTCAACCAACTCCGGTCCTTTAAGCGTCTTTCGTTCCTTCCTGTTTCCCACGCTTCGACACTTCGCTCCTTCTTTGGACTTCAGACCAACGCCTTCTTTTCTCGCAACTACCTCACCCTCAGTCACTCCTTACCGGTTCCATTCGCTCTCAAAGATCCTGACACTCGGCCCTCACCGCTCTCTTTCTGACTGAAATGGCACAAATCTGATCAGTTAACTACATCACCATTCCGATCCTGCTCCCTCTCATGTGCTAGTCCTGGCTCATGAAGCATACCAGAAGAAAAGGAAACCAGTGGTGCCGACACTTTACTTCGACCAGACCAGATTTCATCACTCGCCAAAATAAACATGGAGTACATGCAGCAGAACGCCTTTGCCTTCACTCAACCTCAACCCCAGTTCTTTTACCAGCAACTCCAGTACCCCACCTACGTGGCTCACCCCCAACAAGCCGTTGACGAGTTTTATATGCCCTACGCTGGAGCAGAATATGCGGATTTCATGGACGCAGGGATGATGCACGACGATATCGGAGAATCTCAGGAGATCTCAACTCGCCCGAGGCTCACCAAGGAACAGGCAGAAGTCCTGGAGGCTCATTTCCAGGCCAATCACAAACCAAGCTCGCAACTCAAAAGGGAACTGGCCATACAGACTGGCTTGACTCTCAACAGGGTTGGGGTATGTTTCGAACACTTAGAAGTAGCTGCTATGAGCTGACAATGAAACAGAATTGGTTCCAAAATCGGCGAGCGAAGGCGAAGCAGCAGAAGCGACAAGAAGAATATGAGGCTCAAACTTCGTCGACCCAGCTTCGATCCAACGATACGGAGGGAGACGAAGAGGCAGGGGACGTGAAAGATGCCAAATCATCAGAGGACTCCAGATCAGAAGCTGTTTCTCCAACGGACTCGGTTTCGCCCACGAAAGCATCTAGCACGACAACAACCACAGACTCAACTCCAGATCTAGCATCAGCTGCCCAGACACCAGACACGCCGGTACAAGCAGTTGACAATTCGAAAGAGGCAAGCTGGAACTCGTTACAGAGAGCACTTGGGCAGGCCAAGGCAGCACGGGCTCATCAATCAGGCCAAGCCCAGTTTAGCATGTCACCTCCAGCGATTTCTGCACGGACCTCAGCTATGCAGCTGCCATTGCGGGTCAACAATCACCAGACGACTTCATCACCCTCGTATGTGTCGGCCTGGCAAAGCCAACACGACAACTACATGGCGTACCCATCTCCTATCACGCTTCAGGACACCTCGTTCGATTTTGGCTTCGGCAACGACATCGTTGACCAGTCGTCTGCTCAGGAGTCTACTATTGACCCCGTAGTGGATTACGCACAGGATTCATTTGTGGTAACACCTCAGGAATTCCACGAGCCCCTGGCCACTCCGAAGGGCATCTCGCACCGACAAAATGATCCGATGGGAGCTCTGCCCTCCCCTGGATTCACGATGCCTTCTTACCCTGGATCTCGGCGGCCTTCGGCCACAGAAGACCTTTCAGCCACCTTCGGCAACGTCGCTCTCGCAGGAACCCCACCCAGTTTTGTTGCGGAACGGTATGGTGCGGGATCAATTTGTCCTCCTCCGAGCGGCCCTCTTGACATTGCTGCTCGGCGAAAGCGACCCCGACCGGCCGCATTGACTTCTGCTTCACTTCGCAGTCGTTCATACGGCGCAATGACCTCTGTTTCCCCTACCTTTCGCCAGGGTGTCATGAGTCCTCAAGGTCCCCACAGTGTCCGCCACGTCAAGTCGGCAGGTCAAAGCCTTCACTCTCGATACGCTGGCATCCGTAAAGCCAGCTCAGCTCAGCGGTCACCCATGTGCGCAACAACTTTTGCCGAGGCTGACGCTTTCAACCAGCTGATGGCACGGCAAGCCATCGCCACAACACCCCTCACAGAAGTGCCGGAACCCCCCTTGTCGCCTGATCACGTCTCACACGGCTTCAACTCGGTCGAACCCGAAAAGAATCCCTTCTTCATACAGGACATGGACTTGTCTAACCAATACTCCATGCAACCGCCTCAAAATCTCTCTGTCACCACTGCGTCACCTCCAGCAACCCCGATGATAGCAAACTTTATGAGCAGAGGGCCATCACAACCATCACTCATGCCTCCTGCGTCTGCCCCTCCGCAATATGCAACATTTCCTGATTACACACCACCCTATTCTGCTGGACCTCTTACCAATAGCAGTTGGTCAGACGCCCCGATGACGTCGCCAGATGTTCCTTCATTCCCTGTCACCTATATGTCGTCTCTGGGGTTTCCGCAGCACTACGACATTGTAAGCAGCCAACTCCAGCAGTACGTGCTACGTTCGGACAACAAGTCTGAAGTAGACATTGATTCTCATCTCGATCAAAAGAAAACGGAGTTCTACATACAAGAGTTTCCCAATCAAAAACAAGAACATGCACATGTTGCGCAACAGCTTGCTCAACAGAAGCCGAAAGCTTACGTGTTTGCAAACACGGCTCCCCAAGACTACAACGGTGCTTGAGCAGCTACGAAGATACCCCCTTACTGTCAATGTTTATCTTGGCAGTTGTACGGATATGAATTTTTGACCTCAGTTCTTTGAGCGTATCAATACCGACGGACGGACGGCATCGTATGTTTTGAAGAAAAATGTATTAGCGATATGGTTTCATGGCATGAAATTAGACCTTGAGGAATACAGCGAGAGGCACAGGACGGCTCGCACAGACCAGAAAGGAGGCAACTTGCTGCTTTGAAAGGGACGTACAAATGTAATAATGCGAGGCACCCACGGGAAATGAAATGAGAACAGCCTCTGAGGAAATGAAATCAAAAGATGGTTTGAGCTGAAGGTAGTATTATTTTCCTACGTAATCTAGATTCACGTTCAATGGTCTCGACAATTATATGCTACCACTTAAATCTGCAGACCTAAGAAGCTTCTGAGGGGGGGTTGAAAGATGTTCTGAGGACTTTAATTAGGGTTATTACACCTCCGGTACGAAAATTGGAAATGGCAAGACAGATATTTGAGACATTTCAATTCCTCCCAAGTGTAGGGTCATACTGCTACTACTCCTCTTCCTCCTGCTGCTGCTAATTTACATACTAGAGCGTATGATCAATCTCTTCTACTCCTCCACCTCCACCTCCTCGTGATCCAGTAACCCCTCATCATAAGGTTAGCGTTGACACTTTCCACTCTCCCATCACGCCATGGGTCTCACTTGTTCGCTTCGAAGTCTAGTCTTGGTTCTGCTTCAATCGCTGATCCGGCTGGCCATCCTTGCGGAGTCCGTCACCGCCAAGGTGCGCGGCTCCCTGAGGGGCGTCACTGCCTCCGGAGCTGGAAGTGCCGCCTCCGCTGCTATGGCCGCCCTTCTTGCCCGCCTCGACGGGGTCGACTTTGCCGTGCGCGAATTCGGTCTGCTGGACGCGCTGGTCGGGTTGGCCGTCCTTGCGGAGACCGTCGTGTTCTGTGTGTGACGTGTTAGTGGATGTGGATGCGGACAGAACTGATGGGGAGAGCATGAAGAGCAATGGGGATTAGGAGAAAGACGAGAACGAGGCTAAGGATAAGGATAGTACAGTAGTATAAAAAAAATGTATTGGGTTGATGGGGAAGTGCCGAGCGTATTGTAACTAAGTAGTGGCGGGGATGGAGGCGGAGATGTCACATTGAAGGGAAAGTGAATGGAAGGTGAAAGTCGGGCAAAGTGTACGTACCGGTTGGCTTGTAGTCAGACATTGTTTGTTTTGGTTTGTTCGGTGACTTGGTCAAGTTTGGTTGACAGTTGTAGGGTTCGATGTTGCTGTTGATTTTGATGCGGATGGATGCTGATGAGAAAATGTGCTTTCTGTTGGGAGGGAAGTGGTCGGTTTATATAGACGAATCGTGCCGTGCTTGCCTTCTACACCACTTGTCCCTCTCCCGCCTTCCTCTTCACCTGGACCGCCAGAAGTGACGAAATCCAGTGCATGCTCAAGATCGTGACGTCTTGATTCGAGCTTGGATCTGTGCACTTCCTCGCACGGGACCGCCCTCCATCGTGCCCTGCGTGCCTCAGCTTCGTTGTGGTGCTTGTATCTCACATCATCAGCAGTGACAGATCGACCCTGAAATGGTGAAGTCATGATTCATTATTTCCGGGGCCCCTCTTTGTTAGGAAAATGTTGCCGGCTGCTTGCTGGAGGATCAGGTTCCTGGTTCCTGGCAGAGGGGTCCCGATCGGAATGTCCAAGGAATAGGGGGAAATCGCCTCAGGCCCCCACAACGCTGAGACTGCTTCCATCGTCAAACCCAGACAAGGAGTCCCGGCGAAGTCAAGGAGACAAGCTGACCGGCGACGGCGCCTCCATCCTAGTCGTCCGTCCCGTAGTGACATGTCCTCATACATTGGGTACTGACCGGTAGTGACGGAGGCTAGTTCAATCATACCTAGTCACTCCGAGTAGATCTCAATACGTATCGTGTGGAGCAGTCCTGACCGACAGATCGATCGATCGATCCGCGCCCATCTGTATTATATTCGTACTTTGCGAGTGCGAACACGGATCTGACAAGGAGCAATGATCCCCGCTTTCTGACAGGTAGAAAGGAGGAAATAACGTCATGACCAAAGGGAGCAGCGGGAGCGGAGCATTGAAGCCACAGATTCAAGCTGGAATATGCCGGTATCCCAGCTCCCCACTTGATGATGACCTGTGCGTCAGATGGTATGGCAGGGCCAAAACGTCTGAGAGCCCGGCTTACAGGTCCTGCATCCGCTGCACCAAGTCTTCGTATGGGCGGGAGGTTCGAGCAGCTTACAACGCGGGTGTCTCAGTCATACGGAGGACCCAGATTGAGCACGCGGCGTGTCCACCCCCTTTTATCGGTGATAATATTGGGGGAAAGTGCCTGGAGGCCAGAGTATCCATCAATCCAGGCCTGTCGTCAACGGACTATACTTCCACAACAGCAAGCTCATGATGATGGATGTAATGAGGTCAAGAGTCATAAACTCCTTAGTCGACGTCGAGATTCCCCACAATGATAGATTGCGCTAAGGGTCAAGCCCAGCATGATGGTTGTTCATTGGTTCAAAGACCAAAACTGTGTATGCAGGAACCTCCTGGCAGAGATGGCCTAGACTTGAAGAGGTACAGTCCCAACCGGGGAAGAAGGGGGATAGGTCAGATTGGCGAGGCAGGCCCTGTGCGGGTGATCGGACTTCGGTTAGTAGTCCGTGGGTTTAGGAACAAACGGCCGCCGTTGTGTGGATGGGAAAGTGTGCGAAGGGAGGGAATCTCGTCATGACTTTTTGAGCCGAGCCTCGCTGGCTCGCATTTCAGCCTCGTCCAAAATTGCAACATGGAGGCCTTGCCGTAAAAGGCAGTGAAGGCTTGGCAAACAACCCGCCCGATGCTCCACCGGTTTTTCAACCTCTTTCCCGCCTCGTTACTCTGTCCTTTGCATCGAAGCTCGCCGGTACATTAAGTTGTTGTCTCATCGGCTGACTTCCTGTGGCTTGCAATGGACCAAAAGCTGAGTACCGTTTTGGTTACAGATACTGTGGGGCATTTCTAGATGGAACTCTCCAGTGTGACACGAATGCTCCTCACCAACCGCCCTCCCCAGTCCCTGCGTTGGGCTGCTTCATCCTGCATTCCGTCCACGAGACCTTCGCCAAGGCCCCCACCGCTTTGCTCCTCGATGGATGTCTTCGTTCAACACACACTTTGGACCCTGGAGTATCCAGCATCTCTCTCCTCCCCTGCACATTGTCTATGATTCTGTTGCCATTGAATCATTCGTCGTCCAACACGTCTTCAGCGCAGATAATCATATCGACAGCGCCGCGGGAGCGTTCGGTGTTGAAGAGAGGATTGTTCATCAGGCCTCTCCGTGGTGAAAATGAGCTGGACACAGTTGCTGTTGGAGGATGTGTGAGGTCCCAAGCGTTCCCTGTTTCTTCAGTTGAGCGACAACTGGCTATGTCGAGCGAGCTCACCTTCAATTGTCTTCCTTGCCCAGTGCAAACAGTCGTTCTGTGCTCGAAAACAAATAGTTTTCGAGTGAGAAGCTGATTCCCCAATCTGCATTATCGCTCAGGGACAGGGGATTCGTTAGGACAACTTTTGCACTTCGGTCTGGGGACACAGACTGACAGAAGACAACGCTCCAGTTACACTCCCATAATGCGAGATAATCGTTCCGTACAGGGGAAGGTCCATGTTCAATAACTGGCATATCCCCCTCCCGATAGGGCCGCATTTCCAGCCGATTTGGCACATTGCCCCCCAGCAGACTGCTTCGGAAAACAGTCAAATGCATATGCAGAAACATGATAGGAATTTTACTAACCTTAGGAGACATGCATGGGGGTAGACAATATCGCGACCAGCTGCGTAAATGGAGCATCGGCCGCTGAAGTCCTGCCAGACCTTGACTGGTTGAAGAACGTTCTCAACAAAATTTGAGAAAGGATAAAGGCTAATAGATCTCTAGTACAGCGCTTTACGGATAGGCTGATCCCGTAAAGGAAGAAGACTTCTCAAGCCTTTGACATGATCGATTGTATTAGGGAGTGGCGCCGTCGAGCGATACGTACTGGTATCGCTCTGCACTCCGATCGGGCACTTGACGGCGTCAACGTTGGACTTGTAAAATGATCAATAGGTCTTCTACGGTGGTTTCGATGTCCTTGGCTGGTACAATCGATTGCCGAGCACTTCGCATCGAAATGTGATGTGGACTGTAAACGTACTCCAGCGCTCATGCCAGTGTTGGCGCTAGAGACTCTACATAGCAATGACTCCTTGCGAACATATCGCCTGCATGGTGCTGTGTTCTCTGCTACCGGACACCCGGACCCAGGGGACATCCTCCATACGCGACTCACGACGAAGTCGCAAGCTTCAAACAACCCGAAGAACCAATGAACATGACTGTGAAAGATGTCGGGGACATCAGGCACCTATCAGGGAGGTGCAGGAGAAGCTACGTCATCCGATACCGTACCTTAGTATCCTGCACCACCACTACCAACCCACCTACGTAAATGGTAACGCAGGTTGAAAGCCCGCCGGTCGCCTTGACAAACAAGTTGCGAAGATCTGCTTGTAGGTAATTATACGGGCGAAAAAAAGAGATTACAGACTCTGCACCATGGCTCAATCGCAACCGCAATCTCAATCTCAATCTCACCTCGACTCAGTCCGATCAATATACGACGAGAGAAGTGAACAGTACGACGAGAGCGAAGTCCACGTCAAACAAGCGCAGGACTACTGCCGCTGGGCGGGCTTGAGGAGCGGAGAAAGCGTGCTCGATCTCGCGTGCGGGACGGGGCTGGTCGCGCTCGGAGCCAAGCGCCAAGTCACGGCCGCGGGCCACGTCGTGGGCGTCGACATCAGCGAGGGCATGCTGACGGTCGCGAGACGCAAGGCCCAAACCGCCGGCCTGGACGTGCGGTTCTTCAACCACGACATCTCCGATCTCGGTGCCCTTCGCGACGAGATCATGCCGGAAGGCGCCGCCGCCGACGGGTTCGACGGGTTCGACGTGATAACGTGCGCGTCGGCTCTCGTGCTCCTCCCGGATCCTCTGACGGCGCTTAAGGACTGGAAGGCCTTGCTCCGCCCTGGTGGTCGGGGTCGCCTCGTTACAGATGTCCAGACGAAGGACGCCAATGTGGTGATGAATATCTTTTCGGACATCGCCTCGCGGGTTCATGTATCGGTGCCGTGGAACTCTGAGCTATTGCAATCGCAGGAAACTCTGGCGAAATTGGCGCGAGATGCGGGATTGAACGTCCAGAGCATTTTTGAGACCGAAGCGTACGCGACAACGCGATACCATCGGGACGATGCACGACAGGTTTTCGAGCAGGCTATTGGGAAGTCAATGTACAGTAACTTCGGCCGGGCTGACATTCGCGACGAAGCAAGAGAATTGTTTGTCCAGCGATTCGCCGACATGGCCGGGACGGCAGGCTCAATCGAAGAAGAGACGAGGTATTGGGTCATAGTGGCTACAAACTCTGAATAAAACGGACCTGTCCGAGATGCTATATGGCAATAGATTATCATTGAGCTCATGTTGACAGGGACGTCAAAGTCCGCTAATATAGAAACTGAGAGACATCATATCGCATCCATATGTCTGGTGTCGGTGGAGACATGAGGGCTTTTGGTCATGAATCATTCAGAAGTATCGCTGCGAACGCCCACCAGTCGCATTGCTATTTGGGATTGGCTCTGCACCAAGAACACGTCAGCCCCGTTCGACACAAAGCGGGAATTGATGCTGATCGGTGTTGTAAGGTAGTACCCTAGGGGAACGTGTCGGGAACGGGTCTTTCAAGAGAAAGGAGCCAAAACACACACACCTCAACCGTCACTCTATCCGTTGATCATCTGAGCATACCTTGTTCGGCCACAGGTTTACGCTTGAACAGTTTCCGCAAGCCCTTTGACTTCTCGTCGCCGGTAGGCGAGCCTTTCCTCGCTGTCCCTGGCGGAACCACCGTCTCCTGTGGTATGGCAGTGCTGTTGTGAACAGGTGCTGGCTGATACTCGGGGTTTTCGTGTGCAGGCCATCCTCCGGGGATGCCTTCCATTTCGGCACGGCCCTTCTGTAGAATTTCATCGTTGTAAGCATTGACTCGGGCTGCCTTTTCCGGGTTCTTCGACGGAAAGCGCTGGTCGATCGTCGAGTTCAGAGTTCCCCGAAGTGTCTCGCCAACGCCCTGGGTAATAGGCAGTTAGCAACTTGATCATGTCGATGGGTCTACTTCTCAACGTACATGAAGTCCTTTGGCTGCTGCCCTTAAGTCGTTGATCGTGGTTTGGTTATGCCGCTGTGGCTGTTCCGCCGTCTTGAGGGATGACCGACTCGGGTAGCTGAAATTGGGCCTCGAGGGACTGGCGGGTGGTGTGCCACCATCGTGACCCATAAATGGAGGATCAACAGGGCTCACAGGAGTATAGTCGACGGGGTATCCGTCCCGGGCCACTTCTCGAGAGAAATCGCCCGATCTCCGCTTTGGGCTCTTCGCAGGTATACGAGGCTGTTCTGCTGCAAGCATTCCTCCACTCGTCAGCGGGGGGCGTCCTTGCTGAGCGGTGTTCGGAGCTGCCAGAGCGGGTTGATAATTTGTCGGCTCCGGCGTTGTAGGACCTGCGGGCATTTCCAATAGATGTGGCGGTTGGGCTGGGCCGGATTGAACCTCACGCTTGACGTCCTTTTGAACATCTTGTTGCTTCTTGCCGCCTTTCATGGTGGTCGTGGTCGTGGTTGTCGTCTATTACTTGTAGTTAGCCTTGAGGTGCCGCAGCGTCACGTAGGCACTTGAGGTAGATGTACCGTAGTGGTCACCACTGTAACGACCTCGCCTGTGTCCTCATCGAAGACTTCTCCCGTGGACGGCTTCAATGCGAGGTTCCGATCTTGATCTATGTTTGCTATCTCACTGTTCTTCTCAGCGGGTATGGTGTCGTTGGTGTGTCTCTCGTTCTCTGGTATAATGCCCTGGGGCCCGTGCGCACTGTTCGCTTCGCTGCTACCATAAGCAGAGTCAAGTCCAGCTCTGGGACCAGGCTCAGGAGTCTTCTCTCGTTTTCCCAGCAAGCGACTCAGCCGATTCTTCTTCTCCTTGTCGCGTGTGGGCGAGGGCGTCTTGGAGTTTACTGCGCGGGACATTGTACGGGTAGCGGATCGCACGAAATTCAGACAGAGTGTGAGAACAAGCAGCTGAGGGCAACGACGTAGCAGGAGGAGCAGACCGCAGGCATTATTTCAGGGTTCCTACTTCTCCATGGCAGGCCTCCAGCAGGCCCAGTCGATCGGGGGAAATGATGTCACTCTGCAAGCCAGGATCGGCATGAAATCGAGAAACGCCACGACGCTGCACAGCCACATCATGTCGGTTGATAGGATAGCCGAATGATAGCGACGACGTCCAATCATAATGTCTCGCGACGCGCCGGTCGCTATGTCCAAGTTCTAGGGGTCTGCTCTGTGCCGGATCGTCGATCCCATTCCTCCCCGTCGACGAAGACTTGTATAGGCAGCATCAAGCTCAAGCTCGACGTCGCACCGGATTTTGAGCTCACAAATATACGGCCAGGTGCACTTTTCTCCTCGGGCGCTCCAGTACTGCAGCTTCGCTGGGGTAGGAGTCTCGAATGTTCTAAAGAAATCGAAGAGCCCAACCTGTGGAGTAATTGATACCTTGGACCACGATGCCATAGTTGGCACGACCTCGTCCATCAAGACCCGCTGTAGGAAAGTCGGCAGCATATTGAACCGATTCAACACTTCGAGCCAATGCAGCAATTCCGACAGAGTGAAGCGAACTAACAGGCCCAAGGGTTGGTGACGATCAGCGTATTTCTGCATTTGGATGAACGGCGCGATATATGGTCTGGTTTGTGACACTATGAAGTGATTAACGTTGAAAAGTTCTCCTATCCGCGTCAACGGCGCTTCCGCGTGCACCGTTGAGTGTCGGTGGTCGTGGTCTTTCTCCGAGAAATCGGCGGCAAAGTACATAACGATTTCGCCTGCAGGATCCTTACAGAGGAGCTGGACTGGCGCATACATGGCCTTTGACGTGGCTATTGATGCTACCACCGCAGACCTCACAAGGACGTGGGGGGCCGTCAGGTAGTTGAGGAGCTGTGGCGTGCCAGTCACCTCGGACATGGCGATGGTGATATTCAGAATTCTCCCCGTCTTGTGGTATGCTTCCTCAAAAGTGATATCTCCAAGGTTGTCTCGGGTGCATTCTTTGAAGACATCGATGTCGAAAACGTGGTGTGAGGTACGATATCGCGTGTAACGCCGTTTTATCGTTGCGAAGAATGAAGGACTCAGCCACGACGAAGGGCCACTGGGGGAGTGGCTATTCTGAGAGCGACGAAAGGCGTCGAGGTTGATATGGGTGGCCTCGAGCGCAGCTATGAGATCCTCATCCTTGGTAACACAGATATGAGCAGCAATTAAAGCGCCAGATGATGTACCTGTGATGATCCTAGGAAGCAGCTCCTGCCTATAGAGTGCTTTCACAACCCCCAGATGGCACATGCTGATCATGGCACCTCCCTGAAGTACCAGGCTCGTACGGCCAAGTGTAGTCCGCATATCGACGATGACCTGCCGCCTTTCCTGGGCGGGGACAACAGAGGCAGCTCCATTGGTGACGCCGGTTCGTTCCCCGAGGTACCTGATGCATTGTTGTACTTCCCGAATGTAGTCATGAATGAGTTTCTTGGTCTGGATAGGAGATCTCCGGTAGAGCGCAGGTGACAGAACACGACACATGTTGCGGGAGCTCTGAGCTCGTAGTTGACTGCACAATCCTCTTTCATCCCCTAGCCTTCGGCATCGCTCGAGATCTTTTTTCATTATCCGGAGGACTTGCCAGTCATATTGGGAATGGCGGTCCATCACAGCCCAATCGTCGACCCCTCGAATGGCATCCAAGTCAGACTGCTCATCGTACCAGGCTTCATAGGTCAGTTGGGGCGTTTCGCCATTGACGTGTGGCTGGGTCCATGGTTCGATCCAGACAAGGAGAAGTAAAGACCGAAGGACGCTCCTAACAAATCCAAGAACGACAAAGAGGAATAGCATCTTGGCAGTCCCTCACATAAAATGCCCCAGAAGTATAAGAAGACCCATTGAAGATCACATATCGGACACTAACAAGCGCTGCAATATTGAGGATGATGGAGAAGAGCCAGGCGACCGTTTGCTATCAAGTCGGACTTTGGTGCTGAAGGCTCGGTGACGCCGCTTTAATTGAGCCACAAGCTGGAGTTGGTTCCTTGGCAAAAGTACATAAAGCGGCATTGGCAATGACGTCGTTCACTTCCTCACGCTGACAATTCTCATCTCTTCTATTTGTTCCCTTCCAGCCATATTATTGTCGCTGAAACTGAATTCACCATGTGCCGGTGTCATCGCCGAAACTGAGCACTTGCTGCTTCACTGGGTATTCAGTCTTTGAATGCAAGGGACGCGCTGGACGAGGCTGGGAGATCGAGCAATCCTCCTTCGACTTGCTCTACAACTTTTGCGAGGTCGCATGAATGTCATTTCGAGTTCCAAGTTCCACCGATCCGTGTATAGACTACCCAAGACGAAAGCTTGTTTGACTGTTGATTCATCTGCCTGGCGGCTTGATCATCAACCGCCTTGAAGTGGTGTCCTTGTACCTCATCCCGAGACTGGGAGTTTTCATCTAAGATACGTGGCTCCCTTCCATACAGGGGCAAGAGATGGTATGTCCACCCCGACCGTAGTCGCTGCTCCTAACCCCAGACGGTCATATCTGATTGTGCGATAGCCCAGTACTGACCTAGACTCTCTCTGCACGAAAGAAGAAGAGGAGCTCTACCTCGCTTCCCCGCATCGCATTCACCAGTAGAATGAGGCTTTAGCAAGCCGTGGAAATCCCAGAAGCTGGGTATGACAATTGCCGATATCGGCCACCTGACTGCCAGATGTTCATCCAGCTATATATGCACTCCAGGTAAACGGCCTGTCTATTCAGGTACTGTAATTTCTAGTCTCCTCTGAACGCAGTGTGGCTGCAAGTGATCTCGCGGACCATAAGAAACCAGCTGGTTACCTCTAAACCTCGACAGACACCAGCAGTGAGAATGGCTCGAGAGCAAGCAATTTACTCACACGGACACCACAAGTCTGTGGTACAGGACCATGCGCGCCGAACAGCTCAGGATTCTGCAGCTTTCCTTCTACCACATATCCAACCCAACCACACCATCCTCGACGTTGGCTGTGGTCCGGGCACCATCACGGCTGACCTGGCAGCTCTCGTCCCTGACGGCAACGTCATCGGCGGTGATGCCGTAGAATCTGTCCTGGAGCAGGCAAAGGATTTCGCCTCCTCCAGAGGCTTGACAAACATCACGTTTCAGAAGATCGACGGAAACGCTCTGCCGTTCGCCGACAACTCCTTTGACATTGTGTTTGCCCACCAAGTTCTCCAACACGTTAAAGACCCCGTCGGAATCTTGAGAGAAATGCGAAGAGTCGCGAAGCCTGGAGGTATCGTAGCGGCACGGGACGCAGATTACAAGTCGTTTGCCTGGTATCCTGAGACGCCCGAGGTCGCCAGATGGGCAGAACTTTACCAGAAAGTGGCCAAGACAAACGGAGGGGAGCCCAACGCTGGGCGGTATGTTCATGTCTGGGCGCGACAAGCGGGCTTTACACTCGCTGAGATCACCGCTACGTGGGCCACCTGGAGGTACAATGGGGAAAGACTGACCCAGTTCGCTCAGAGCTGGTCGGGCAGGATCCTACAGCCTGGCTTCATGGGGACAGCTGTGAGAGAGGGCTTCGCGACAGAAGACGAGATCAAGAGTATTTCGGAGGCCTGGAAGAGCTGGCCGACTCATGAAGATGCCTTCTTCGCTATCCCGCATGGCGAGATCTTGTGCCGCAAGACGTAGGGATGTGTCTGTAGTTGGAAAGGCAAGGATACAAGGTAGGAAATACTGAATCTGAAGACCGACTTGCTCTTCTTGAACGACCGTTCCTTATATCAATGCGTGGCCATATTCCACCTCGCTGGATGAGGCATGTTCCTCTCGGCACAACTCTGACCATCATTGGCTCACGTCAGAGTGAGAATGAGGAGAACCCTGTCCATTCCTCGTTTGTTCTACCAATGTCGACATCCGCTCGAAAGATGGAGGGTACCCAAAGGAGACGTTCGCAACACCTGGACCACCATCCCAAGGCAGTCGGCCTTGTTCTGGCCCGTCGCCGATTTTTCGTTTTGTCAGCCCCGAGTATTGATATAAAGACCTTTCTTGTCCTTGAATCCGTGCCCCCAACTGCCCCTGACCGTTGAATTGGCATGAACCACATAAACCGAGCAGTGGTTCCAAGCATAGCGCCGGAAGAACAAGCACAAGAGCAAGAACAGACCATGGCGACTGCGACGGCGACGGCAACAGCAACGGCATCGCCAACAACAATCCACCTCACGCCATCGTCGCCAGCAATCATCAACGTCCCAACAATCTCTCAAAGCTCCGCCGACAAGATCACCTCCCTACTCCAGCACAACCATGAAAGCCACCACATCACCTTCGACGAAATTGGCCGACACAACCATATCGTCCACCACCTCCTCGCCTCCTTTTCTCTCGGCGCCGACGCAGAAACCCTACAGAACCAATACGACCGGAACGCAAAGTATCAACGACCCCCGCCGCCCGTGGACGAGAGCATCGTCTCCCAGCTCCACGAGCCGGAATCTTTTAAAGCACAAATGGAGAACCCAGACAACTACAGCAATTTCCTCAGCTTTTTCACCCGCCGGCTCTCGACCTCTTCCGTCCCGGCCGTGCTGAATGAGTACGTCTTCTCGGACAACCCTCTCGCGCGCACGCTCTTCAATCGCTTCTTCTCAGGCTACTACCACCCCTTCATCCACCTCGGGTACGGCCTTGAATTCGCGCAACCGGCCATCGTGGCCGAAGCACTAGCCCAAGCGTGCATCCACTCCTCATACTTGGACGACTTCTTCACCGCCGCAGCCGAAGCAGCCCGACCCACGGAGCCAAAGACACTGGTGCACCTCCTGCACGCCATCCACGACGACCAGACCCTCCTCGACGCCGTCAAGTGGGAAGACGGCCAGAAAGTCCGGGACGGCATCCTCGCCCGCGCGCCCGAGACCATGATCCAGTACGCGTCCCAATTCCGCGTTCCCACACCTTACGCCGAGTCCATGCTGGAGGAATACGCCGCCGAAGTCATCGACGCGGCCGTCTATTTCACCGCCGCGGCACAACACCCCCCGCACGTCGTCAAGATGGACTTCTTTTACATGCACGCCGTGACGAGCAGTGTCTTTCTCAGCGTGTTTCTCCGACAACCCTGGCTTGCACCGGCCGCGAAAGCCAGGATCATCGAATGGAAAGGCCGCTTGGATCTCGCGCTCTACGCGAGCAGAGGGAGCCCCAGGCTGCTCGTCGACGAGATCCGCGCGTATTATCCTGCCGACGGAGGCACGGGGGCGAAGACCAAATTGCGTCCCTGGGAAGACTTGTTCCGAGAAGCCGCGGCGTATATGGACGACGGACATACCGTGAAGTTCATCCGCGCGCTGAAGAACGGCGAGCAGGCTTGTGGGCCGTTCGACAACGGAAAGGAAAACGAAAACCAAGTCTCGACGAATGGTCGCAATGGCCACATCAACGGCGCGGAGGGCATTCAGGCACCAAACGGCGTCGCATGTGAAGATGATGATGCTGATGACGAGAGGTGGAAAATCAAGGCAGGCATGTGGCGCCGCGTCGCTATGATGGTGCTGGACAGCGTGAAGCCCGAGTATGGCGACCGGTGGGCCAGGAACGTCGGCTTCGAGCAGGCGTGGGAGAAGTATCCTCTCAGGGCCGGGAACTGACCGGGTGGCATTGTGACAATACAGCATACACTCGGACGCATGAATCACATGTGCATGCGCGGTTGGCGGGACGATGTGTCCAAAGTAAGATAATGCACTCGGGTGCTATCTTCAAGAATGATTAATTGTATTATGTATGTTTGGATGTATGTATAATGTCCTGTTCGCGACTGCGCTCCGGTCCACCCCCCCCCTACACACGACCTGGACCGCATTCTTCTTCATGTACCGCTTCTAGCTCCGGCCCGAGCGGCCGAGAAGATTACTTTTGAAACCTTTGACCTGAACCTGTCCTGTCCTGTCCCGTAAATACCAATATCGCTCGTTTGTTATACAGAAGTCCTCCGCTATGAAGAGCAACAGCCCCAAGGATCTGGAGGCTAACGTGGAAGGCGTTCGCGACTGGAAAACAACCGAGTCTGATCTCGCGCCGAGTCGCGTCCAAAAAGCCTTCCCCTGGGCTGTCTTTCGTTCTTCGCGTCTTGATTATTGTACAAAACCCCCCTTCCGGGGTCGTCCGACACGTAACACATAGCAGGTCCACCTGCCTGACCTCTCCAGGTCTAGTGCAAGGTATTGACCTGACTTTCCCAAAATCCCTGCGGCAACTTGGGAATGTTGATCTTCGGGAAGCTGATGCCGCTAGCAGATTCCTTTTTGACGTGGTCCCTTTGCGGCGATGGCGTTGAAGGAGGTGTGGTTGAGTTCTGACGACTACCAAGGCTGATTCTCTTGTTTTGGATGTTCTCGAACGTGGTGAGGCTTTCATCGAGACCATTCTGGAGCTGGAGACGGGCGGCCTTTTCATCCTGTGATTCATCCTCGGGCTCTTCAGTGCCGGGCGTCGAACGCTCAGAGTGGCCGTCTAACTCTGTCGCGAGTTGTTCTGGCGGCGTCGATAACTCTTTACTTGGTGTAGTGTTTTCTTTGCCATATTCTCTCGCACGATCGAGCTCGGCGCTCATCTTCCCACCGTCCACAGGGGTTTGTTTTGGTGTCGGGATAAAGGCGGGCACTACGCCACCAGCCATTCTTGCCCAGAACAGGCGTTCTCGCAGCCGCACAAGCTCCTCCCATGCGTCCTCTTCATCTTTCTTGTCCCCAACCTTGACCACTCCTTCACGGACCATGCGTATGTAGGCTACGAGGTCGCCAACTCCGCGCACCTTTTCCAGACAGAGGGTGCATATACACCACTTTGTGGCGCCCTCGCCTTCTCGGACACGCATAGCGTGGGTTCGAGGGTTTTCGTCTTGCTTTCTATTCTCGCCGCATATAGCGCAAGGCGTATACTTGCCGTACAATTTGATTGACGCTTCAGGAATAGGTTCTACGATCAGGGTCGACTCACCCAGCGCTGCCAGGATGCTGCGCCTGTTCAGCCACGAAAGTGTCGGGGAGTTGTCGAGACGCAAGGCAGGCTCAATATCCTCGACCAACAGGCGCTTGAAAAACTTGGTCTCCCTGAGCGGTGTCGGCCCCTTATGGTCCGGATTGGGACTGAATGATCCAGGCAAATTCGGCGAATTGGCGAGTTTGGAGGTAGCTGGCTGAGACATCTGTGAAAGGTTTTGCTGAGAACTATTGCTTAAAGATCCGAGTCCCATTACATTGAGCCCGCCATACGAGCCAGAACCAGCCCTGGAAGGCGCGTGTGAGGGATTATGAGATCGGAAGTGCGATGTCTGTACCAGGTTTTTAAAGTCTTCGTAGGCCGGTATATCTGTCCTGCAGAGCGGTTTGACAAGATGGGTAAGTTGTGTAGAGGGACTGGGCACCAGCTCACCGTGCTCGAGAGTGACTGGTGACAGGTTCATGGCTTCGAGGAGACGAGCAAGGTCGCTGCCTTCTCGGGTCACACCGGGACTTGACGGTGCAAGCGAGACACGAGGTGAGTCAACTTCTCTGCGGTAATCGGAGGCGGGCCCAATCTGTTGCATGAGTGTTTTCAGTTCCGTCAACTGTTCGGTTTGGGAGGCTATGACCGCCTCGCCATCCTTGATCTGGTCGCGGAGCTGTTGATTCTTCTTCTCGATAGCATCGCGGTCCCTGTTGGCCGAGGCGACCATTTTGTTCGCCTCGTCGAAAAGCGAGGCCGTCAGCGTTTCCAGCTCTGACTCTATCCCGCGCTTTTCCTGCAATACTTGAGCCTTTTGCTTCTTCTCCTCTGCCAATTCCGCAACGAGCCTGTCTTTGTCCTCATCGAGCTTCTCCTTGGGTAGAAGCTCGCCTCGCGATATCCTTTCCTCGTAGGCTTTTGCTTCGGCTTCTAACTTCGCGATCCGTGCTCTCGATGCTTCCAGTTCCTGCCTCGTCTGCGCAAGGGTATCGTCAAGAGTAGTCTGATGGTTTATGGCGCTAATGAGCTTGTCACTCAGAGCTGCGACCTCGGGATTAACATCGCCGTGTTTCGAGAGGGTAGACGCGGATCTAGAAACGTCGGAAATGCTCGCGTTTCTCGGGTCTGCGATGGTTCGGAAGGACGTCTCCGGAGAGGTGCCATGTCGCCTTGGAGGCTCGGGCGGAGAATCCTCGATGGTCGCCATCGTTCGAAGACTTGAAGCCGACTGTGCTTTGGAAAGGTTGTTCCGTGGCGAGGTGGTCATGGGCGGCCCGAGAGATATTGACCGCGAGTGAGCAGGCGTTGCAGCTCCCAAGAAGGGGCTGTGTACTGCCCACGCATTCATAGGTGCGCAGTCCAAGTCAGCCAGGAGTGAGTTGACTTATGCAGCTGCTGTGTAATGCATGCTGGTAGCCCCCGTTTCTTAGTGGCAGACAAGGCGTGCAACGTGGGCGAGCAAACGGGACTTGTAGCCAGAAGCGCAGCAGCCGACCACCGAAGCGGAACAGGCGAGTAAAACGTGAGAATCAGGAGAGGCAAAAGTCAGATGAGATTTAGATGACCTTGGAGAAAATCTGGGGCTGCCCCGTGGACAATATGTAAGACAATAAGGAGTGAATTATACTGTGGTACTCGAGAGGTTCGGTCAGGACGGTCAGTGGCCGGTGAAAGCAAGCGAATAATGAATCCTGGCGCCGCCTTTGCTGGAGTTGCTCCGATGCCGAACCTGAGGATTTGGGCTGTTTTGGCTGCCTTGCGCCACTGGCGGTTTAGCTGAAGCGCCTAGACGAAGTACGCCGATGCCGACCATTTACAGTCCTGCCCCGCACAGCAATTGCGAAGCCCGCATCCCACTTTTCCATGTTCCTCAAACTCGACACCTTGTGAGATCACCATGGCAGACGACGACTTGGCTCAGGTATGTTGGCGCCTTTTGTTGAAGACGCCATCTAAGGATGACTAGATACGCGCCGCGCGTCTCGCGCAATTAAAGCAGAAGCAGGGCGGAGGGTCAGGCGACAATGGCGAGGAGGAACAGGCAAGGTTAGACAGGCGGCGTTGTGGCAACGACCAGAGCTGAATTCTTCCCGCAGAAAACAAGAGTCAGAGGCGCGCTCGCACATGCTTGCTCAGATCCTTGAGCCAGAAGCGGCAGACCGTTTGGGCAGGATACGCATGGTCAAAGAGTCACGCGCCACAGACGTCGAGAACCGACTGATCATGCTCGCCCGGTCAGGTCAACTACGGCAGAAGGTCACCGAGACCCAACTCAAGGAGATGCTGGCCAGTCTCTCCGAACACGAGAAGCAGACCGGCCAGACAATGGAGAGTGTGAAAGTCGTGAGAAGAGGCGGCTGGGACGATGATGACCTGGATGACCTGTTGAAGGAGTCCTGATGGGCAACGAAACAAAAGTCTTCGAGCGTTTGCATATGATACCCCACGACGATCATGCTTTGGTATTCAAATCTGTGCCTCTTTTGCAGCCTGTGCAGCCTTGCGCTCTTCCCTTAGTTTCTTCCTGATGGCCCTCAGGTCAGGCGGCTGCTCAATGCCCAGTCTCTTACGCAAGTCCGCGACATCGGTCTCGAGTTCCTCCTCCCAATACACGTTGATCAAATCTTTACTCTTCCAACCGTTCGCAAACGCCCAAGGCAAGAAAATCTGGAACATTCTTTGCCTCTCCAGTGGTTTTAGTCGAACGATTGCAGCTAAAGCGAGTCCAGTCATGGGCAGACCGGTGTTGGCAAACTCAAATGCCTTCAATCCAAGCTCGCCCTCTACCCACACTGGCAGCCCCGTCACGGCATGGTAGAAATCGTGGCATTCACGATATCGCTGCATAACATATGCCTCCTCCTCGTCGTCAATATACCTCACTGCGTCTCTTGTGTCTGGCGTCACTCCCTCCCTATCGAGCCATGCGGCGTATACTCTTCCAACACTGTCCTCCGGCAATTGTCGGAGCTTCTCCAGCGACATCGTCTTCGAGGTTATCCGCGGTCGGTCTCGCAAAATACGCCTGCCTGTAGGATCCGAGAGCATTCGTTTGCGCAGCCAGGAGATAAAGAATGGTTGCGCTGTGGCTTCTCCGCATGCCGCAATCATATCGTGCCTGTAAGGGTCGATCAGGGAGGTGATTGCACTTCCAACTGCGAGACCGACACGCTCGACACTGGTGAGTGGGACATGGCCGGGATAATTTGGCGGAGGTCGGTTGAGGATGGAGAAGGATCGCCGCGAGGAAGGTTGTCGTGCATGATCGTGATTCCTGTATTTGGAGCGAGCACAGCTGGTGCAAATCGGTTGAGAAATGCGGAGGATAGAGGCCAGTAGGGCAATATCCCGCTGTTTGCTGAGTGTAGGTAGCTTCATCCTCCTGGCATGCCCGGTTGTTCTGCAACTGTGTTGTTTTGAGCAGATATTATCGTCTCCTTTTCTGCTCTTCTTCGTTGGTACTGTCTCAAACCACTCTCAGTGCGTTCGAAAGGGCATCGCAATGCGTTCGGTTAATTATCGGGAGAGCGATCGTTTGATTGGCTGGATCCTGTAAGGCTCGCATCGGCTTCGTGTCGTCAAGGATCAACAGCTCAAGAGCGTCATGTTCCTACAATCTATATTCAATATTTTCGGATCGATGATGCCTCCATCGGCAGCGCCCGTCCAGGAACTCCTAGGGGACCAGGCTTAAACCAGCCAATGTTGACAGGCTCGAGGTAACAAACCTCCGCTCAGTAGATACATAACTGTGTCGCAATGAATCAATTTTCAACGTGTGGCAGTTGAAAGTGAAAGGTTCCTGCCTTCGGTTCACGGTAACAACTCCTGCTCTTTCATCACGAATGATGTATCCTTTTAAGTCCTTCTCTCACCGTTTCCTTTGTGCTCTTACTTCTCTCTCCAGACCAACTACCTCTTCAGCTCCCGCAAGATCTCTACTCAAGAAAACAAACCTACTCTCATCCACTACTCCAGTTTCCACCACACTCTTCCATTCCACATCTCCCAGGATGGCGTCCAACCCAGTCCTCAACTCAGAGAACATCTCCAAGATCACAGACGCCGAAAAGAAAATCACCCAATCTGACGAAATTGTCAAGGGAGGCCCAACAGCTCAGGCCCAATCCCACGCTGGCGAGCCCATCAACTCTCAAACTCTGCACGACATCACAGAAGGTGAGAAGAAGACAACCGGTGGCGAACGCATAAAAGGTGGTCCAACCTCTACCGCTCAATCTATCCTTGCGCATGAACGAAATGGTACTGCTTCCACCAACAACACTCCAGCAACGGGCACACTAGACAGTAGGATCATCTCCAAGATCACAGACGCCGAGAAAGGCCTCACGGGCTCTGCCAGACCGGTTGCTGGCGGCCCAACTGCCCAAGCCCAGAAGCATGCCAACGAGCCCATCAACCATGATACCCTCCACGATATCATCGAGGGCGAGAAGAAGGTGACTGGTGATGCCAGACCTGTTGCCGGAGGCCCGACCGCGACTGCCCAGAGCGAGTTGGTCAAGAGCCGTTCTTGACTGCACCTCTCGAGGATGTATCGTATCAAGACAAGTCGTAGACCAGGTGCAAGGCGCCGCACGGGGATAAGGATAGGCACAAGCCGGAACAGAAGCAACGTATCAGCGCATTATGCAGCACTCTTATGAGCATGTCGGATAATAGAGTCAACGACACCTCAAAACCTCAAAACCTCAAAACCTCAAAACCTCAAAACCTCAAAACCTCAAAACCTCAAAACCTCAAAACCTC